>OY796656.1:11691724-12303676 GCA_963680705.1 Rhagium mordax
GAGACAACTTGTGCTTTTTTAAGTGGAATACCTTGTATATTTTTGCGTATTTTGAAGATCATTTTTAGCTGATTCCAAAAATATATAATATGTTGGCATTTGCATGGGTTGTTTTTAATAATAATAATAATATCTCAATTTTCCGAATCTATTTTGTTTATATTTTTTCGACAAAAGATATACCTATACCTATATTTTACACCGAGTTTTACACGTTAATCGTTAATCTTTGAGAAAAATCCAACAATTTGGTTTTGAAATTTTTAAATTCGTTCGTAAATGGCCAAGTCGGAGGTGGAGGTGAAGAAGAAATATCTTCAAAAATAAAAAAGATAAATATATAAAATACAGGGTGATTCAGAATTATTCAGAATTATGGTGCAAAAAAGTAATCGCAGACAGAGGTCTTAAAATAAAGAGACACGTTTATTTCAACGTGTCAATTTCCATTTTTAAGGCCCGTACGGGCCCATAAATGGGACGTTGGGAAAACAGTTTTTTTGAGATATATCTTGAAAAGTGCTTTATCATTTCAATGAAATATGGAGCGTAGTCTCAAAATAACCTTTCCAATAGAACCCTTAAAAGATTTTTAGACCTGCCGCAAGGGGGCGCTACATAGAGTCACTACATCGCAGTTTTTCGTTTCTATTTTTTTATACAATTATCTTTTATGTTTCTCTTTTTTTGTTCTGATGCAGAATTCATTTTTACACAAAAAATGTCCTCTTGTCTATTTTTCATATCATGCACCCATTTCGAGAAAAATGCAAAAAACTGTTTCAATGATCTGACTTGCAATACGGCGAAACTACAAATTATGACAATTGCCATGGAGATAATTGAACAAATTAAAACATCGACAATGACATTTTGACGTTTACTATTTTTATTTGCTAGTTAGATTGTTGTGCTGGGAGTTATTTAATTAAAAATTTTCCTACCCTTATTTACCACTATAATGGCTGAGCGTTTTACGTTTCCTGAAACATTGAAACAGTTTTTCGCATTTTTCTCGAAATAGGTGCATATGAAAAATAGACAAGGGAACATTTTTGTGTAAAAATGAATTCTGCATCAGAATAAAAAAACATAAAAGATAATTGTATAAAAGAAATAGAAGCGAAAAACTGCGATGTAGTGACTCTATGTAGCGCCCCCTTGCGGCAGGTCCAAAAATATTTTAAGGGTTCTATTGGAAAGGTTATTTTGAGACTACTCTCAAAATTTCATTGAAATCGATCAAGTATTTATCGAGATATCTCAAAAAAAACTGTTTTCCCAACGTCCCATTTATGGGTCCGTACGGGCCTTAAAAATCGAAATTGACCAAAAGGAAAATACACGAATCTCTTTATTTTAAAACCTCTATCTGTGATTACTTTTTTGCACCATAATTCTAAATCCCCCGTATATACAGGGCGGAACAAAAGTATCAAATAATGGCTTTAACTTTGTTATTTGCAAAGTTACAAAAAAAATGTTCAATATATAAAAGTTGTTTGGTTCTTTACCATATGCATGTTTTGAGTTTTTAGTTTGTTGATATCTTCTTCTGGTTTGTTCCTATGGCAACCAACTTTTTCTTTTTAAATGGCACTCATAAATAATTTTTTTTTTGTCAATTTCAAACAAGCATATTTTTCTCTATTCGGTCACAAAATTTTGCAATTTTTGGAAAAAAAATAAGCGTGAAAAAAAAAATTTATTACTCAATCTAAATTAATAAATTTCACGACAATAAAATTTTGAAAAAAATTAAGTACTTAGGTATTTAAAGGGTAACTAAGAAGAAGAAGAAAGGTAGACTAAATACAAAAAAAAAAACATAAATACTAAATCAAATGTTTTAATAAACGTTATATAATTGCATGGCCTTTTTCCATGGCATCCTTTATTGCGTAAGAGGAGTGAGTCGTACCTAAGAAATATTTTTTTCTCGCTTATTTTTTTTCCAAAAATTGCAAAATTTTATGAATGAATAGAGAAAAAGATGCTTGTTTCAAATTGACAAAAAAAAATTAGGGGTGAAAATTAGTTGCCATAGGAACAAATCAGAATAAGATATCAACAAACTAAAAAACTCAAAAACATGCATGGTAAAGAACCAAACAACTTTTATAATGAAAATGTTCTTGTAACTTTGCAAATAACAAAGTTAAAGCCGAGGTTAAAGCCTCGGTTAAAGCCATTATTTGATACTTGTTTCACCCTGTATATATTTTTAAAATCACATAATAAAACGACTAATCTGATTTTTAAACAAAATATAGTGTGTTCCATAAAAAAAATAGTTTATATTCTTAGCGCCTCTAATTTCGTACTTAGATAGTTTTATATTTTTTTAAAGTTGTACCTATCTAAATCTTGGGAAAAAAAAAACTTATAAATTGGTTTTTCAAATTTCCAAATTCGTTCATAAACGAGGGGGTAAATTCATGGTTGATCACTGTACATAAAAAACTACTTCCCAGTGTTCGCAAAATGTAATTCTTCTGATAGGTAACACAACAATCACAACATGGAGTTTATTTTCAACAGATTTTATTAAACATAATTTATTCAAATATAAGCTGAAAGTATACCCTTCCTTATGGTGCAAAAATAATATGTTCCCGTTTAAAAAATTCGTTGACAAAATTTGTTTTCCATGAATTTTCAAAAAGATGTAAATATGCGAAAAAACATGCTTCTCTAATTACGAAAAACTTTGCATTTATCCAATGCCTACTTTTTATAAGATTCAAAAATAAAATTCCTCAGAGGCCTACTTGAGTTTTTTTAGTTTTCTCACATTTTCGATGCAATTATTTAAACAAATGTCAACTCATGACATAATATCGCTGAAATCTGAATTGCATGAAGAACAAGAAAATGCAAAAAGGTGTTCCATTTAAAATAAAAAAGTTTATATCAGATATGTACGAAACACTTTTTGCTCTCGCAGTTTTCCCAAAAAGTGCTTCTTTTTTTTGAGATAAAAACTTCGAAAAAAACGTAAATATCCAAATTCGTTCAAATACGTTTTTGATTTTTCGTAACTTTGCAATTTTTTATTCCGGGAAAGTGCAAGTTTCATTTTGATCTAGAAATAAGCAAAAAATTCATTAAAATTTTACTAGTATTGATGTTTCATGTAACTTCTCAAATACTTCCTCATTTTGTTATTAAGTATGTATTATTATTAATAATATTTTCATTAGTTATCAAGTATTTTTTTCATCGCTTTCATTATAGTTTCTTTATCATCATTCATAGATTCATCATCATTGCTGTCACTTAAACCTACCAAAACATTCCAGCAATATTTTAGTGTTTCTTATGATGCAGAAAGTCAATAACAAAAAATCAGATAGTAGAAAATCGAAACCCTCCAATTTTAGCAAGTTAAGGGTTGCCTAGCTCCACGCACGACTTTGTAATACTTCTGACGGAGATATTTTGGCATAACTTTTGATGCAAAAAGTTGGCTAAATAAATCAGGTGCTAAAACGTAAGTCGACACCAAGCCAAGATTTAATTTAATGACTATATAGCGCCCACTGCGACTCGGAGGCACATTTTCCTCCTCCTGATAAGGATAAGTTTAAAAGTATCTGGCATGGTACAAAATTTTACAATAATTTACTAAGGCTCTCTATATGATGATCTACAAGTAATGTAACTATTTTTTCATGTCTATCATAATGAACGCAATTCTTCTCCAGGCACACACGACGAAGACGACCAATACGCAAATATTTTCAAATATTAATATTTTTGATCGAATTTCCATCCCTTAAGCAACCTTAGCAACAAAAGTTACGACACGATAACTTTTCTTGATAAGTTATTTTATGAAGGGAACTTTAATCAAAAATAATAATTCCCGACAAACAAACATGTTGTATATTCAGAACGTGTCCCTGTGTTGCAGGAGTTTATTAAAATATTTCGTATTTTCATGTCAACACAAATTCCAACTTGAACCTGACACGATTTGTTACACTCTACTTCAAGATGAATTCACTTTAGGAAGTATTCGCTGAAAAGCCCCCGAACCAATAAAGAAACCTCGACGACGTTAATCTTCATAATAAAAATTGATTATACATGGTAAGCCTGCCCCCCTTGCTTTACAGGTTGAATACTTGATTTCGTTGACTCAGTTTATCGAATCTGTGTCATGTCAAATTCGGTTTCGCTTTCGAAGCACGATTGTTTCTGGTTTAAATTCCGGCGATTGTTTAATCGTTTTCTATGGAACAATTTCGACCGTAGTAAATAAAGTACAAGAATTTGATTGATAGAACCGTTGTGAAAGGACTTAACAATGTAGATGCGTGTTGCAGGCATTGTCTGTAGAAAGGAAAATTATAAAGACACAGATACAGTGGGTCTTGCGTAACGCGAATGGATGTGTTTCATTTCTATAGCTTATAACAGTTCCAGTGGAAACAATTACTCACTTTAAAATTGACGATTGCCAACAGTAATAGTTAACTAGTACTTAATATGATAAATAATACATTGGTTATTCAATCATTAATTTATCTAATAATTATACTCTACAATCCTCATTGGTCTAAAGCACGGTGTAAGACAATTCGGTGATGAAACGCCTCAATTAGAGTGTCTCCAAACTGTTAACGCAAGAGACGCGAAATCGTAAGACAAAGAGAGAGAGTACGTCTAAATTGTCGGCTACTGTGCAAAAAAAAATAGAAACCATAAATGAAATTGGACGCCGGCACGTTTAACTCGAAACGCTGCTAAAACCGTTCGAGTTATGAAAAAAATTAACATAAACAATTTTATAGAGAACTAAATTTCCTATAAAAAAGTCAGTGACGGCATTTGTCTATCTTGAATATTTTAGGCGTGAGGGTGGCTCACGACGGTGTGGCTGAAAGTTGTGCGCTAGAAAACGATAAGTTTAATTTAACAAAAGATCAGCGCGCGAATTTGAGGCGCCCTCACACCAAAACTATTAAAGATAGACTAATGCCACCACTGACTTTTTTATAGGAAATTTAGTTCTCTATAAAATTGTTTATGTTAATTTTTTTCATAACTCGAACGGTTTTAGCAGCGTTTCGGATTAAACCTGCCGGCGTCCAATTTCATTTATGGTTTTTATTTTTTTTTTGCACAGTAGCCGACAATTTAGACACATAATTTTTCAACAATCGTGTTCTACATATTTTTCTGCATCGAATGGTATATTTTTCGACCTGGTAAAATGAAGTGGAAATTAACTAGGGACGATGCGCGGCCCTCGCGGCCACGTACTCTCTCTCTTTGTCTTACGATTTCGCGTCTCTTGCGTTAACAGTTTGGCGACACTCTAACCATACGATACATTGAGGCGTTTCATCACCAAATTGTCTTACACCGTGGTCTAAAGGGTGCAAACTTCACATTGCAACTAAATCATTTTGATTCGATGACAAAATATTACCTAACCTATCAATTCGAATCAATCACGCAAACTTCAAAGGGCTATTAATTCATAGCAGATCCAGTTTATTTGGCTTCCTAATTCCAAAACAAACACATAATTAATAGCCGGCTGAACGCATACAAGCTATCAACGACACGGCAAGGTTTACATGAATTCAATAATTGCGATGACCGATTAGGGGTGCAGTGGCAAAAGCAACAAATAGTGCAAATCAACGTTGACCGTCCATGAATCTATTACGCCACAAAGGCCTCAAGGGGTTGCTTGACTTAGCGCTGCGTTGGCATAAAGGGGTCAACGCACGGTCACTCTCTGCATGGCTGCCACTAAGGGCTAGCGGGAACAGTCCAGATTTCTGCAAGAGCTTTTATGTCGCCATTCTTTATTTTTAAAATATTTATTTTGAGTTGTTATTCAATTATCGAACCAATGCAACGTCTTTGAAAATAATTTAGGTGGTATTAATTCTATACTAATGGCATTCTTTTTTTCGAAAAATTCAACTCGCTGTATATCTGAAACGAAGTAGTTAAGGACAAAGCTTTCTTGAGCTTTTTGGATTATAAACTGGTTTAGGAATCTCCCGAATTTTCTTGATGTACCTACTTAAAGACCACCTCCTTATAATGTATTGACATAGAAAAAGAATACAAGTCACCGTTGATAATGCTACCAGAATTTAATTACTGTACTTTTTAAATTGGTACTTCCAATAATGACCAACTTTTGGAACAATTCGTAT
The DNA here is from genome assembly GCA_963680705.1 of Rhagium mordax. Lineage (NCBI taxonomy): Eukaryota > Metazoa > Arthropoda > Insecta > Coleoptera > Cerambycidae > Rhagium > Rhagium mordax. Next base: position 11,697,910 of record OY796656.1, read on the forward strand.
AAGTAAGAAACATGAATGTATAATACTGTAAAACTAAGTAAACGGTTACAAATACATTTTGCCTTTTTCTCCTCTACAGAATTGATTACGGTTCTAATCAGAATTTAAAATCACTCGAACCTTAACTTGCTGACTTTCCAAAGTTACCCCAAACTGCTCTCTTTTCTATATAGGTGCGTTTAAAAAAAACGACAGTTTTTATCAAAGAGACACTTTTATTTTCCTTTTCAAATAGACTGCTTTTATTGAGGTCCATCGCGATCTAATGATATGGCATTACAAGTCGAAGGCGTGTTCCTCCTGAAACTGCCAGAGGAAAAATTAAACTTTAAAATTTACAGTACTGAATATTTTACCCTTTAGTTGCGGGCCTCTTATTTACGTAAATAATTGTAGAAGGATCCCGTAAATTATATGGTCCAACTAATGAGGTGATGACAAGGATGACGTACAATTATGTCCTGTTAACTAGCGCAACGTGCGTTTAAAATTAATTAGTAGGAAATATAGCAATTTTCTGGGAACTTTCGTAATCCCTCAGAAAGGCTGGCAAGTTTTCAGGAAACATGTTTTTCTCATGGGAAATACCAATTATTAGTTTTTAAATATAAGACAAGAACTTTATCAATATCAATTTAAAAATAAATGGCAACTTAGAATCTGTTTGTAATTTTCGCGTCGCATTTGATGTGCCGTTTGTTCTTATTCAAACAATGATGTCGCATATACGTGCGTACTTTTAGACTTCTAAAATCTATAAAATTTTCATACGAAATATTTTTTTAAACAAGTTTTAGAGAAATTCTTTTAAGAATGTACAGAACATGAATTTATTTTTTTACCTCGAACAACGAAATTATTAAATTCGTTAACAATTTTATTCAATTTAAATCTAATTGAAAATTAGTCATTTTTGTTGCTTACCGTACCTAATGCATTTGTGAGAAATGCCATGCAAACGAATTTTATTGCTTTTTAGAGTTAGGGGCGAAATGCCTGGTTGTGCAGCAGTAAAATGCAGTAACTGTGCAAAAAAGGGCTATTTAATGAAACGCTTCCCTAGAGAGACAGCAAGCAGAAAAGAATGGTTTGTCAAAAATGAGAAGTGATACCTAATTGAAAAATTTCGCGTGATTTGGGTTCTACTTCGTCATTTCCAATGACTCCTCCGGTTGCATCTTTTCGAAAGACTGAATTTTTTGAAAATTTTTTTCAAAATTCATAGTTGCCACATTTTAACTTGTCTATACAGGGTGATTCAAATTCGAGGGCAACCATGGGTATCTCGCTTATTATAAGTGATAGAAGGTAGGTTTAAATTTGGCAAAGTTGTGCATGTTTAAGTCCAACAATATGCCGTTGAGAAATCAAAAGAATCTTTTTTCGTTCTTAAGATTGTTGAAAAAAACTTAAATTTGACGTTTTTGTTTTTAATTTTTTATTAGCGACATGATGATTGTTACAGTTACAGTACAATTTTTGCATCATTAAATAGAACATTTTTTAAATAAAAATAAAATTATGTAATAAAAAAAAATAAAAGATATCCATAAGAAATAAAAAAATTGATAATGATTTGAGACGAAACGTCGTATTAAAAATCTGTAACCATCATCATGTAGAACAGAAAAAGTTGCTGTAAGAAAGTGCTTTTAGTTTTTTTATTACTTTTCAAATAAGTCTAATAAAAAATAAAAACAAAATCGTCAAATTTAAGTTTTTTAAAAAAATCTCAAGAACGAATAAAGATTCTTTTGATTTCTCAACGGCATATTGTTGGTCTTAAACATTTTCGAAAAAAATGTTTCCAAACGTAAAATTGTCTATTTTTGTATTATTTTATACTTAAAAAAATTCAAAACATTATCTAAGTTAAATCCCAAAACGATGAAAATTTCTATATCTCAAAATTTCAACTCCCTTCGCTTAAGCTTAAAGAAAGCTTAAGCGAAGGGAGTTGAAATTTTGCACATTTAGATTTATAATTTAAATTTCTTTTTTACTACGAACCTGACTGGACTATGTATTTATATTATGTATAAGCTAAAATGTGTCTTGTCATGGTTCGAAATAAATTCTCAACATCCTCATAACCAAAGGCAAATATCACAAAAAAATTATTAATGAAAACTATCTGGTGGTAGTCTACTAAATAATAATACCTGTTCTCTAACGTCTGCAAGATATACAGGATGCCCCAGTTTTAATCATCATAACTTTAGAAATCTTAATTCCTCGATAAGATATTAGGTATTTGTCCTCGGATTTGTCTTAAATTTGTTCGCTTATGCATTAAGGGGTTTTGAATTTCAAAAAAACGTGCGGTTTTTATTTAGTACTACATGAACCGCAAGATCAGGATCAAATTCAAAATCGCCAAATATTGATGATTTTTTTTAGGTAAAAAAGCAAAAAGTTAGCAGGGTAAAATGTTACATGCTAGGGAGTCTAAACACAAGCAGAGTTTTTTTTATAAGAATGACTTTTTTTCGTAAAACGACAAATAATAGTAGTTTAATCCACAAGCATATAATGGCCTATATTATTCACGAGGGTGAAAGTTTACGGCACGAGCCGAAGGCGAGTGTCGTAAATCACCCGAATGAATAAAAACCAAATCCGAAAAATTTCGGTTTTGGTTTTCTAACCGTTGCACATTTCTGATATCTCCAATTAAGAAGTAGAACTCAATCGTCGACATTTGCACACAATATTTGGGATATATGACGATTGCCATGGATTTTCTCAATCCGTCAAATTTATTTTTCTTTTATTGCACATTGAACATTTTTTATTGTGCTATTGTTCTGCTGAAAAGTTTTCGTATGTTCTTTTGTTTTGTTAATTAAGAATGTCCGGATTTTGTTCTAATACTGATATTGCTGATTTTACCACGGTTAATATACAGGCTCATAAATACAGCTGCGGCTGTCGAAGAATATAGAAGACGTTTTCCCAACAGGATAGGTCCGAATAGCAAATGTTTATGCAAACTCATATTCGTCTCTGCGAACTTGGTTTGCGACGTGCTGGTAAGGCGATTTTTGAAAGATTTGTTAAAATGTTGGAGGAACCCCTAATCAAAGTGGATTATCAAAGTCTTAAAGAGGGACCACAGAAAGCTAATTCATTTACTCGTCCAAGAATTACTTCCAAGTGATGGACAGAAACTCCTGAATTCTTGTAATTGAAGTTTAATTTCAGTAGCTGCTGGGCGAGCTGTTGAGCGTAACTTTTTTTCGCGAGGCTTTATGAACTGATGAGTCGATTTTTAGTAAGACTGGAATGGTAAATTTTCACAACTTAAACATGAAAATGAATAAAATATGATCTGCGTCTTTCCAACATGAATTGTGAGTCACGAATTTTACCACCACTTTTGCACTTTTACTGAGTTTCCTATAAATAATATGTGAGAACTATTAAAAGATCTTCCACCTGATCTACGAGTGAATAGAAACCGACAAAATTGGTAGATTTTGAGAACATATTACCCTGTTTGTCTGTAGTATCGATATTTGCTATTAAATATTGCCCACGGCTCAATAAAACTTGAGCCGATATTGAATATGAACCAAACAATTTTTGTATCTCATAAACACAATGATTTAAGAAACATGAAAGCCTGTATTACTTCATCGTGTCTGTCGATTACTAAAGTTATGTCAAAACTGAGACACCTTGTATATCCATTACCAAAACATTCACCTCTTCCGTTCCTAAATTGGCACATTCACCGAAGGAAAACAAGCTCAGGTAGATTCGATCACAGATGCGCATTGGTGGATAACTAAAGAGGGAATTGTGGTATGGCGAATGAAATTCCTGAGCGTCTGCGGCCGGCGAAGAATTAGTGTACCTCCAAGGGCGAAGAATGCATCGGTCCGTCAGCTGATTTCGTATTCATCAGCCGTGCGAACACATGACGTCACGTGTGAACTAATGGTTACCGGCCCGTGGTATTCTTCGGCACTGTCGGGCATTTAATAATAGCTCTTAATTACATTTTAATTTTTTCCTGGGTACCGTTGCCGTGTACGTGGGCGGATGCGTCTAATTTGGAGGACTGTAATCGTGTGGAGTACATTTCAATGGAAAAATGGACCAAATAGGTAAGGAAAGGTAAAAAATTATTGGTCCTGCCGGTCGTCCTAAAAACAAGCGTACCCAATAATGAATTCAATTCAATTTAAAAGAAAACAACAGTCTTGAAAAATTTTGATTCGTGGTTTCATTAAGATTTTCAAGGTTAAAAAAATAATTTAATTTGGCTATAAAAATAAATGAATACGATAAAAAGTATGCGTTCTTGATAGTTCCCGTTAATATAGGACAAATTTGTTTTGGTCAAATTATCTGGGATATTTTCTAATGTGTCTCCCCCAATTCCACTGAGCAGTTTGAACTGATCTTGTTATTAGGATTTCGTGGTTGCTTAATTCAAAAAAGCCGAATTTGGTCCGGTTGAAGAGCATAAAAAAATTTCTTTTAATTTCTTTTTCACACAAATTTGATGGGCTAACATTATATAACTACCCATGTTAATCGATATGTTTTTCATATTTTTGTATTTATAGAATCACCACTTCAGTTTACGGCCTCATCGCGCATACCTTTCTCACCTTGGAGGAAACGCAATGATAATATAGCCTTCATAATGTTCACAACGTTCTAAACTCTAAACGAATTAATTGAATATTGAACCCACCGCTCTTAAAACGGTATACGATTATTTTATTACAATTGCAAGTTTAGATACTTACTGGTCTATCACCAATAAATGGGGTAATAAATTAGTGGCAGAAACTTATCATCATCAAAACAGTCAGTTAAGTCGATGTCTATATACAAGCTCCTCTAATTGAAGCAAATTATAATGTTAGTCTAGTCCATTAATAAAACAATATTATAATAAATGAGTTACGCAAATTATAAAGAATGTAAATTACTAGCGTCGTACATTGACCTGCTCTTAAACTGGAAAGGCCACGTAATTTTTATTTAATGTGCTCCGTAACTGTCAGCAATAAAATACAGAGAAAAATTATTAGCTACTCAAGTTTTATATATATATTTGATATTTCCTCGAATATTTCGTATAAACAATTGCCGGACATTATCACTAGTGACTACATTAAATTTTGCGTCACAATCGCATAATATTTGATACAGGAACGCTTATATAATACATACCTACGATTCACAAAAAATGTGAATTCATCAAAACCTATAGACACGAATTTCGGCTTCATGGAATTTTTTTTTAATGCAAGTTAATATACTCTGGATTCGTACCCAGTGAGAACATGTCGGTTGTTTTAACGTGTATATAACGTTGCCATCGTTGAAGAGACGTTAATATGACGTTTATTCCATCATTGTTATCGACGAAAGGGTTCACTTGTTAAAAAAACATGAATTTATTCATATAAATTTATGGGTAAATAAATACACGTTATAAAAACGTAAAATTCTAATTCAATAACTTGGTGGCCAACGTTATTTAAACGTGAATATTAACGTAATAATTCTTTCACATCACTGAAACGTTTTTAAGTCACCATATTTTCAACGGTTTGTTTTATATTGGCGCTTTATTAATTTAAAATTTCGGTTGTTTAAACACGTTAATTTAAGTTCTATTTTATACGTTATAAAAACATAACATTTCAAATTTAATTCTACGAAGTAATTAATCATTAGAAAAATGTTAAAAATTACTTGAAAAAAATACATTTGCGATTCTTGTCAACGTTTTAAGCACGTCAAAATTAAATTGCTTATATCGCTTCAACGTTGAATATTATAATATTTTCAATGGTGTGTATATTATTAGGGATATATTACCGTGAAATTTTCGTAGTGTAAACACGTTATTTCAATCAAGTATTGCATACGTTACTAAAACGTAACAATTACGATATAAATCCACGAAGAAAATAAACATTAGAAAGACGTCGTAATTTAACCGAAAAATTACTTCTGGGACACTCGTTGACAACGTTTTACTCACTACAAAAGAAACTTGATTTCTATGTGATTTTGCTCTAAATGTTGAAAGTTGTGATACTTTCATGGTCTGTAGGTATAACATTAGTCGTATATGAACGTGCAATTTACGTGGTTTAAAGTCATTAATTCAATTAAATGTTGCATATATGTTGTTAAAACGTGACAATTAAAATATAATTCCTCGAAAAAACTGTACGTTAAAAACACGCTAGAAGTTAACTGACAAATAATTTTATTGTTTTCGTCCTTGTTAACGTTCGGTCTCTCAAGTTATTTGCAGTAGATGGCAGCAGCAAACGAATTTGTATGTCACTTGCTTACAGCGAGCCCAAGGCTACGAGTGCGTTCAGGACGAGGATGGAGTGTGCTCTGACAAGACATTGTTTCTAGAGGAAATCGACGAAACATTTTTATATTATACTGATATATTATGAGAAGACATTTTTGAAACGTTTTCTATAAATGTTTAATGGACGTTTAATGGCGGATAATGCGGATATACATGTTTTAATAACGTTTGAAAAAGACGTTTTTGAAAGGTTTCCTACAAATGTTTATAGGAAAATTAAATAGGGTTGGAATAATTCTGAATTTTGCCAAATATTTAACGTTACGGTTACGCCTTAAACACGTCGCATCAACGTTATCTAGCGGTCCAATTCAACAATTAATCAACAACAATAATTATTTCGATAGAAACGTTTAATTAAAGTTGGTTGATTTTAGAGTCGGTTTGTACCGACCATAGTCTAAACGTTACAAAAATGTTGTAATATGCGTTGAAATATACATTGATGAAGCTACAATTGGGTCTGAACTGGAGTTTAATTTTGCTGCTGGCGATTCCTACAGGGTGTTTTGAATTTTTTAAAAAAAACATGGCTTTATTGTTACGCCCTATATTTAAAGAAACAATAATTTTTATTTAAAATCGGAACGGCGCTATACGTTTCAGAAGAATTAACCTACAAAACAAAACAAAAAAACATTAAAATCAGATAAACGCTCGGATAAACGGTTTAGACTTTAGAAAAAAATTAAATTCAAAATCTTGGTAAATTTTGGGTGGGGTGCGTTAATTTTGGTCGACAGTGTCCATTGCTGTCCAAAAAAATTTATCTTTACTCTGTGATAAGGTATATTTTCCAGAGAAACGTCAACTCAGTTCTGAAATACGCAAAATAACAAAATAACTCGATTTGGGCTTTGTATAAATTAAGATCCACATTTCAGGCGTTTATCTTTGTATAAACAACTGAAAGTATATGTATATAATACAAGGTGTTTCCAAATTGACTACCATAAATTTAAGAGCTTGTAGAGAACGTTAAAATAAAACTAAAACCTCTATACAGTTTCGTCGAAAAACGCTTTATTTTCAAAATACAGGGTGTTATAGTGTCGACTGGCAGATCAGTTATTTAGCTATATCTCTAAACAGAGTAGGCAGAGGAATCTAAATTTTTGTGAGTGAGTGTTACTTTAAGACTACCGATGACTGTATAATATTTTAAATCTGATACCACCATTCAGTGGCGTAGAGAAAGGGGTAGCCTAACACTTTTTTGTTAATAAAAAATTTGCTGTCAGATGATTTGAAAATATCGTCTCATTTTCAGCTAATTTTTTATTAACAAAAAAGTGTTATGCTACCCCTTTCTCTACGCCACTGAATGGTGGTATCAGATTTAAAATATTATACAGTCATCGGTAGTCTTAAAGTAACACTCACTCACAGAAATTTAGATTCCTCTGCCTACTCTGTTTAGAGATACAGCTAAATAACTGATCTGCCAGTCGACACTTTAACACCCTGTATTTTGAAAACGAAGCGTTTTTCGTCGAAACTGTATAGAGGTTTTAGTTTTATTTTAACATTCTCTACAAGCTCTTAAATTTATGGTAGTCAATTTAGAAACACCTTGTATATTGGACTAGCAAAAAATTATACATCTGAACCTGGCAGACTTGAAGCTTTAACTAACTTTTTTGAATAGCAATTAAATAATACCAACTGAGGCACGTTCTCGAAGTTCGAGAGATGAGACAGATAAAACATCAAGTCGATACTTCGCCTGCAGAAACTTGAATTGTGTTTTATAGCTTTGCTACATGTTTCACTACCAAATACTATAAATAAAGTTGTCAACGACAGTGAGTGAGTATAAAACAGAACTACATGATATAATTTCCTAAGAAGTTGGAAAATATTCATATGATTGACATTTTCTGGAAACCATGCCAAAATAAGTATTTCCTTTACAAATGTAAAAATGTCAAGTCGTTGATTGTAAATTCGCATAAGATAATATTTTTTCTCATCAAAAAAAGAGGTGATAAAGTTAATCAATAATTTTTAAACGTACCTTACGTTTTGAAAAAACGATTTGGATGTTATATGATACGAAAGAGATTTATTTAAAACTTAAACCCAATAAAAATATGAAAGGTAGATGATACTATGTAAGTCAATAATGCTTGACAACTTTTAAAATAAAGTCAACGTATAAAGTTTGCTACTGGGCATATTGAAAATCAGCACACAAGCATATTACTATTGTAAATTTTTCTAACACTAAATTATTTGTTACAACTATAAACTCAGGTAAATTATACCTTACGACCTACAAATCATCCATACAAAACAGATCAACAGTATCGCAGTAAAAATAAAGTATTTATGAACCTGTGCCTTTGATTGCACATCTAGTTATAGATACAAAGAGATAGCTATTGGCTCGAGACATTTTTATCTTCAAACGAATCTTCAACAATTCGTTTTGAATGCCGTTTCTATTTTTAAAAAGTTCCCCTACGTGAATAACTTTAATTCGATATGAGAACTGGGATTTGGGGCGGACGAAATCCTATCTGCGGTTTTCTAAATATGATAGAGAAATATTTAACCATTATAACAAGGTTATAAATTGCATAATGGGTCTACCGGGAGGATTTAAAACATAAACTTTATGTTTTCATGTAAAGTAAAACTGTAAATCGTATAGATAGCAGGAATGATACAGAACCTTATTCCCCGTTGTTGCAAGGATAATGTGATCGAATCGTTTCAACTTTGTTGGACTGAACCATCTTGTTCTCATTAACATTAACAAAAGCAATTAATCAGTTAGCTAGAACCTTTCATTTTCTCGTTTTTTAAGGATTTAGAGCTTAAACATATTTCGTAATCTTGTACACCCGACCAGTTTAAAAATATTGCTATTGCTACATAATACGAGCAGTTCATATCCTCTGCTTTAGTACGAACCGCCACTGGGAGAAAAATGGATAAAGAACAATACCACTGGAATGAATAACTGGTTATCCCCAGTCACCTGAGCCAGCCTCTTGTCTTTGGTTTGGTGAATATAACGCGACAGGTTTAATTTTCGGCATGTCGACATAATACAGAGAACGCCGTATAGAAATTGAAATATTGATTACAAAAAGATGATTGAAACAGCAAGTCATCATTTTTTTAATAATGCCTCCAGAATTATAACACGTTAGATAACGTTACAGATATCTTTCAGGATTTGAATATTAATTGTGTCAAGTATCTATCAGAAAATTGTATTATCCATCTAAAGACGTCTACATGTACGTACACATGATGCGAATAACACTGATTATTTGAAAGTTTGAACAGATAATATATTTGTCTTATCAAATGGTGAAGAATCGGAAAAATCTCGGGAAAAATAATAACTCAAACAGCTAAATTTTAATTTATGTTGTCAGTAATAGCATGGAAGCAATATGGAATGATCTGATGAAAATAAAAAATTAATAGACACTACAAATACATAATTTTCGTTTTAAAAGGAAGAACTTGCGCTAAAATACGATATATTTGGAGACAACGGACACACATCCAAACTGACGATACCAATTTTTGCTTAAGATAAAATCAAGAATTTTCGCCCGAGTATCAACTTTAGTCGTTCAATTACTATAATTTCATCAAATAAACTTCACTTTTCGGACGAGCGTAATAATACCTTATTAGTAATTTATAATGCATTTCAACATTCCACTTTTGTATAAATTTAAAAATAAATGACAAAACAACTGCGGTCTCTCGCAGTGGTCAGTTTATTATACGAGGCGGGCCAGACCACTATAACCATACACATTTACAATTATATGTATTTTAATAACAAAACTGTGTGTATGGCAATAAAATTATAAATGATTTAACAACCGGTTCGTCGAATATGAGCTGAATATCGTAAAAGTTCTGTCGTCTTGCTATTTTGTAATTAATTGCACCACTTTTCCTACAATTAATTAAGTTGATGAAAATACTTTGTAAAATGTAAAACACAAATGCCTGCGTTTTATTATAACCAGATTACAAGCCGGAAACTATAAACTACACTAAGTTGTGAAACTTGTCTTTTAGTGCACAATGCGGAATTTTGGTAGGTCTCTTAGAAATAATACATATCTACAATCTACACAAGTTGAAGCGGTGGAAAAAAATTTGTGTTGGAATTCAAGCAAAAATGAAAATGTAATTGTTGGGACTGCTTTTCAGCCATAAATTTGGAATTCTCAGACTCAATCGTGTACTTCATTCATTATCTTCTAGGACGCCAATAAAAGGAAAGTTACGACTGAACATTAAATAAGGGAATTGTTAAAATTACAGAAAAAATAGATGTTTAAATAATCCTAACGAAAAATTAAACACGTCACAAAAGATGATTTTAAAGAGGAAGAACAAGGAGAACAAGAAGAACAAGAATAACAAGAAGAACAAGAAGAACAAGAAGAACAAGAAGAACAAGAAGAACAAGAAGAACAAGAAGAACAAGAAGAACAAGAAGAACAAGAAGAACAAGATGAACAAGATGAACAAGAAGAACAAGAAGAACAAGAAGAACAAGAAGAACAAGAAGAACAAGAAGAACAAGAAGAACAAGAAGAACAAGAAGAACAAGAAGAACAAGAAGAACAAGAAGAACAAGAAGAACAAGAAGAACAAGAAGAACAAGAAGAACAAGAAGAACAAGAAGAACAAGAAGAACAAGAAGAACAAGAAGAACAAGAAGAACAAGAAGAACAAGAAGAACAAGAAGAACAAGAAGAACAAGAAGAATAAGAACAAGAAGAAGAAGAACAAGACGAACAAGAAGAACAAGGCGAAGAAGAAGAACAAGGCGAAGAAGAAGAACAAGACGAAGAAGATGAACAAGACGAAGAAGAAGAAGAAGAAAAAGAAGAAGAAGACGAACAAGAAGATGAAGAAGACGAAGAAGAAGAACAAGACGAAGAAGAAGAAAAACAAGAAGAAGAACAATAACAAGAAGATGAAGATGAAGACGAAGAAGAAGAGAATCAAACTGATGGTAGATTTAAAAGATCAGAAAACAATAGGAAGAAGACACAGTCGAGACATATAATGGAATTTAAACAGCAACCTCGACGCATCTTCTAGCAGTTATTGTTCAGCCAATTTTTGGAGAGGATTACCTTGTGGATAAACCATTCTTTGGAAGGACGTAAAGCAGTCGGTTACTTGTCTATTAAGATGTTAAGCTATTCCATAGAGAAATTCGGCCTTATTATTATTATTATTAATAGTTTCCACGTAACAAAACAAAATCGGGAAAATTTGATATAAAAATTCGATATTAAAGACCTGTAGCATTTTTGGAAACAAGTTTTGAAATCACTTTGATCATAATGTATATTATTCTCGTTATTATTATTAGTGGTCATTTGTCAAACGACACGTATTTTATGAAAAATATTGTATTCTGTAGTTTCAGTAATTTAATAGGATTTGGCAGGGATTTTCAAACTACTGACTGCAGGTAATTTATTGCTTCTTTATTTTAAATTTAAAAGCTCTAAATAAAAATAAATTTTGCTATATTATTTCGAGATGTTACATATAAAAAATCTCAAAATAACAATGACGTTCGAGCTACGGGTTTTTCGTTTTTCCAACTAAAAGATGTATCAATTTCCAATTTTTAGAATGAGGTTATTCTAGTTTTTCATTTTCCATCAAATTTTAATCTAGGCAAAACAAAATACATATGGCGATACTTCTGTACATATCTATAAATGAAACTATACACAATAGTCATCAAATACTTAAAATGTTAGCTATATTAGAATGTTATTTATCTTACATCAAAATACATTTCTTTAAATTGTTCTGTCCTGGTTTTGGGCAATAGTTATGAGAGTTGCATCTGGTAGCTTATCATGGCGACTAGCACAGGTGGTGTCCGTATTCCCAACTAATATGGAGTCTAATATTATTTAAGAAGTTCGTGAAAATCTCGGTTTTGTTCATTTTATTTTAAAGATTTTTTTGGAATTCTATAATTTTACGGAAAAAAAATTATTGGTTTTACTTATCCAATTGACTGATCTTACCAAATAATGGCATTCATATTTCTGGGAAGCTTTCATGACATCACGTATATATGCACATTCAAGCATTACATAAATGTAATTCTTCAAGTTAAAACTTCTACTTGAACTGTATTAACATCAATTTGCAAGGTTACAGTGTAAATAAATCGACTTTATGTTCGCTTTAAACAAACACCATTTAGAAGAAAATGTTGTGTAGATTCGGATAATGATGAATAATAGAAAACATGTGCAATAGTTGACTTCCAATAAAATTACTTCTTTGTTAATTGAGCCTTGTGTGGAGTTTGATTCAAATATTCCTCGAATTATAATCCTATTTTCAAGCTTGTTAAGTAAATAAATCAAATGCATGCCTTAAACCAAGGTGTCAATTTTTTTAATTAGAAAAACTGGAGAAAAGGTTTCTTATTTGTTAAAATTTGATAAATTTTACTATTATAACAACAATACGTGGTTAATGGAACATGCTAAAAGAATTATTCGAGGTCATACATACACTGTTATTAAATCATTGATGATAATTTCATGTTATACCATACCTACTGACTAACAATTTTTTTTTTAAACAGTAAACACAATCAAAATCAACTAAACGCCTGCGATGAAAACTTCTATACTATTAAAACTGATTCATTCATAACTATTCGTAATTGAGATATAAAATATATCAGAAATCAAACAATGAATACTTATTTATATTCAGTTGGTAGATTTCATTTACCAGTAATACTAGATATGCATGTATTGTGATTTGTGGGAACATGCCTCAAAATGACAACTAAGTCCAAATAGCCAGCAACTCGGCCAGCAATAAAGTAAAAATATCTCTTGGGCCCACGAACTTTGTGTTGAGCTTTACCAACCTCAAGTAACTTAAAAATTTATCATGGCGACTGTGGTAGGGTGTCGACAAGTGAGAGTGTGCGTTGTGAAGTCCAGTTTATTTGAAGTTCAAGGTTGTAACAAACGTATTTTATATATTTTAAGTATACCTCGTACAAGGTCAATATACAAAAAGAAAAAATATCATGAAATATATATCACAAATCAATAACCGCAGGACTTGGGAGCGAGCTTGGGAGTCAACTCGTAATGTAAGACCGTACACGAAATATCTCTGGACTGCCAGCGACGCAAAAATTTCAACCTACGTAATATTTAGTTTTACTTTTTTAATTCTATATGCATATTTATGTTAAATACACACAAAATATCTGTTTCTTGGTAAAACGAAATATGACACTAATTTCAGTTGCAACTTCTGAACTTGCAATTTTCCGATTTTCTGATTTTGCTACAAAGAAATTCTGAAATACAATAAAATTACAAAAAAAAACCTGTTGTCTTGAAAGTGGCTGCCGAGGTGGCTACATAAAACTCATTATAAACAATACAATACAAATAAGCTGTCATGATGCGTTTCTTGATAAAAACGATTGTATAATTGTATAATTGGTATCTCGGAAACTATAAGAGATAGAGGATCGGTTAAATTAGACAAAAGTTGCGCTATTTTATGCTCTACAATTTCCCGCCAAGAAATGCTGGATATCTTGATTCGTTCGCGGTTTATCATGAAAAAATTGAAAATCGTGATTTCAAAAAAATAATAATATCTATACCATTCATGCGAACTTAATGAAATTTGGCAAGGTTATATTTTTGACCACTACCAATTGAATGGCGTTGATAAAAATTTTCTAAGCCATCTAGATTTTGAGCAACGATAGTCAACTTTTTTTTTCTTATGGCCGCCATATTGGATTTTTACACCATTACTTAGAGAAAATAATATTCTCTTTTCACCTATGTCACCAAAATAGACTAATTTTTTAAAAACATGTTGATATTCGAATCGAGATTCGAATTAATGTAAAAATAATTTATAAAATCCAGTATGCTTTGGAAAAATAATTGCAAGCAACATTGTAATCCAGACGCTATTATTAAATTGTACATTCGTAAAAAAATTACAGAAAATTCCAGGTTATTTAAACTCCTATTAAATATTACAAACAATTTATAAAATAAAAATAGTATTATTTGTTTTCTTGACTCTTTAATAAATTAATTATAGTAAAATGCAATGTTGTTACGATTAGAAAGAGAAAAATAAGCTCGATCATAAGTATGCTCGTGATTAGATCTTAAATTTATTTTAAAATTTTGTCACCAAACATTTTAAAAACATCGAAAAACATGGATGACACAATCTTCCTACATCGATTTTCTCTAGGATGTTCTTCTATTAATATTATTCACTAATCAGACTTCATTTATTTCCTGTCATTAAAACCATTGTAAACAAGTAGGTAAATAAGCAAAATAATACACTCGATAACCTTGCGAACGAGGCTCATTTTTCAGAATATGTAAATCGTCCCCATGTGTAAATAACACAACAGGCGTTATGTTGTTTTCAAGGCCACTATGATTTTATTACCCAATTAAATTATCTATTTTTAACCCTCATCCCCTAGATTCTTCTCTAACAAATGTCTGATCTCAAACTTGTGTACTCCAAGCGCAATACAATAGGAACTTTTTTACATTTCTTCCACATCTTTTTATAACATTAGCAACCAATCCTACACATCACATCCTGAGAGGATACTGAAAGATAAAACTATTTAAATTGACGGGACAAACAAACTGATTAAAATAGGTTCAACGATTTATATACAAAATTATATAGGCATGTTAAACGGAAAGAGCCCAATGATCTCTTAATTTGTGTAGCGCTCATTTAAAAAAATTTCTTTGGCATAAAGGTAAACGAGCGGCTTAAGCAACCGGGCTTTTTTTGGAGAGGCGTAAATTGGCAAAAGAATATAAAGAAGTGCTTAGGAATATTATTAAATGGGTAGGTACAACTTTTAATGACTTAGGCTCGGATTTAGGTACTATAACACTGGTTAAAATGGGATATAAATTGAAATAAACTTTTAGGTCCAAACTGAGTTCTAAACGAGCTTGCGGAATATTAATTTCTGTACGTTCAAGACTTCTTGAAATGGGTAATTTTTTAACACTCATGACAACACGCTCCATTACCCAAAAATATTTAAAATGATAAAAAAAATGAATACATGACCAAAATTTTACATTATTCCAAACAGCGTCGATACACATTACTAAAGATTTAAAATAATACCGAACTAACCATATTCATATTAAAAAATTTGAAAAACCTTGTTAAAGAGTCTATTTTGTGTGGTTACAGTTTTTCAGTTGCTACCATATATTTAACGTAACGTAACGAAAATTTCAACAAAAAAACAACTGAAACTCAAATAAAAGAGAAAAACATGGTAATATTTGAAAAAACATATAGTAATGTTTTTTTTTATGGAACTCTCTGTATATTTTTATAATAATTTTGAATAAAGATTTAAGTTCTCTTTCCAAAATAATAACATAACAAATATTTACTTTCATATTTAGTAAAATACTGATAATAATTATTATTATTATTTCAATTATTACGAGAATTGTTGTCAGTATTTTATTAATATGAAGGTAAAATATATAGGTATGTTATGTTATATTTTTGGCTCGATTTTTGGAAAGAGAATTTAAATCTTTCTTCAAAATTGTAAACATATATACAGGACGTCGCTTTGTTTTTTCCTACTTAATTTTATTTGACTTTCAATTGTTTTTTGTCGAAATTTTCGAAATCCTTGAAAAAAATACTGTAAGTTACGTTAAACATTTTTATTTTATTTCAGACAAACCAAAAAATTGGGGTGAGAACATTATAGGAATCACCCTGTACCTACAATTTAATTTTCAAAAATCGGAATGATAAACAAGTAATCGTCACATTCGGATACAAACTAGCAAAAATGGCTTAGAGCAGCTCAAACCTTAAAGGAAAATGTTTAGTTAGGTAGTAATGCAAATAAAAAAACCACATCTTTGTCCGATATAGATTGTGGTGATTGTGGAATATTTAAATTAGCCAAAACAGTAATTTTCATGAACCAACTAATAAAACCGATAATCCAAATACAATTCCGAATATGCCGAGTATTTCCAATGTGTACAGTGTACATGACTCACGAATCACGCACCAAAAAGTATCCCCCTCGGTATCCCCTTACGAAGACTGAGACGAAGCCTAACTTACAGTTTTACCGACAATGAAGGTTTATAATTAAGGATTATTCATTCGGTACCTATTCATTGTTATGTTATTATGCATTGTCAAATTAGGCATCTCCCAAATTCCTTGGTTTAACGGTCGCTTGACCATGAAATAGTTTGTTTCGGTTCAAACACACATAATACAGGGTGTTCTGAACAAGACTAGCATAAATTCAGGGCCTGATAGAATTTCAAAAAATATTACAATTTGTTCCTATGAACCATGGGCGTATCTTTTTCCGTTTTCAAGATACAGGGCGTTAAAAATAATTTTTTTAAATCTAGTTTCGGTCCTATCTTCCACAAAATTCGACCAAATGAGCTGATATTTTGCCATGTGGGGTTTCTGGGGATGCTAAATGCTCTGGTGTTATTAATTTTTGGCTATATCCGAGGGGTAAACCGCCGGCAAAAATCGTGTACACCTACTTCCACTTTTAAAAAACTTCCACGTACTTCCACCAAACTTCCACGTACTTCCACCAAACTTCCACGTACTTCCACGTACTTCCACCTACTTCCACCAAACTTCCACATACTTCCACCAAACTTCCACATACTTCCACCAAATTTCCCTCAACTTTCTTTCGAGCTTTCTTTTGAACTACTCTCGGAACTACCTAATAATAATAATTTTTTAATTATTATTATTAGGTAGTTATTATTATTATTATTAGGACTAAATAAGGCGAGTTTTCGCGTTCGGCTCATAACGTTTATTTCAAAAACAAATAAACTTAGCGACCCAAAAACAAAAAACATTTGAAAACCAGTCTTGTTTCCTAGGGCAGTCGTGTAGTTTTCGAACTTAATTTGTAATTATTGGGAATTAATTAGTAAAATATGCAATAAAATCGCATGTTTTCAATTTTTTTCCGATATTTAAAATAGACTTTATTAAAAAATCGGTTACACGAGGGAAGTGTGCCACATTAGCTTTGCAATGATACCAAAATATTATCGATTTGATAAAAATACTCGCACTCGAAAAACCGAAATAATAAAGTAGGTACAGCGGTCAATTAATTTCGAAAAACTATTACACGGCCTCGTACACGGTAACCCTAGGAAAAAAGAGCCTTTGATTGTTTTTTGTTTTGAGTCGCTAAGTTTATTCGTTTTTAATATGTGTTACGGCTGCCGATCGTGAAAACGGGGCGAATGAAGGACTCTTTATATTATCTATTTTGGTGATAAGCATAATCTAGGGGATATAGGTAATAGACGTCAAATTAAATAAAATGATTTATTTACATGCATTAAGCAGTTTTATTATTATAAATGCAAAACAAGTAAATAAAAATACCTAGCTCTAATTTAATTTTAAAAAAATAACAAGTCTGCCTTCTCTTTGGTTATAAAATGAAGTGCTAAAGTAAAAGTAAAGAGAATGGCCCAACTCCCTGTAATATTATCGGACCATAATATTATATATACAGTGTGTCCCACTTTTTACCACTACACCCCAATATCTCGGCCATTTGTTGATCGATTTTGATCAAATTTGGTATACTTCTTTTCTTTCAGATTGTGCTTAAAAAGTTATTAATAAAAATTTTTTTCAAACTTAAATACGCCTACTATGATCAAAAGAAATTGGCAAAAATTAGGAATTTATATTAGCGATTGAGATAGGGTTTTTGTTTTTACAGATTCTTGTTCAGCATGACCTAAAACGCCTGTATACCAAATTTCGTTAAAAAATATTTATAAAAAAAGTGATAAAAATCTAAGATTTCAATAATAAAAAATAATAAAAGTTGAGTTATTTGATATTTTCTAAAAAAAAGTGCCCTAATGCTTAATTAGCGTCATTGTATCACCCGACTACCAAGTTATGTAAATATCCGACAATAAATAATATCAATAGTAGGGTAATTATTATTGAAATCTTAGATTTTTATTATTTTTTTTTTTGAAGGCATGAATATTGGTGACTGGTGCATATTCTACAACATTTCCATTTAAAATCATCCCTTTCTTCTAATTTTACAACGGGATCAACCATACGATTCTTCGACATTTCGATCGCAGACTTACTATCACATATAAATCTTCTTAATAGATCGGAACTTACTCTTTGGTTTTCTGTGCTTAACAACCAACACAATGAACTTTTTCTGACAACAGATATTTTGTCCTTGATAAAAACGCGTACAAATGGCCCCTTAACATAAAAGTTACCTCCTTTGCCTCTGTCTGGATAGTCTTTCAATAACCAACATTTCAGATACTTCCACCATACTTCTACTTACTTCCACCAAACTTCCACCAAACTTCCACATACTTCCATATACTTCCACGCACTTCCACATACTTCCACATATTTCCACATATTTCCACCTACTTCCACGTACTTCCACCAAACTTCCAGTGGGTTGTACACCTACTTCCACTGGCGGTTTACCCCTCGGGCGTTCAGTACAGTACTTACTCCGTGGGAACATTTTAGGTCCTAACTTTTTTGAGATTAATCTTTTTGCCCCTTTTGTCACTTGCTGTTATCTGTTATGGCAAATTTCCTCGCAAATTTTATTCTAAACAAAATAGGTGCTCTTGTAAGAAGTGCTAAAATTTGCCCGTTTTCGAGAAAAACCAGGCATAGTGCACCCCTCGGTGCACCCAAAGTCAAGCAGCTGGTATCCCAAATTGTTGGATTTATCGAGATTTTTATTTCAAGTAGGCTTTGGCACCTAGTTGTTATTACCATTAATAGTTTCATTAATAAAACTCAAAATCAAAGTTATCTATTATTTGAATGGTAATGACGAGGGTAATGATAAAAAGTAATAGTTAGTTTATTTCTGGAAAAGTTTAAACTGAATACTTATAATTGAAAAAAAGAATAACTAATTATTATTAACAGAAAATTAAAATCTCGATTAAAATTTAAGGAAAATTATTTTCAACGCCCTGCCCTGTATCTTGAAAACGGAAAAAGCTCGAGAAAAAGATACGCCCATGCTTCATAGAAACAAATTGTAATATTTTTTGAAAATTTTCTATCAGCCCCTGAATTTATGCTAGTGTTTTTCCAAGTGTTTTTCAGAACACCCTGTATAACCTACGTCATACTGTCACACGACCAATATAAAACTAAACATAACAAAAAGTCAATAAATATATATACACCTCGATATACACTCACAGGCAAAATAATCGATCCACGCAAATTTTCGACGAATTTTAATCGCAAATAACTTTTTTATTTGATGTTGGATTTAAAGAATTTTGAAGAATATTGTAGACAAATTAATGGAGAAACGCTCACATTTAAAAAATTTACAAAAAAATATACGTACGTTTATAATATACAGGGTTAAACAGAAAGATGTTTTTTACCATAAGTTTAAGACACTCTGTGGAGTGGCGAAACAGTAAATTGTTCTAAATTAAGTTTTAATTATCAAGTCTCATCTATTCTCGAGTCTATTCTTAACATTTTTGTTTTTGGTTCACCTTGATATCTTTGTTATTGTGGAAAATATGGATTTTTTAAAAAAACATTGCAATTTCCAATAATTTTTTTGTACGAAGAACCCGACGAAGAACTAAGGTTGCTATCGAGGTTGCTATAGAGGCCTGACAGTTTTGTGGACAGTTTTTGTTGACAGTTTCTTTGTAAATGAATGTGATACTCTGAGGTGTCTTCTTACTTTTAAAAATGGATGTCTCCGACTGATGTTGCCAGAGCCATTGCTTTAATCCTTAGTTCTTCGTACAAAAAAATTATTGGAAATTGCAATGTATTTTTAAAAAATCCATATTTTCCACAATAACAAAGATATCGAGGTGAACCAAAAACAAAAATGTTAAGAATAGATACTTGATAATTAAAACTTAATTTAGAACAATTTACTGTTTCGCCACTCCACAGAGTGTCTTAAACTTATGATAAAAAACGTCTTTCTGTTTAACCCTGTATATTATAAACGTACGTATATTTTTTTGTAAATTTTTAAAATGTGAGCGATTCTCCATTAATTTGTCTACAATATTCTTCGAAATTCGTTTAAATCCAACATCAAATAAAAAAGTTATTTGCGATTGAAATTCGTCGAAAATTTGCGTGGATCGATTATTTTGCCTGTGAGTGTATAAGTAATACCCTCGGTAATACCTACAATTTTTCAGTTTCAGTAAACAAAGCAAAATATTGCATAAGTACAGGGAGATTTGTAACAGAAACGGCTCAGGCTCCTTTGTTTATGAACAGTTTTGAAATTTGAAACAGGCTCGAGAAAAGGTACCTATACAGGGTGTTAAGAAAAAGAGTAGGTCAAGCCGCTAACCACAGATTCTTTGGACGAAAATAATGCGACTTTTATCTCGGACTTTTATAGTGTGATATTTTATTTTGGCGCCTAGCTCGGCGCCTAGTTTTCCGTATACAGGGTGTTAAAGTTTAAATTAAAATTATTTTTATTAATAACTCAGTTATTTTTTAAGATTTTTATCTGAAATTTTGCACAGACTTTCACCTTACGCAGATGCACTTTTTGTGTAATTTTGGTAAAAAAAAGTCAAGCGCAAAAACGTGGAAAAAGGGGGTTGTGGTCGAGGTTGTGGTACACATTAAACATTTCATGCGTAAGTCTATGGTCTTTAGATATTTATTTTTATATTAAATAAGTACTTATTGCCCTAATTTTCTTACTCTAATTTAGGACTTGGTTAACGAGATATTCCAATAAAATTAGATATGTGTGATTACCGAGGTGATTACATACATTTTTACAAGCTTTTGTTTAACTTGCAATGTTTGTATGTATGTATGTATGTTAGTTTGTTTGTTTAGGTCAAATCTTGCAACTGAATTTTAAAATAGTTATCCCCAACCGATTGTGCTGAAATTTTGCAAACACGTTTAGTTTGGATGACAATCTCGATGACAATGCATGTTTAGCTAAGTGACGTCATTCTAAATCCAATATGGCGGACTCCCAAAGATGGCGGACTATTTACTTTTCATGCACCCCCATGATATGGGTATCAATTAAAAGAGTTTGCTGAGAAGAATACGAAAAATATGTCCAGCGAAAACTAAAAAATAAAAAATAATTAATTAATAGTAAAAAAACATTTTTAAAAATAAGCTTTTATTTAAATGCTCTAAAAAGAAGAAAACAACTTTAAATTAAATCAAACCCATCAATTTATTACATTACATACAGTTTATATGATATAAAAGCGAGTATAAAAGCTTGTCGCGAGATTTGCCTGTTAAATAAACAAGAATACAAACTCTCGCGACAAGCTTTTATATCATATAAATCTCGATATAAATTGTATAATGTAATAAATTGATGGGTTTGATTTACTTAATTTAAAGTTTATTTTCTTCTTTTTAGAGCATTTAAATAAAAGCTTGTTTTTAAAAATGTTTTTTTACTATTAATTTTTTGTTTGTTTTGGCATTGACTCCTGTGATGCAAACGATTTTATGGTGCAATAAATCATTTCCCACAGAAAATCACTTTTCTCGTTTAGTCGATGATACATCATATTCTCGATCATATTACTAATTAATTATACATACCTAGGTATTACGTAATCTTTGGTATTACCTAGCTCCGATCCAAAAACCTTTGATCGGAGGGTATTAGGCTATGTTTACTATAGCTAGCTCCATGTATACCTGTGCGTACGGTTGGAGATGGAATATTAAATTTAGCGATAACGAAAGATTACCGGCATAAATCTTCAACTGCATTGTTATTTGTTTAGATTAAGCACAGAATTAGACACCCATGTTTATGTTCATTGTGGCAGTAATTTATGAATACCTAACCAGATAACTTTCGATAGTCTAGTTAGTATAGTAGGCAGATACGCGTTAAAATATTTACACTTCTAATAATATACCACCTTATAAATCCATGGGCGTCACAAGAATAGCCATTGTTACTTGTTACAATACTTGTTAATCGATGATAATGAGTTGTGTATATTAAAAAACCTACAGTTTCATGTATTTTTTGCCTAGAAGTTGAAAAAGTACAAGAAAACATTACAGATTTATTTATAACGGATACAGTGCGCTGTATGTTGTCTTTCTTTTTATAGGTCGGATCGAGGGTAGCACTCGGGGTAGGATTACTTAAATATATTTTGTCTCGTATTTTATTCAATCTGAATGAAAAGATATTCTCATATTAAGTAGGTAGGTATATTATGTATATATGTATGTATACGTTTTTTGGTGCACCTCAATCCCAAATATGATCTGTATTTGAAGAACTTTCGTGTTCATGATATAAGGTCCGGTCCATATCTGTAAATGTTTGCTAATAATCATAAGTAACAAATAGCAATAAAACAATAAAACTAAAAAGTAGAAATAAATAACGACTGAGGCTTTTAATATACCTACATAAAACATGGTTTTTTACTTTACACCAATACCATTTTTGCCGGTGTTAACCTTGGATGAAACTTAATCATGTCATGAGCCAAATAATTTATAACTTGCACACATGTGCTTTTTGTTCTGTCGAATCATGAATATTTTTGTGTGTAGGTATACCGCAACAATTGCTTTTAGAAGCCGACTACTATTCCATTAAGTATAACGTATTTTTAAATCATTTGACATGGTCCACTGAAAATATTGGAATTGATTTTGTGACAAATACTGTAAATCAAATGGGATGGGAATTAATGAATCTATACGGCCTCATGGTCAAGGATAGTAGGTTAAAAATAATGAATGATCGAGGGCATTGAACATTGAACAGTGTCTATTTTAGTCAGATTTGTTTATTTGTAAACCTTACCCACTTTGTTGTAAAATACATCGGTCGGTGTAGACTAAATAAATATCTAATTGGTCTATTTTGTTACAAGAAATAAATATCAAATTGGTCTATTTCGTTACCAGATGACAATAAGAACAAATTTAATGCACTGCATACATTTTTAGTATCTATAAAGTAGGTAGCGAAAAAAACTTACCAGAACAAAGTTTTTTAAGAGGCGAATTAATCGTACGTACGCACAAACAAATCAATACACAATCGTGTGTTTAACATAAATAAAAATTCAGATACCTACCTATTAATAAACTTAACAGAAGAGGCAAAAGTTGTGGTTAGGATGAAGACTCACCTTAAATCTTAAACAGTTGATTAGATATCCAAAGGTAAGTAGTCCACAAACATTATTGTCACGATTTTAGACACAAGTTCATTTAAAAATACGTTTATTCACTATAAAAACACTTAACTAAAACTACATCACGCACAACTCCCATCTTGGCTTGTAGCAAACCGACTGATGAACACAAAGCACTGAGGTTAGTGCGCACGCCCTGTATTTTGACCATGCCCGTTTAAGAAATCACGTACGTTATTTAGCAAGTTTGTGTTTATAATTTTAAAATGTTAAAAATAATCAAAACTTTTAGTGTAACGTAATGCCTCTAACAGCAAAAAGAACAAGTCCAACCGGAAGTATCTAATAATAGGAAAAATATAGTAGGTTCGTAGGTTGATAAGTTTCAAGTTTTGTTATTCATTTGTTTGATTCAATCGGCTATCTGGTTTGAATTTTTAACTGGTGAGTTAGGTACGTTCGATTCAAGAACAATAATAACTTTTGTCTATAGTCGTTGTGTTCGATTCAGGTTTCAGCGTTAAAAAGGTGTAACTGTAAGAAGCTGTTAAAACCGAGGTTAAAACCAACTACAAAAATATAATATACATGCTAATAAGGTTTTATATAATAGCACATCAGCATATGTTTCTATGTTAAATTCAAAATTGTAATGCGAAAAATTTAAATTCAATTAAACCAACTGTAATCAAAATCAATTTAAAACACAGAACAAATGACCAATTAATAATTACTAATAAAGAATTATACGACATATTTTTACAGTATCAAAGTACCTACTTGGTTCTAGGTTCTACTTTTAAATTTATGTAAAAATTGTCTGAAAATTTTAAACTGAAAATGTGACATTTTTTGCAAATTATTATCAAAAGTATTCGCACTTATTTTATGATTTTAGGTGCTTCCCCTCAGTGCTTTGGGAAACGTATGTCGTAGATGATAAATTAAACGTAGTTTCTGTGGCGATCCGTATTCCGTGATCCCCCAGATCCGTTAATATTCTGATTTCTGATATTCTGTCTGTGCGTTAATAAATAGTACCTACCTAACCTAAATTTAAAAGAGAAAAACGCTTTGCAATCGTATGTTAATTTAGTATTATTATTATTGACAATATTAAAGCAATTACATAAAATATGAGTGCCATGCCAGTGAGTTCTTCTACACTTCTTCCATTGGGTGAGATAACACTATTTTTGTAAGGTTAGGCCAACTATTTATTTTGTCTTTCCATTTCAGAGCTTGTAGACAAATGTATAGGCTCTAGAATTCACATAATAATGAAAAATGATAAAGAAATTGTGGGAACTTTGGTGGGTTTTGATGATTTTGTTAACATGCTGTTAGAGGACGTGACGGAATATGAAACTACCCCAGAAGGCAGACGAATCACTAAATTAGATGAAATTTTGTTAAATGGAAACAATATAACAATGGTAAGATAATTTCACTTTTACCCATTTGTTGGGTAACCAACGACAGTGTTTAATTTCCTATTTATACAGTAGGTATTTTCCGACAATCTCAACCATTTCTCTTTAGCAATTAATATTTTAATTTTATTATTTTAATATACTTAAACTGGTTCACAATAATTGAAGTAGATACTGTAAAAATTTGGACCATATTTGAGCCTTTATTTGTTAATCTGGCTTTTCGTGGTTATTAACAAATTCATTGATCATCCATCATAAATATAATTCAGACCCTTACATCTCATTGTTCTCCCGAATTCATAAAAAAAAATTAGGGGAGCGAGATCATTCCTTTTCAATTTTTGGGGGAAGACGTGGAGACCGTCTCAAATTTGTTTTCTTGTAAATAAATCGTTAAAATTTATAGTTTTTCAATTTGTAATAAGTTAATAAAACAACAAATGAAGTGAACTAAAGTAAAAGATAATCCAAGTAATTGTTTCGTTACTAACATTAAAATCTAAATTAAAAACAATTAAGTCTTAACCATGACATTTTGTTGCTTTCCGGCTATAATAGCACACTTAAATATTTATTTCTAAAGTAAAAAATAAAACGTGTATGTTATTCTTCATATTCAAAACAAATTTGAATCGACTGACAAGTCAATGAAATTTGAGATCCAAAACTAAAAAGTATAATAAAATCAATCTATAATCCAGATTTATAGTAATCAATGTTTTACATTGTCGTAATTTGAGTGGTCCACTTCAATTTTTGAACAGTTAAATTATGACGCATAAATATGTAGTTTTTGCTAAATTAATAATAATAATTGTAGTTTACATAAAGACTTACCTAATATACAATTTTTCTTTTCAGTTGGTTCCAGGGGGCGAAATGCCTGAATAGCATAGGATATATTGGAATAATGTAGATATTAAGGTGCATAATTTATATAAGTATAATAATTAAACTATTTTGTAACAAAAATAACTTTATTTTTTCATTTCGTACTTATTCTCAGAATCACTTTATAAAACAATTAATAAACATACATCTTATAACGTAACACACTTTGTACATAAATTTCTAAAATATAACGCCCAGCACAGAATGTGTTGATTTCAAACATTTGCCTGTACTCCACAAATATTTAAGTTTTCTTTACGCAACTAAGTCATGGAGTTTGTATAAAAACAAAATTGACTAAAGAGATAGCTGCGGTAACAGCAACTGCATTTTCCACTATAACCCCATCTACATATGTATGTAAAAAGGGATTATTTGATTTATTCAAATTCTGTATATGTTATTTTTCTCAATATAAAAAAGCATTTCCTTAAGTCATGTTTTTAAATAAATAATGAAAACAGTTTTAATATCCTTCCCAGGAATTTCGATGATTGAAATAAATGGACCACCACCAATGCAAGTGGTTTTTATTCGTTTTAAATAATGCACTAAAGAAAAAAGTATTGTGTATGTATTTTGTTCTGATACTTTCAATTTTAATACATAAATTAACTCTGTTATATGCGAGTTTATGAGTGAATCTTTTCTATTTTCATATAAAGGATCTTCATAAATAATTGTAAACCATGTGACTATTGAATTAGGCAACCACGTACACAAAGTGTGTACCTGGGTGCCTATTTTTGATCGCATGGTTTATAAAGACAACATACAAAATACCTAGTAATACCAGATGACAGAAAAATGAATTATTCCCAACGGTTTGATTTTTTACGATAACATTTTGACACTGGGTTACACAATACCTACTGAAGAAACACATTTTCAATTGCAGGTTAAGTCAAAAGTAACATTGATTTTATCTTTTTAATCGCCAACCCTACGTCTTTTATTTAACATTTTGATAGAGAGCAAAACTCTAAGAGTTATTAATAAAATTTCCAGAATGGTTGACGAATTGCAGAGATATAAACTTTAAAAAGATGAAATCAACAAGTACGGTTTGGAACTATTCAAATAAAAGTCCAAGGAACACTTTTAAAATAAATAAAAAATAGAAGATTTATAGGTAACATAGTAGTAGCAGTTTGTAGTAAGTAACATACCCCATCTTTTGTTTCAGTAACTGAAAAGGTCTATAGATAGGTTTGAGTTGAGACGAAAAACTTGCGGGTAGTTTGAAAAAAAGTTTCGCAAAGTTCAAATCTATTTTTTTTTGTAAAGTTTTTTGATTTTCTTGAGTTTGAACTTTTTTAAATTTATTTCTGGAATCCAAATGAAATTAGAAAATATCACAATTTCTTTGCGTTTTGGGAGAAAATAAATTAATGTTCTGGTGGTACAAAGAATACAAATCAAATCTCATAGAATAATAATCACATGCGAATTTTTACCGTGTACTGCTTCTACTGCACTATTTTCAACTTCAACTGTTGATAACCTTAAAAATAAGAGATAGGAACGTCTTAAAAGAAGGAAAAATTGCGTTATTTTAGATCCATAAATGTCCATTGCTTTTTAATTTCATGGCGCAAAAATTTATAAGCATAAAATAGCACAACTTCTTCATTTTACCTTTATTTCCTTCATTTCTTACCGTTTTAATATAGTAGTCAATTAAATCATCTACCGTGTTTAGACTTGAGAAAATAAAATTTGTTTATACACATTCTTTACATTTTGTACAAGTAAACTATTAAGTTATAGCCTATGCTACTTTCTCACTTTAAGTTTCTTTTGAACTGGCTGCCCAGCATTTCTAGTACTACGTATGGAGTCAGGGCAATCTCCATAAACTTTTTTGTGAGTCTGCCGTATATGTACTGCAATATCAGATATCCTTGGAAATGCCATGTCACACTTGCTGCAAGCAAATGGCAACACATTTAATTTTTGTCGATGGACTTTCTCATGATCTTGTAGCTCTCTAACACTATTAAACCTAATCTTGCAAACATGACACAAAATCATCTTGTGGAAAGTCTGATAATGTTTTGTTAAACTCACTGGATATTGGTATATGGTTTTACACAGTTCACATTCGTAAGTAGCCTGATAATCGCCCTTACTATGAGAAGTTTTATAATGCTCAGTTAAGTGTGCTTGACGGTCAAAGCCAGAACCGCAAATTTCACATGCAACAGAGTGGGTTATATAGTGGTCCATTGTATCGTTTCTATTGTTAAAAGTCAGATCACAAACAGGACACACAAGGCTTTTACTTATATGATAAGAAAACTTGCATTTATACTGAGTAACAGAATTGGTAATGTGCAGGGTCTCATAGTGGGACTTCAGGCAATTTATGCAACCATAGGACTCTTCACAGATGTCACAACTGTACTTACTAGTGATGGAAGTATCAGTGCTTGTACAGAGGAATTTCTGCAGCTCGCAAATTAAGTCCGAGTCTGATACCGTTTCTTTTTTTTCTTCAGAATTTTCTATTTGGAGAATTATCGTTTCCTAAAAAATAAAATACAACTAGTTTGAAAAACCCGTTAAGTGAAATAATTATAAAGGGGCACGTCATAATAATGTTGCATCTTCCGACACATTGTTAAGTGTTAGGACGCAAAGTTCGTGGAGTAAAGTTGGAAAAATGACGCAAAAAGTTTTCCAAGTTTCCAAGACTCTTGTGGAGCTAATTATTTGTTGCAGAGTTTCCAAGTTTTCTAGTGCATCGATTTGAGTTCTTGACGGTTCAACCAACTTGTCATGATATTTTTTTTACACTTTCGAAGATGCCCAAAATATCAAGAAATCAAAATAATCAACGTGAAAGGGAAACCTGGAAACTCTTCTACTAAAAAGACCCAAGAATGACTAAAAACATTCGCAGATAGGAATGTTTTAATAATTGTGTCTACCCAGGTTATGAGAAGGGAGCCCAAGACCTATCCATTTTACATTTACTACCATACTATGAAATAGTGTTTTCTACGTATCATATTTTGCAAGATATAAAATATTTTGGACTTACCCCCACTTCATTATTTTCATTTAGTATTGTAAACACTGGAGATGACGTTAAGAAAAATGGCATCATTGGCTCTATCTCCAAATTGTTTTCAGCACTCACAACAGAAATCACTTGAGACCCATTTACTTCAGTATTGTAATTTGCATCAAGTACTTCATCGCTTTCTGCTTCATTCTCTCCAACTTTAACAGCTTTTATATCAATATCATCACCTTCTTGGTCCGCTTCGTAAATATTTACATATTCCACGAGAGGTTCCAAAGGCGCTAGTTCCCTGGTTTCTCCAGATTCCGGTGAGGAATCTAGGACTAATTCACCTCCTTCACTGCCATATTTAAAATAAACTAACTCAGGTTTTACCTCAACATAATTATCAATATCGGCATCTAGTAAGGGGTAAACAAAGATAAAAATTACATTATTTTTACTTTAATTATTTAATTATACTATTGACTTAAAACAGCATTAACTCATTTACTCCTATTGATTTACGTTTACATTAAAATATTACATAAAATCAAAATTTACACGTTATGTCAATTTTATTCTTACTAAATATTAGAATATTCTATTCTACTAAAAAAATAGCAACCTACGATCACTTCCATTAATATCCATAGAGGTCAACTTTGCTACTTTAAATTCAACACCCTGCATATTTTTGCATTTTATTAATAATTCCTTATACGTGATCCCTGTTTTTAAGAAATTAATTTATATAATTAACTTAGAGGTATTATGAAATTACTTAAAAAGCGTATTTTGCTTACTTCAACAAATATTTTCACAAAATCTGTTTGTTCTCGTGTTCTGATTTAATAGGTAGAGCTAATTCAAATGCCCCACAAAATTTTATTATGTATATCTTAAAGTTTGATTACACGTAAAAATAGGATACCTAATGTTTCGCTTACATAAATAATATATTTATTTTATTTTTATTATATTTTAAATAATTCATTTATTTTATTTTTTTTACTCTTAGATTGAACATAACGAGGAAAATAAATTAAAATGACTTTTTATCATCATTCTAAGAAGAAAATGCTGTATCGATTAAATTACACAGGAGATCATTTACGGAGGAATTTAATGTTGAAGATTATAAAGCCAAACAAATAAGTGTGACAGGAAGTTAAATGGCACGTGTTTGCTCCTCGTGTAACTCCCACCCATAGTCTATTTTTAATGTAACAAGACCACGTGATGCCATGATTGCCATAAAACGGAACTTCCAAGTGTAGACTTAATTTCGTGCTTTCTATATTATGAAATTTAGCATTTAATTTCAACACAAAAATGCTTTTTCTATGCTAGTATTATTAATTGCATATTATCCTTAAAGTTATATAGTAAACTGTATCTATGACGGATAATAAAAAATAACTCACCATTTTGTATAGGTAGCGCGTTCTCCTTTAATTGCCAAGTATTGTTTATCATCTCAAGGTCTCCTGGATTAAAATGCCTCTAAATAAAAGACAAATTTAATACAAATATTATCCTTCCTATAAATAATACAACAGAAATGAACATTGAAACAGGAAACT
Source organism: Rhagium mordax (assembly GCA_963680705.1). NCBI lineage: Eukaryota > Metazoa > Arthropoda > Insecta > Coleoptera > Cerambycidae > Rhagium > Rhagium mordax. Next base: position 11,728,506 of record OY796656.1, read on the forward strand.
CAGTGGTAAGAAAAAATGTTTGTTTTTAATTTTTATAATTAAGAAAAGAGTATCAAAGAATTGTTTATTCTAGTTAAGTACTGGTGTATGATGAACATAGATCTTATTCCTTTAATCTGCAGTTGATATCAATAAGTCTCGGAGAAGTGGGCACATTTTTAAAAAAGCGAATTTAGGATAAATGTTTACAAAACTATTCTAATAACAAATTGAAGGTCAAAAGCATCTCTCCAGTATTAAATTTATTCATATCTTCTGATAGTCAGGTGTTGGGGGAAATATGAGGCGATAAGTAAAGTAAATAAACCTATATATGTACTAAAATCGAAACATTGCAATACCTATTTTATGATTCTAACTTACACGGGCCTCAAGTAAAACATTACTATGTAAATATTACTTACACTGCATATATGTATGTCCTTATTCTCAAAATCTTGAATTCCTAAACATTTGATAAATTCCATTTGCCATTTTGAACTACTGTTATCTATTAATAAAAACAGAATTATATTAAATAAGAAAATGTAGATGGAAGGCAGCAAACGAGTAAAAGTATACCTAGTTATATAGTACTTATATCTATACTTAATAGATTACAATTTATAACGATAAACTAGGTTTATTTTATTTTTGGATGGAATAATAATATAGGTTATGTCTATTAAATATGGGATCCAAATAAGAAGCTGCTTCCAGCGAACATAATATTTAAAGAGCAAGGCTAGTCAGCACTAGTCACAGTGTAGATAAGAATTAATGTTAAATTTAAAAAAATAGCCTTATCTTTAACAATAATACTACCTACTTACTAGTGGGGATAACGAACAGAGTAACGTTCTTGTCTTTTTTGTTGCTTCTGCCACACTTATAACAGCACTTGACCATATTTTAATAAACACGTTCTTATTGAAAATAAAACCTCTACAAATAGAATATCTGACAATTCTGACATAAAAATAAATGTTCATTTATCATCTGGACCGATTGTCACTTGTCTTGTCAATCAACGAATCAACTGCTATCAAATTCATAAACAAATAAAAGAGATAGCACATACAGATCGTTCTAATTAGAAAAAGACAGAAGACTGGAGAGAGCGGATCTTCCGCCATTTAAGATTGTAGGGAATGTAGGGTATTGTTGGTTGCATATACTTAGTTACTGGCTATGTTATATAGCAAAATAACACTGGTTTGGCAATATCACCAAATTTCAGTTAATACAACGTAATTCAGTAATAAATAAGGAGGCACTATTTGACACTAACTTAATTATAAGTTTATTTATTTCTATTTACCTACATTTATTTAATTGGAAAAAATAGAATTCGACTGGTCCGAGGATGTATAGAAGAAAGCATACATTTTGGCGAAAGCTTAAATATGCAATTCGGGTTTTTCGTGTAAATCGTGTAAATATTATAGCTAAAGTTATTCTCGAAGCCCAATTAATGATTTTAGGGAGCAAACACGAACAGTAAAATGATGCATACAGCAAGGGTTTCTTCCTTCAAATATTTGCCGATTGGAATCTGCATATTTGCCTGCTAGTAATCTAATCTTCCTCTGAATCAAAGAGCAAATATTTGCTCTTTGTTCTGAACAGTCACCATCTACACAGCTTTTATTTGGTAATCCTAGTACACATTTTTTATTTTCTGCATAACATGCAGCACTGTAAACATTGTCTGTATTAATGGTTGCCTAATTCCACATAGGCGTATATGATACAGTCTAGCTTTCCCAGACCCTTTATAATACCTATTTACATATTTCCATCATTTTATAGGGCATCAATGAAATTCGAGCTACCTGTCTAACGACCATCACACACGTGACTATTGAAAAAAAAATTGGACAGATGCTAAATTTTTTTCCCTTGCATTTGAACATCTAATAATCATACTTAAGTCGACCAGGACTAAAAGTAGGTAATTTGTACCTACTATATTATTTCAGGAACCATTTAGGGCCATAAGAATCCGATACCTAGACACATTCAAAGCTCAAAATAAAAAATAAATAAATAAAACGAACATCAAACTTAATTAAGTTTTATTAATTTATAGAAATAGAATAGACATTTCTCTTCAAATCACAGTTAGAAATACTATTAAAGTTACACTATTCTACAAAACCTGGAATTTGATTTTCATTAAAGTTTCTTCTAAATATTTATTAGGTCACAAAATTTTCCTCAACAATCTTTAAAACATTTTGCAGTAGTAAACTCTGCTGCACATACAGGGTGTCTATTTTTAATAGTTTAGGTTTCAAGAGTACAAATAATAATAATTCTTTTAAACGTTTGAAAGGCATACTCTTTTTGGGATAAATTAATGTTGAAAAATAAATTATTTCTTTTTTAAGTATGCCCTTCTCACGCAACATATAGTTTGTTTGAGAAAGTACTATTATTTTGTGCTCTTGAAGTCCTATAATAAAAAATGTAACACACTATACATCCATTTCCTTTCACTGTTTCATTTTAAAATTGTATTTTCCATCTATCTCTTAATTATTTAACAAACTGTTATAAGTTCTTCCTGCAAAACACAAGGAAAATCAATGAACGACTTTAGACTGTAACGAAAAGACTTGGCGTACATTTATCCCTAAACAGCTAAGTAGCCAAACAGATTTGGTTCAGACTACAAATAAACGATAAGGCCTCGTCTCCCCTTACCTAACAGAGAATCGCAGATTTTCAGGAAGTTATTTTGGTTCTTAGGAAACATTGTTTAAAAATTAGTTATCAGTGTCAATTTGATTCAGATTTTTGATATTTATGAATTATTGTCTGTATCACTATATAAACGGCAAAACTATTTTTCTCTTTAGTATTTTTATTTGTTCTGTCGATATTCCCAGTTTTGCTGGACAGAACACATTTAATATTCAAGATTAGGAATAATCATAAGAGTTAACGCAATTCACTAAACTCAACTGATATTTCGTTCATTATGTTTAAGTCGATAAATAAGTCGGAGAACAATGGAAAATTCGTAGCAAATCCAACTTAATCCCAAAGTTTGTACGGTTTCTGTTTATCTAATTCTAACATTTACTAAAAGCAATTATTTTCGATGTACTAACTAATTAAAACTACAAGGCAACTAATATTTGTAAAGTACCGCACCTTGGTGAGCCGAGTTCATCACAGTCTTCTAAAATTAATATCTAAGTAGATATTAAGTTTCCTATTTTAAGAAGGAATTATCAGGACCCATCGAATTTCTTTAACAGTAAGGTTAAGATAAAAATTTGAAAATCCCCAAAGTAATCTTAGTATACCGAATCGTTTTGTATTGAATTAAACTGGATTTCCTTTTGGGATTTTACAGATATTTTAAAACGGTATGTACAATTATAAATTATCTTTTTAATGCACATAAAACAACTAAAACTAAATAACGATATAATTTAAAAGGTTTTTCACCATGAGCGTAAAATATACTTTTTATTTTAACTTTATTACAGTATGTTCATAGATAATGGGACTGCAGGGGTGTAATTTTATGAAATGACAATTTTAAATGGTTTTATTTGTATGGAAATTAAAAAATTCGCAGTGTTTATTTAGTTTGGGTGAATAAAAGGTGCGTTTTATTGTACACAAATTTCTGCTACTTGTCCAACTTTTACTGCGAGGAAAATAGACGGAAGTGTGAGTAGAATAAGGATAGAGTATCAAACCGGTGGTAGAATGTGGCGCAATAAAACGCACCTAAAGTTTCATCCGGTATTTGTGGCTAATGAAATTTAATACATATTTTAGTTCAGGAGCACGGGGCCCAAGTTATAGTTTAGAGTTCATCTACCAAGGCTAAATGGAGATTTATTGAACAAATATTTTGAAACAATTTTTTTTTTAATTTTATGAATATATTTTTATTTAAAATTAGGAGAAAAATTAAATGACGTCCTACTATAACACTAATACAGGGAGAGCCACAGTTTCTTTTAAATTTTAAAAGACAGATAGGATTTAGAAAATGTAACTGAATGATTTGTTTTATAACGAAGATTCGTATACAACACATATTTTTTTAAAAGGCTTTTCGAAAAATACTAATAACCACAATCCTCTACATCTTATTGTCTACACTTTTATAAAAATAAAATTGGGTACACAACTCATATGAACACACTGTATAAAGTAGAGAAAAAAACTTAAAAAATATTTTTTATTACACAAACATACGAATGGATGGGACTCCCCTTTAAAATGTTCACAAATCCCCCACACCAAATATTCCATCAATCATCATTTCTTCATAAAAAATCGAATAAAAAATATTTCTTTATGTACAGGGTGTCCCACGTTAAAGTAACCACCCCCTTTTCTCCCGAGTTTTTAAGATATTTTTAAATTTCAAAATGCCCATATATTTTTGTAATCAGAAAAGAACGCTCTATCGATATATGTAAAAATATACAGGGTGTTCCATAAGAAAAAAGTACATTTTTTTATTCACCCTGTATACCGCTGGCTTTAGAAAACTCTGGTCAGCATACTCAAAAATTACGGAAAAAAATACAGAGGCTAGCATTTTGAAATTTAAAAATATCTTAAAAACTCGGAAGAAAAGGGGGTGGTTACTTTAACGTGGGACACCCTGTACCTAGTATAGTTTTTGGGACAAAACCGTTCTAAAACTAACACTACATTTTGATCTTCTATTTTAGTACCTACCTAAACATAATTAATTAAATCTAAGATAAGAACTGGGCACGAAATTAATACTGATATTTGTATCTTTAGGTATCTTGCCTACTATTAAAATATTACTCTGCGCTACCTTTACTATTAATTAATCGTAAAGATATTATTTCATACCTACTCTAAAATACTTATTACCTATTCTGATTAAGTATTTTGAAATGGAATCCATCTGTCCTTAAAATTAAGTAACTATACTTTGCAATTTTCACCATTGTTTTTGTGTTTATAAAAACGAATGTTTATGATGGTCCAATTGGTTTACTGACAATTTTATATTTAAGAGGGATTACTACTCGCATGCTAAACTTTTTCCTCCAATGTTTTGTTAAAACTTATAGTTTTTTAGGAAAAAATTAAAATATACATTTTCTACAATTTTTCGATTTCAAATTTGTATAGTAATTTAATTTGTACTAATTGCAAATGGCAAATGAAATGTAGTTCTACAGGTACCTTACCATTTTGTTTTGGTCAAATTGAGGTAAATCGACGTCTATTTTTCTAAATAATAATCTAACATAATAGATTTATAATTTTATAACACAATTTATAAAAATTGTAGAAAATTTTTTATTGATACAGAAAAATTAGATTCATAAACTCTGGCAGCAGTAAAAATGAATTAAAATAACTTATTAAAAAACTATATTTAGTCAGATCTTTTCCCTCTTGAAAGTATGAGTTGGTGTCATAAATCAAACTCAAAAACCCGTATTTGCTTCTACAGCTTTATATCAAAAATAATGTTATTCTCGGTGTCAAACAATGGTGAAAATTGAACACAACTAGCTCTAAATAGGAAGTAGTATTTCGTTAAGGAAATGTATTATTAGGTAAGTATTTCTTAACCAGGAAGCGGTGCTTCTGCGTAGAAATCAGGTTCATCGTCGTCGACATCCGGTTGGTCCCCGTCCAGCTAAAACAACATTAATCAGTTAAATAAGTTAAAAATGTTTCTTGGGCAGTAAAAATAACTTGGTATTGTATGCAAGCTGTTGCATTTGGAATTCGGACACATAGGCGCCGACTACAAATAAGTGTCAATGATTGGGAATTGGGAGCGTCAAAATCCATGTAGAAGGAATCATGGAGGGAATAAGGATAACAGGCGTGATTTTCACTCCTTCTACCGATAAGGAATCGTTAAAAAAACATTATTTAGAAACGATCCTATTACTAAAAAATCTCTTCTTTTGTTCATTTCCAAAAAAAAAAATAATAATAATAAATTAATAAAAAACCTAAATTTAATTTTTTCGTTTCCAAATATACCTCCCCACAGGAAACTTATATTATTTTATTTTTGATATATTGAAATTTTAAATTTGTCCAGTTAATCCGGAATTATCTTGTATCATATCAACACATTATATTTTTATTCTGCGCCTTCTTTTCTGAATTTCGTATTGTCGGCGCCCCTGGCCAACACAATCGTTAATAAATTGGCGGGGTCAACCATTAATTAAGATTTGTTGAATGCGACTAAATAAGTTATTTTTACGTTACGATTTGCTTAATTGGTTGTTACATATGTATAAATCTTAATAGGTCCCAGGGACACATCAGCACTACCAAGTGGGTTTAAGATCGTCATTAATGTCACATTAAATAGTACTTATTTAATCTATGATATTAGGATTTCAATTAAATTTACGGTATGTTCTCAATCAAATGAAGGCTAGCAATCGTTACATATATCTCTGGCAGTTGGAAAAAAATTTTAAGTCATTACTATAACTATTCGATTTACTAAACCAATAATTTTAATCTCATTGGTGTCATATTTTTGCATCCCCCATATCTTTGTTCCTCGTTTGGTCAAACAACAAGCACCTTAAATTATTTGTTGTCGTTTTTGTGATTTTTGCAAATAAAAGAAAATATTTGGTTAGGTGCTAAAGAGGTACAATAATTGCTGACTATAACAGCAATATATTTTTTTTAGTTATACTTAGTGACAAAAGTAAAACAAATGCAAAGCATAATCCGAAATTCTTTTGTTTTATTTTTTTAACCACCAGATAGTGATTTTTTTCTTTTGCAAGTAGGGTTCCTCAAGGTAAGGTCTTGCATCAAATATTAAAAGCAGCATCCGAAACCAAATAAAAACGAGTAGCTATAAAAATAGTTTACTGCAAGCACTTACTAAAACCAAAGATAATGTATCTTGCAAGAAGTTTATGAAACAACTTTGTTACAGCTAGTGAATGAGATCCTATTTAAATTACCGAGCATATGGCAATAACAAATTTATCCCGTATTAACGGAGTTCCTCAGATTTCACCACAAAACGCATGACATGTTTATTTTTTCAGGTGCAGTCATGTTTAAAGCATTTCCTTATTTCTATAGATACCAAATGTTTTAAGAATTTCCAATGTTATCCACAAAATAAAAATGCCGTGTTTATTCAGCAGATAGTAAAACAATTTTTATGTAATTTTTCATTGTCATGAGTATGTACTAGTCAAATATTTGAAGCTGGAGAAATCTTGCTTAATATTTAAACATACTTATTTATACCTCAGATACCTACACTAGCAAGCAATGAAAGAATTCGACTCTGGTTTTCAGTATTGTTTTGATACCTATTTTAAATGTAAAATGTAGTATTTTTCCTAAACCATCAGAATTAGCCCAGGGTCAATCCAGTCAAACCATGAACAAATTAGAGACAAGCTGAAATTTGGTATATAAGTTTGTATTGGGGTCCTTAAAATACCACCAAACCCCACCGGTAATCCGCCGTGCCTGTCACCCCTAAACAACCCCCGAAAAGGGTGAAAATCGGACTTTTTCTAGTTATTTGGCAATATCTTAAAAACAAAGCTATAGATACGAAAAAATATGAAGCTAGAAAAATTAAAGGGCATAAAATTTCCTATAAAATTGCGTTTAGCAGATATATTTTGCTTTACCAGTGGCGAAGTTATGATATTTATGATAATTGGGTATTTTGTAAAAATATTCTCTAGCCTTTACTTATTGGATTTTGACATTAAATATACATAATGGATATTTTGGTAAATACATTTAATACATTCTTACATCAATAAATTAGAAATAAAAAACATACCAGTGGAGTACTATATTCTAATTTCATACATTATTTTGTATTGGCTAATAGAAATTTAACATTTTACGTGCCTATTAAATGTAACAAAATAATTATTTTAAATATCCGTGGAATTTCTGTTACGAATTGAGAGGAATTATTTTTATATTAATAATATTAAGGACATATACCGCATGTCAAGGCAGCTGAGTATTTTTCCGCGTCGCCATTCGCCCCTATATGTATGCTCTCTTCGTATATTCTCGATACGACTCCATTACGCTAAACAAAATTTGTATATGCTACGCCCAGGAAGAAGTTCGAAACCAAATAAAATTACTAATACTTCAAAGTTGCAGCATAAGTTCGGACCTTTAATAAATGTTAAATAAATAAATAAATAAAGTGTAAGAATATTATTTTGTACTAAACTTCGCCCATCAATAAAGACGTTTATTATTATTATTATTATTGCCATGCACGCCATTTCCGGATGTGATACTACATCTGGCCTGTTTACCAGGGGAAAAATTAATTTGGTCAATACTGTGAAATAGAAGAAGTTGGTTGACCTTCTTGAAGAATTTTACAATCCAAATATATCCAAAGACAGGAGGACCTTTATTTCGACATTTTTTATTTCCGTATACGTCAAAAATAGAACAAGTACCGATTTGAATAACGTCAGATACATTCTCTACCAGCAGTATGTAGCAAAGCAAAGTTTAAATAAAGATTTTAATCTGGCTTCACTTCCACCGATCATAAATGCAGCTCAGTACCATGCATATAGGACTTTTCATCCAGCAACTCTACATACATATTTTATTTACATGTATGATTAACTTTTAGGTTCAAGCATGACTGAATAATAGCTTACCACTCCAGGACTGGGGATGGATTTCTAGTGATTCCGGAATCTCTCCAGTCCAGATGGATCAAGATATAGACCCCAAAGGGTTCCTTAAACAAATTTTTTGCAACTGTTCATCAGGTGGTTGCAAAAGTGCATGTGATCATGTCGTAACCTGTTTTAATAGGGCAGTTGAGGATTTACAGGCGGAAGACGACATCTCAACATGCAGATAAAATATATTAGATAATAAGTAATTAAAAACATACATTACATTCATTTACTTAAACATAACCTGTAAGTATTTTAGTTTATTTAAGAAAAAGCAACTGTGCTACTTACTACATAAAAAACTCATATTTTATGTATTATTATAGTTTTAATCTGTTTTGGTGTAAAAGACGTAAAATATATTAATGTAACGTAATTATTTTGTGGGAAATGTGTATTTTGTTGAAATATACTGGAATTTATAATACGATAACTCCACCACTGGTAAAGCAAAATATATCTGCTAAACGTAACTTTATAGGAAATTGTATGTTCTTTAATTTTTCTGTCATCATATTTTTTCGTATATAGCTTTGTTTTTAAGATATTGCCAAAAAACTAAAAAAAGTCCGATTTTCACCCCTTTCGGGGGTTGTTTAGGGGTGACAGGCACGGCAGATTACCGGTGGGGTTTGGTGGGATTTTAAGGACCCCAATACAAACTTATATAACCAAATTTCAGCTTGTCTCTAATTTGTTCATGGTTTCCTATATAAATCTTCAGATCGACCCTGGGCTAAATATATAATATGGATAAAACAAATAAAAATCGTAAAGTTAGGAAAAAAGACAAACTTATGTAGGTACTTAATCAGAATGCCCTGTATATTAAAGGTGTTTTAAATTTACACTTTCACCCGATTTCAATGATAAAATATATCACTGAAATCGCTGAATCAAAAAATGTAAAAATATACATCATTTATGGTGAAACTGGATGCGTCAAAAAAATATTAAATCGGTCGAATTAATGCATATTTAGCTGTTATTTGACGTGCCCAAATTTTGAAATGAAATTCATATATTATTTCTCTTCATATCTTGTAAAACCAAGAAGATATCCCAGATAGCACAAGATATTTTCAGAATAATCTAAAAATCTTCTTAAAGAATATCATTTGATTAATTGAAAAAATTACCATTAAATTACTTTTAAAATAACCAAATAATTTATGTATATTTTTAGAATATCATCTAATAAATATTAGAATAAATGAAAAATAAATGTATGGAATATATTTCAAATATGTATATTTTATGAATAATTTCGTATATTATTATCTTACTCTCTACTACAACCTTAAAAGAACAAGTTCAATGCAGCACATCTAAGAATATTCTATTATGAATATTCCAAAAAACGCACACACGTATACATATAGTCTATGGTTAACTTTAAAACAATCCAAAATATTCTGACAATAATTTCTAAATTTTTCTTAAAATATGTACAAAGATATATTCTGTGGTTAATTTTAAAACAATCAAAAATACATAATCTGACAATAATTTGAAAATTATTCTTAGGATATCCTCAAAAGATAAATCGGGTGCCACTCGGTTATTTTTAGAATATTCTAAAAAGAATATTGTTATTTATAGATTAATTTAAGAATAATAAAATATTCTGCAGAATATTCTAAAAATAATTTTTCCTACGAGCGTGCGGAAAATATCACTTTTCCGCACGCATTTTACTTTCGAAAGTTGTACTTTTCCGCACTAGTGCGGAAAAACGTATTTTTCCGCGAAAGTAATTAGATTTTTATTTGCATTTTTGGGTAATTTTATACAAATTTAATGAAATTAAATCATTCCTATTTATACTAACACTTTTGAAGTAGCTCCTATAACTTTATATATCAAAAAATCACGTAGCATATAGTCATGACTGTCTCATTTTGACGTTTCATTTTAACAGAAAATGAATAATTAATGCTTTAAGTTTCGCACTTTTTGTATTATAAAGCAGCAATTTTATATGTTGACCTACCTATAAAACAGAAATCACTTTACTTTAAAATGTAGTAAGTAATCGGAAAAGTAACTATCCTGATTCCTGAAGACTCGAGAGTTTGGTATTCTTAAATCATTATAAAGACGTCATATACGAAAAACATATTTCGCTACTTCAATTTACGACAAATTCAGCAGTCGTTTCTAAGTAAATATATAGCACATTTCCGATTAAATTAGACTCCATATTTTGCTTCCTTTGTATTTTATGGGTAGGTAAAATACCGTTCAGCCTCATAAAACTGCAGAAAGGGCAACAATTAAAGCAAAAGTGGTTCATTTACTGTTAAATCGAATGAGGATTTTACGTGAATAAAGGCCATGGCGTTCAGACTCCCAAAATACAGAGGAAGTCGAAAACAAGGGAGGCTAAATCGGATTTGGAATGTGCTATTGTAGGATAGAATCACATTATGGAATAAAGCACATGATATTTTTGATTCTACAACTATTATTTGGTGCTAAACTGATTATCTTCATTTAGAGTTCATTCCTCGAAAAAAAAAAGGCTACAAAGGCAGTTTCATTTCTATATCTGATTTGAAAATAAAACCAGGAAATCAAACTGCCTCATTAATGGTTCCACCCGGTATACTTTGTTTATAAAGTAATATTTTAACGATGTGCTCGACTTATTAATACAAACATAATTGTTTATCGTGTTTCGCGATAGTAAAACCACAAGGGAGTGTACTTGACTGTGGTTTTGCGTCATGCAATGTATACGTACCTACTATCGATTGTAGTACAAAAATTATTCATATAGGGATTTTCAGCAAACATATTTGCATAATGGAAAGGAAAAAGGAACTACAGATAAAAACAACTCCAAGCTTCACAACATGGAGTTAAAATTTCATCAATAAAATTCGTATTATTCATCTGATTTGGTTAAAAAGGATATTCTCATTAAATTTAAATATTTATGATCTATAAATTGAGCTCCAGAGACTCCAGATTCGGGTAGGTACTGATTGCCTCAAATTTAGTTGAATAGTCGCAATAATTTAAAAATAACTTTCACAGTGATATAATCTATCTAACAATAAAGCCCAATGCAAAGGAATTATTTTGTCATACTAATATTATACTTAGTTGAAGCTGAAATTAATCTGTTGCAAATATAGTTAGCAAACATTATTCAAAAGCCAGTAACTACTTGCTGGTGGATAAAGAAAATTGGATCTGATCGTAATAATTATGTTCTTGACATTATTTATTTGCGATTACTATTTTAGCTGGTGATTGGGATGGAAACCTAACAAACTCCTAGGGCTACTGGGCATCAGCCATAACAGACGATGCTCCCAAGATCAGACCTCGACGAAGAAAGAAAAGAAGATCAATGTGCCAGAAGAACAATGCCTAGCACCAATGGAGGTCATATGTGCGTCAGCCGTCAATTATAACAATTAAGACGATTATTAATGGCAACTTTCGAGTGACCCCAATTGAACTTTCAAACTAAATGTAAACGTGCATGAAATGAATTTATTAAAAAATCAACCAAAAAACAATGAGAACAATTAATAAAAGTTTTGATTGTTTTACCATGAATCTTTAACGTCGATATTTAGCCTTGGTGGCAATTATACCAAATTCTTTACTACATAAATAACTTTGTTGTCTATAACAATGTACGTTGACGTTCCGTTCCGTTGATTCGAAATTAACATCTGTTGACCACAAAAGAATCTAAAATAATCGTGGATTATTTAACCGATTTTGAATACATTTTTACTAAAGGAATCTGAATGTTCAGGCTAAGGTTTTGTGAAAACTTAGTCAGAGGCTGAGGTCGATGTTAAATTTTTTTAAATAAAAATTTTGGCAAAAACGAATTTAAATCCCTTTCTTGATAAAATACATGATTTCAACAATATGCAGACTCAGAAATTATTAACAATAAAATAAAGTTTGAATAACAGACATAAGCGTGTAGTTAAATGCAACGTTTCTTCTGAGTGAACATCTATGCATGCACAATAATGCACATTGCATACGTATTATTTTCTATGAAATAATTGGTATAAATACATGAGAAGCCCTTTCCGTGTTCCCATAGAAATGGTGTCGTTTATCTATCTACCTGGGGAAATGCATTGACTAGCAAGTACCAAGTACAGCACTGTTCTACCTATCGATTACCTTTCGATACATTGGGTAGTGTACAACATGACGAATCATTCTGTTAATGTTAAAAATAAAACAGCTAACTGATAAGATAAGTCATAATCGACACCGACAAGAATATAACAAAAACAAAACACCCAGAAAAGACAAAAGAAAACCTTGGATGGGGCTGACCGAGCTTGACGTTTATTCCACAACAAACACAACATTTGTACCTCTTCAACTGACTTAAAATAACCGCTCTGCTATAAGTTTGTGAGCTAATCGACGATGAAAAAGCTGAAATGTGGCATGAAAATAAATGCTTGGATCGCATTATTTTTGGGAAGGCGAGCGAAACATCGCATCGTAATTATTTTTAAATTAACGAAATTTCCGTTCAGATGTTATTTGTATCTATTTTTTACAAGCTAGGTAAGAGCTTCGAATATCTTTTTATAGAAAATCCAACAAGTGAATCGGGGCATGGAGAGATTGATATTAAACCCACAATAGATTCATTACCAAATTAAGTTCCCAACCCAAGCAACATGGTGACGTCTTTTACACGTCCCAGTTAACTCATATGACTATTTGTTGACGTCTGTACGACGTATTTTTTAGAGAGACGTATTTATGACGTATATATCTGACTGTAACAAAAGAAAATTTTCACTTGTAGGTAAAGATTAAGGAAATAAATTAGGCAATTGAAAAGAAAGCTCCTTAAATTATTGCTGTACATGTCCAGTTTTTAATTTTTTTACAAAAGAATTACCACCATCTTTAAATATTTAAGAAAATTTAAAAACGAAGACTGTACAGCTTTAAATTTGTTGTTTTTCTATTAAACTTCCAAACATTTCTTCTTAATCCTTTTTTTGAGCTCAATAGGACCCCTAAATGTGCCAATGCTGGCTGTCAAGAAAGTAGAAAGTACGTCAAAAAATGGTTAAATAGATGTCAAAATTACGTCATGTAAATACGTTTTTTTGGCGTCATTTTGTAACGTCCCTGGGCTGTCACTTTTGGCCGTCTTTGACGTAGGTATTTAGACTAAAACTATGACGTCGGTAGTTCGTCAAAATTACGTCTCCATGTTACTTGGGAAGAAGTAGAGAAAACTGTTTGAAGGAATTTTACATTTATAACTTTGTTTGGCAAAGTGTACAATTACTTGTTTAGGTTCAAAGACCGTCAAATGCAGTTCAATAAATATTTTTTTAAACATCCAATCGACTGGACAAAGTAATTCAGAGTTGCTACTGTCAGAGAAAAATGCACACTTTGTATGTTTTTTAAATGACGAATAATTTGTGTCCTCAAATGTATTAATTTTTTGAAGGGAAGATCGCCAGGGTAGAACAAGAATACTAAATTAGTTCATTGGCTGACGTTTCGACTTTAATTAAATCTTCTTCAGAGCTATACAATTGAGAGGTACCATCAAATAACGAGACACTTTTAAATAAATAATTTTGACATAAATAAACAATACCTGCTTTTTTATTTTTTTTTATTTTATTTTAATTTATACTTCTTTTTAAAAAAAATTTGTATATTTATGTCAAAATTATTTATTTAAAAGTGTCTCGTTACAAGACTGTATCTCTTAATTGTAGAGCTCTGAAGAAGATAAACGTGAGCTAATGAATTAATTTAGTTTTCTTGCCTTATTCCGGCGATCTTCCCCTCAAGAAAAATATTTTTTAAAGCTACTGCAGTAGCAATTATATTATATTCGTTATAAATATTAAGTTGTGGGGGCATTGGATTAATTTATTATTCATAATATAAACCATGGAAAACAGTTACGCTCGTGCGAGAATTTTTTATGTACAATACCTAACAAAACAGTAACTGAAATGTTAATATCTAATGTATTAAAAAGTAACAAAATTTTTACAATTACTTTGTAAACTAACAACTAACCATTTAAAAAAAATAAAATGGTTCAATTTATAATTAATTTATTTTACAAATTGATTTAAATATAGTAATATCTATGTATTCTTTTTGCCTTCTAGTGTACCATTTAATAAGTGTTACTTCTATTTTACTTCCTGATTTATAATACGTACAATAAATAGAATTACAGTATGGAGGTTACACCGGAATATATTACATTATTATTCAATTCAACTGCCTATATTTTATAATTTGTAAGCCTTGCATTCTTATTACCTCATTATAAAATATGCGTTTTTCTTACTTTTATATGGTACATGGTAGAGTTAATTATTTGTTTTTGTTTTATACTATAAATAATTACAAGTATTAAGTCTTTAATTACTGACAGTTACGGACATGCACCAATGCTCAAGGCAATTAATTACATGATATTACTGCTACATTAGATTTTTTTGTAGCAAAAATATAATGCATTGGATACGGGTTTCCGTTTATTGTGTCAGAAAATATTTACTAAAGTACCGTTCAGAAAACGCTCTAGACCTCAGAATTTATTATATCATTTTATTTTTTTTTAAATGGTCTTTTTGAAATTCTTCATCAATATCTCTCGAGCCAGATTTCTTATTTTTAGCTAAAATTTGTTATAACTTAGATCTAAAATAGTAGTTTATGTCATAAGGAAGAAAAAACTAGATTTTTCGTCTGTGTGTCATACAATATTTTTTATTCGAATATGCTTATGGATATTAAAATGATAGGGAAAATTAAAATGTTATGTTCTTAAGATTTACTTGCTACAGACGGCTGTGAACTAAGGCCAGATATAATAAATAACAACTGCACAACTGCTGTCATATCAGTTTGCTTGAAATTAGTATCGAATTCAATTTTATATATTATAATATCGAATTTAATCGAAAATGTGCATTACCATTTTACAGTAGAAAAAAGGGCCAGCATTTTAAAAAGTAGGTAGGTAACTAAATTCGCTTAATCTTTTGGTCTGTCACTTTTCCGGCCTAGGCCGGAAAAGTCTTTTCAGGTCGTTTACTTGAAGTAGCTAGAAAAGTTCTACCTTCCGTTTTTGTTTTCTGACCGAGAAACGTCATTTTTTGACAAATTCGAATAAAATAGATTTTTTACTAAAAAATATCGTTATTTTTAATTAAAATGACTCTACAGGTCACAAATACATATAGATTCGTCCAATTTAGTTTTAAATATTTACTTTACAAATAGATGATAGATCTGTAAAAATAGAATTTTCATTTCTTTTGTTTATCCTTGATAGGGTGTCAAAATCACTGTCAAATTTAAAAATTGAAAAGTATTTTGAATTTTGAAAACAATGTGATTTTTTTATAAAAGAAGGGATATAAAGCATTTAAAATTTTTCTATTTCTATAATTGAAATTAAAATAACGTTCTTGTTTTTGACAGCTCATCTGTCAAATTTTCTGTCAGCTGAATAAAAATGCCATTTAATAATATAGTTATTTCCACAAATGGCTTTAGTACCTATTTAAAACGACATTTTTTTATAGGTTTTGAACGGACTGAATACGAATTTAATTTATTAAAATTATTATGTTTATTGGTAGCTGTCAAAATTGCTGTCAAATTTGAAACTATGCAAATTTGTCTTCCATAATTTTATAAACATTGTGAATTTCCATAGAAGGGAAAGCATGCTTTTTTTTAAATTCGCTAGTTCCAAAATTGATAGTTTTTACTTTTGGCAGCTGTCAAAATTTCTGGCAACTTAATCAAAATGTCATTTAATAATTATTTAACAAATTAAAGCATATACCAAGCAGGCATTTCTCTATAGACTTTGGAGGAACTGAATACGAAATTTTTGTAAAAAAAAATTATATTTGTTGGTAGCTGCCAAAACTGCTGTCAAATTTAAAATTGTTGCAAAAAAATATTATGTTTATGGTTTAGCTGCCAAAACTGCTGTCAAATTTAAGAAAATGCAAGTGTGCCTTTCGTAATTTTGAAAATATCGTGAATTCCCATAGAAGAAGTCCTTTTAAGTGTAATGAAATTTGCTAGTTCCATAATAGATAATAAAATAAAGTTTTTACTTTTGGCAGCTGTCAAAATTTTTCAACTTACCTAATGAAAATGAAAATTACATTTTAAATTTCAAACAAATAAATGTACTTAACAAACATCTTTTTTTATAAATTTTGGAGGTACTGAATACGAAATTGATATTAAAAATATATTGTTGATTGGCAGATGCTGAAATTGCTGTCAAATTTAAAAATTTACAAGTATATCTCTCATAATTATGAAATTAAAGTTGGTTTCCATAGAAGAAGATACATAAAATGATTTAAAACTTTGTAGTTCAGTGATTGATATTATAATAAAGTTGTAACCTTTAACAGCTGTCAAAATTTCTGTCAAATCAAGAAAAATGCCATTTTATTATTATTTCAACAAATTAAACTACCTACTTAACAAATATTTTTCTATAGGTTTTGGAGGTACTGGATACGAAAGTAATACGAAAGAGATATACTTACTATATATTATATATACTTAAATATTTTTAAATTTTGCAGCAGTTTTGGCAGATATCAAAAAACATATTTTTTTTACATCAATTTCGTATTTAGTACCTACCTGCAAACCATATAAAAATTGTCTGCTCGGTACTTCAATTTGTTGAAATAATTAATTATTAAATAGTATTTTCATTAAGTTGACAGAAAATTTGACAGCTACCAAAAGTGAACTTTAATTTTAATTTTTAAAAATGTAAAGATTTAGATTTAAAGGATCTCTTTTTCTATAAAAACTCACAGTTTTCAAAATTACAAAAAAACATAGGTACTTGTAAAAATTTAAATTTGACTGATTTTGGCAGCTGTCAAAAATAAAAAAAAGAAATGAAAATTCTATTCTGGCAGACTTATTGTCTATTTTTAAAGAAAAGATTTAAAACTAAATTGGGCGAATCTTTATATATTTCTGACCGGTAGACTGATTTTAATTGAAAAAAATGATATTTAAAAAAAAATCAATTTTGGATCTAAAATTATAATAAGTACATACATATAACTTAAAATAAAAAGCCGGCTCGGAAAATTGAAGAAGAATTTAAAACCTAACATTTAAAAAAAAATAAGATGATTCAATAAATTCTGAAGTCTACAGAAATTTTTTAACGGTATTTTTTTTCCACCCCACTGTGGTGAATTATCCGTATAAATTCATTATAATAACAATTTAAATACTTGAGCCCGCCTGTCGCCTGTCAGAATGTTTTTAATTTTAAATAATGTATTACAAGAAAAAGTTAAAAAAAAAAATCTAAATCCGACCTACTGAGGATTCTGAAGCAAAAATCTGCGTTAACTCGTCTAATGCATTTTTCAGACCTGTGGGCAAAAGTGAGAAGTGGAAAGCAATGTTAGGGAATAAAGTGCAGTTTCCGTATAAGTTTCTAAATCCAGAGGGAAACCTGCTGAATGCCACAAAAAGGACGAGTCATGTGTCACTGCCACTAGCCATATGCGCGTTAAAAGGTATAATTGTTTCATGGAAATCGGATTCCGAGGAGGGGTGCCATTAATTCACCCCTAGGAGCTCCAACTTGACTTCATTCCGTGGAGATACTTCAGAAGTTGAGTCTATAACCCTCAAGCCGGTTGTGACGTTAATGGAGACGAGATACAAAGTTCTCGCAGGCAACATGAATTCTGTTATTAGCTGAGACATCTCATGATGTGATATTTTAAACTTAAGACTGTTTTTAATTGCTGGAAATAATTATTTATAGAAAATTAAAGTAGCTGAGTTAGAATTCTTCAAATATTTTCTAAGATATCCTGCAAATGGATGATTTAAAATTATTAAATGTTTATTGATTGTACTGCATAATATTTGAGAAAAATTTTCTGTTCATTCTAATTTATTATCTTTACATTTGAGGCGCTCTGAAGAGTGAAGTCTCCTACACACCCCCGCTAATATACCATATTGGTAAGTTCAAGGCTTAGTGAAGACAGGTTTAAAATAATGTACAGCGTCATCGCTAGTATACAATTTTTAATGAGCATAAATGCCCAGTTAATGCCTTATACGAAAATGTAAAATTTTGCATTGTTGGTTAATTAGATAGCTACTTCAATAAAATTGTAGTAAACAAAACCATTAGTCTTGACTGTCAGACAATGTATCAAAAAATAAATGAGAAGTAGTATGCAAAGGAAGAGGCAGAAAATTTACTGATGAAAAATTGCGGTCTGAAAATATTTATGGGCAAATGGCCAGTTATACTGGCAGAATAAAGACAAATGCAGAAATTGGGATGATTTTAATGTTATGGTAATGGTGTAATATAAATCGATTGCTTGCAGACAATTTTATTCTAAAACTTTATTTACAGTCTGTTTATATAAATTTTTTTGGAACACGACGACTTTACGGGGTCATAAAATATTTGCATATGGCAAAATACCACATTTTTTTCGGTTTACTATTAAAAACGAAATCTGTTATATATAAACATTTAACAAATAAAAACAGATATACTTCAAACTTCTTTAAAGGCCCCATGTATTTAAAACGTAACATGCACATAAAACTTTTCGATGTCGCAATAATGCAACCTACCCCAAAACAATCAATTTTGTGAGTCACAGGCAAGTCACCCCTCTAAATTTGGGTTGTTCAACCTACTGTTCAAATGATGTAACTTAAAATCGAGCTTATATCCAGAACCTGTATAGTGTATCTCTCGTTCACTATTACCAGAATAAACAGCAATAAATACGAACGAATAACTTTGGAACAGTGATTGTGGTTATTTCGATTTGTAGTTACGAGCATTTGTTGGTGGCATATTTCAGTATTTAATCGCCTTCAGTTATCCTAATTAATAAAAATAGCATAACTAAAAACGTGAAAGTTTTACCTCAGACAATGGGGAAACTACAAGAAAACAGTAATATGATATGTATCATTAAATTTATCAGTCACCAAATTATTGCGGAATTGATGATTCTGTAAAAGCTCCTAAATACCACCAAAACAAATTTTTCTATTATTGCCAATTTTTTCCTTCGCTAGACATTGCATATGTGTATTTAGATTTTTTTTATTCAAAATGAAACAAAGATATAGTTTCAGCATTTGAAAAAAACTTGTAAAATCCATGTTCTTTAACAGATTTTTTTTTATACATAGAGCTTTAAAAAGTCTACTTGAGCACACATTTTCATAAGTTAATTTCCATTTTCAAGGCATTCTCTGATTATTTTTCGATGTCGAAAGTAGCAAAAGTTTATTAGCGATTTTTTATTAGAAATCTTACTACGCCACTAGATTAGGAAGGTCTTGAAATGGTTATCACCAAAATTTGATTGAAATATGTTTAATGATAAAAAAGTTATAAGAAATGAATTTTCAAAAATACACCGTTAATATTAGTCCAAAAAATGGCTTCCAATTATGGTAACCCTGGCAACCAAAAATTTTCAAATAATTATTATTAATTCTAAAAGCCACTAAATAAGAGAGAAAAACAATTACATTTATTTAAGTACCTACCATGATACATTTTAAAAACCAAACAAAACGAAACGAAACTTTTCTATAAACCAAACAATTTAACAAATTAAGTAATTCAGGTAGGTACCTACATAACTATAATCGTAGAGATGCACTTTTCTGGGCGCAATAACAGTAGTGTAGATACTAAATAAATGAAATTGTTTTTCCTCTTATTTAGTGGCTTTTAGAATTAACAATTATTTGAAAATTTTTGGTTAGGTACCATATGTTATTGGAAGCCATTTTTCAGACTAAATCACGGTGCATTTTTCAAAATTAATCTTCTTATAGGTAACTTTTTTATTACTTATTAAACATAATTTCAATGAAATTTTGGTGAACACCATTTCAAGACCTTCCTAATCCAGTGGTGTAGTCAGATTTCTAATAAAAAATCGCTATTAAACTTTTGCTATTTTCGACATCGAAAATAAACAGAGAATGCCTTGAAAATGAAAATTAATTTATGAAAATTTGTTCTGAAGTAGGCTTTTTAATGCTCTCTATGTATTAAAAAAAAATTGCGAATCGGTTGAAAAAACATGGATTTTATGGAGGTGCTTTCATTTCAAATGGGTCACACTGTAGATTTGGTGGTTTCGTTTATGATTCATAAAGGTGTTGGGGGTCACCTTAACTCAAACCTTAAATCAATAAATCTCAATTAAGGCATCGTTTGTTAGATTTTTCAATATTTAAAGTAGCCCTTTTTAACAAGAAGTAACCTCACTACCTGCAGATTTGAATTTTTCTGTTGTCATTATACAAACCGAAAGACTTAAGGTCAACATTGTAAGTGGTGAGGTTATTGCACTCTGACAATCATATAGTCTGAAGTTGTGTTGTGTTGTGTCTTTAGATTTATTATTACAAAAATCAAAACATTAATTTTAATAATTGATAATATACAATCAAACTTTATCATTTTTCTGTTGTTCCTCGAGGACCGCTTTAGCTGCCCGTTGCATGTTGCATATCGAATTGTGTGCATCAAACATTAAATACAAACAAATAAAACCATTAATAAAATATTAAAAACAAATACATCGAGCTAAGTTAGTTCTAAGAAGACGTAAACCAATATAAACAAAATACGTAGTTTACATACATTTCCTCTACTATCTGTAAACAAGGCACTTTGGAACAAAAATTTTATCGCGGCAGGCATTCCTCGGTGATAAAATTGTGAACTTCTTTGTGTTTGTTTACAAATATATACACAACCTCAAGTCTATACTTAGGCTGCCACGCGGTTGGCGGCATCTGAAATGCCAAATAAACACTTAAGAATTAATTTTAGAATTCATGAATCATTAGTACTGGAAACTACGAGTGTCTTTTAAATGAACAAAAATTAAAATCTAGTTTAACGGTTTAAATGCAAATGTTGATACGGTAAGCTTTTTTGGCAAATTATTTCAAAATGCAACTTCCCGAAGGGCTGGGCTTTTGAGGATGATTCCAAGATGATTTTCACCAAAAAAGAACTGATCTAAAAACACTGTACTTCGGCTACAAAAAGTATTTTAAGAATCGATACTCCGGTACATACAGCAAGGAAATAATAATAATAATAAAAATGTCTTTATCATCTCATGAAATATTACACAAGAAATGTTGGGGGCTATAAATTGGAAATTTGACGTTCAAATAAGAGATATTTAGATTTCTTTTAAAAATCATAGACCACTCCACATGTTTCTATGTTAGATTTTTCATAATTTCCTTATTTCCTACTCTACAAGAGCAATAGATCACAATTCTCAAAATATCAGTTTAAATTTGTGGTTACAAATTATTCGGTAAATTCCTGGTTTTCGTCACGTGGTAAGGCATGATAAACAAGGAACCTTCTTTATAATTAATTATACAATTCATGAGTTACATAATTTTTTGCTGACATCAGGTTGTAATTAAAAATAATTTTATGTTTCATCTTTAATTTTTTCACGATCAATCATATTTGAAGTATTCTCGTATTTACTTTTCGTGGTGCAATCTGAGTTAGTTTTTCCAAAAAAATGATTCCAAAGTGGCCTTTAGACTGAATATATTATACAGGGTGTTATTTAAGTACGTAGACAAGAGCCTTTTAAAGCAGGGCCTCTGATGCTGATTTTTATAAATATTTTGGAAACTTTTGAATTTCAAATTTTACCTGTCTAATAATAGTCTAATTACCTGCCAATAACAGTCTACGTGAAAATGTAAAAAAAGTATGAATTTAAAAACCAACTAATAGTATGAAACAGAATTTTCAAATCTATCAAAGTCGAAAACTTCTATCGAAGTTAGACAATAGTTCCATTATTATGTAGAATACTTAAAATTTTCATTTTCTGTAGTTAAATTGTGAAAAATTCCACAGGAAAAAAATTTGGCTATAAACACCCCTAGCCCCCTCCGATTACTACGTCCCTGAATAAAATTTTAGAATCATTTTTTCATTTTTAAATCGGGAACAAAAAAATTAGAAAACGTAGAAAATTTCATAGCTTTCTCACAAAAAGATTTTAAAATATATACAAAATTTTAGCATCAGAGGCTCTAGCCCAATTAGGAGCCATTTGTGGACCCACGTTTATACGAACTTTTTTACTATTTTTGGACGGAGAAACTGATGGCAAAATCTTTGTAGTTAATTTCGAGACACCCTGTATATTATGAAATTGGGACCACCCAAAATTAGATAAGGTACTGTTGTATTATCGAGTCAAGAGGAATTCTGAAAATTACTAGCTTTATGAGCCCTCAGGTAAAGTAATTATAGCTAAAGTCACAGAGGCCTTATCACAGAAATGCCTGGTTGAGAAAATTTTTTTTTTTTTTCACTATGGTGAAGGAACAAAAAATCAGAATAAGATCTTTATATTGAATACTTTGACATACACAAACATCTTGGCTTAAAATTCATTAAATGTTATTCAAAATTACAAAAAATATTCTACAATAATTAGAGAGATAACTTATGTAAAAATGCAAGAATGGTGAATACCTACCTACCACTTCTTATGGATTTCAATTTGATCTTGCATATTTAAGCTTGTATCCCAATAAGTAAAGTAGGGACAAATATCGTCAAAATTTATTTCGCAAAAATTCTCCTATAAATTTTGAATAAGAGTTTCTGCAATTTCCTTTCAAGTAAGCTGCGTAGGTTCTATGTTTATATGAATATTTTTTCTTAGCAATCAACAAGCCATGCGAAATTGCTGTGTATTTCGTAAACCGCATAGATTTCGTGTACAGTTTTTGTTATAAAGAAAGCCTTTTTATCTTTTTAATATAAGTTACTCACCGCCCTCAGTTCTTTCTGTGAAAAAATACGCTCCAGTTGTGCTCTCAGGGGAACCATGAGAATGAGGAAAAACGGGAAGGCCAGAGAGGCCTTAGTGGACTTCACGATCCACAGTACAACTAGGCATATCAGTTGAATGAATGTGAACAGATGCATCTTGGCCGTTTTAACCTGAAACAAAAAGAAAGCTATATTGATTTGCCTTGAGGCTATAAGCAGCGTTTCGCAACTTTCTTACGTTTTATTAAGATGTGGAAGTTATATGACTCACAGAATCATATTTGTAGTAAGTCGTTGCTACTAATATCATTCTCGGTCGATAAAACGGTAATAAAATAAAGTGGCTGTCTGGCAGATCACTGAACTTATCGTCGTTATAAAAATAATTTGTTTCCCAAACGCTGTTAAGTCTATTTTTTAAATATTCTATTCATAAAACGAGATTATCGATTATGGGTCCTATAATGTGGGCAGAGCATTTATTTTGAGTTGACTGACTTACATTATGTCATTATTCATTACTCATTAGGCAAATGGACAATGAATTATTATTATTATATTATTGTTAAGACAGTTTCTATTATTTTTCTTTATTTGAGTTTTAATTCATTCATAAGGGTTTATTTTTCATGAATGTAATTTTTCACTACAGTGTGTGTCTAAAAGATAATAATTTTGTTTCTATAAATAGCTGGTTGGTTGGGTATGGCATATTTTTTTCAAACAATATTTTTATATTTTCTTTCTTTCTTTCTTCTAAACTGCTGGCCAATTGAAACGTACCAAGCGAATTTTTAGTTTGAATTTATTGTCAAATATTTTGAGAACGGATAAAGATATCGATGCGCAGTTTTCAGGATTTAAGAGATAATTTATTTGTGAAAACGAGGGTTTGGCCCAATTTTTTTAGTTTCAATCCTGCTACTATCTACAGGGTGTGAAAGAGAAGCAGGTTTTCTTAACCAAACTTTATGTATCCGAGAATCTACAAAAAAAATTTTATAATTTTTTGTTGCCCATTTTACAAGTCACGAATTTCTCAATTTTTTGATATCTCTTTTATTTTAAGAGATACCGTTTTTTTTCCAAAAACCTGTAATTTTTCTTCTTTTTTGGCATTAGGCCTTATTGTGTTTTGCAAAAACCGACCGTTGTAGGTGATTATAATACCTCATTTTAAGTAAATTTTTTGTAGGTACTTTTACTTTATGACTTATAAAATGGGCATCAAAAAATATAAATTTTTTTTTATGGATTCTCGGAATACATAGAGTTTGGTTAAGAAAACCTGCTTCTCTACTTTCACACCTTGTAGACAGTACCATGATTGAAACTAAAAAAATTGGGCCAAACCCACACGTTTTCACAAATAAATCATCTCCTAAATCCTGAAAACCGCACATCGATATCTTTATCCGTTCTCAAAATATTTGACTATAAATTCAACCTAAAAATTCGCTTGGTACGTTTCAATTGGCCAGCAGTTTAGTTGGTCTCTTACGTTTTCCCAACACCCCCCAACTAATTATTGAATAATTTATTATCTCAACATTCTCAACCACTAATATTATTCATTTACCATTTACTCAATGATTCAACTAATGCCTTATTGTAGATAATGATTAGCTGTTTAATTTTTAAAATATCAATTATTTGTGGCGCTCAACTTTCCTAGTGAATTCCCACGGCTAAGTATTCTCAAATTGCAAAAACTCATATTAGGCATCTTTTTATTGAAAAATTTTGTAAGAAAAAGTTACTCAAAATCCTCAAGCCCTAAATTTCATCAAATGGAAGAAAAATTAGTAGTAGTAGTAGGTGCAGGGTGACTCCTATAACGTTCTCACCCCAATTTTTTAGTTTGTCTTTGGAAATAAAAAAAATATATTTAACGTAACTTATAGAATTTTTCCAAGGATTTCGAAAATGTCAACAAAAAACAATTGAAAGTCAAATAAAAGTGAGAAAAATAGGATTTTTTTTTTAAGGATATACATATGTTATGTTATATTTTTGGAAAGAGAATTTAAATCTTATTCTATCAAAATTATAAAAATATACCGGGCGTTCCATTTAAAAAAACATCGTTTTGTTTTTCCCACTTTTATTTGACTTTCAATTGTTTTTTTTTTGTTGAAATTTTCGAAATCCTTGGAAAAAATACTGTAAGTTACCTTAAATATTTTTATTTTTATTTCCAAAGACAAACAAAAAAATTGGGGTGAGAACGCTATAGGAAATTTCCTGTATACCTAATATATAGGTTATTTCTTGAGGATTACATTGCCCCAGCCAAACAAATTTGGCAAAAGTATATATCTAAAAAGATATATTCGATATTTAGCCATCACTGTGAATTTCTTACACTTTTACCAACAACAGACAATTGTTTCGACCTGTTAGGTCTCATCAGTGTTGTACAGGTTTGGTACGGGTATATCAGAGATATCCCAAGTGAAGACAATTCCAGCGCAGTAAATATACGTTTTCTGCGATGCAGTTGGAGAGTTTGCATGTAACAGTGCTCTCGCCGTAAAAATGCTGGAATATATGTCTTCCTTACTCATCTTTTAGATGGCGCAAGTTATAAGTGTCCGACTCTCATCGGATCCAAACTGAGATACATTCGATATTTACTACGCTGGAATTGTTTCACTTGGGATATCTCTGATATACCTGTACCAAACCTGTACAACACTGATGAGACCTAACAGGTCGAAACAATTGTCTGTTGTTGGTAAAAGTGTAAGAAATTCACAGTGATGGCTAAATATCGAATATATCTTTTTAGATGTATACCTAATAAAAAAATGTAAAATTAACAAAATTGTTTTGTACCATAATATCAACATTATTTGACAGTCTATGAATAATTATAAAATTAACCTCCATCACATAAACAAAATTTTACCGTATTAAACTGATTTTTTTTATTTAAAAATTTTTTCAGAAAAAAATAAATTTTCCCCCATTTTGATAAAACTTGTGATTTGGGGATTTTGAGTGACTTTGAACTTTTTATCATAAAATTTTTAGATAAAAAATGTCTTGATTTTTGCAATTTTGGTAATGCTTATCGAATGATAGTAGGCCGTGGAAATTCGCCAGGAAGTTGACTGTCCTAAACCGCTAACATCCAACTAACCAACGATCTGCTAAAAATTCGTCCAGATTCGTTGTAAAATTATCAAATTAGAGGGGTGATGCGATATTTTTGGGCAGTAAATAGTATTGGGCTCAAAACTGTAGCCTGGGGTATCATATACTCTATAATTTAGGTTCACTAAATGTTTGATCTAATAACTACATACTACAAAAATATAAATTGGAAAATACAATTGAAATAGAGAAAATAATTCCTTTGAGAAACGGTAGAAGTTTATAAATGGGCGATTTCTGGCACTTGTCCTAAAAATAATCAAAAGTAATGTCGGCCCACTTTCAGTACAATGAACTCGATACTGATCCACCCAAAGAAAAAAGTCTCGCAAATCCACCAATAATAAATTTTATGTGAATCTAAAAATATTCAGTTAAGCTTTCGGCTGTTTTTTAGAAACACACTGTATATTTTCAAATAAATCGCCAAAGTTGTAAGTGGACCTTTAATAAACACATAAAAAATTGAGTTGCCTATCCAGTTAGCTGAAGCCAATGATTAAAAACAGATTTTTATGAAAGAAGGTGATCAAATTTTTTTGTCGCAAAACTTCCTTATTTAGTCTTGGTAGGTATATATAATATGGCTTGGTATGGTACCGGCTACTGCTGTTATGGGCATCAAATTAGTATTTTTCAATAATATATATAAAACCTTTTATATCTGACAGGTACAGGTAGATTCGACAAAACCTAATATTTTCCAGAAATACTAAACAACAAAAGTTTAAAGGATATTGGGATTATGCGAATGACAAATACAATTGAATGGTCAACCGAATTTACCATTAAGTTTACATACACCTTTTAATTTTTGGTTTCCTCATATTTACGTATGAAAACTATAATAAATTTTCAATAAAAGAAAATTAAGTCGCAAATCTGGTTCAGTAGGTACTCACAAATTAGAAATTGTGACTAATGTAATTTACTGAATCATTTACCGCTTAAAATGTTCACAAGTTCCAGTTCCACCTAATCAAAATCCTCAATATTCAACTTCTACTTTAGTCATTTATGTAGCCATATCAACTAGAAAGTAATATATTATTTTGATAAAACTTTTCCAATTAGTTATTTTATCTGGCAAACAGAACATCAATATGCCACGAGACGTTTATTATTTTATAGACTGATTGACTGATACCGTTGATACCTAAATATACCTATCGATTTGTTTACTACTGCTAAAAAAATGTGTGGAGATAAAAGTGAATAATTCACTAATCTTTGTCATGTGTTTTAAGAAGTTTGTCATGTAGGATTGTTTTTAGAATTGCTAGTTTGATAACGATAACGCGGTTTTTGCACATTAGCCCAACTATTTGTTACAAACGGAAACGAATTTAAACAGACAAACATAATTTAAATAATAGGCAACAACAAACATTGGAAAATTTTAGGTTTTAAATCAGAACTAAAACATAAATAAAATGTCACCAATTTCTATTTCTCATACATCAAATCAAATCGTTTTCGCAAGGCTCAAGTAGGTCACAGTTTGGTCAATCTAGTAAACCTAACTGTTAAAAAAGAAGGCAAAATGAACGCAAACTCTGGCTGCTATGATCTAATGGCCTCCAAATTTGGTCGTTAATAAAAAATTTAAGAACCTGATGATTCTAAGAATTACTTAAAAGGAGTCATTCAAGTCACGATTTAAATAATTCGTTGAAAAGTAACTAGGCAATAAGTGTATAGACTTATTCTAATCATTCTAGTCATCTTATATACCTATATCAAACACGATCCGCCGATCTGATCTGTCGCCCAACAGGTTGTAAGATCTGTTGTCCGATAAGTGTCTTGTTTCATTACATTAGATAACAGACTGTCTGAAGACATAATGAGATTTGCGTTAAGCGAAAACGATCCAATATGGATTGCTGCCCGAGGTCTTTGACACAAATAAACTATAATTATTCACCTATCGCCCATATCAAATCAAACGCTCGACTATATCCACACAATATATCGTCAAACACAGATCATATTAAATTATAACCATATTATGTGTCATTGTGCCGGAGCACGTTGCAGTACGAGTAGTATTACAACTACAAATTTAAAGGTACTACCTAATTTATATTTTGTTCCGCAAGTTATGTTTCGCATTGATAATTTTGCTAGGACGTATCGACCATTTTGTCGTAGTGGTTTCGCTTTAGACCATGACAAGATGGTCAAATCGTCTTATGATTCAAATAATCAACGTGGAAGAGACCTCGGAAACTATTCTATAAATCATATAAGCTGCGCAAAAGCCATTGAATAAAAACCAAAGGACCCAGCACAAGTTTTATGGAAAATAGTTCCAGGTAGAATTGGCAAAAATGTTGCAGTTTTTGTGATCCTGAACAAATACCTTGGTATGGGCACAATCTCCGGCTGGGGCTAGATTAAGTAAAAGTAATATCAAATGAGTTAATTGAAAGTTTGGTCTTAACTTTTTCAATGAAGGATACATTGATTTGTGGTTTACTATATATGGTCATTGGTTACTCAATTTTCAGTTCACGACTTGTATGAGTCCAATCATTTTCGTATTCGTAAATACATGGCAAGACCACTATCAAACTATTTTCTCAGAAATCAACAATATGATAAATGCAACAAACATTACAAGTATTTACAATTTCAAAAATGAAATGGTTCACTTCAAACTGTAAGCTAAAAACCACAATTAATGTATCCCTTTTAGATGAGGATTTAAGCTAGATCTAGAAGCAAACATTCAATTGACTCATTTGATTACTTCTTAACATGGAAATGTTTTTGGTTTCCTAGTATGGGGTCGAAAATCAGTTTCATGTTGCATATTATGAAGCATGACTTATAGAGACAGTTTTGTAAAATTCGCGAAATTAAAACGAGATACGAGACTAATGGCCGCCGGATGCAAACGAATTTTATTGCTTTTCAGAGTTAGGGGCGAAATGCCTGGTTGTGCAGCAGTAAATTGCAGTAACTCTGCAAAAAAGGCTTTTTAATGGAACGCTTCCCCAGAGATCCATCAAGGAGAAAAGAATAGTTTATCAAAATGAGAAGAGATAATTGGAAACCAACAGATTATTCTTGTTTATATGAGGTAGATATATTTTATGTACCTACAGTTTACTTTTATAATTAAATGAATATTTAAACTTTGCTCTTAAGGGAAATGACGTGCAAATTCGATGATGAAAGGTTTCCGTCTGACGGCCGGTAAATCGAAAATACCATATTTAAATACAAAAGTTTTTTCTCTCTGGAAATTTTTGGTATGGTGAACACATTTTTTTTAACAATGGAAATGTTTTTGGTTTCCTAGTAGGGGGTCAAAAATCAGTGCCATGTTGCATATTATGAATTGGAAGTGGATTTAGGACTGGGGTTGCTTTGCCAAGTTTGAGTGCCATTACTTTTAACATAAGGTAGATTAAACAAAAAAGTGTTACATTGGAGTTTATCGCTGCGTTAAAAAAGTCACTCCCAACAATCCCCAACATAACTTGTTTACAATTACAATTAACATATCCAAAATTTTCCAATTCCGTCATAAACAATTTTAATAAGATTCGTGCGAGATTCATTCATAAATTTTATTGATAAATGGTATGTTGGGTACGTAGGTCGAAAAAAATAGAAACCCTTTAGGAATTATGTGTATCTTAAAATATTAAAATAATATTTTTTTATTTCTTTAAAAGAAAATAGGTACCTACGTTTTGTCAAAAAAACTTGCACATGTAATTTTAAGAATAAATAAGTACTTTTTATATTGTGTTTTATTTTTTAAAATAGGTATAAATTTAAAGTTTCTAAAATATCTATTTGCAAGCGTCTAATCAACATTGCCGCCTATTTTTGCTAACAAGAGAATTAATATAATTATGGCGAATTTTCAAATTATTGTCAGAATGTTCTGAATTGATTTAACCTTAGAATATATCTTTGTACTTATATTTTAAGAATAAGATTCAAATTATTGTCAGAATATTTTAAATTGATTTAACCATAGAATATATCTCTGTACTTATTTTAAGAATAATTTTCAATTTATTGTCAGAATATTTTGGATTGTTTTAAAGTTAACCATAGAATATACCTTGGAGCTTTTTTGGGAATATTTATAATAGAATATTCTTACTAATAACCTATAATATGTATTTATTAAATATTATTGGCTCTAGTAGGTACTAGTACCTAGTACCTACTACCTACTACTATTATTATAATTATCTTCTTTTACTGTATACACGGTGGTGAATTTTTCGATGCGATCATTGGTATCTTGGAAACTATAAGATATAGAGGATCGGTTAAATTAGACAAAAGTTGCGTTATTTTATGCTCTACAATTTCCTGCCAAGAAATGATACCTTGATTCGTTCGCGGTATATCCTGAAAAAACTGAAAATCGTTATTGGAAAACAAAATTAATATCTTCTATACCATTTATGCGAATTTAATGAAATTTGGCAAGGTTATATTTTTGACCACTACCTACCAATTGAATGGCGTTGCTAGAAATTTTCTAAGCCTTCTAGATTTTGAGCGAGACGATAGTCAACTTTTTTTTATGGCCGCCATATTGGATTTTTACACCATTAGTTAGAGAAAATAATTCTCTTTTCACCTATGTCACCGAAATAGACTGATTTTTTAAAAACATGTTGATATTCGAATTAATATAAAAATAATTTATAAAATCCAGTATGCTTTGTAAAAATAATTGCAAGCCACATTGTAATCCAAAAGCTATTATAAAATTGTACACTCGTAAAAAATTACAGGAAAATGCCAGGTTATTTAAACTCCTATTTCGATTCGGTTCTGTGTTTTATCCTCCTAAGATGGCGTCAATGTCATGGTTTCATTCTATACAAAGATCGAAGAAACCGACATAGAATGTCAGTTCTGATTCGTAGTATTCTGTGACGACAATATTGGCAATATTTGCTGTTTTTGACAGATGAGAGATGATGCCTACTTCGATCATATTATGATGCCTAAAATATTAACCTAGTTTTAACAAAATTTCTTGGTTTAGAAAATGGTTTGTCTCCATCTAATAATTTTTAAATAATAATAGTAAATAAAGTCTGATGTAGATATGTAGCAGTGCGTGTTTTAAAATGCAATCAATGTCACAGTGTACACTGCACTATTTTAAAAAATACCTACCGTCCAAATTAAAGCTACCTACCTAATTAGGTGATTAGATTTGATTACCTAACTTTGAATTTCTTTTGAATTCAAATAGAGATTTGCGCACGCGCGCCCTCTTTTATAACCTGTTGTTAATTTTACAAAACAAAAACGGATACCTTCCTAGGTATCTGTACCTGTCTACATCTGTCTGTAGGTATATTGGAAATTCAAATAGGTATTCAAATACTAGGTAACGCAAAATAATACCAAATCTACCTACCTATCTTTATTACACGTACCTACCTGTCCTACCTATTAAAGATAAGCGACATAAAGAGACAAAAAAGGAATGCAAATAATGGATTACACCCAGAAACCCCTAAAAAGACGTATTATTCTTTCCAATCGCCAAGTTAAATGTTATTATTTATTTAAGAAAGTAGGTACACATGTCTGTTAAGATGCCTACCTATAGACACATCATTTATTTACATAACAAAGCGCAGATAAGTGCACGTGCAAATTGTACAATTATTATGCGAAACGTGTCCTATTTTGAAAATATTGGCCTGGCTGGAAATGTGCGTGTCCTCATTATCGATTCGCAAAGCACCGCGCAAGGGCAACACGATATTTCTGTACCCGGCGTATTCCATAACGGGCTGAAATAAAAGGCGTTCAATATTTGTTTGGCTGGATGTACTATCAACTCCCTCCAGTCGAAATCGTATCTGTAGTACGGGTGATTCGGGTTAAAATTGCGGTCGAAATTAGAAGCTATAAGTTTTAAAATATTGAGGCAACTGCATCGTTCTACATAAACAATTAAGAGACATGTTTTTATTTTTTATATAGGTGCGATTTTTATGTTAGAAATATGCTGTTTTGTTAATTTTTTACGTCATATTTTTTCATCCATTATGTGGGTTAATTAAATAATTAATTGGTGTAAAGGCTTGAATTAGGTACATGTTTCCAATAATAATAATAATTTATTTTAAAAGACCACTTTGCATTGTATAGGAATAGACAAATTGAAACAAAAGCTAGGTAAAAGTCAAATACCGAATACAAACAATTTGACAGCAAAAATAATGTTGATTTAATTTTAAAATCAACAAAATTACATAGATCAGTTTACTTTCTATTGGTAAGTGGTTAAATATCTTAGGTTGTATGTAATTTGAGGAAATACTACTAGTAATACAACCTTAAAATTCAAAAATATGCTTGTAACTTAATTCTTAAACTAAACAATTTTGTTTATATTTTTTGCATAGGGGATGTGAAAATATTTTTTGCCTCGTGTATTTACGCTTATTAACTAGTAAACATACCCTACCTATTTTTAGTTCATTTAGCTGGCAATGTTTTAATTTATCAATATAATTTCTCGACACCAAAGTAAACGGCTGACCTACGGTTAGGTTATCATAGTTTTGATAAATGCATTGACTTCAAAACTTTTTTTATTGTAACAAATAACAGCTTATTGCGGTTATGATTTCATGCAAAGGAGAACTGCGATCCAACGCATTTTTACTGAAATAAGGCAAATGAAATTGAAACTACCGAGAGAGCAACAAATAAATGAATGCCAGACCCAATAGAATAATAACCTTATTATATCTCTGATTAGTTACTCTTCTAGTAGTAGAAAGTTACTATTCAAATATATTACTAGTCACGTGGTTCACGATCATTTACGAAAGTTTTATAAAATATCTATTTCTACTCTGGGAGTCCGAAGGTTTGTTGCTTGAGGCCCACAAACTCCTGAAACCGTCCCTGTCTCTTTATACGAGCAAATTCTTATTGATGCTGAAAAACATTCTAGGTCTTGAATAGGTAGAGACACTCCTGACCCTCATTAAACCAACATTCTACTTTACACCTAATTGCCAATCACACCTAATTAACGATTTACGTTTATTATAAACAATATTGTGTAAAGAAATATAGGTACGTGCAATGCAATAATAACAAATAGATTTCTCTTTTCTGTCACACAAATACTGCAATCACCAGTTTATTTCAAGCAATCTTGTTCCTGCTCAATGAGCCGCATTATTTGAGATAAGCACACGGCCTAATTCGACTCTCCCCACACACTCCGCGGAGCTCCATGTTGTCGGCAGAGCGGTGGAGGGGAATGACAAGTTTCGCCATCTGGGTTCAACAAGCGCACCACAAGTCATAACGAATCTAATGGAAAGTGTACAAACTGACCTGCATCTCATTGTTCAAACATAAATGAAATACAAATCTTTGCGAATGTGCTTTATTAACTGGTGAGTAAAACGAGGGGTCTTTTGAAACTTTTAATTGATGATTTTCTTTTGTATTTTTAGACACGAACGTTTAGACGCTTCGGGCGTGGCTGACCAGATAAACATTACTCATCGCCGGTGTAAAGTGACAGTTGAATGTAGAAAAACTTGAATTGGCGTTCAGTGATCAACAATGTTCGTGTAGAAGTAGACGGTGTTTTTGCAACAATGAGTGCCAATAATGTGAATGCTCAAGTCCCTACCACTCAAGCAACTGCCACAATTAAATCCAGACCAAACATTATGCCTAGTAGTTACATGTACACCTCGAGCAGTGCACTTTTAAACCGCAATTCGGAAAATAAACCCACACCGCCACCCACTCTACCCAAGTACACGTCTAGCTTCAATGCTGGCAGTGGGTTAAATCGTGACAGAGATAAGGATAGCCTCGGAGGGTCCTACAGGCTGTCCAGCTTGGACCGATTAGCAATGAGACAGAAATTCATGGACCAGCAAAATAATTCCTCAAGTACAACAAACGGAACTCCACAAACTAATGGAAGTGAAACTACCTCTACTGCAATTCAAAGTAAACGAGAAATGTTCTTTACCACTACAGAGTCTGCAAATTCCATCAATAAAGATTCCAATCGGTTAAATAAAACCCCGTCTTTGGATAAGCCACCAGAGCCTCCAATTAAACCGACATCTCCAGATTCTACAAAGGACGATACAAGTAAAGACGTTACAACACCGGAAATAGTAAAGGAAAGGGTGGAAAGACCCAAACCTAAAGAACTTGATGGATACGTTGGATTTGCAAATTTGCCTAATCAGGTGTACCGCAAAGCAGTTAAAAAAGGTTTCGAGTTTACTTTGATGGTTGTCGGTGAATCAGGCCTTGGCAAATCAACTTTAATAAATTCCATGTTCTTGACTGACATTTATAATTCCTCTGATTATCCAGGACCAACACAAAGACTTAAAAAGACTGTAGCTGTTGAAACAACAAGAGTAATGCTAAAAGAAAACGGTGTGAATCTCTTATTAACCATGGTCGACACTCCTGGTTTTGGAGATGCCGTAGATAACAGCAACTGCTGGGCACCTATCATCGAGTTTATAGAAAGTAAGTACGAAGACTACTTAAATTCAGAGGCTAGAGTTACCAGGAAAATAACTCCGGATCAACGTGTACACTGTTGTTTATATTTCATTCAACCGTCAGGCCACGGTTTGAAGTCCTTAGATATAGAGTTTATGAAACGCTTATGTGATAAAGTAAATATTATTCCTGTAATAGCAAAAGCTGATACACTGACGGCAGATGAATGTGCTCTATTTAAAAAACAGATCCTAAACGAAATTGCTCAGCACAAAATAAAAATTTACGAGTTCCCTGATACCTGTGAGGAAGACGAAGAGCATAAATTGAATAAGTCGCTGAAGGACAGGGTGCCTTTTGCAGTAGTGGGATCAAATGCTGTCATAGAAGTAGATGGGAAAAAGGTTAGAGGGCGTAAATACCCCTGGGGTATAGCAGAGGTGGAGAACCTGGAGCATTGTGATTTTATAGCGCTGAGAAATATGGTGATACGCACACATCTACAGGATTTAAAGGACGTTACAAATAATGTGCACTATGAAAATTATCGTTGTCGTAAATTGGCTGGTTTGGGCACAGATGGCAAGCCCACAAGGATATCCAATAAAAATCCTTTAGCTCAGATGGATGAGGAGAAACGTGAGCATGACTTGAAAATGAAAAAGATGGAGGCGGAAATGGAGCAGGTGTTTGAGATGAAAGTACGTGAAAAGAAGCAAAAATTAAAGGATAGCGAGGCAGAATTGACGAGACGTCATGAAGCTACTAAGAAGTCTCTGGAGCAGCAAGCTAAAGAGTTAGAAGAGAAACGCAGACAATTTGAGATGGAAAAGGAGTCTTGGGAAAAAGAAAACCAAGTCACGGTCGAGGAGCTGCGCCGAAGGTCTTTGGAGGGCAGTCGGGAGACCATGGACGGCAAAAAGGAGAAGAAAAAGAAGGGACTTTTTTAACAGTCACTGGAAAACTTCTGGTGAAGTGTGTAAAGTTTTCATGGTATAATTTATTAATTTATAAGCAGAATACATGGCGTAAAATAAGTTTTTCCACACATAGTGAGATATTTAAG
The DNA here is from genome assembly GCA_963680705.1 of Rhagium mordax. Taxonomy (NCBI): domain Eukaryota; kingdom Metazoa; phylum Arthropoda; class Insecta; order Coleoptera; family Cerambycidae; genus Rhagium; species Rhagium mordax. The sequence goes on from OY796656.1 coordinate 11,764,840, forward strand.
GAATCTGCAATAGAAAACCCAGAAAATTGTTTAAACTGCCATCATCGTGAAGAGTAGCGTAAGTGTTATATCTACTTGCCGATTTGAAATATTTTTTACCATGATAGATGCGAGCTGTATGTTAGATTACATTAAATTTAAAGTACTTGAAACAAATTAATTATATATACATAAATGGGATTTTATTTATAATTTATATCTCGATTTATAATAAATAAAGTAAAGAAAATATTATTTGACGAAATCCAGTGTCTTTACATGACATTTTGCTTCGCGCATTGTGCCATTATTTTTTATTATAATTTTTATTCTATCATATTAATGTATGTAAAATTGTGAAAATAAAAAACCTTTATAAAAATATATTTATTTTTTCCCAAAATGACTTGCGATTTCATTTTAAATTTCAAACCCATTAAGACCTGATTGTGATGAGTTCTCGGATGAGTTAATGTATAATTTAGCCTCGAATTTAACTGTCTTCTATTAGTGCCCATTAGGAATAATAGGAATGCTAATTTATATTTAATGAAAGAAAAATAATGTAGCTAATAGTTTTACGATTATGTTTAAATTACTCTGAATATTTATATTTGGAACCAATACTTTAAAAACACCTCGAAAAACACTAATATGTATAAGTACTTATTTCATTAATAAGTATACCCGAGTGTATAAATATGCAAAAACACCAGAATATGTAAAAACAAAATGATTGTATTTTAAATTTTAAACAGAGTTTTAAACTAAATTTTTCTTTTCATACTCGGTATATCAATTAAGAAAACATATTAAAAGTATATGCGAGAGTATATGTTTTGTATAACTTTCTGCGTCAAAAATAATAGTTGCAACTTCTCTTTTCTTTACCAGAACAATTAATTTAAAAAAAATATATGGAAAATTCGGAAAAATGGGATTGTTCTAAAGCGTTAAAAAAAACACAAAAGATAGGATGATTCCCAATTTTGTGAAGAATATAACTTGATTTTTAAATTTATTTTCAATCGCACATTTCCAATAAAATACTTAAAAATCATTGTGCATAGTATCGTGGCGACATCTAGATAATTATAGGGGAACTAAATAGAGATTTGATTTGGGGGTTTTCGGGGAAAAAATTTGCAAATTTCATAGCATTGGATTTACTTTTAACCGAGCTTTTAACATTATCGTGCACAAATTCTTATAAAATTTTTTAGCTATTTTGGTCAACAAATTACTTCCTCCTTTTCGTATTTAGTTTGAAATAAAGTTTTCCCTTCGATTTTTTTTTTACAAAATTTTTTTTAAACATTTTTATTTATACACCTGGCAACATTTTAGTACCGTGAAATGTGAATGAATGTACGTATACATGTATGTCAGACCTATGACTCGACCTAATATTTATATTCATCATTTGCTGGTAATTCTATATTATTAAATTAAGTACTTATTGCTGGTAAGTAAATGATTTAATTGGATAGTGTAGGACACGAATAGATGGCGTGTTATCAATTTGTAATATGATAAAACTTAATTTAATCCACTAGCAATAAATGCTACGCATTATAGATTAATAGGTGTTAATATTTATAAAGATTTATGAGACTGACGTAGGTATTATTTTAAAGTGTTGTGATGTGGTTAGAGTCGCACACAATCTGGACTACCTACTGCCTACTGGTTGTGCACGGTTGATTAATAAAAGTTACGGTCGCCGCATATCTACCGCTTTCCGATCAATTTGTGGCACGTCGCAAACTCTCTTCTCGGTTAGTCTCTTCATATGAAATGATTCTTTGAGGTAACCAGAGGTTATTATTACACAATAATAAAAATTAATAATAATAACAGTTTTGAAAGGACTAGGTATACTTATCTACCAAAGTCCAAAGTTATTACCTACATAAGAAGTGACCCGATAAATTCATCAAACACAGTCATGACGTAGGCCAGTGACCCAAACATTCCCTTATATTAAAAGATTTACGGTAAAGCAAGATAACGAGCGTGCGCGCTATACATTTGACGAGACATTTGAGGCAGTACGAGTATAAGTAAGGTTAAAAATGTTAAAATAAAAAAAATCATGCATTATCATTACTATTAATATAGCCTTTTGAGTGCATTATGTTTTTTTCTAATTATAGGAATTACAACATTTCATAACTACTTTTGGTGAGGTCACTGTTGTTATTATTCAATACCTGAGAAGATTTCTTTTTCAGTACCTATCGAAAATATAAATTAACGATTACTGTTGCTGTTAATAGTTATTTATGTTATAAGTGCCCTCGTAAGTGCCATATGAGGTATTTTATAGCACGCGTCTGAAGTTTACAAAACGAACCAAAGGTGAGTTTTGTAAACAGACGAGTGCTATAAAATACAGTTATACAAAATTTTATCTACGCTCGGAATATTAATTTTCTTATACATAAAAAACCTCGTAAAAAACTACTAATTAATTAATAATATTTATTGTCAACACCACACAATATCTATCAAGTAAATAATAATTAAGTCAATAACAATAGCTGTTTGTTGATATCTCCTTAGCAACCGGTGGTTTGCGTGCTTTTTTTTATAAAAAGCGTGCGATAAATATATATCGCACTAGTGCTACAAACAACGTCATTATGACATTGAAATGAGTGTCATATTAATTACTGTCATTATATATAACGAGTGTAGATAAAAAAATATAACTCTTGATTTATTAAACACAAGCCAACTATTACACTACAATACGTAGTTAATAAGAATGGGAATTCAATAATTTCATGTTAGAGAAAATATCAAATATTATTTACATACAAATATGCCATATTCTCATATTCAGGTGGCTTTGTTTGGGTCACTGGCCTACGTCACCCCCTAGTTTGTTTCGCAATGCATTAAGCAACTTCCCATATACTAATTTTATCTGTTTACTACATTAATATATGCATACAGAAAGCCCGTATGGTTGTGATGTAAACCAAAATAGATCGCGATTCGTTTAGCAAACTAATCAAAAGGTAATTTGAGGTCACAACCAATAGCACAATGCGGCGATTTGGTATGGTATACATACACGAGGACCAAACTTTGAAAGTATTCTCATATACAACAAAACTCGGTTATAACTTATAAAAAGTGTCGATATTGGATTTAGAGAGAGGTCATTAAAATATTTTACTTAGTTCAAGAGTCTGAGAGGGAAAACAAAACTGTTGTTATAGTTACAAAGTAACGAATGTTCATAAACGATTGTAAACCACGTGACAAAATTACGTAATTGGTAGCAGTATTACATACGCAGAAAAGACCACATACTTGGTGGCCTATTTTTGGTGACGTGTAATTTACAATAATTTATGAAGGCTCGCTGTTATAGGAACAGATATAAAAAGTAAACACATCACTTATGAAAATAAAATAAAATCCTCTGGTACCTACAAAATAAACATTAAAACTTCATGGTTATAGTGAAATTATTTCAAATTGTCCAGGGTAGAGCACTTGCCCCCCCATGAACCCGCCACTGATTGAGGCAATAAGATATCTTCCTCTATAGCAAAGGAAATGTTTGATTTACGATTATATTACTGCTACTGAAAATTTATCACTTTTTATTCAGTATGCCCCACATTCTGATATAACCTCATCAGCTAGGTAGTTCAAACTGACTTTAAGAATTGTTTATTTAAAAACGTTTAGAGTGCTCATGCTCAAGCTATAAAATTATCCTCATTCGTTTTACTTTTAGTACACAAACGTCCATAAATAAATAACTAATTAATTTTGCAGTTACTTTTTACTACAGGCCGTAAAAAGTTGTTTACTCGTCTTACCACTGCATGCATGATGAACGTAAAATTTGGAACAGAGTTTAGTTATGAACTTTTACAGCTGTTTGTCTTGATACAGAGCTGTAGGGTCTTCATCATTCTGCGACTAGTGCGACTTAAAATAAAATAAGTTAAAAAGGGGGGCCAAAAACATTGCTACGGCTCTGGATACATATTTTTTTAAATGAAAATAAAAAAGGTAAATTAAACATTTCTTGATTTTTGGTTATTATTTCTAATCATGGTTATCAAACAATTTCGCGGCCATGTATACCGGGTGACACAAGAAATAGTTACCCCACCATTTTTGTTAACATTTTCAATAGATGAAAATTTCAAAATTTTACGGTGAAATAAACACACAGATTATCATATTTTGACATAAATCATGTGTTAAAACGTTAAAACCATTTCCGGTATAGCCGGAAGTGGTATCAATTTTCTTATTTTAAATCTAAACCCCCCCCCCTCGTAAACCCCCCAAGGGAATGTTCATGCACCCCCCCTTCCCTCTATCGGATACGCTCTTGTCTTTGGAATTCTTGTAGTGTAACGAAGCGATTTTTTTTCCGTCAAGGATTGCTTGTTTTATTTGAATATTGCCGTCACTTGGGTACACCCTGTAACTCTGTTAGTACCTATTTAAGTTATGTTTAATGTAACAATGAATTGTAAAAGCCGCTGGTAAACAAACCGTAAATTAATTGATCAATTTCCGATAGTCCCCTCTGTATAGCTAAAATACGTGAATTGTTCAAAAATAATGTCCCATAGTCGGAAGTAAAAATCATTAATTACGAAAACTTGCTAAAATATTAATCCGTGTCTGTTTTAGGGCCAGTTCTCTTTGCGATAAAGTTTAAAAATAATTGTAAACAACGCATCTCAGCAGTTCTGGTCAAATGGTAGGGCCTAGCCACCAGTGAATGTATTTTAAAACGTGGATTTATCATACACAGGCAAAACATTTCGTTAACCTGCTCATGGTAATTTTGTGGCCCCAGCGTATGATTTAAATCGTTATTTTCCGGTAAGAAAGGAAATAACTTCCTTGTTAGCATGGCTCTGTATTTGAGGCAGTAGAATTAAGAGCGCGCCGCCGTAGAATAGAGAATGAATTTGGGTTGTGGTATAAAACGTTAGTATCCCTGCTGCACACTAGAGGGTCATACATATGAGTATATTTGGTGAAAACTTCAGACTCGAATAAACTTCTCAGCAGCAAATAGTTGAAGGTCATCGTCCATCGAGCACGCAGCAGGTGTCTTTTATTATTTTATTTACTAGTCAAGAATCTAAAGCTCCGAATTCGATCTTGGGGTATGCACTCGCGAGGTATATGATTTTAAAAATATGGATATTATCCAGAATTTTATGCCGAATCCGATTCCAGAGGGCGCGATGTCGGCCAAGATTGCGAAATTGCAAAAAAAGTAATATTTCCAAAAAAAAATTGGAACTTAAATATTGCATTATCTGTCGTTTACATTGCATTTACGAGCTTATTTATAAAGATTTTTTAATAATTTTTATATCAATCGAAAGCCTAATGTTTGTAGTTTCATATAAGTTGAATAGAGAGACATTATTTTTATTATAAACAACACTATAAATTGTTTAAACAATATGTGCTCGGAAAGTGTAGTGTAATTTTCGGCATTGAGGTACTTTTGTTATTATTGCTGATAGATATGTAGTTATGTGAGACGAAATACGTAGAAAAGACCAACGAACGTTTTTTATTAAAATAATTTTTTAATTCGCTGAATAATTTAGGAGATATGATTTTTTTTAAATGAAGCGCATTGTCTGGTCTAACGCGCGCGCGGTTTTGTTTCTGTAGGCAGGCCATTTACACATGATTTCAACTAAAACCGTAAAACGATATTTTGTATTATAATATTTAATGCAAATTAATTTAAAAAAAATAAAATAGCAGATATGTCTCAGAACTATGGAAACTAATATGTTTGACAACAAACATTTTTCACTGACGTTTTCGATATTGTGAGTGTTGAATATTGTGGGTTTTTTAAAGTAAAATAATACATAAGATAATAATGGAAAGTCTCGAAAGTCATAGACTGTTTTTAAAATAATTTAAAAATTTCTACTTTCAGTTAATTTATTTCATAAAACAATAAATCTTTTTGAACTAGATGTTTGCTTAATTCTTGTGTATACATTAAAAACTATAAAAAACAGGCAATAATTAAATTTATAATCGGCATGTGATGTGCAAAATATTTTGCGCACGGGGTCATGGTAACGCAAAAAAAATAATGTCAATGAAAAAATGTCTCATTTTAGACACTGACGTTAATGCGCAAACAACCTTTTTTTGACAGTTGTAGAAAAAAGTATTTACTCGTATTATTACGTGCATTATTTTACAATTTTTTTTTTGTAAGGTAAGCAACATTTTTGTAACATCTTGTATGAAAGTTCGTACAGATCATAAATAATGCTCACAAACAGAACAAATTAGTGCTCTATCCTATCGGTATTTAATTTAAAAAAACTACAATGATATTAAAATAATTTCCGTCTTGATAAAATGATGGTTGTATTGTAAATTCTTTGTACATATTATGATATAACTAAAATTGGAGTATTATAGGTAAGTAGCTATAGATATGATAATAATGATAATTAATAGTCATTAAACTTATTTCTGGGAATCCCGCCAAATTCTAAAAAAATAAATAGAAATAAGAAAATGGTCAAAATATGTCAAGATAAAAGTGTAGTATCAAAGGCAAACCTCAACAGTTTGCCCCAGAAAACCACTGTATTTGGAACTATACCGGGTGACCACGGATCATGGTAAACCCCCGCCATTTCCACAATTCTTGAGCTATCCAAATGAAATTTTGCAGCAGTAATTAAATGTACGTCCAAAAAAACTCATTCCCCTGTCAAAGTTACGTCTTTTAATTGTTTCTTTCATGGCTAGTCTGATAAATAGTTTAAAATGACGTGTTGTGGTGATTTTTTCCCTTTTTTATTACTTGCACATTGCAATTATTTTAAAAACAGTCTAAGAATGACTTTCGAGACTTTCCATTATTATCTTAGGTATTATTTTACTTTAAAAAACCCACAATATTCAACACTCACAATATCGAAAACGTCAGTGAAAAATGTTTGTTGTCAAACATATTAGTTTCCATAGTTCGGAGACATCTGCTATTATATTTTTTTTAAATTAATTTGCATTAAATATTATAATAGAAGATATCGTTTTACGGTTTTAGTTTAATCAAATTAAAGTCGTTGTAGAAAAAATATTGTTTGCAACTCGTGTGCGAAATTCTTTGATCATCTCGAGTGCCTCGAAAATCGAAATCATGTGTAAATGGCCTGCCTACAGAAACAAGACCGCGCGCGCGGTAGACCAGACAATGCGCTTCATTTAAAAAAAATCATATCTCCTAAATTATCCAGCGAATTAAAAAATTATTTTAATAAAAAATGTTCGTTGGTCTCTTCTACGTATTTCGTCTCACATAACTACATATCTATCTGCAATAATAACAAAAGTACCTCAATGCCGAAAATTACACTACACTTTCCGAGCACATATTGTTTAAACAATTTATAGTGCTGTTTATAATGAAAATAATGTATCTCTATTCAACTTGTATGAAACTACAAACATTAGGCTTTCGATTGATATAAAAATTATTAAAAAATCTTTATAAATAAGCTCGTAAATGCAATGTAAACGACAGATAATGCAATATTTAAGTTCCAATTTTTTTTTGGAAATATTACTTTTTTTGCAATTTCGCAATCTTGGCCGACATCGCGCCCTCTGGAATCGGACTCGGCATAAAATTCTGGATAATATCCATATTTTTAAAATCATATACCTCGCGAGTGCAGGGTTCGGCATTTTAGAAGCGTCTTTTTGGATGCTAGATTCCTTACTAGACTGTACCTAATTCCTATATTTTGAAAGCTGTTTTGAGGAAAATATTTTATTTTATTTTTGAGTTAGGTACTTGTTTATTTAATAGGTTTTTAAACAAGTGAGAGATTTTAGTTGAAATTTATTTTAGAGATAGATACATTTTTTATTTTATAAATTATGGCGCGAACTTACTCTAGATCTCGCAAACGCAATAAAATATCAAATTGCACTAAAAAATTGTGGCTGAAACGGCGGTAAGTATTACATAATTGCTTTCATGTTTATGTGTATTATTTTTCTGAATTACCTGAATGGTATACTCTAAAATAGTCTAAAATGTTTATTATGTAGGTACAGGGTGTTTTAAATTTGAAGCTTACTATTAGTAGCATTAAGCTTTATTAGAATTAAAGGCTAGGTGAAAATATTTATCTGCAAAGAAAATTTGAAATCATTTTTGAGAAAATCGTGAAAAAAGGGAAAAAAATTTGCGACTAATTTTATAGTAGGAGAGCCCTCGAATAGGATTTTCGACCTCATCGCGACACGATAATTAATTTTTTTTTTTAATAGTTCCGTCAATATAAAAAAAAATTCTATTGCGACTGACGTCTATCTCGTTGCTAAAGGGGTGAAAAAAATTATCGACATATATAAGTTAAAATCTGCCAACTATTTTTCAGTTTAGATACGGAACATCGTTATGGCAACTTGTATCCAGATACAAACCAGTATATTCGATGAACGTGTTGCCGAATCCCCAGCGATATTTCCCGGTTTGCATATTATCTCTTTATTCCAAAGATGATCGAATGGTCGATTTTCTAATAGTACGCCTTGATTACGAATATCCTATTTATTCTCGTGTGTTCTTTATAATTTTTTTTTTTTTTTAGGGCAGTAGATATTGATATCCATAATTTAGAAATTCCTGGTACTGATGAGACAGTAAAAGATAGGTGTGTATTTATTACTTTTTTCGTAAATTAAATAGGGTGCCACACTACGCAGCACCATCCTTAAACTTTTTTATTTTTAGTGAGCTAGCTTTTACTCATTGTACAAGTGACAATGAAGCAGGATGGATATCAGAAGACTGCCTAAGTGTCGAGATTTTGACAGATAGGTTTGAATTTTCTAGTATTTTTTGTGGGACCCCTTTACTACTTTTTGTAAATGACCCACCATTTATTTTGGATGCTATAAAAGCGTATATAAAAAAAAAGTAAGACCAGAAGCGTATATATATAGCTAGTGTAACTTAAATAAAGTTTTATGAGATAATTAAAGGCCGTTAATCTTTTGAAAACCTCAAAATTATAAATATATATTATATATATATTCCATCCTCCTTCCTTATACACGGTGTCTCACCGGGGACTGAAACAATAATATGAAAAAGTATGTAACAAAAAATTTTGAAAATTTTAGGAATTACTAGTCAGTGTGGCCAATCCAGCAAAAATAATTACAATCATTTGGTATTATCGGCTATACCGGAAGTCGATACCAACTTGCTCATTTTAAATGGAACACATTGTATATTTTCAAACGTATACCGATTTTGGGTACGCCAGTGGTCACCATGAAATTAAAGTACAAACAATGTACTTATAAGAGCGCCCTTCATAGGTAATATAATCACATACAACGAACAACATAATTAGGCTTAACGGCAAAAAAAAGAGAACAATGACGGAGGTTTTTAGATAAAAAACATAATAACATAAGAGAGAAATAAAAAATTTCTGAAATTGATTTTTCCCCATAAATCAGTGACTGAAAATACGCATCAAAAAATATATATTCTCTGTACTTAGTTTATGACTATATTTTATTAAAAAACATACTTTTCTTTCACACTGTTGACATGATTCAAATTAAAAAAATCGGACCAAACCCGCGTTTTCACGAATAAATTATAAAATCGCATACATTCATATCTATTATCCTTCTCAAATTATTTCACTATCACTACAGATACATCCTAAAAGTTCACTTGGATTCAATTGGTCAACAGTTTATTTAGCAATTATTATTATTTAAATACTGTATGTATAGTTTATAATAATAATAATAATAAGAATAATAATAAGAATAATAATAATAATAAAAGTCTTTATTAGATACAATAATTCGAGATTTTTGGTATTACATTCGAAATTGAAAATACCAATGACCTGAAAATTTCCAGATATAAAATTTGTTCTATTAAACGGAAAATATCAATTTTCGATATTTTTTCCCGTGACCACCGCAAAAAAAAAAAAGAAATTACCATCGTGATTCGAACTTCCGACCCCTGCGCTGTGAAGCAGACGTCTTATCCATTGCACCATCACATTCTTTGTCTCAAGGATATTACTACCCGGCTTTTACCTAGTGAATGTTAGTAATTGTGGTTAAAAACTTGAAATTATTTTTTTAACTTCCAAAGTTAATGATAATTTATAAATATTAATAACACAATAACAACCTAAACCTCCGAGTGGCAATAATTCAATTAATTCGATCGCTAACGCGTAGCCCTCTCTTAGAGAGTGGCTAAACCCGTCAGTACGGAGTCTAACGGAGTGGAGTGTGTGTTTCCTGTAAAACATTAAATGTATAGTATTGTCATCAACATTTCGGTCACCGCATACTTTCTTGCCAGGAATTTCCCAAAATATGAAAAAAATTGCTGTCAAAACAATATTAATGTGTGTAAAATACTTTAAAGAAGATCGTGATGTGGCGCATAATGACCTAAAATTGCTAGAAAAGAATTAAATGGGTTTTTATGTTTTTAACAAATTATTAAATTACAAGCTAATCTTAAATGTTAAAAAAATTCTTTTCATATTACAATCATCTCAGAACGGTTGTCTATTCATCGATTGCAAGTAAATAAAAAAAAAAATTGTATTTTTCATAAAAGCTACCAGAAACTTTAACTACATAACCTCCATCTAGCGGCATTTTTGAAGACGGCGCCCTCTTAAGTAATAATCGAAACCGAACCAAAAAGAATCTCTGTGGCTTATTGACAGCGCTCCGATATTTTGGTGTCTCGTTGGAGTCATTCTTCCTCGCCCTAGCCGTTTGATTTCCCCGAGTGGGTAAATCTCGATCCGTTCTCACCTCGAGTCCACCGCCGCGCGCCGTCCGCAATTAAACTATATCCACGCGTACTCTTGTTTGCCAGCTTGCATATTATCGTCATAAAAATTGTACATAACCGACAGCAAGTAAATCGCTGCATTATCCTGTCTAATTTTACCTTACTTATTCTTGATTGTTTCTCATAAATAAATACGTTGGTATGCTATGTAAAATTTACGAGTTATTATTTCCGTTGGCTTCTTTCTAATTAATCCGTTTGAGAAATTGTCCAATCCAGTTGCCAAGACAATCATCTTTCGACCCTCTGGACAAACAACAGTATCTCCACTGTTAGCTACCCCGCAAACGTTCTCACCCCGGTGAGCCAGACAAGAATAGAAAGAAAAAACTGAAGATGCCACAAATAACTTTTAGAAAATATTTTAATAGAAATATTTTAAAAATAAAAGAAACGAATTAAAATTAAGAATCCAAAATAATGTAGATACATTATACTTTCCATTTAAATTATTATTTTGAGTGAGAATAGTATACAAAAGAAACCCCTCACTATTGCTTTACGATCCTACAGCGTCTTAAAGCGCATCTATAAATTTCATCTGAAATTAATGTGTATCCGGAAAGGTTCCATCAGTGAGGAACGTTTAGACATTTATGTAAACTATGCAGGATAATGTAACGAAGATCAATGAGTATCACCGAGGGTATAGGTACCAAGGTACCACCAACTTCCTCACTGCTCAAATATTTTTTTTTTTTGGAAATCTTATATAAATCTTCATCAACAAACCTGTGATGACTTACTTTCATGATTTTCCTCTATATGTATTGGTTCTAAAATTGAAACCTTATGAAAGTGACTATACCGTATTACGCAGGTTTATTATTACATTATTGAGATTTCAATTTAAGACCATTTCGAACACTTAGATGCTCTTTTCTCAACATTGCAATCGTGGTTTTGGCATTGAACCGACACGTTCGGTTAAAATATTAGTGTATAGATACATCAATTGAAACTTTAATTACATCAATGTAAATTATGTGGATGACACACATGGATTTTCCGAATGTTTTGATAGTAAAAATCTAGATTTGTTTGTTCCTCGGTTTGTTCCTTGTATGTCTTATCAAATATGAATACTTAACTGTAATTATTGATGCACGCTATATATATGTAAATTCGCCGTTAATATAGGAATATACTTTTCTACTGCTTTAAATTGCTAAAATAACAAAGTTTAATCACACATAATCGGAATTCATCATTCAAATATTAATGTAAAACGCTTTAATCCACTAACTCATTAGAAGTAGACAGATCACGCCGCTTGGTCCAAAAATCAATTTTACCAGGCGCCAAGTCCTTTCCTTGTGCGTGTTAATAAATCAAACTGAGTTCCTTATAGGTATGCTAAGTCTCAAATGACTTTGATCAAGTTCGCTCATTGTGAGACTCGGTTTGTTTGTTAATGCTCCAGCGAGTCCTGGGAAATAAAATAGGTGTGGTGTAGCACAAAGAAGCACTGAAAAATACCGCACAGCGTGTTGTAAAGAGTGGGTAGCATTGTTTTCTCTGGTCCTCTTGTAGGATGTGGTTGTTGAATAGAGGCACTTACAGGCGCTTTTATTTCTACATTGTGACCCTATTTTTTAATGTAATTAAGGCCGGCATACTTGCAGGCTAATTTAATTATCAGTGGTGCATTTTAATGGCATTTTATAAGCTTCAATTGGCTTTAATGGAGTTTTTCTGTGGTAACCCTAGATTTAAAGTGCTATTTAATTGTATTAATCAAAGGGCAAATTGTTTTGGTTGAATTTACGGGACGCCCTTTTGCGATAAACAGAGGAAATTCGTAGAAGATGTAGATAATCTATTCTTATTCCGCGATTCCGCTACTACTACAGCTTCCTGTATTCGCGTTGTTTGCACAAATGTGACATTGCAATTAAGTCTATACAGCGTGGTCTAGATTTTGTATCATATGGAGAAATTTCCTTGTTGTGAATTTGTGGAATTTTTTTATTTTTGATTAGTTCCTCCTTATTAGAAACAAAAGATAAAAGTGAAACAAACTATATGATCTAATATAAGTCATACAGTATAAGAAGAAACTGAAATTAATGAAATCGCCCTCAAGAGAAAAGTATCCCAAACATCACTGATACGAAATAGTTTTATAGAAAAAAGTTTTTTCAAATAAAATTTTATACCTAATACAGTACGTATATTTTTGAAAAATTCTAAAACTGGCCCGTGTAGGGCATTCAATAGAGTTGGCTTAGACGTCAGACGCTACATAAAATAATCTTGCATACATTAAATTTAAAATTCTGGAAATACATATATAATGTACAGGGTGATCCACTTAACTTTCCCTCCCCACGTTTCTCTGTTATTTTTGTAGTTACAAAAAAAAATATTCTAACAAAAGTTGTAGGGCTTTTTTCTAAAGTTTTTAAATATGACATCAAAAAACAATTGAAAAATTATTCTAACAAAAGTTGTAGGGCTTTTTCTAAAGTTTTTAAATATAACATCAAAAATAATTGAAAAATATATGCCGAAGTTATATATATATAAATTGTATTTTTTTAAATGGAACACTCTGTGTTTTACTGCATTTTTGAAAGAGAGCCATGACTTCAAAATAATATATTTTCCAAAACGGACTTCATTTGTTTTTGTCTCTTTAATGATTAAAAAACTTTTTTTAATCCTCTCGCATGACGTTTGTCCCATCATAATAACCTCGTAATAACCATGCAACCATTTAAAACCGTTCAATAATGAACGCACTGTACATATTATTCCTTTAAATGGAACATCCTGATATTTTATAAAATTTGAATTCAACGTTTTTTTCCGATTTCAAATATACCCCCTCCTCACATTGTTGGTGAATTATAGATTCAATTAAATTATTCTTCTAACTAAACTGAGAAGAATTAATTTATAAAATATTTCAATTTCAAGAAAAATTCTCTGACAAAATTAAATATTTACTAGATCATTTTAATGAATGGGTACGTGAACAGAAGTCGAGTGAGGAAATTAGAGAATCAGAAATAAAAACAAAATAGCTGTGACGTTGTCTTGTAGTCTTGGCATTATATGGAGTTTTGCCCAATTTATTTAATAATTTTTTAATGTGCATCGATATCATTGATTCTCCATGACAATACTGACGAAAGACCGTCAGAAATAATTTATGATTTCTCATCAAGAATATACAGATTGAACCCCAACTTATTTATTTCCTTTACATAAGTACATAAGAAACATATTTGTAATCTCAAGACATCTTTGTCGGTGATTTTACGGTGATTTTTTATATCTTTGGAATTTGTAATGAACTCTGACAATCAAAGCATGTTAATTGTTGTTGGATCGGTATAGAGATATGCAGTGGTGCTCAAAAGTTCAATAAATTTTTATGTAACATAGGTCAGTTTTTCAACTTTCTCTTTTATATTTCTTTACTCGTATATTGTGTTACAGCTGTCAACAGAGATGTCCCCTTAAAAGGAATTAAATAAGTTGGGGTTCACCCTGTCTACTTACTTTTCTTAAATCTATGCCAATGAGCTATATATATATTATGATAAAACACACCTTATTCTTATAACATTAAAGACTATTACAATTAATTTTCGTGATTACATATTCCACCAGTTTTTTTGCAAGAAAGACTGGTATATAAAAGCGGTCCTGCAGAGGACATATGGTTTTAAATACCAACCATATTGGATCAAATGATAACTGCAGTATGTCTATGTGCCAAAACAATAAACATTACTAATGGAAAATATTAAGTGCTAATATTACAAATATGTATTTGTTACGCCAGCAGCCAAGTGGCTGAAAAGTCTAATAAATATTCAGTGTATGCCTGATTGCCCATATGAAGATGTTTTCTATCGATTGATTATTCAATTAATGCACTGTATGTGGGCTTCTCATTATGGAAAATGAGTTCGATAACACATTTATAAAAGTATAGTTACTTAAGTAATGGTGCGCTTGATAGCTTCGTCAATTAGTTTATAAATTATCTAAGGGTTAATATTTTCCATTAATACCTATGCAATTACAATGGGTTTTAATAAACAAATTTAAGTATCATATCTGCAATAATTATATAAACAAACAGATTATTATTTAATTATTTTAAATGTTTCCGAATATTTTAGGTCACACACAAACAATACAAAATACTACACTTTTCAAATATCTTTGTTTTGATTTACAATTTACTAACTTTCATAGATTTTTTATCACTCTGTAAAAGAATATAAAAACAGTGATATTAAAAGTAACCGCTGATATAGAAAACCCTCGAGAAAACCCAATCTTAGTGAACTATATAGCAGCAAATAAGACGAAGACAATGAAATACAAAAAAATATATATGAGTTAGATAAGGATTAGTTTTAGGTTTTTGGAATATTCCTCGGCTTTATATTTAAATAAATTTTAGTAAGAAATAATTTGACGATTGCATAAGCTGCGATGTATATACAGATATGACCACAATGCATCAAAATTCTATGCATACACAACCTTGGAGCATATTTATGTTGCCTACCAACATTTTTTATTGGTATGAAAATCTGAATTTCAAGACAAGATTGTTTCATCATGAGACACTCAAAAAGTATACCTACCTAAAGCATTAGTCACCATGATTAAAACTTGTTTATTTTCAATTAAGTTCACATTAATAAAGTGACAGTTATTTGTTTAAATCAGTTTTTACACGAGTCAGTACATGATTTCGCTCACATTTATATTTATTCACGTTCTGATTTATATTTTTATTTTCATTTTCTATTTTCTCTTGTATTAGTTGTAATAAAAATATCCTATGAAACTAGAACAACGATACGAAATCCAAAATTATATAGATCATCCTTATTAATATCTCAATATCTAGATGCTATAAATTAGTATTATTTTTCGATTCATAATTTGTAACTGCTGTATATTATGCAATAAAGTATTATTGCTGTTATAAATTGAACACTATGAGTACATTAAGTTATTTATTATTAACATAAGAAAGTTTAGTTATACACACATAGCGAGTATTGAATATAGTCATCGATTATAACTGGACCTTGCAAAATTACTTATCAGAAATAGAATATATACAGAGGGTGTTCTCCACAAGTGAGACTCCTTTTTTAACACTGGGTACAGTGTGTCAAATTTCAACATCGGTCCTGTATCCCATTGATATTTCATTCCACCTCCTCCCGTTACGATTTCTTTATCTTGTTCAACATCCAAGAAAACATAACTCCATAGGTAAGTTTGCTTTAATTTAATATATATCAAGTAAACTTTAATTTTTGCACAATTATACATTATACCACTGTAGCACCTCTAAGTAGTTCATTATTTAGTTTTGAGAAGTTTATAAAATAATACTTGCATTTTTGGGTTTATAAATAAGATGGCTGCTATTTCCTCATTAGAAAATGACAGACACATATAACTAGTTTAATGAAATATTCATTAGATCACATGTATTCTCTTAAGACATTATAAATCATATAGGTATATTTCCTTTATGCTGTAATAATCCGTTCACCTGCTACCTTTGCACATTTTATATTTTTATATGGCATAAAACATGATGCAAAATAAGAAGAATATGATGGTAATCATTTAAGACAACCTGGGACATTGCAAAACTTGGGTTAAAATCGTTAAACTTTCAAGCTCTTACATTTTTGTTTTATAATTAAACTGTAATGGAAATTACACTGTAACTTGATGAAACTGTATGTTTATATTTACTTAGACAAGTAAAGATAATATTTACAAACAAAACGAGAGATAATAGGTAGAGATATAAGTATCTTAAATCTATTTTTAGAAGTCATATTTGTTTATAATAATTTTATCGTAATTAATACAAATTGTTTTATAACGCCATATGATTATCATAATTGGTTAAATATTATTTAATTGAATTGTAATTAAAATTTGTCGCCTAAAAATTCTAACAATTTTGATAAAACGTTTCCTTATAAAAAATTAAAATTTATGTCGTCTTTTAACAATTTTTAAAAGACTTTAATGTACATTCTTCGACGATGGTAAACGGCATAATATATTAAAGTTGTTCAACTACACTTTAACAAAAAATCACTTACTTAATTTTTCAAAATTACGCTTATATAAATCATTTAAAATAAGTAAAGCATAGGAAAGATGTTCAATTTTCACAGCAACTGTAACATTAAATTGTTATCAATTATCTGACAGATTAAACCTATTAAACCTTTTACATTGCACATATAGAAACATTTGTTTTACTGTTAAATTGAGTTAAAATCATGTTTGACAGACCAAATTCTTTTAACTCTTGAACAATATTTTTACGAATGGAATATTATTTTATGAACTATTTCAAAAGCTCAGTCGACTAAGTAAGTTTAAGTTATAATAAATATTTTTGGCATTTTTTTTAAATTTATTTATATAGGCTATAAAATCACGTAATTACTAAATACTTAGCTAGAAGAGTAGTTGTTTGATTACTTCTCCAATAATTTGTATTTAGAATTGTTGATTTAGTTCTTTATTCACCTTACAGGTTCTGAAAAGAGTTTAGATTACCATGTTCAATTTTCTAAAGAACGATTACTCATAAAACGATTGTTACATTACAGAAGTTGTTTAAAATAATTCGATATTCACTTAAAGGAAAAATATTTTTTGTTAAGCGCCTGCTCTCTTTGTGGCAAATCTTGAAACGGTAACATTTTTCTACACCATTAGCATGCCCAGATTCGAGCAACAAAACAGATAGCGCTAGGTACATAAAAAATTTATTACCTATACCTACATTATGCCTAATACCTAGCAAACATTCATTTTTGTATCATTAAATTAAATTACTTATTTTATTTATTAAATAAGTATGAAATAATTACACTTTTCACCAATATTGTAGTTATTTATGGATTGATACTCAACTAATTATCCTGTTGTTGTATTTAAAATATCTTATGAAATATATACACACAAACTGATAAGGAACAAGTGCAGGAAATTATTGTAACACTTTCTTTGTTTTTATTCAATTCAGATAACAGTTGATTGTTTTATTATTCATTAACCATATTTCAAAATAACTATTGACCTATAGGCTGTATATTATTTATGAAGAAAACATAACTGATCCAGCTCGTCCAAGTGAATGAACTTTTTATGACTGGTGACCGTAGGAAGTAAAATTGTAATTATAAGTTAGTATTAAATTAGCAACTAACTTGCTGGAGGACATAGTTGTGAACATTTTACAGTTTAATGATTCCGTTTATTTTTGGCATTGTTAATTAGAGGCATGCAATTATTAAGTAGGTTAATGCAAGAAACATAAAGTTACAGTGTGGATTATTTTCTATACATATGTATAATTAAAAAATTTACACTTGAATATATAATTTTATATAATATTCCTATGAGAAATGCAAACATTTTGTATAAAATACTGTAAAATAACAGCATATTTTTTTAATAATAACTTCTTTGCTGTTAATTAAAGTGAGAAATATTAATTAATATGGTATTCAGTCAAACGGCTTTAAAACGGTTTCATTTTTAAGAATAGTGAATATTTTCAGAATAATTTTATTTTTTGGGAAAAGTCTTTAGCGGGTACTTTTATAAAAAAAATTAATCTTAGACAAGAGTTTGAAATTAATTTAAAATATCATACAACATAAATATTTTTCGCATTTATTTTTGCTTAAATAGGCTATAAAATCATAGTTATGAATACTTCGTACAGTTAGCTAGAAGAATAATTTATTGTTTGATTGATTCCTCAAAAATTACTGTTTAAAGGAAGTTCAGCGATATATTTTTTGATTATGCAAGTGCATCGATTACCGATATGGAACGTACAACAACAGGATTATCAAACTTATTTTAATTTATTTATCATTTGATAAAATCTGTGAATCATTTTTAAATATTACATATATAATTACCTTAATATCATCAAGTATTTGTTTTCCTAAACACGATCCTGTTACTCACCGATGACTGATGTAAATCGTTACATCGATTAAGTCTTTTATATCAGTGTTTATGTCTTTGGTATTAAAAGCTAAGTTGTATGCTGAAAGGAGCATGTATCCAAAAATTTCCTAATCATTTCTTTATTTACTGACCAATGTATTTTATTGCATAACAGATCAAACAGTTTACTTTTGTCAAAAGTTTACTTTGAGAGGTAGCGCACCTGCCTCTCACCCAAAAGTCCCCAGTCTGGCAGAGGAAAATAGTATGAGGGATTTTTTCACTATACACAGATATTGGGTGTATGTCCTTTGTCTTTAAATGTGTAGCCCCCCCCCTCACACAAGGCTCTTCTATAACCTTCCAGGATAAAGAGAGTCATAATTACATATGGTGTTATTATTATTATTAATGCAAAGTATCTATCTGCCAGAAATGACCTATTATTTATTATTTTTGAAAATCTGAAGTTTTAGTTTTAGTTTACAATTATTCGGTATTTTTTCGTTTTTCTGCTGTTTAGATTTATATTCTTTGCAAAATTATATGAAAGCAGTTTTTAAAATGGTCAGGATAAGAGTTTCCATTTATCTGGTATATTCATAATTTGTCATCAATCGGACATGCAAAATTCCTATACAAAGATTTTATTTTAAATCACTACCCCATGAATTACATTTTTCATTTTTGTTATACTAAATTATTGTTATGTCTCAGCCGCATGTTGACAAATTTTTATTGCATGTTTTATATTTCTATGAATCAGTTGTTATCAGTTCTATTTACAGCATTGTACATTTACATATAATAATAAAAAAAGTAGAACCACAGTATAATAAGTTGTAGAACTTTTAAATATTTTTTCTTCCATTTCTTTTGTATGCAACATTATATGTAACAGAGAAATGTTGGTTGCATACTCATTGGCGACGAATGGGCTAAATAATTGAAAAAATAAATTGACAATCAAAAAGCAAATATTTGTCTACGGGGGCGTATCAAGAAACTATTTAATGGGGAAGCATTGCTGATTTCAACGAAGTATTTTTATTAAGGTTAAGTTGGAGAATTAAATAAATAACTTTTAACATAATATATTACAGCCATTTGACAACAAGCAATTTTTGGACCATATTCAAAATTGTAGTTTTAAACAGCAAATATTGTGTTACCTTTAGATTGACTGGAAAAAATAGAATGTGTTCCATTTTTGAAAACATACCAGATTTAATACAATTATACAATTACCTATTAAGGCATATTTTAGAAACAGGTTTATGCACATTCTGATATCAAGTTAGAACACATTTTCATAGTGTGTGTCCAAAAATTTGCTGAATATGTTTGATACACTATCGACACAACTTTCAAAGCTCCTGGGAATAATGCTCAAATATTTGGAAAACACTGGAAACAGTTTTATTTACTTATTGTTATGATACTATTAAAAATGGAAAATTGGTTTTATCTAAGAAATATTTGCGGCAATTTTAAAGACCTTGGACCAATATTGAACTTATTCCCAAAATTGTTTTTTTTCTCTGATGTTGGTGTTTATTATTACGACCGGTGTATGAAGACATTTAACTTCTGTACTTTTTTCTCATGTTTTATGTGTCTTTTGATAACGATGTCATTAAATATTTTGAATAAATAGGTGTTGGATTCCTATCTATAGCAAAAACTGCTAAGAAGTGTACACCAGATGCAAAAAAAGGAAATATACAGAGTGTTAAGGAAAAGCAGGTCCAGGCGTTAACCTCTTTGGTCGAAAATAATGCGACTTTTGTGGTGTGATTTTTTTATTTTGACACGTCATTTTCCTTATACAGGGTATTAAAATTTAAATTTTGAAAATGATTTTTATTAATAATTCTGCTATTTTTAAGATTTTTACCTAAAATTTTGCACATTCTTTAATCTTATATTATTATGCAGATACACTTTTTGTGTAATTTTGGTAAAAAAGTCAAAGCGCAAACTGGGAAAAGGGAGGCTGTTGTACCTATTAACCTCCCCAACTTTTTCATGCACATACATTCGATTAAATACTTTTCTGTAACTTTTCTGACTTATAAAATTTTAATGTAGGACTTGATGAACAAGATATTCTAAAACCGAGTCTAAAACCTAAACTTTAACACCCTGTATAAGGAAAATTACGTGCCAAAATAAAACATCACACTATAAAAGTCGCATTATTTTCATCCAATGAATCTGTCGTTACCAGCTTGTCCTAGTTTTCCTTAACACCCTGTATAAATTTTCCTCCAATCATTATCTTTGAATTTATGAATTTTTACTTTCTTATTGGGTTTAAATTATTCTAAAATCTATGGCGAATATTTTCATAATGAAATAAGGCACTTACCTTTCTGACATACGATGCTTGTGGGTGATGTTTCACAGGCATAAAAAGCAGTTTCATCCTGTCGAAGAACTGAATACCATCTATAGATGCCACCCCCATGTACAAAAATATTCCTAGTACCACAGCCATGGGTACCAGTTGCAGAAGAGAGGACATCAATACGGAGAGACCTAGAAAAAAATTGCCCTGCTTATACCAGACCATTTTTTAAAATATGTTATTGTATTATTTTTAGAATTGTTTTGATTTTAGTAATTAATTAAAGCAATATTGGGATAATCCGAAATAAACTACGCGCCAAATGAAATGGGACAGCCAAAAAATTGCCTAATTTTGACTAGCAATAACTTTGACATTTTTTTGCCGATGTTAGATTTTTAGCCAAAGATGGAAAGCATCATCCTTGGTCTATGCGTCATCGGCGTCGGGTATTTTTCTTGCAATTCCTTCTCGTTGTACAGGGTGTGAATTTAGAGCCGTGAAATATTTCAAATTTTTGACCAATAATTTGGGAAATGTGAGGGGCCCTAGAATTTCTTTTTCGATGTTAGATGAATTGTTAAGCCTATACCTCGGGACGTCTTTGAGATGTTTTTGATACATTGCGTTGCTATGGAAATATCGCCATTTTCTTTAAAAATATGCCCTTGTTTAATTAAACAATAACAGATACCATCTAAACTGCAACAAGGGATAATTTCTAATGAAAATGATTAACACCAGCGGCGTGCAAAAAGGGGTTTATGGGATTTAACCGCAAAAATTGGTTTTTATTGAAAGATTTCAACAGTTTTATTAAGCGTTACAGTTAAAAAGGTGCCATAACAGTAATTAGCGTGATTTTTTGACAAATTCAGAGGCGTGCAAAAGGGGGTTTAGTAAATTAAAAAATTAAAATACAAGTTTCATTCTTTTTTTCATTTATTTTGAAGGTGCGTACAAAAAAGAACCCATAGGTTTACGTACATGAATATAAAAACATTATTTAACAAATTAAAAAGGAAACACAAAAATATTAATTCTAGTAAAGCGTTGGCCCCCCTCTAGCCTGAATAACTGCCTGACACCGACTTGACATGCTCAAAATTAATTTGTTGATTAGTTCTATAGGAACTGACTCCCAGAATTATCTCTTCGAGATCGTCCAGAGTTTCTGGCTGACGTTCCCTTCGGGAAAACTTCAACTTCATCCAACTCCAGACGTGCTCAATGGGATTTATGTCAGGAGATCTGGGAGGCAATTCATTAATCATTACGATTAACATTTTGCTCTTGCAGATACCTGTTTATTAATAATGCACGATGAGGCCGAGCATTATCGTCCACAAGAACAAAATCTTCGCCATAATTTCGAGCATATGCGGTAAAACTTCCGGAATCAGACATTCATTCAGGTCGACTATGTCGTTAACATTGCCCCGAAATACCACAAGATCTGTCTTTCCGTTGTGTTGAATACCACCCCACACTGTCAATCCACCACCGCCAAACGCAACTTGGGGACGCATATTTTCTTCTAGGTAACGTTCTCCCCGTCTCCGCCAAGTTAACAATCGGCCATCGGAATTGTAGAGGTTAAAACGGCACTCGTCAACGAAGACAGTCTTTCCACCGAAGATGCCAATGCATGTGTTCTTCGGCCCATCTTCTTCTGTTCGCCCGGTGAATATTTGTTAAAAGATAAAAGATTTGATAAATAAAGAAGTTAACAATGGTACCTACTACTGCTTACAGGTATTATCTGAAGGCGGCGCTTACTCAGCCACAGATTAATTAATGCTCGTCAAACATATCCACTATTCTTCACTGGGCGAACAAAGAACAACGTTTAATAAAATTATAAAAAATGTTTCCATATATAAATATCGAACTTTTTGGACCACCCTGTATAATGGATTCTTTTGTACGCCAATGAATTACATGTACGCACCTTCTAAATGAATGGAAAAAAGAATGAAACTGGAATTTTAATTTCTTAATTTACTAAACCCCCTTTTGCACGCCTCTGAATTTGTCAAAGAATCACGCTAATTACTGTTATGGCACCTTTTTAACTGTAACTCTTAAAGAAACTGTTAAAATTTTTCAATTAAAACCAATTTTCGCGGTTAAATCCCCTAAACCCCTTTTTGCACGCCGCTGGTGTTAATCATTTTCATTAGAAATTGTCCTTTGTTTCAGTTTAGATGGTGTCTGTTATTGTTTAATTAAACAAGAGCATATTTTTAAATAAAAACGAAATTTCATAAAATGGCGATATTTCTATAGCAACGCAATGTATCAAAAACATCTCAAAGACGTCCCGAGGTATCGACCCATCAATTCATCTAACATCGAAAAAAAAATTCTAGGGCCCCTCACATTTCCCAAATTATGGGTTAAAAATTTGAAATGTTCAACGGCTCTAAATTCACGCCCTGTACAACGAGAAGGAATTGCAAGAAAAATACCCGACGCCAATGACGCATAGACCAAGGACGACGCTTTTCACCTTTGGCTAAAAATCTAATATCGGCAAAAAAATGTCAAAGTTATAGCTAGTCAAAATTAGGACATTTTTTGGCTGTCCCACTTCATCTGGCGCGTAGTTTATATAAGTTTAATAAATTCTTCAAAAATGTATTCCTATCAATACTTTACAGTTTATTCAGGGAGACATATTGAAGAACAAAATTTATGGTAAAGATGTATTGCTAGGTTTTATCCTCTCGCCACCAGAGAAACATAAACAAATTTAACTCTTTCTCAGTAATTTGAAATTTGTTGCTCATTTACATGCGGTATGTTAGTAAAATATTAAATATTTATTGTATCTCAAGACTTACCAACAAAAATAGAAACGACCAATGCAGACAGTCTTTGCTCTTTAACTTCAATTAAGTGCGGTTTTTCACCAGGTGCATGAGTTCGAGACATCACAGTTAGAGCTGAAGTGTGGACGATAGACCTTACAGCGGCTGCACATTGCCATGGAAATCCAAAGAAGCCACACAGGATGTTTGTTACGCAAACTATAACGATGTCCAAATGCAGACCACTTCCTTTTTTTAATTTACGTTCAGGCTTGCTGATAATTAATCTGAAAGGAGAAAATAAACAAATTTTTATGATTTTTCTCATATTTAGGTTAATATTTCGAAGCACATATGAAATATATGCCATTTACATTTTATTTACATGAGGGGAGGCTATGATATGTTTTTCTTAGGTTGTCTACTATCGACAAAATATTGAAATGTCAGATTTAATTGATAGTCACTCTCATTTATTTTTGGCTGAATTGCCAAATTTTTTATTGATAACATTGCTGTGCTTTCTTTAGGGTCTCACTCTGGCAACTATGTAGAACCAATTTGAATTTGTGGTTATGTTTTTGACTTTTCAACATAACCTCAGTAATTAAAACAGTCATTCATACCAACAGAATTCATATTTTCCAAAGCCTACTCTAATGTAAATAAAATGTGAATAGCATATATTTATAATCTCAACAGGAACCTTCTGTGGAGCTTTAGTAATAGAAACAATTTTATTCATTTGACGATTTCCTGTTTCTTCCGCACTTTCGATAAAGAATTTCAGAAAATGGTTACTTTTATTTTATAAAATAGATTTTCCAGAAAACTTGATTCAGTTAAATATCTGCATATAAAACAATTACACTTTTTATATGTCATTGGATTAGTAATTAAAAGTGCTATTATTAGTAATAATGAAAAGTTAAGAAATTAATAAATAATTTTAAATAAAATGATCGGTGATAATTCAGAAGTTTATTTATTCTTATTTCAAATAAAAGGAATAATATGAATGCACTTACTCAGAAATATGTGTTTCCATAAACAACAAAATATAAACAAGCATTGCCGGAACTACTGATGCAAACATAAGCCAAACTGGCATTGGTGTATTTGTGCCTCCTGGGGGTATAAACCAGCCACGGTTTTCAGGATCAGATGGTGTAAATCCTGTAGGCACGTTTAGTTTTTCGGTGTAAGTTTCAGGAACCATGTAATCAACAAATACCATGAAAACTATGGCTATGGGTACTCCAAAGTCTCCGAGAGCTCTTCTAGCCTAAAAATTAATATATTTTATATGCTCGAATTACTGAGAGGTAATTAAGGTAGATGGATCTTTCTATAATGGAAATTTCCAGGAAAAAATAAATCACGTCAAGGAAAATTTCTGTAAATTTTTCCAGATATATCTCCTTATATGATGGTTATTTTTAACAAACCATCTTCTGCCAAAAATATAAATGGCCAAATTCGTATTTTTTCAATATCAAAAGTAGAAGTCTGTCTGGTCCTGATAGAGTTAGAGATAGGATATAAAAGAAAACACTTACACTTCTTCCTAAGAACTGGCTATTCCTGAACATCCTCAGATAGTAGGCTATCGCGAAAGTCGTGAAAGTAAGAATGGTGCAAAACAGTGCCGTATTCGGTTGATTGATTGGTCCCCTATTATCGTGCGTAGGAAGCCTTGTCATTTCTGTGGCAGGTAACATAAGATCCGTTACATCTTCATTGGTATTCGAATCAGTGAGATATGATGAGTCGGTTGCGTTTGAGATGGCTCCAAAGTCACAGTAATTTGGCAGTATGGGATGTCTACTGTACAAATAGCATACCTTCATGATACTTTCGATGATATAGAGCAGTACAATAAGGGTAGAAAAGATATCTTCTGTAAATCGTGAAAACAGTTTAACGAATACACTGCCTTCAAAAAAAGCAACTACAACCCCGATAATAGCCAGCCATACACCAATATAAACTCTCGTGGTTAAAAACTCTATCCCATTTGACCTACAGAACTGAAACAGACTTTCATCAAATAGTAGAAGAGCTCCTGTGGTTCCTACAATCACGAGTGGCTGGGCAGAAAATATAGCAAAAATGATTCCTCCAATGCTGGTGCTCAGTAAGGTCTCAGATATGCCGATATAATTGTACGTTTTATCACCTGTTAGACCACCGAATGCAATCGCCCCAGAAACAGCGGCAAAGTACATAAAAACAGCGGCGGCTAGACATTGAGCATTTAGTCCATCCATTATATCGCTGACGTAATGGGGATATCGTCGTTTGATATCGTTAATTAGGCCACCCCAAGGTCTTCTTGTTCTTTCGAGGGGGTTCTCAAAGGGAGGTTTCTTATCATCTCCACCTAAAAAAGTTAACCCATTACCCTATCGTTCTGTCAATAAATATGCTTTTGATAAACATACACATAATTTTGATATTAAAGAGGATTTGATATCAAATATTGAAGTTATTGGAATGAAATTGTTTAAAATTTAATTTTTTCAATTTTAATTATTTTTAATTTAATAACTTTATGGAAAAATGACGTAAAAAGAATTATGGGATACCTATATCAGTATTAAATCTATTGAAAAATAATAATAATAATAATAATAATAATAATAATAATTTAAACTAACTTTATTCATAAGAAAATTACAAGATAAAAATTATTTTCTCACACAAAATAATTAATCACAAAATAATGTTTTTTTGAAAATGTCTGCAATGGCTCATTAAATTTCTTTTTAAAAGGTTTATTCTAAACGATTTCTACATTATGTGGAACGTTTTAATCATAAGAAGTCCACCAATGAAAACGTTTCCTTACCTGTAGCTAGCAGAGGTTTAGTAACAATTCCCTGGGCCTCCTGGGCCTTTTTCAAAGCATTTTCTTTACGCCGCCTTATTGCCTCGCTTTTCGCTTTAATTTCCTCAATAGGCAAAAGTGCCTGCCGCTCCCAATCGCCAGGAGGCAGCACGATACTGTCATCTAAAAAATCGTTGATTGCCGAAAGCAGTTCTTTCCTATTGTCTGCCTTGTAGGCAATATTATGGAAATGCTGGTTGGCCATGAGCGTTGAAATAGATCTACCCACTTCGTGATAATCTATGTTGGGTAGTTTGGGACCCAGCAGTAAAAAAATAAACCTGTAGAAAAAATTTTGGAAAATTATTTTGACATTTGAATAATTTTGACGTTTAATTATGTTAAGTAATAATTGTGCCAAAAATGATGAAATCGGATTTGCAAAGGTTAGTATTTATTGTTACAATCGTAGATAAAATATAATACCTATTCAACTCGTGGTAATGGTAAATAACTAACTTGATGAATTACAAAATTCATCTGCGTGGGTTATTTACTACATTACCACTCGTCAAATAATATACTATTAATACATTTTTTGAAACTTTATTACTGAGCAGGTAAAAAATGCTTCATGCTTCTTCTTTTGGCAAGAATCTTTATTATTTTTATACTTATAGTGTCTTTGTCATACATTATTGTAAACAAATATTAGTAACTTTTTTCATTGTATCTGTTATTATTCGCAATAGGTCCTCTCGAAAATAGTGTCGATTTTACCTTTGGCTATCTACAGTCTCTTACATATTTTAATTTGGTGATTATAGAAACTAAAATAGAAAACGCCCTACATTTTCTTTTTTTTTAATTTAGAAATACATCTCTTCAATAAGTGCGCTATTTTTAAAAATAATTTGTATATTTGTCTGTTGTCTATTTCGGGGTAGGTTTATATTTCGTAAAGAAACGTGATGAGGATGACTGCTTTGACTTGTCTCATAACTTGGCAAATATCAACTTTAACGACTCAATAAATTGATTCATTTCATTTATTCATTTTACCTGACAGGTATGTTGACTTCTATGAGCGAAGGAATGATAACTCCTTCAGCCAATCTGATGAACGCAATCGCAGGTTGTTCGAGAAAATCGGCTTCGCCGACAAGCACGGCCGAACCCTGGGCTCCGGCAGGGATCCTCCTCAAAATGGCATCATTCCTGGCTCTCCTAACATCTTCGTTGCTCGCCGAGTAGAGTTCTTCTTTCATGTCGACGATCGTGTGGTTGTCGCTGAGCTTCAGAAGGGCGTCCGAAGCATCTCCGTTTTTGATAGGGCCATCCAAGGGGTAGCTGACTTTTCGTCTTTCGGCGTCCTGGAGGTTCTGTGGAAGCGAAAAAGGAGTGAACAGCCTGAAGGGTGGCAATGAAGAAGTTGCAACTGAACTTTGAAGGAGATATATATCCAAATGAACGGTTATATTTAAAAATTAGAAAAAATACATGATGTAGGTACCTCATCATGGAATACCTTTTGAGTTACTTCCCACCTCGCACCTGTGATACAAAATTGTTCAAAACAACAATTGCAACAATATTGCTTTAGAAACTGTATAGTTATGCACTATTTGATAAAAGAGGGAGAACCTAGACAGGCGATGGGGGTAAAAATAGGAACAGATATGGTGTAAGTCCAATTGACTTTCGTTCAACAAGTTGAAATACAATGATTTCCGATGCGCATGGGCGTCGCCCCCTGTCTTTTGAGATGGTGTTAAAATTTGCTAATTTTTAATATTCACACAAACTGGTCATGTTAATGATTTGCTGGGCTCGTAGATTTTAGTATATTCTCCTTAAAAAAAATATAAAATCGAACTATTTTTACCTAGAAACTTTCTATTACTATTACTTTCTATCTACTTCATATTTATTAAAACTGCTTCGAAGAAAAAAAATAATCAAAGTTTTTCACGCCAAAGGGTCATTTTATCATAAGAAACTGACCCAAGGGTGTTCACTTACACCTTACATTTTTTATTCAGTTCAACGAACTGGAAATTCTTTTTCATAACATTTATTTCTCACTTTTCTTATTTATACCTTTCCCTATTCTCCATTTTTTCATGGCGTGACAAGCATATAGATCCCTTTTAGGACTGTCGATCAAATAATGACTTGTATTTTTTTTTTGTGTTAGGCATCTGTGAATCACGATAAATAAAATATATTTCTCCAGTATTCAATTTTGTATCGCTCTTGACGAAATACCAAATATTTCTGACATTATGTTGGTATAATTATAAATGATTTTCCCGTTGTGAAGTCGCAAAATACTTTGTGTAACTGTACAAAGCTTCGTATTAACGAAAAAATGGGCGATTCGATACTAATTTATATAAAACTCACGCGCGCAAACTTTTTCAATAATTATCGCATTCAGGGTTGAAACCAATTTTCAACCACAAACTTCTGTCTAAATTTTGCCCGGTTCCCGGTTGTATTAAATTTGGAATCAATTACGTTCTATGTTCGAGAAACATAAGTCTCATTATGTTTGTAATGACAATAAATTCCGACTTTAAACGTACAGACTCACACAACGCTGGCACATTTATAACATATAATGCTACATATATTCAAAATAAATATTGAAGAAAAAAAATTATATAAATATAATATTTTTTTTCATATCATTTATGTTGTATAGGTATGCATATTTGCATGCATATTATATAAATGTGCAAAAATCACCTTTTGCCATATTTAAAACATATTCATTTAATATGAATAATAATATTTTTGGAATGTTTATTCATGTTCTTTACATATACACAGTTTATGTTATATACATACTGTTACATACATCATGTTGAAATATTTATTTAATATTTTTTTCTCAAATAATTTATGTTGTATGCATTATTATAATATATGTGCAAAAATCGCTTTTTCGCATATTTAAAACATTAATTTAATATGAATAATAATATTTTTGTAATGTTTATTCATATTCTTTATATGTATATTACAGTTTATGTTTTGTACACGTACAATAGTTTTGTATGTATATATTAATTGTTCATGCAACAGGTAATGTAATGATTATTAACAACTTTACAGAATGCGACTCCTATTTGTAAGGAATTCATTGTGTCTGCGAGTGAGTTCTAGCGCAATCTGTTGACGAAGAACACCAACTTGTAGCAGATATTTCCTCTATCGGAGTTATTTTTAAAAGTGATATTTTGGGATGTCCTAACTAAAGTATTACCATTGTTTATAAAGTATTTATAAACAATGGTATTACGAATAGACGTCCATAATATGTTTTTATCAAATACCAGTAAAATCATAGTATGACAAGATATCCTGTACGTATACGATGTTAATTCTAAGACATGCTGACGTAGTCCTACATTTATTGCCAAAATAAAAACAAAAGATATACTGGTATATACTAAAATGTGTTGCCTTTGGGATCTCCTAAAATAGGACATCCTAGAAAGTTTCCCAGTTGATCTAACATCCAGGGATTTTAATTTATCATCCCATATATCCCGCTGTGCTGTGGTGGTGGGAATATGAACATGTTATAAAATATTTTATAAATATGAAAATTAATATTTGTATAACAAATACCAATAAATGATTCACAATATTTTTAAAATAAAATTAAAAAACATAAAATATTTTATAAATATGAAAAACAATATTTGTATAACACGTATTAATTAATAAATATTTCACACAATATTGTTAAAATATTATTGAAAGTCATAAAATATTTTATAAATATGAAAATTAATATTTGGATATCATGTACTAAATATTTCACAAAACACTAAAATATTATTAAATGTTAAATTTAGGGGTTCTTGAGTTATTTTAGTTTTATTCACAAAAAAATACAATTACGCAGAATTAATTTTACGTTTCGGAGAGGCTCCCCTCCATCATCAGAAAAAGTTTTTATTATCAAAAAAAGGTAGGTATTACATTTTAAATTTAATCTGTAACATTGAAAAATTGATTTTAATAATTAACATGATGGAGGGGAGCCTCTCCGAAACGTAAAATTAATTCTGCGTAATTGTATTTTTTTGTGAATAAAACCAAAATAACTCAAGAACCCCTAAATTTAATAAAAAATAACTTATGGTTAAGGAGAAATATATGATTATTATTAAATGTTATAAAATATTTTATAAATATGAAAAATAATATTTGTATAATAATGTAATAAATATTTTACAAAATACTTTAAAAATATTTTGAAATATAATATACACATTTTCTTCATGTCCTCGAATATTACCAGTTGAATATTATTTTTATGATATTATGTATTTCATATTTTAAAAATATTGTGAATGTAATTTGCACATTGTGCATCTATTTTGCATATGCATAAAATATTCAATGTTGTGTGGGTGGGGAGTGACCTCTGGAAGTAGAAATATTTGACAGTTAAATTCATAGACGTGTTTCTTGTAAATTTAAAATTAGAATTCCATAGTATGGGCGCATAAGCTAGATTTTTAATTCTTTTCTCCAAAATTATTTAACTTGTATATTTGATATTAAAATTACTCATTTTTTTAATACTCGATACTCGATTGTGTTCTTTTAAAAAAAATAAAATACTTTCTGTGCATGGTATTATATTTTATTCTTTCACCTGGTAGAAATAAATATTGTTACAAACTAAATTGAGCTTTAAAACAAATCATTTTCTTTTTAAATAGCTATAATCGATTAAGAACAAATAATAATAATAATTATTATTATTAATTTGAAAAGAGATACTTTATTGAACGAGTAGGCAGATTTCAGCCTACAGGTTCAATAAAGTCGTTTTCATTCTGTTGTAATGATTATATTAATCATTTTTTGATTGTCAAAATTTGAAGTAGTTCTGTTGAATTTTTCCTTCTTTTCTAATCTTGAAATCAGTTTTTGAATCATTTTAATTATGGTTTTCACAGAGCACAAAACTTACTAATTGAAGCAGTTTGGGAATATGTTTATGTTAAGTTCTTATTTTTCCTTCAGCATACATAAAGTATTTGGTATACCTACTTATAAACAATCATATTTATACAAATGCAACTTCTTCATTTGGTAATACTTATTTTAATACAGTTTAAATAAATGCACAGCACAAACAAACAAATACCTAGTTGTAAAAATCACGGGCGGCAACCGAACATTTCAAGGGTGCATGGATTAAATTTTGAACATGGTACCGCTACAGAATAAAAAAAATAAAATTTTAAGTTTCTTAAAATGAATCGGTAATATTGAAGAAAAATAATAAAAGCTTGGGCAAAACGTGTGCAAGGTGTGCCACGTAAGTGGGCCATTGGAATTCCTGCATTTATTACCTAACCTGAGAAAAAACATTTTTAACAGAAATTCAACTCTGTAGGGCAATTAAAAATTTTATCCGTTTCAGGATATTAATCCTTTGTTTACATATACAAAAGTAGGCTGGTAAGTAAGTCATAACTAAAGTTGTACAGTAATATTTATTGCCATGCCCACAGCTTGTACGGTAATATTACAATACAGATCTGTCAACAACTGTCAACAGATGAAATAATAAATAATGAAACTATAGGGCTATTTATTAATACAAACAGACAGAAAACTCCAAACAATAATAATTAAATACCGAAATGTATCACTACTGCTCCTGCTTCTTATAATATCTATTAATAATGTCTTTATTTTCTGAAACCGATAAACTATTGAACAAATCACGGATGTTATGAATCACAACAGTCTTAGATGTCTTAAAATCCTCGTTCTACGAGCTCGGATTTGAAACCGACATCTGCGGCAGTTATGATACTCATAACATTTCTAGATATGTTAATAGCTATAATACGAATACAAATTACGCCGCTATCTAGAAAAAAATATATTATTTATTATCCAAATTCGGATTTTAGTTATCGATTTTACAACAAATGACTTTCAAATACCTGCGTCGGTATTTCTCTTTTCTCTTTTATGATACCTCGTATACTTGACGGTTACTTTTTAATTTCTTCACAGAGTCGGATCTTATAAAAAATATTACAGGACTGGATTTAATTTTTTTTCAGTAATGAATGCCAGAAATTTAATGGCCGCTTACGTGACACTACGAGTATATTAAAAAATATTATAGGAACAAAAATCCTTTCCTACTTAACGGATATTAACTTAAATCATTATCTTGCAGAAGATGCATGTGATTGCTATTCGGCATAATTACTTTACTATCATAGAGAGTTAAAAAACTAACAAACTAGACAATTGAATTCGAGTTAAAGCCTTCCTTTATTCTTCTTTATTTAAAAATACAATAGAATCTGTATTCATTGGTAAACATTATGAATAATTTCAATATAGGGACGATCATGCGTCCTGATGCACCCTAGCAGTCGGCGTCCGTGGTAAAAATAAAATAAAACAAACAAATACTGTTAGTGCTGTTCAGACAGGTGAGCTATATTCTAATAATTAGGGGATGTGCAAATTTACATAATTTAAACATGCTTATTATGTATATGGGTCACGCGTGCGTGGCTTAATCCTGGTGTCCCCGCAGATAAGTACGAGGACATTTTATTTACTTACCTCATATAAAATATATAGCCTAATCTCTGTTCCAAATACCTTGCAAATATTGAAATCTATTTTCCTATAATCTCATTGCAGTTTTATTAATTCTAACAAGACGTCTACATGTTCTGTTGCAGGGCCTAGGGATTTCAAAATAATGCAAACGTGAAGACTAACTTTGAACTACTATTTAAACTACCAGAAGTTGCAAACTGTCTCTATCCAGAGTTACCACAGGGTGCTCAGAAATATTGTCTGGATCTGAATAAAACAGGATATCACAGGCAGGTACCTTCTAACCAAAAAAGGTGTAGGGGATAAACTTGTTGACCAAAAATTCCCATGGGGGTGGTTAACATTATTATTATTATTATTGTATAGGTAGATTCTGCATTAATTAGCTAGAACTATTATAAATAGTTGACCAATTGTTTTTAATGCTTTTGATTCGAAGTTTTAACATAGATGCATGGATGTCCAGTTGATTTTCAACCATTGACTGGAGTAGAGTCGAGATATGACGATTCACGACGGTTAATCATCATCAATTTGTGGTCGTATTGAGGCTCCTGTCAATAGTTGAAGCTATTGTTCATTTTGCTGTGAGAAACAATAGAGGTGAGTTCTGCGAATATGGAAGTTTATGATTTGAGTTTTGTCACAATACGAATGAATTCATATGTTTGTGGAATTGTTTCGAAAAAGCAATGCAATATTTTTATTTAACAGCGAGGCAGACATCATCAGCTGTTTAAAAATGGAAACATTTGTTATTGATAGATATTTTGTTAAGGAGGTGTGACATTTTAATTTAACATGGCGTACCATCGAATTTGAAATTAATTATTTGTGCCTGAGGGCTAGGAACCTGTAGGTTGAGTGAAAGAAGCAACCAAGTGATTCAGAAGAAAACCGAAGGCCTTGCTGTAGGTGATAAAGCAGGATTCTCATTCTGCTCTGAGGATTTAAACGTGGCGACGGATGGGTACGTTTTCGGCCGGTGGAAGAAGTTACATAAAACGATGTGTGGGATATGATAGCCAGCGTCTATCAGTCAAATTCGACGGGGCTCAACACTGAGACATTTTGCTTGGGCGTGACCGCCTGTGGGGAAAGGAAAAATAAGCAGAAAAATAACACCTTCTAAGTAGAATGCGGTGTAAGCGTCGTAAGCGACGGGGTATTATCGCCATAAACAATAAAGACAATATGTGCTTGCCTCGCGCGCTAGTGGTGGCGATCGCGTGTGAACAAAGTAAAATACGCCAAGATGTGAGGAAAATACAGATTCGGAGAGCTGTCTGGTTATTCCTGTGGAGAGGTTTTCTGTAAAATATGTAACGCTCACGTATCCTCAAATAATATATGCTACATGCAGCCTGATTCGAGAAAATCCGTATTTTATGATATGAAGACGCGCCAGGAGAAAGTTCTGGAAGATGGGTTCTTTCCTACACGAACCTAACCTATGTGTATTAGCAAACATATTTTGACAGATGTATAGATGAAACCGGCTTATATTTTCGTCACAGGTGTGGATATGAGCTGACTGTATACAAATTAAGATGTTATAAGTAATTTTATAAAATATATTTTGACGGGAAGACAAAAATTCAAACAGGTGGTGGTTCTTGCACACAACGCCCAATCTTCCGATGGCCAATTCGTATTGAAACACATTTTAGGAGAAAACCGACTTAAAACCGGAATTGATAATTTCAATGGTCGTTGAGAATGTTAAGTTTTTGGATACCCTCAAATACGTAATGAAATCTTCAGATAAACCAGTATTACAGAGTCCTCTGTCTAACACGGTTAAAAGAAGCCTATACATCTACCTCTCGGTACAATCCGCACATGACAATAATGCCTTTAAAGAACAATCTTCAATTCGTATGATTTCTTCGCATATGAGGTGTTTACAGTGTTCGCATTACGACGGACCAAACTGTATAGTGTTGGAAAAATATTAAAAGCACCTCAATAATTGGTATCAGTTTTTAAAAATATGGTGTATTAATATTTATAGTTTAGTCCCATTTCATCTGTTTACAAGAAAAAATCAGTACGCAGGTGAGGTTATATTAGGCAACTGATCTAGTAATGGGTACTGTCAGTAATGGACACATTATTTAAAAATGCTTAAAACTTTAAGTTTTTGTAATAATTATAAATACCAAGGCTCGTACCAAGGTTTAAACATATACCTTTAAGGAAGTATATTTGAGCACTTACAATACAGTCCCTATGTCGAACAAGTGGGCGTAAAATGTATTTCAACCGTTTGGAATATTTCATTTTAGGAAATCACCGGCCTGGGATGAAATTATGCACCATCCTTCAAGTATCTCTCAAGATGTACCAAATTTTCGTGTTTAAAAGTGCCCTAATTACTACTAAAAAATTACTATAAGATTTAAACCAGGAAAGCCTAAAGTCGTGCCTAAAGTCCTGCTTTAGCCATTCCCATACAAAACAAGCATAAAACGGTAATTAGTAACTACAAAAAAGCAAAAATAAAACTAGCCAAACAAGTACATTTTAAATCCACACAAAATCTAAAAGGTGGATAAAAGAGACACACGTGTGTTGAGACATTACGTGAGGGTAAGAAGCGCCCCGAGGCAGCGCGTGCGGCGCACACAGCTGTCCTTGTGCCGAACACACGGAACAGCGGGCCATCATCATGGCATCGTAGTTCACGCCATCTTCCAGCCACAGCGACTGCAATCATTTCCGAAAGAATCAGAATGTGGGCGAAGGCGAGGGGTGAAATGAAATATGAGGAGTCGTGAGACATTGTTTTATTAGTTACCTACTTTGAAATTTATTGTGACGGAAGGCAATTTAGAATATAGTATTTCAAAGCAGAAACGGTGGTAGAGATTCTGATTAGGATTTCGTGTAGGAGGAATACAAGATTGTGATTACCTGATGCTTGGTTAAATTTTTCTTCCGATATAACAGACGGTAATGGTGAGTTTATTAATATTTGAATTTATGTGCTCACTCGGAAAGGTTGTCGGTACCGATAAAATATAATAAATATACTTAGGGTACCTTTTTGGATAACTTAATCAACTCATTTTTGTTAATTACCATGTTTTCTATATTATTCCTCTTTTTTCCAAGATAACACTTCGAGTAAAACCAATGGCGGTCGGTGAATTTGATAATTAAGATTATAAGCCTTCGAGCCTGGGTGACATGCCATATTTTAAGGAATGAAAAGGACTAAATAAATTAAAAAAAAATGCAAAAATGAATCGATAGATTTCAAATTTTTTTTATTAAGTTTTTTTTTTTTATTTTATAAATCAAAATAAAAATTAAATATGATGCCACTTTATCAAAAAATCAAAATTTCTCAAAATTTTAAATATCGTAGATATATTTTCCTTATGATGTTAAAGGAAATGGTTAGCAAATATTTCACAAATATTCTCCAAAAACCCTTTTAAAATGTTTTTTGGAGATCAACTAGGTAGTTATACAATTTCATTTTTTCGCATCCTAAGTTTATTTTTGCAATCATGCCTTAAAATGACTTCTGCATGCCTCAAGATATTAATCTGAATGTTATCGGCCACCGCGTTTAATAGCCATCGACATTTTTTTTTACTCCGCCGTCTTTACACAGTATAATATGATTGGTCATGATCAACGTCATCCACAACCTGGCCTATAATAATTACTACCAATGCCATTTTTGTCTCATGTATTTCCCCACCTATATCAAATTAATTTTATGAAATAAAACAACGACTCACTAAATAATGAAGATGTATTAATGCTTAATGGCCTCTTTTAGATGTCTGCATGATTTTATGGAATATATCACAGGCAAGAAACATGAAATGGCTCGACTAGGAACTAATTATTAACAGGCTATGGAGCTTACCTGTAAAGAAGTATAGCTATGTTTCTTATTTGAAAATCTAAAGCCTCTATCGTGGTGGTCATTGACGTGCCTGTGCCTCAGGAGTAAGGCCCTCATTATTTTCGCTTTATCCTCTTCTGTTATCAAGTCTTCTTTAAATAAGTCTTCTGATATCCTATTTCAAGGAGAGGAGGTCAGTATAACATATTTTTTTGTAAGCTTAAGTTAAACCAAGCAAAATAAATAGTATATTATGAACAAAATGTGGCATGGGATCAAAACAGAAAATGGGAAATAAATCGCAATATGGGGGTTTTTCTATTTATTTAATTTTTGTATATAATTATTATTGGAATTTTTATTTTTAATTTTGTATATATTTATTTATTTATTATTTAATTTAGGAAATATTGTAATTTAAGTTTATTTTAGGATCAAATTTCTTTTATTTACTTTACTTATTGCCTTTAATTATCCACCCACAATTACATTTACAGTATCCGAATTTGTTCGCCCCTGGTGAAACCTCCAATCGCTGTTTTTATAAACGACCGTGTGTACTTAGCAAGCGAACGACTTACTTTTGGGTTTGTTGTAAATCCCTCCTTATTCTTTTCTAGGGCGTTCCAGGGATCTTCTCGTAGAGGAAAGTTACCTT
This sequence comes from Rhagium mordax, assembly GCA_963680705.1. Taxonomy (NCBI): domain Eukaryota; kingdom Metazoa; phylum Arthropoda; class Insecta; order Coleoptera; family Cerambycidae; genus Rhagium; species Rhagium mordax. The sequence goes on from OY796656.1 coordinate 11,802,863, forward strand.
ACTTAATATTCTGTTACTTTTGATTGAATAAAGATTTATTTAATTAAAATTTAGTTCATTGACTTTACTGTTGTTTGTTTTCAAATATAGGTACTGTCAATTATAACTGCCTGAACGGTTAAAATAGCGATGATGTACACCTGTGGTCTTTCGAACACAGATGCCACCTTTGTCAGTGAAATAATGCTTTAGATAAAGTAGTGATGCATATAACTTGAGTTTCTACTGGTCAAACATAGAGGTCTCTCAATTTAACAGGATTCATTCAATGAATTATCGACAAAGACAAATTAAATTGATTAATAAATAAACTAAGAGCAAAGCATAGATTTATCAGTTCAGTGACATTGAAACAAAAATGGCTGCTGGAAGTGGATTGTTCTAGAATGTCCAATTATGCTACATGGAGACCAGCCAGCTGTGGATACTCATTCGAAATTATAAACTAGGTAGGTACCTGATATTTTCTTCGTGTATTTTAGTAAATCCTGGGAATATCGGCACGTTATCTCGTTCAATATAAGTTTTCTTTATTTTAGATTGGACGAGCCTCATTTACGTGAGTTGTCTCCTAGCTGTCCATTTATAGGTATTTCAATAAGTAGATAAGTTTTCCAAAACTGGTATCCTTTAACGCTGTTTAGGTTTAAACATTCAGTTTCCTTACGTAAGTCTTTCGCTGATTTTGAATTCAGAGGAAAATTTTATTTTGACAATATTTAAAATTCATTTAGTTTTTAAAGAGTATTTAATTTATTTTATTTATTGAAAATACATGACAATATATGTTGCAAAAGACTATAAACTGTGTTAAAATAATCATTAATTATAACGCCGATTCTCACTCTCTTCAACGTACAAATAATTGCTTTTGACAGTAAAGTGGAACAGCATGTTGGGGTGTCACACAACACAACATACCTACCTAGGTATGTAGGTTGGTCAGGCGTAATTTACAAGCAAAACAGAATCGGAGAGCGACCAGATTTTCACGCAAAAGCACTCATTAACGTAGGCACCTCAAAACCAGCATCTACGTGCTGAGGACAACATGATTGTACAATAATTCGATATCGTCCCTATCTTGCCTTGAAATTGTATTTAATAAATTTCATAACGATCAAGGTTACCGGGTGAAGGGTTTTAAACAAGCCACGTAGGTTATCCATCAAAATGTGTCCTAAATCAACTGAAGTTGGCATCTTTCAGTACCTATTCACTTCCAGCACTCTTTAAATGACGTATTTATACCAAATCTAACTTTAAATTTTGTTGAATGTCACCTACACACATTTTAACATTTTCCAGTGAAATCTGTCTCATAACATGCGACTCGCGATTTCAAAATATTATTTCATAGCCAATGGAAAAACGTTCTACGTCGTTAAACCGTAACAACTATATAATAAATATACAAGCGTAGCGTAATTAAATAAGTACCTCTATTAGAATTAACATTTCAATGTGTACAAGCTCACCTATAAGCGATAGCCGGTAGATCCTTCTCCTCCAGATCCAGGACAACTAGGCCGTCCTCCAAGCACCTTCTTAAATTGAGCAAAGAGTGAAAACTCAAAGATGCCACGTGTGGTTTCCCCCATCTATCCACACCTTCCTCCACGTCCTCCTCGTACTTGATCCAACGAGCTGTCTCTTTCCATTCGCGTTCGTCGCGAGTTTCCAGCATGAACAGTTCATCGAGTTGAACAAAAATCTATATAAAAGATACATTTGTCAAGTAACATTGGACTAAAATAGTCAAATAGTTTTGATTTAAATTTTCATCAGGAATTCGTTTGGCCATTGCCAAGTGGAGATACGTGAAAAGATTCTCCAAAATACCTACATCTACTCAAATAAACACTATGTAAATTTTTGTTTTTTTATAAACTTATAAACACTATGGTTGATATGTCAGTAGATTCTAGCCATTTTGTTTTGTTGCTAATAGTTTTCAAACTGTTTCTTTTACAAAAAGTTTATGTAAAAATTAAAAGAAAAATTTTTTGCCTCTTAGCTATGTTCCTTTGGACTATAGTGGACTAACACACCTGCTAGGCTAGGATTGCCAAAATATATCAATTACGTACTCGTATACGTAATCAATAAGATATAATCCATTTGCATTAAAAAAATTAATGAAATATTAGTTACAAATAATGAATGGAAACTTACCGCATGGGGGCTGTGATCATAAAGCTTCTTCAAGGAAGGATGTAATTCGGCACCCTTTCCAATATGCATGAGAGAAGCATTGGAAGGTCTGGGAGCTTTGTGTCTTCGGAAAACACGCGGATCGTCCGATCTGAAACAGGAAATAATATTAATTTTATATTGTTGAATCCTTTAGGCATTAAGCCCTTATTCAAAAGTATTTGCTATTCAATTATTTCTTGAATGATTCAAGTCCTCTGGCAGAGAGATACTTCATCATTTATACTCAGTGTACAAATAAAGGACACATTCATTATTTTGTAATATTAAAATATTTCTGCGTGCCTGATAAAAATCTTTATCTCGGTACTAGTAAGTAATATACCACAGGGATCATTACTTGGACCAATTTTATTTTCCATTTATGTTTCAAACTGCTTTTCAAATATTGTGAACGCCATATCTGTGATGATGACAATTATATAAAGAAAATAAATGCTTTGGTAAAAGAGCGATTTTAATATAAAATTGTGCACCACGGTTGTATATAACAAGTGGTATGCCGCAAGGTTAGTCCTTGAAGCTTTCTTATGTTTCGTTTGTAATACACAAATTTTCTGGTAGTCGAGCATATTTTCATTATTGCACTGGTTGGCTTTGAAATCATTAGGGCTCTTATTGCTACGATGATTTGTCTACTCTAATACTTACGAGAAGCAAGAAATTCAAAACTGGTTTGCAGATGACATTAAAATTATCTTGTATAAGACTCGTGATTAATCTCATGATGGTGATTCCTATTACAAACTGTACGTGCTGCTTTACGCGGCTTCTACTTTTTTTTTAAATAAAACATTTTAGAAAAAGGCCATAAGTGTGTTCTATTTATTTTACAAAAATACGTCTCTTCGATTTGAATGTACAATTTTCCTTTGTAAAAAAAAATAGTAAAAGTTTTCCTATTGAATCACTCTTTCTTGGATACAGCACCCTCGGCATTAAAATTTATGTGAATCGCCAGTCCTATCGCAGTAAAAAAAAAAAATAACTGTAATATTTTACTGATCGTGCCTAAGTCTTATTCCGAGGGTCGTTCTGGTATCAAATGGCAGTTGCCTCGATATCAGTAAAATAGTTTGTACGAAAACAATAATTTACATAAAATTTCCTCCTTTTAAGGCATCAAATAAATTTTGAAGATATACACAATTTACCTAGGTAATTGAAAAACACTATTTACATAAAATGTCTCTACTCCATGAATTAATTTCTTCCAACGTTTTACATTGTATGTACATCGATCGATCTAACAATGAGCGAGATATTGTTTAGAAATTCAATTAGAGGGCTGTTGCGACTGCTGTAGACTTTAATAACATCATAAAGTGCATACATACATGGTTTTAATTATGCCTGTGATTGCTAATTTTCCATGTACGGTTTTAATTTATTATTCTGTTTGACTCTCGAGTTTGTTGTTGATTATTGTGGGTGAGCAACAGTATATAAATACGACATGAGTAAATAATAATGATTTTTCGTGGGAATTCTTAATTGGGACAATTAGTTATTAGCAGCAATTTCCCAAAACTATACATTTAAAACTGTAATGAAGCATGATTTATAATATAAGAACAAAATGTTTTGCCAAAGCAATTCGTCTTTAGTTGAAACGTTACTCAAGTTATCGAGTAAACTGACTGACAGACTGACAGAATAGATTTCGGTCATTTCTTTTCTTTTCTTTTTTAGATTATCGCATTTCCGTTCCTTTAGACGCAAATATCTGTATGTACGAGTATAAGGAAGTAATAAATAAAAATATCCTACGTACTAAAAAAAATACTGAAAGTAAAATTGAACCAATTGCTAATCGCGCAAGTGATATAGTATTCAGTCTAATATCTACCTATTCAATCTATAAATGAGTAGGTATAAATAATAAATCAAACTTAAAAATTCAATACAACATTACCTGTGGCTATTCAGCTGATCCCTATCGATGGGTTTGAGCTCCTGATCCTCGGGTTGTGTGGACACACGCCTGTCGCCATGATGACGCTTCCTTTGCGGATCGTCTGGAAGGGAGTATTTCCTAAACTTGGCATGGTGGCCGTGGTGGTGACGGCTAGAAAGAAAATACTTCGTTTAGTCATTTTATCCATTAGTTATTACTGTTATTAGCAAAAATTACTTATATCAACCAATCTATAAGAAGGCAGTGTCATTTGTAAATGCCAACGTTATGCACCACTAAAACAAACCAGAGCTTATTATTTTTATACGCTGTTTGCATTTTGTTCTTTAAAACATTCGCCGGCTGAGTCGACATTTCCCGCTTGGGTGGTCAACATAGCCCCAGTGAATTTTAATTCATAACAAGGACATAGCATCGCCTCTGTAACTGTGCCTTCTTCAAGACTCTTTGAGATCTAAATTATTTCCACAATATTTATTAACCTTTTAAATCAGAATGTTCCCAAAATATGATTTGGGACCTATTGGATTTGGACCCAATCTTGGTGATTTTCTGTCTATTGCAAACGTTCGCAGTTATTGTCCTTGTGGGAGGTTGGAATCTCAGGTGGCGTCTAATTGTTAAACTGGTCTCGTATAATCTGTTTTTATAATTATATTAGACATTTCAAAGGCATGAGCTTGTCGGATCTATATTCTTATTTTTAGAGTAAGGTAGCAACCATCGGATTGCATCTCGGGTTGCATCGCGCATGTCCATGTCCTACTCTGGAGTTGAATTGAACCCAACTAGCATGAAAATTTTAATATTAGACTGATTAGTCCTATATCAGATTTATTGCAGCTCTTTAGAAGACGAGTTGTTGTTTAGGGCTTGAAATTACCTCTAAATGGTTTCAAGAAGCTTTAAAAAATTATTTTTATATTTTGCTACAAGAATGTTCTTATGAGAAAATAATATAACTGTTTCAATATTTGTAAGTTAAATTAAACATTTTTTACAGTAATTTTTATTGACATTTAAGGCGTGAGTTTGTACTTAAGGCACTTATTGGTCCGAATTTAGCGTAAAAGAAACACAGGCAATATAAACCGAATTAACTTCAGAGCCTTACTGAACACACAAATAAATAATCAACCCTAGCTGCCGCCATTTGCAGATCAGCAGATTCCGTACACAGTTTGCCTAACCATTTATCAGTTTCGCTCCATTTCCCAAGAACTGAAAGAGTAGATCGTGTTAACCGGACCCGTTTGTTCATTTCTGTTATTTATAAATCTACCATCGCTGCCACGCTGGCGAAAAGAAAGACAAATATTTATCTGAACACTGTGGACACTGGCAGATGCTGATAAATTAAAATGTGATGTTGATTCGCCATAAAAACTAAGACAAACTATGCGCCCACCACCGTTCTCAATAATACGACCAAGAAAATTCAGTGCCATGGAGTTTCCACAATGATATCTATCGATTTGAGCAATCAAATAATCGGTAACATAGCTGTCAAACATACTTTATTCATAGATATTATAATTTTTAATTTTTTTTTTCTAATGAGTTCCTAGACGGGGATATTTCAAAGATTGTTGTACATAGTAACAATTACCTACCGATTATTTTTTTATATTTACGCATACTTACATAACATATATCTCTTTATGCTCAAATAAAGATATTGTATACCTACTGTTTAAAAATTAACGAGTTTCATTAATTCTGGGAACAACTAATTATTATTACCCGTATGGTAAATTGTCAAGTCCGCTAAAATCCGACAATCATCCACCAGACCCCTGGACAAGGCAGTTTCTTCACTGTAGATACCCCAGCCTTCCTCGAAATCGCCGCGAAAGAAAGTGTTTTTCCTTGCACTCTAAAATAAGGAACTGGCGCCCGAGATTTCGTTCAAAAAGTGTTAAAAGGTGACAGGGACTGTTTGTAGGTAGTAAGTTGCAACCAGCCCCCGTAAAGTAAAAGAAAGCGTCACAAAGTTCATTCAGGAATTTATCGATCACTAAATAAAAGGGTGCCGGAGATGGAACAAAAAATCAATAGATATCTGACAAACGTCATTCGGCCAAAAATATCGGCTTTCTATCTGTGATTTAACTTGAGTACCCTTCGAGATGTTGTGATTAAATTTTATTTCATAGGAAATGTTATATAATATTTCGATATGTTCAAAAAAATTACAGGTATCTTATTTTTTCCTATTAATTTTCTTCGTCTTAGGGCTTAAGATATTCATAAAGGCCTGTCTCTGTGGTAAATTAAAAATTGAAGTGAAAATTGCCGTGATAATTTCATTAAAGAATGCTTCAACGCTGTCGTAATTAATTTTCTAAAAATAAAACTTCCATGCAATATTGATAACTCTACAAGGCCAAAATAATATAGGTAATAAGTTTGATATAGCCAGTGTTTACTTCTCTTTTATGGGACAATTTTACATTATTTTATATCTATACAATTTCACGCTAGAAATCAACGTTTGATTTTTTAGGGCGGATATTGGGCAAATCGGATTAAAAAAAATAAAAATAAATTTCTGTTGTCACGACAATGTATTTTTATTTTAACTTTGCCCCCAAAAAAACCTACCTAAACAGAACGAAAATAAGTAAATCGTCTGGGCAGTTTGATAATTACTGAGACACTGAAAATATCGCAATATTATAGACGATTAATAAAAAAATTCAGTTAAATTAGACAATGGTTAAATTTATTGTTGCGATGCAATCCCTAGAGGTTCAATAAATAGTTTAAAGTAGAACTCAATTTGTTAAGACAACAATCCATTAGAGTGGAAATTGATTTCTCAGTTGTACGTGCTAGTAATTCAAGAAAAATGCCTCTATTAATGTAGATGCATATAAACAATTACTTCAGGCTTTAATTAAATTTATTCCGAACAGGTATTCCATGAGGCTTTATATACATAGATAAGAGATGAGATAAACGATAATGCTGTCATGACACGAGGGCTCAATGTAGAATCTAAGAGGAACATGCAACCATGCAACTAGTGTTTTCGTAGAAATTTACCATTTAAAAATGACTGTTAATTGAATACCAGATGATGGATATATCATGATATATCATTGTTGCTTGCACAAGGTAAATAAAAAAAATTGAAATAGGAATAATGAAGGAATGATATTGACGATTCATGGCTACTATGCTTTATCTATTTAAAACTTTAGGACCCATAACATCTCAAAAACGGCTTGCCCAAACATAGGCAAACTATATATTTTTGAAATCAGAGAAATGTGTTCTTGGATCCATATATAGAGTGTTTCATTAAGAAAATGAAGGTTTTGCAGAAATATTACATTTCCGATGTTCATTTGTTTTTCCTGACAACGAATTCTCAAACTATAGAGTATAAAACATAAATCTTTTGTCTTTAAAATTTTTTAATAACCTATCAAATAACTACCCCGTACATTTAAAATTTTAGACTGAGTCACCCATTACAAAATCGTTAGTGAATATGATTACATTTTATTGGGTCACTCAGTACGCATTGAAACCAAGATAATGACGCAAAGAGCATCAGGACATAATTTTGTCTGGGTGCCACGAGCCAGTCTGGTAATCGTAACCTTGCCCCAAACTGTCAGACGTTGGCTCTGGCAAGTGTTAGACATTCTGATACGCTCGTGTTCATAAAGTGTATATGTGGGCGGATATAACAAATGATGGCTTACACAATATATCTGCTGAACGTTTCCTTATAGCCCAGGGTCGATCTGAAGATTTATATAGGAAACCTTGAACAAATTAGATACAAGCTGAAATTTGGTATATAAGTTTGTATTGGGGTTCTTAAAATACCACCAAACCCCACCGGTAATCCGCCGTGCCTGTCACCCCTAAACAACCCCCGAAAGGGGTGAAAATCGGACTTATTTTAGTTTTTTGGCAATATCTTATAAACAAAGCTATACACGAAGAAATATGAAGTTAGAAAAATTAAAGAGTATAAAATTTCCTATAAAATTACGTTTAGCAGATATATTTTGTTTTACCAGTGGCGGAGTTATGATATTTTTAATAACTGGGTATTTTGTAAAAATACTCCCTAGCCATTACTTATTGGATTTTGACATTAAATATACATAACAATATATATGGGTATTTTGGTAAATACATTTAATACATCCTTACGTCAATAAATTAGAAATAAAAAGCATACCAGTGGAGTAGGTACTGTATTTCTAATTTCATACATTATTTTGTATTAGCTAATAGAACTTTCACATTTTACGTTCCTATTAAATGTAACAAAATAATTATTTTAAATATCCGTGGAATTTCTGTTAGAAATTGAGAGGAATTATTTTTATATTAGTAATATTTAGGACATAATACTGCATAGCGCAGGGTCGATCTGAAGCTTTATATAGGAAACCTTGAACAAATTAGATACAAGCTGAAATTTGGTATATAAGTTTGTATTGGGGTTCTTAAAATACCACCAAACCCCACCGGTAATCTGCCGTGCCTGTCACCCCTAAACAACCCCCGAAAGGGGCGAAAATCCGACGTTTTCAGTTTTTTGGCAATATCTTAAAAACAAAGCTATATGCGAAAAAATATGAAGACAGAAAAATTAAAGAGCATACAATTTCCTATAAAGTAACGTTTAGCAGATATATTTTGCTTTACCAGTGGTGGAGTTATCGTATTTTAAATTCCAGTATATTTTAACAAAATACACATTTCCCACAAAATAATTACGTTACATTAATATATTTTACGTCTTTTACACCAAAACAGATTAAAACTATAATAATACATAAAATATGAGTTTCTTATGTAGTAAGTAGCACAGTTGCTTTTTCTTAAATAAACTAAAATACTTACAGGTTATGTTTAACTAAATGAATGTAATGTATGTTTTTAATTACTTATTATCCAATATATTTTATCTGCATGTTGAGATGTCGTCTTCCGCCTACTAATTCTCAACTGCCCTATTAAAACAGGTTACGACATGAGCATGCACTTTTGCAACCACCTGATGAACAGTTGCAAAAAATTTGTTTAAGGAACCCTTTGGGGTCTATATTGATTCATCTGGACTGGAGAGATTCCGGAATCACTAGAAATCCATCCCCAGTCCTGGAGTGGTAAGCTATTATTCAACCATGCTTGAACCTAAAAGTTAATCATACATGTAAATAAAATATGTATGTAGAGTTGCTGGATGAAATGTCCTATATGCATGGTAATGAGCTGCATTTATGATCGGTGGAAGTGAAGCCAGATCAAAATCTTTATTTAAACTTTGCTTTGCTACATACTGCTGGTAGAGAATGTATCTGACGTTATTCAGATCGGTACTTGTTCTATTTTTGACGTATACGGAAATAAAAAATGTCGAAATAAAGGTCCTCAATCTGTCTTTGGATATATTTGGATTGTAAAATTCTTCAAGAAGGTCAACCAACTTCTTCTTTTTCACAGTATTGACCAAATTAATTTTTCCCCTGGTAAACAGGCCAGATGTAGCATCACATCCGGAAATGGCGTGCATGGCAATAATAATAATAATAATAAACATCTTTATTGATGGGCGAAGTTTAGTACAAAATACTATTCTTACACTTTATTTATTTATTTATTTAACATTTATTAAAGGTCCCAACTTATGCTGCAACTTTGAAGTATTAGTAATTTTATTTGGTTTCGAACTTCTTCCTGGGCGTAGCATATACAAATTTTGTTTAGCGTTATGGAGTCGTATCGAGAATATACGAAGAGAGCATACAGGGGCGAATGGCGACGCGGAAAACTAGTCAGTTTTCTTGACATGCGGTATTATGTCCTTAATATTATTAATATAAAAATAATTCCTCTCAATTGTAACAGAAATTCACGGATATTTAAAATAATTATTTTGTTACATTTAATAGGCACGTAAAATGTTAAAGTTCTATTAGCTAATACAAAATAATGTATGAAATTAGAATATAGTACTCCACTGGTATGTTTTTTATTTCTAATTTATTGATGTAAGAATGTATTAAATGTATTTAACAAAATATCCATATACATTGTTATTTATTTATTTATTTATTTATTTAATTCTCAAACAGGTTACATGACCTTATTACATGAGAAATATTCGTGAATAAGTACATAATATATGATGCTATATAAAAGAACATTAAATACTACATATACATTATTAAATACTTATGGCAAGAAATTGTTTAAAATTAATTTGAATTTCAATTACTTAATAACTACTATTTTATATCCTTAAGAGCTAAATAACATAAGTAAATCAGGGGAAGTAGGAGAACGAAATGGGGGAATTTTTTATAATAATTTAGGGAAATCTTATCCCAAGCTAAACGAGTATTCTTTCAGTCTTCTGTAAAAAATGTTGGGAGGTTGATCCATTGTCAATTCAGTTAGCATTAGAATATTATTTGTATTCTTAAGTATTGATATAACGGGTGAACACGTATTTATGGCTGTCATGGGTACATCAAAATATGCTACAGTTCTAGTTGCTCTGTTAGTTATTCTAACTTTTAAGTTTTCTTTAATTTTTGGGCAATTTAATAAATTGTTAAAAATTTTGTAACAAGTAATAACCATATATAAGGCTCTTCTATTTTCTAAACTAATAATCTCAAATTCATTTCTTAAGTGCATTGTCCTAATGTTATTATAATCCGGGTATCTGTTATATTTTTTTAGATACATATATCTCAGGAATTTATTTTGTACCTTTTCTATGGCAGATTTGTCAACAACATAAAAGGGGTGCCACACTATGGATGCGTACTCTAACTTAGGTCTCACCATCGTATTATACAAAGTCACCAATGTCTTGATTTGATTAAAACACCTTGATTGTCTCATAATGAATCCTAAACTACGGTAAGCTTGTTTAATCATATTCTGAATATGGCATTTATATGACAGCTTGATATTATACTGTACTCCTAAGTCTTTAACTTTATCTATTCTAGACAGGATGTTATTACTCATAGTATAGTTATAAACAATAACATCTCTTTTTCGTGTGCAAGACATAATTGCGCATTTAGATATATTAAATTGCAGTTTATTGTGAAGACTCCATTGATACACACTTTCAACATCCTGTTGCAGCAATATACAATCATCTATTGTTTTTATATTATAATAAAATTTCATATCATCTGCATAAAGTAGGCATTCTGAATTTTTTATCACACTAGGGAGGTCATTTATGAAGAGAAGAAATAGTAAGGGTCCCAGATTGGATCCCTGCGGCACACCGGAGTTTGCATCATATTTGACAGACGTTCTTCCAAAATATTTGACCATAAATAGCCTTCCTTGCAAATATGAACTAAAAAGTTTTAATGCATTTGAACCAAAACCATACCTATATAACTTTTCCACAATTACGTCATGATCTACTTTATCAAATGCTTTTTGGAAATCCGTATAGATAACATCAATCTGCAATTTTTCTTCCATGGCATGACACACATCGTTAGTAAAAGTCAATAGGTTTGTCAAAGTTGATTTTTTTGGCACAAAACCATGTTGTTTATCAGAAATTTTAAGTTCCACAAAACACCACACTTTTGCATATATTATTTGTTCAAATATCTTAGCTATCTTATATATATTTAATGTCAAAATCCAATAAGTAAAGGCTAGAGAATATTTTTACAAAATACCCAATTATTAAAAATATCATAACTCCGCCACTGGTAAAGCAAAATATATCTGCTAAACGCACTTTTATAAGAAATTTAATTTTCATATTTTTTCGTATATAGCTTTGTTTTTAAGACATTGCCAAATAACTAGAAAAAGTCCGATTTTCACCCCTTTCGGGGGTTGTTTAGGGGTGACAGGCACGGCGGATTACCGGTGGGGTTTAGTGGTATTTTAAGGACCCCAATACAAACTTATATACCAAATTTCAGCTTGTCTCTAATTTGTTCATGGTTTGACTGGATCGACCCTGAGCTATTACATAAAATATGTATAACAGCGAGTAATCAGCTTATAACGTTGTGTCAAAATTACCTTTATGCAGAAAATACGTGACAGTACTTAATATTTAATTTTGTTTTCTGTAGAGGCTGAAGAGGTTTTGACGTATTAATTTATGTGGAATGTTTACTGTTTCAAAATCAAGTATGAATGGAATATCAAGGTGAATGTAGCTAAATATTATGCAAATTGTTGACACACCACAGGTAAATATTCATTTAGAAAGCCATCTTGACGAGTTAGAAAATAATGAATTTAACGATTCTATGTGTGCGAGATAGAAATGAATATTTTAACGTTGTTGCCATTTTCTATCTTCTGTTGGAGCTGTAAGGAATCTTGCGACGTGTGACGTGTCCCTTCTAATGGACTGGATAAAAGTAAAACACGAATTGTCTATCTCTGAAATAAACGAGTAAGGTAAAAGCTCGAACAGGTATTTTATTTTTGACTTGACGTTGTGAAGATGGTGTTATTAATACGAAAGCTCTGACATGATGGTGATAATTGTAAAATTTGAGTTTCATGTTTTTTTTATATTGTCAAATTTTTCTTATTACAAAAAATTGTTACCTTATTCTTACTAATATTAACGCCCGTCTAAGAATATTTAAACTAAAGTTTTCCCAACGGCTGCGGAATAACTGGAGGGTTGGTATAAAGTAGGTACTCAACAAAGTTTTCAGGTCTATCATCATTATATTACCCTCTGCGAAGGTCTTTACATAAAAAAATACAAAATAATGAAAATTGTAAAGTTATGTAATTTTTATCCAGTGTGAAGTATAAAACTGGAGTGCTCAGACTTTCAAAAAAGAGGAATGAACTCCGGGCTTTTTATTGGTGTGCGAGTCTGTGAAAAAATTGTGCGAGCAGTGATTTTTGACGCTTGGTTAATTCAAAGATTGGGCATTGCCTGAAGTGGCCATCACGAAGTCCTGACATAAGTTCAATCGAGCATGTTTGGAACATTTTTAGATATATTAAAACCGTTGCGTTTAAAAATGTGTATCTCTTAAAGTAAGATAAATGCGTTGATGCATTCCAGAGGATGTTTTGACTTTGCGGGAAAAAATATTGTACCTCCAGGATTTTTAGTTAAAGCAAGTGTTGAAGGCAAACTGGATGCCAATATCTAACATTCCTCCGATTCATGATTCTGGGTTGGTTGGTTGGTTGGTTGGATATGGTTGAATGGCTTTGGCGGTATACCAATCAGCCAGACTTTATCATGATTCTGAAATTTGATTTTCGAAATTTGTCACACATAAACGACATTTTTTAATATCTCTAATTAATAATTGTAGTCTTCTTAGTTTCTAAAAAAATATTTTCGTAATCGCCTCTCAAGTCACCGAAAGAAGCTCCGGAAAATCCTAAAATTTTGTGCTAGGTAAAAAGAGACCAGAATCTATAGTTTCTTGTGGAGTCCGAAACACATGGACCATCGACAGTTTGCTCTTCCAACTAAATCCGCGAGGCAAATCACAAATTGATATTTAGTTTGCTTCAGGACGGAATCAAATCATCGATCTTCGCAACCAAGTAGGTATTAATTTAACAAATGTTGTTTCAAGTTTTTTCGTGAAATACGTATCAATTAGGTATAAGAAAAAAGTCAAAACAGCATCTATATACATGGGGCATGGGGCATCTAATCTATATCTAGGATAGGGTGTTCCGAGATAAACGCGATATACACTTCTAAACGAGATTTTCCATGTCTACAACTAATATTAATGAGTTTAAGAGATCCTAGAATGAAATAAATTTGCATTAATTTCCAGGCCAATAGGCTCAGGTCTTTCACAGTGATTTATCGGATCCCTTCCCATTAGTTTTAGTTCCGTATGAGCTGGCTTTGGGTACATACCGAGACAAGGCGGTTACTTAATAACTGATGATGAAACGCAAAAAGCTAAATTCAATTTTCAGCACAGCTCTTAGTTGGTAGTAATAACTAAATTTATATAAATCACAATAAAATGGGATATGAATGTCATGTAGAAATAGTGTGGAAGGGATAAATTTCAAAAATGATATAAAACCAAGTTGTACTTACTTAGTTTTTTTTCTATACGCAATTATGTAAGATCCAACGAGTTTCGGTTTAACGCCATATCATAAAAGAGGTATATGAAACTTTACAAGCTTGAGATTTAAAACATAGAGCTGCGATTATTTCCTGTTAAATTAATATTTTATGTCAAAAAACTATTATTTGAGGTATAACGTCAGAGATGTAGATATTTTTATTAATTACCTAGATTTAAGAGATGCGTGAAACACGCAAGCAATTTTTTTTAACATAATAATTATAGTGTGTCTTCCGCATACTTGAAGAGCTTCAGCACAGCGATGTGTTAATTTCATTAAGTTAGGTATAAATAACTTGCTGTGGGAATCGCTTTTTTCAAGTCTTTGTAAGTCGTTTATGTAGGATTTCAGGATCTCCCAGTTAGAGAACCACCTCGTATCATAAGCGCTCCAAACAACCTAATACCATAAATAAATCACGGTCTCGTCCTTCCAAAACAAAAAACCGGGAAAGTTCAAGCAAATAAAAACGTAGGGCTTAGATTGGTGTTCATGAAGCTGTCATTAATAGAGACAGTGACTGTTTGAAATACTACAAAATCTAAGCCCTATATATTTATTTACATGGATGACTTATTGTGGCATGCTTGTTTATATACTTTAAGTTTTGGCGAAGGCGCCGATGGTAATTTGTAATACTCGGGTAAGTACCACGTAATATACTTATACATTTTTTAGCATCATTATTCTGCCTGAAATATTTATTTGAACGTTGGCCTTAAATTATAAGCCTAGTTGCAATTATCGTTTGCATAAACTGCCCAATTAATAATGATTTAGCAAAAAAATCTACAGATCTATTATTTCTTTCTGGTAAAAAAATCTATATAGGCATCACTCTATCTTAAAATAGTATTCCAGCAACATTTTTATGTTGAAACTTCTGAAAGAAAATCTGTATTGGGACTTCCAATTTATCTTTTGACCATTTTTACAAAAATGTTAATAAAAAATGAAATAATTATTGATAGCGCGAATTGATGGGTTTTTAAAATGTCTGTTTATTTCTTATTTTATCAAAGTTTACGAACAGTCGAGCGAACAGTGAACAGTGCCTTTAGATATCATTCGAAGAAATCTAATTAGAAATCATCGGGTTAATAAACAGGGTGTCCCGAAATAACGTGAAAACCCCTTAAGGGTAGATTCCTCATAAAAAAATAAGTATAGTTTTTTATATACATTAAGGTCGAGAACGGCCTCCTTGAGCCGCTAGACCTCCTCAAAGGGGGGCAGCAAAAAGTGATTTTTTTGGCAGATTTGATTCATGACAATAACGTGACATTATGGTAACAGTGACACATGCCTACTTATTCTTTTTGTATTAAACTCCGTTTTCAATTTAACAGAAACGGCTATTTTTTTATTTGAAATTGATGAGATTTACGATAAATTTTCAAGAGAGATGAAAGTAGTAGAATACATGTGGCTTTCTGGAAAAAATTTAATTTGAAAAAAAATTCATCTGTTTAAAAGTTCTGACTAAAAATTCAATAGGGGTTGTTTATTTAATTTATTTAAAAAATAAGTAGAAAAATAAAAATGCATTGAAAAGAAGACCTTCCGTAAGTACAAAGTCGTACCCAAATTTCATTCCGCTAACTTTAGTCACTTTCGAGAAAAAAAAATATAATCACTTTTTGGTACCCCCCTTCGAGGAGGTCTAGCGGCTCAAGGAGGCCGTTTTCGACCTTACTGTACATAAAAGACTTTTGATGAGGAATCTACCTTTAAGAGGGTTTCACGTTATTTCGGGACACCCTGTATAATATTGGCAATATTATGTCATATAATCTCACATATTTACACTTTCATACAAAAATGAAAACTAAAAAAAAATTCAGCATTAGCAGGTAACGAAATATACCTAATGCTTGGCATGTTATTGCATTAAGTAATGGACGCGGACTGTTTATTAAGGCCCTATGTCTTTAGGGAAGCCTGTATATAAACATATTCACAAATCATGAGTGTGTAACATGAAACATCAAGCAGTAGCAGTAATATTCTAAAGGTAAGGGAAAAGGTAATTTAATTCTAAATATAACCGCAACACTTCCCTTCTAAAGATTTCTCGACGAGCTTCCGCACCCTTGGAAGATAAACGCCCATTTATAATTACACGTTGAGTTATAAATGAGCCTTTGTACATTTTGCACATTTAATATGAAAATTTTAAGAACACTAAATCAAATGTCTCTCAGTCGGGCGGTGAACTTAAATAATCGTCACTGATAATCTTGAATGTTGATGTTTAAATTCATATTTTTTATAAGTACTTAATAATTCTTAGTCGTATCCTATATATTTCGTAGTAATAAATGGTTGTTACCGTTAGCTATATTTTGAATTTAACAACGCTAGTGCGATCTTCATTTTGAATAAAATTAATACCGTTATCCTTAGCACCCTCTGTGTTTATTTAGTCCTTAGCGTGGCACCCTGTCTACTTAAATTAATTGAGGTTACTGCCGGATCCTTATAAAGGATACTGCAAAATCAGTTTGTTTTCTCTGTTTAGTTCCATATTAGAAATATTAAAAAATATATTTTATATAGGTATATATACTTATGGAGTGAGTTCCTATCTAGTTTTATACCGATTCCTTTTGGAACGTTGAAAAATATATTGGAAGTTAAATAAAATTAATATATCTGTTGGCCCCTTTTATTTTCATTTTATGTGGGTAACCAAAAGTTCCGTGTTATTCGCTTCTCTAATGATTCCAGTAGAAGATCTGGCACCATTAAAGCGATTCATCAAGTCCAAATTCCTTTTTTATATATTTTATAGATCGTCCACTTTTTGTATACATATTTTTTGATCGCGTGCCATGACTTCACACCATTAATCCGTTGCTCTCAACAGTTCCAGATTCCTATTTTACTTATATTTCAACAACCTCTTTTTGCAAATTTCTCAATCGTATTAAATTAATTTTACCTAATATTAATTTGTCATTAGATTTGTATCTCGATTGCTAAATTTTAAGTAAAACGAAAATATCCATTTTAACTCAAATCAATTCTCTCAATTCCTTTTTAGACCCACAAACACCTCTAAACGCTGCAGATAAATTCAACAACATCGAAAATCATTTTTAGACAAGTCGATACAAACTTTTGTTCACGAAATAACTGAGGAATTTTAGTTAGTTAATAGTTAATATAGAATATTGGCAATACTTAGAATTCTCCCTGTATGTAGTATTATGTCCGTAAACCTATGACTGAAATAACTATTGAAAACCACCATCCATGTATCTTTTTTTGTACAAAATCAATTCTGAAACAGAGTAATAAGGAAATGTTTTTTAAGCACATTAAAGTAAATCAAGTAATAGACTAGATACCGAACTGGAATCGATTCCTGCCTGTAATTGAAAGTGAGCAACATCAAAATTTAATGAAATAATCAGGTTATCGCTGCTTTGATGTCACCTCACCTGAGCAAATATCAGCTTCGCCAGATCCCAGGTTAATTAACATTTTAATAATAATTAAAGCGTTGCCTATTATTTCCAGTTCTCTTTCATCTGCAGAGGTCTCTTCTAATACAACCATTAAGTATCATTATTCATTTTCAATAACACGTTCGGTTGACAGCTTTTTGTTTGGCTGCGGGTATGCGGGAAGGAAATCCTGACGTGTCAAATTAATCATTCAATTATTAACCTAATACGCCTTTTGAATTAGTTATGACTAGGTAGCGTTGAAAATGAATGTAAAAACTATAAGGAGTAGCTTAAATTAACTTGTTAATCAGTTTGATGTTTTAAGGACGGCGGTGAATTCCCGAAAGTGTTATTAATTACTTCGTTTGATAAATATTCATGAAAACTTTTTAGCTGATAATCTGGATTTAATATACAACTGAGTTGGATCATATACATATAAAATATACGGATCTTTATCAATTTCACCATTTTAACACATCGTCTGTTTACGTTTCCAAGTCCATTGTTTTTTCACAGGCCATTCCTATTAGACAAATTTATTAGCTTCAAAGTTTTTTAAATCTCCTTTAATAAGTTTTTCGTATTGTTCTTAAGTGACAGTTGATAGAAGCAGATTTTCATATTTTCGACACTTCATTCGCACTAGGATAATTCTATACATTTCCCACTAGGTCTGAAATGCCACTAGGCGGTTTTATGTTAAATGCATACGCTAGGTAGGTATATTTTAAAACCAAAACATCAAACCGAAACATTCTGGTATTCGTCACAAAGAACTATTCTCAAACAACAACCACATCGTAACAACACTCTTCACATTTCGGAACACCAGCATCAAACCACAAAGTTTACATACCGTCTCCTAACTTCATTAGAATGTCCGTACCCTACAGGCATTTTACTAGCTAGCACATAACAAAATTGGCAATAATTATTGTAAAATCTTGATGATCGTGCAGCAATTGCATTATGAGCCAGATGTACCACAAGACAATAGTAAGGCGGACCTTTCTTGGCAGCCGAATTTAAAAAATGCACCTTAAGCTAACCTGGGAGCCAATAATTAAAAATAACTGGAGGCTTTATTAAGTACAGTATTGGAGTGAAGACAAAATGCACAATTTATATCCGTTTTAATTACATCAGCGACAGAAGGCGTGAAAAATTAATGGCCACAACACATGCATATTGATATTGATCTTGAAAATGAGAACTAATTGTTCCTGGTCGCGTTTACCATATAATTTAAATGTTTTGTTTTGATACCATAATAAGTAGGTAAGTTACATTGTATCTTTTACTTATTAGGTACTAT
Source organism: Rhagium mordax (assembly GCA_963680705.1). Classification (NCBI taxonomy): domain Eukaryota; kingdom Metazoa; phylum Arthropoda; class Insecta; order Coleoptera; family Cerambycidae; genus Rhagium; species Rhagium mordax. The sequence goes on from OY796656.1 coordinate 11,821,887, forward strand.
AGAAATAAATTATAATTACTCATCAAATTCTCAGGGCAAATATGACGCTGGGATGTAGAAATAAATGTATTATGTTATATAAGAGGATTCCTTGGAGCAGTGGAATTGCAGAATAGCATTTGTTGAATAATCAATGCGTTTTTTTTTTGGAGCGCTAAATCCATTACATTTTATTGTCAACAATATAAATATGTCACGTCAATTGCGAGTTTTGAAAATGAAAATTTTGACGCGGGAAATCGATTTCAGAGAGCAATTTTGATGGGAATTTTAGGATGGGTATATATTTAAAAGGTTCCTAGTTTGGTCAAAATAGAGCTAGAACGTCCATGTACTGTAACAAATGTACAACTCGTTACAAGTACGCGGGATGGAGATAACACTCAGTATGAGAGGTCTTTCATTTTTAAACTGTAATTACCATTAAAGAAATAGCAGTTCTTTTACTTTTCCCAGAAAAGACACTTTTAGCCAAAGCTCGAATATTTTTGTAAAAGTTAACAAGAGGGTCATTCTTTAAATAATAAATAAGTCAACTACAAGTGTTATTGCTTCCTTTAAAAACTTATAAATCAGAAACAAATCCAAAACCCTCTGTACAGATTGATTTATAACGTGCACTTTTAATATTTTTAATACGATCTTTTAGAAACCCTTACTTAGGTCAGTAAATTTCAAACACATGTTTGGGTTACATTGCGAGTATCTGAAAGACCATTAGTCTGGGAGCTTCTGATGTTAACGAAAGTTATCTTTGGTTATGCATACATAGTAACGGCCGGACAGGTAGTTACCACGCGAGCAGATTATTTAATAGGGTAGGGCAGTTGCTCAATTAAGCGATCATACCTGAAGGTATACCTATCTCTATCTACGGAGTAAATTGAATAACATAACTGGGGTAATTAATTTTTGAAACATTCCATTATCGACAATGTAAATAATATTAAGTTAGGTAGAGTCTATATACACCTGAGCTAGGTTTTGTCCCAATAGTAAATGAATCTTAAGAATGGGTTTCCCTCAGCTCGAGTTGCGAATGCAGGTGCTATATAGAAATAGTTTATATGAGTTGTATTCATGATTAGGTTAATTAATTACTTAATATGAGGCATATGGAAACTTATTTAACGGGGCCAAGGCACTTGCCTTAGGATAGTAATTTTCCATCACGTCAGCTTGGCAGAGCATACAGGTTCAACCCCTAAGTAGGATACTCAGAGGCGGGGCTGGTGTCAATTGGTCAATTCTTTTAACTTAGCTAACCCCCGCAAGTCAACAGCCCTCAGGCGATGGTTCGAACCTGATGTGCTAAATCCTGAAACTTTTAGAAATCACTTTTCGTTTAATCCTTGTGCTGTGAACATCATTCTTTTTTTGTGTCATTGGTGAGAAGTAATAATAATCTTATCTAAGTGTTTATTCGGTAATTTCTGATTTGTTTTGTGTTAAGTCCACATGACCGTTTTCATATTGCCAGTAGTCATTTGTTCTTTATTATTTTTGGAAATTAGACTAGTGGACGTTTCTTTGAAGATTAAGAAGCGAAAAAAAAGAGAAAGATTCAAGGCATCCTTCGTTAACAGCTAACTTTTCAATTCTTAATAAATAAAGGACGCTACCGAATTTTAAAGTTGGTCATTTTTAAAACGGAAAAAATTTTTCGAGAAATTTTTAGTAAAATGCGCTAATTTCGGGAATTTTAATTGCTGCTTTTTAATAGAAGGAAATAAAAGTGACGTAGAAGGAAAGGAACAAATTTCAGTTTTCTTAATTTTAAGTTTCATTTCTTCATTTTGATAAATAAAGACGCCAGAAAAAATTTAACTTGCGGAAATTTTTTTTCTAAAAACAAGTTACCCTACGAATGCTAATAACTGCCTGTTTTTCAAGATTAATCAACGAAGTCGATGTGATAAGAAAGAAAGTCCAAAAATGGGGGACGAGAACACAAAATAAAAAAAATAAATTGAAAATAGAAAAAGAGAAAAATCCTAAATTTGGAAAGAACTAAATTTTATGCCGGCAGACGATTCAGAACAGTCAGTATATCGAAAAAGGTTATTTATCATTTTCTGATCAAATAAATATTTTAGGCTGATAATTATTGTTGAAAAGTGCCCCAAAACACGTCACGAAACGAAACGAAATAGACATGAAAGGAAAGAATTACAAGTAATATTCATATATATGAGTCTTATATTTCTCTATTTCTATAAATAAATTGGAAATTGTTTAAAAGTTGAAATTTTTAAAAAAATTTCAGCAAAATCCCTTTTTTGAAGTGTTAAAAACTGCTTTGTTTGTCAAGATAGAGAGATGAAAGTAATACAAAAGGAAAGAGTAAGGCTCTGGAAATTCATTTTTTCTAGTCTAATTTCTTAATTTTTATAAATAAAGACGCTGCAGAATTATAAGGGGCTACCGAATTTTAAAGTTGTTCATTTTTAAAATGAAAAAAATGCTAATTTCAGGAATTAATTTAATTTTCGTATTTTAATAGAAGGAAACGGAAGTAGCGTAGAGGGAAAGGGACAAGTTTCAGTTTTCTTAATTTTAAGTGTCATTTATTCATTTTCTTAAATAAAGACGCCAGAGAATTTTAAAATTGAATATACGCAGACAGAAATATTTTCCTAAAAGCAAGTTACACCAACGCTAATAATTTTTTTGTTTTTAAAGATTGAGCAACACAATCGATACGACAGGAAAGAGGAAGGTCCGAGGGAAGGTCTAATGAAATCTTTTTTTAAGAAGTTTGTTTCTCTAAATTTTTCCATAAGGGCGCTATCGAATATTAAATTTGTGTTATTTTTTATCGGTAAATTACATCTTAAAATTTTCAGTCGAACAGGCAATAAGATTGATGGCTTTTCACCGGACCACGATCATAGACTATTTTCAGTTGTTCCAATCTAGAAAGTCTTTTTTAATTATATTTCAAATAAAATATATCTTAACTCTTTCTTTAATGTCTCATTAATATTTGTGGACAGGAATTTATGGTAATTAAATAATTGGACCTACAAAACGACCCGTTAAATTAAATGATGGTGAAGTTTATTAATATTTTTTGCAACAAACTTTGCCAAATTTTTTGGCAGACAAATGTAGTATGCACGATGGCGTACATGTAATGAATGAAATCATTGGATGCAGTAAAGGATCATGATCTGTCGGTTTTACATTGATACTATTCCAAATATTTTTAGCCATCCTGAATTAAGTAAGACTTTCTAACTATACAATAATAGTGGCAGTTTTTGGTGGTGTACGGTTTAACTGAAGAGTGGCCCATTAGAATATTTACTATTATTACTTTTTCGCACCGCAGACAGAATAGATGACATTTTTAATATTACCTAAGGAAACTTTATTATCATTTCTATTTTTCTATTCTATTTCTAACTATTTATCCTTAACAAATCTTTTGGGAGGTATATGAGCATTATTAGGAACCAAAATACTTCAAAGCGGTCTCAGAAGTTATTATAACAGGACAGACAAAGAGATCGACGTAAGAATATTTTCCCAAATAAGTTTATTGCGTAAAATGTGTAACTATGAATTTTTAACAACTAGCCGGGGAAGTTGTATGTAAGCTTAGTGGAATTTATTTAAATCTTGGTACTACACAACCAACAAACTCTCGAAAAGTTACAATTTTAAATTGTAATTAATTTATAATATACTCCTGAACAATCCTGCGTCATAATTCATAATCCCAAACTTTGGGACAAGGCCACACAACAAAATGACGCCCACTTACCGCTTTCTCTTGTCCTTTAGCCCATCAACATCAAACTTATCCAAGCTCTCGTTGTTGAGGAAGGAAACTTTCCGCTCTGGGGAGAAATCCTCGTCCTCGTGTGTGAGATAACTGCAGGGGTCCGAAACGACGCATTCCGATTCAGAGCTGTTGGCGCCTGTGTCCGACTCGTCTTGCAGGATTAGCAGGCTTGGGGGACCTGCGGGAAGTTAAGATGCGTGAGATGCGTAGACAACTTTAGGCAAATAGTGATTAATGAATTTGCAATTAATTAATAGTATATGCGGAAATTCGGGCAAAATGACCCTTCTGTCATCATAAATTATTTATAGTGCAGTAATTAGTTGGTCAAAGGTAAGAAGAAAAGCTATTTAAAAAACTGTCGACGTTTCGATTTAATTTAAAATTCATTGTCAGTACTATTTTTTGTTTGGTTTTTCTTGTTTGAAGACAAATAGTGGAGGGAAATTAGTCAAAATAATTGTGATGAAAAGTGATGTAATCGGGAAGTTGTTTATTTTTCTTTGTTTTCTTTTTATACATGCAAATGAGTCGAAAACCGAAAAAACTAGCAAAATCAGGATGGGGCTTCGCGAGAAAAGTGCATAATAGTGCATTTTTGATACATTTCGAGTGAATCAGAAATAGTATCTAGTGATAAAATGATAATATTAAATAAATATTACTAATAATGTTAATCTACAATCAAATGGATATTATTTATAATGTATAAAGTGTTATTTATAACAAATTTAATGTTACATATATTATATGAAATATTTCGGTTTAACATTACAAATTATATTTGTATAACATTTTGTAAATATTTAAGAAAAAATGTTAAAGATACATTTAAGAGAATGTATTACAATACATATACAAGGTGTATCGTATGATATTAAAGAAATATTTTCTTGTAACATCGAGTTAATATTGTATAAACATTTATTAAATATTTTACATTTTAATATTTCTCAGATATATCAATGTTAGTTATCATAACAGAAATATATCCACTGTTTAAGATTTTAAATTCATAATTGTGTGGCAAAATATTCGATAAAAAATTAAGTGCCTAGTACTGTTGGTTTCTAAGGATTTTTTGAGCAGTGTTACTATAAAGGTTAGTCGTTTAGTTAACAATAAACAGTTTACAACATTATTAACAATATTCGTTGCTGTCAACTAATGGTCGAGTTTCGCTTGTGGTAGAGGTGATAAGAAGTATACATCAATAGTTCCAGTCTTATCAGGTTGATATAGCAAAGGTTTTTAATAATTCTCATCTAGTCCTACCGTGGTGATTTATTAGCTGGTATGGATAGTAACCAAACTGATGATAGTCAGTTGTCAAATAATGAACTTTTCAAAAGGTTGTTAGAGGCTATTAGCGAAGCGAGCAAAAGCACTAAAGATGAAGTTGCTAAAGATATAAAGGCTGAAAGTAATAAAATTATTGAGAAACTTGATAAACAAAGCGAACGAATTGTAGAATTAGAAAGTAAAAACAAGAAATTAGAGCTCAGGTGCATTCAGTTGGAAAGACAGTGCCGAAAAAATAATATAATAATCTTTGGCTTTACAGTAACCGATGAAGTCAACTTATTACAATTTATTCTAAGTAAGTTTGCGGATCTCCTTCAAGTTGTGATATTAGAGTCTGATATAAGTAATATCTATATTTTAAAAAATGGTAAAAGTACGCCTGTTAAGATTGAGTTTGTGTCTTTTTTGAAAAAAAAATTAGTATTCCAAAATGTTAACAAGTTAAAAGGAAAAAATATTTTTATTGCAAATGATCTTTGCCACGAGGACCAAAAAGACAACAAGATTTTACAGCATCACTTAAAATTGGCCAAAGCAAAAAAAATATCCGCAAAAATCAAGGGCAATAAGCTTGTTGTGAATGGGGATGCATATACTGTGGATCAGTTAAAAGGAATGGAAATTGAGGTTACCCAAACTGAAACAGTGGAAGTGCGTTCAAGTAGTGGTGGTTTTAACCAATCTAACAGTGCCCCATCTACACCGATACCAACAAAAGATTTCGACGTTTTGTTTGGTACTAATATTCCCGAAGCTTCCGTGGCTCATGATAATACTGCAGATAGTCCTCCTATTTATACTGCTCCCCCACCAAAAAAGAAAAAAATTACATCATCTAAGAGTGATCCTACTGGGCAAGGTAACACAAGTACTACTCCGCGTATAACTAGAAATCAACAAGGAATCAAGTTAAGAAATTAATAAAGAACTATTTTGTTTTTATGTGTTCCTTAACAACTTATCTATATATATTTTTTTTCTACTGTAATTTTTGTTCAGTTATAATTATAAATACATTTTTCTGTGAAATAAAAAATATAATTGTACTTTTATTGTACTTCTATGTTAGTTTATAGTTTTTCTTGATTTTTTTTTTGTATTTCATTTCTATCAATACTCTACGATTTTTAATATCTGTCTTTTTAAATAAAAATATTATCTTCATAATCTCTATATCGGGAAACGTAAGTAACACATATTTTATACACTGTCCAACAATATTACTGCAGTGTTTAAATAGATTTTATTTTAGAATAATGAAACAAAATTGTATAGAAATCGCTCATTTAAACATTCGCTCATTAGTTCCTAAATTTCCTGAACTTAGGAATATTGTTCTGTCTAACAAGTATGATATATTTGCACTGTCAGAAACTTGGCTTAATAATACTGTTGATAGTAAATCTTTAAGAATTGAGAATTATAATTTAATACGTGTTGATAGGCCGACAAGAGGAGGAGGAGTTGCAATTTATATACGTGATATATTCAAATATAAAGTTTTGAACACATCTAATAACATTTAACAATTGTGGATTTCTACATGTCTTAATAATATATCTTATGTAATTGGTGTATTCTATAGGCCACCTCAGACAAACTTTAAAAATTTTGTTGATGAATTAGAAGACTCAATATCTATATCTATGCAACAAGCAGAACAGTTATATTGCTTGGGAGATATTAATATTAATTTATCAATGGTGGATTCACCTGCTTCCTCGTACTTTTCTTCAATGATAGAATCTGTTAGTGTACATCAAATAATTAATGAGCCAACTCATGTTTCTAATAATTCGTCCTCACTGATTGATATCATATTATGCAATAATCCTAATTTAGTTATTTCATCTGGTGTGGGTGGTATCGATTTGTCTGATCATGAGGTTATCTATTGCAAAATTTCTAGTAAAAAACCAAAAATCGAACCATTTTATTACACCTATCGTGACTTCAAAAATTTTAATGAGCAAGAGTTTTATCATGATTTACAAGAATTACCACTATGGAATATATTTAATACAAATGATGTTGACATCAAGGTAAAACTTTTAAACCAATATTTACTTGCATTATTTGATAAACATCTACCACTTAGAACAGTTAAAATAACCAAACCTAAAGCTCCTTGGCTTACAGATAATGTTCGACTTCTGATGTCTTTAAGAGACAAGGCTAAAGCTAAGTTTAGACAAACTGGATCTCCGGCGCACTGGGCATACTATAAAGAATTAAGAAATTATACAAATCATGCGATAACTAATGAAAAAAAAGCTTATTTCAATACCATTTTAAAAAGCAATAATTCAAAAACTCTTTGGAAAGAACTAAAATCCTTAAATATAAATAATAATACAGCACCTCAGGTTCCCTCCGATTTACAAGATCCGAATCAAATTAATAATCATTTTATAGACAGTATTCCAAATGAATTAAATCATAATGTTCTGAGCACAGTAAGTTACTATCAGCAAAATAAAATTTGTCAAACTGACTTTAGCTTTGCCCTTGTCACTGATGATACTGTATTAACAGTTCTTAAGAAACTTAAGAATACTTCTCCGGGGTCAGATAATATAAGTATAAGTCTAATTAAATTGTGTTGCCCTTGGATCCTAAAATTCCTGGTAAACATTATCAACAGTATTTTTCTGCAAGGCAAATTTCCATCCTGCTGGAAAAATGCTATAGTGACACCCATTCCTAAAAAAACTGAGGTAGTAACTTATTCTGACTTAAGACCCATTAGTATACTCCCAGGTCTCTCAAAGTTAACCGAAAAACTAATAGAACTTCAGTTACGAGAGCACCTCGATTTTAACAACATTTTACCCTCTGTGCAATCGGGATTCAGATCAGGATATAGCTGTTCTACAGCCTTGTTACATGTGACCGATGACATTATGCAAGCATACGATGTCGGTAAAAGTACGGCCCTGGTATTACTGGATTTCAGCAAAGCCTTCGACACCATAAATCATAATATTTTATTAGCTATTTTAGAATCCTGTGGTGTCAACGCAGAAGGTGTCCTGCTGTTCCAGTCATATTTAGAAGGCCGTACACAAAGAGTTAAGTTGAGGGGAATTATATCAGATGAAAGACTCCTAGTAAGGGGTGTTCCGCAAGGTTCTATCCTTGGACCTTTATTGTTCACAATTTATACCAGCCAGTTTCCTAAATCTATGGAACACTCATCGGTTCATATGTATGCAGACGACACACAAGTGCTCTATTCATTTCACCCACAAGAATACGACAGTGCAACAGCGACAATTAACAATGACCTAAAAAAACTATCAAATTTGTCATCGGAGCATTCACTAATATTAAATCCTTTAAAATCTGCTGTACTTTTGTTCAGTAAAAAAACAGACTATATTAACCTTAAGCAAATGGTCAGGATCACAATCAATGAGACGCTAATTAACATAACTGACACCGCAAAAAACCTTGGTTTAATTTTGGATAGTTCTCTTAGGTTCCGGGAGCATATTACTAAAAATATTCAAAGGGCGTATGCAGCTCTTCGGCTATTGTATCCTCATAGGCTCTACTTAAAAAGTGACACAAAAAAAATGTTATGTGAAAGTCTAGTTTTATCGCAATTTACTTATTGTGCCCCTGTCTATGGACCTTGCATAGATCAAATTAGTGAAAGAAGAATACAGCGTGTGCAAAACTCGTGTATACGTTTCATATACGGCATCAGAAAGTTTGACCACGTTTCACATAAATTAATCGACCTAAAATGGCTTAACATGAAATATCGATTCCAAGTATATGCTCTCTGTTTATACCATAAAATCATTATGTCAAAAACACCATCATATTTGTTTGACAAAATTTCGTTCCGTAGTGATGTTCACAATATTAATATTAGAAGCAAGGGGCTGTTGACTCCACCTCCCCACAAAACTGCATGTTTTGAAAGAAGTTTTAAATTCGCGATTTATAAATTATATAACTCTATCCCCTCTAGCTGCAAAGCTTTCAGTTATTATAAGTTCAGGAAATTTATTAGGCAACTTTTCTTTGATAAACAAAAATAAGTGTAATTAAAATAAATATGTACTTACTTTTAGTGCAGTGGTATTATTAAATATATAGGTATGGTTGACTGCATCTTTGTGGGACGCATAGAGGCGTCGCCGCCTTTGATGGTCGTAAAGATTTTCAAACGTGCTGACGTTTTTTGTGTGTCTCACGAAGATGTAGTCAACTATACTAAGTATTCTAACTGTGTTCATTTGGCTATTGTTGTTTATGTTTTTTGTGTTTTTCTACAAGGGTTAAGTGGTAGAGCACCATATTCGGTGAACTTCCCCTTGTTTCCCATTTTGTATATATGTTATATATTTTGTTCGTATTCTTATATTTGGGAAATAAAGACATTTATTATTATTATTATTATTATTATTATAATATTTCATGAAAACATTAAAATTGTTACCTCGTTCTAACATTACATAATATGGTGGTTATATAATATGTTGTTTAGTGGAATAATTATACATACCTATATATTTTGTATTTTATATGTATAGAAAAACAAAAGTAAATATAATAATACACCTTACGAAAGCTCCTTTAATGCCCATCCGATGGCGTCAAACAAAATTGATCTTAAACATTTATCCTTTTCAAATAATTATTTTAACTGTCATATAATCTTCATAATTTAATTGAATTTCGTTTTATACAAAACTTATATGAATATCTGGCACAAAAGATATGAAAAAATGTCAAAAAAGTAAAATTATTTTTTTTTTAATTAAAAAAACGACATTTTAACTTGATAAACAGATGGCACATGTTCACAAAGAAGTACCTAGGTACATAAAAAGACCTACTCTTTAAAGAAAAAGTTTATCCTATGACTATTTTGCAAGCTTTTTAATTTTTATCAAAAATGTGCAATTGTGACCGTAAAATTTTTTTTTTATTTAATCACATATTTACATCATGAAAATACATATTTTCTCCAATTTTCGTAAAAATCAGAAGATTTTTACCCCACTTATTATATTAGTAAAAGAAAATAAGCTGAGAAACTTGGATTTTTTGAGGTTAGGATGCACTTTTAATGTAACTCTACCCCAACAGTTTGTTAGGTTATTCATTTATGAGTATTTTAGTTTCTCTTTTCTTTAATTTTTCTACGACTCGAAATAGAGCCAGAGTTATTTAAAAAATAGTGTAGCGATGCACTCGAAATGCATCAAATTGCACTTTTATGTACTTTTCTCACGAAGCCCCAGCCCGATTTTGCTAATTTTTTCGGTTTTCGACTCATTTGCAATCGCATTTGTATGTATAAAAAACCAAAAAAAATTCAAATTCCCGATTAGGTACATCACTTTAAAATTAAAATTTTCCTCCACTAAGAATCAAAATGTATTGTTATTTAAGAGGATTCCTTGGAGCAGTGGAATTGTGAATTGGTGACTAATCAATGTGCTTCTTTTGGAGTACTAAAAACAATACAAAATTTTATTGTCAAAAATATAAATACGTTGTCTAATTTTGAGTTTAGGGAAATTGAACATTTTGACGCAGGGAATCGATTCCTGACATTGATTTTGATGGGATTTAATTTATTTTCAAAGATTTTTTTTTTAACATTTGGAGGTTTTTATAAATACCTATGTAAAGACGAAACCCCGATAGTTTTTTAAATTGGTTTTCTTCTTACTTTTGGCCATAAAAGTTAGAAGCAATGAATAATAATATCGCAATGTTAGTAAATTTGTCCAGAAAAAATATAAAGTGCATGCAATTTTTTTTTCCGAAGAAAAAAAAAAATAATCCAACATTTCATACATATTTTAGATTAATCTGATAAAAATTGCATTTAAATCGGATACGTTTCATACGAGACATTCGAAAACTACGATTTAAGTGGGTATATAAGACTTTTAAAAGGAACTAAATAAGTTGGGATTCACCCTGTATTTTACTTAAAATATCATATAAGATCGCCTTGCCTGATTGTACCCGATATTTGAATAATGTGAAAATTTTTTTCTTTTTTTTCTAAGATCAATCTATCTACCTACATAAAAGTGTGAACAACGCTTCGATTATTGAGGAAAATATATGTGCATATTCGGCATATTCGAGTTGAAATATCATATGATTCACATTTCAGCCTGGTGTTTATATATTTTAATTGAAAACCACGTAGAAATGATATTAAAATGTGCGTGATACTACATAGTTCGTCTACAATAATTAAGGAAATTGGTACTGCTTTGATTATCGAAAAAAATTGATGCATATATTACCCTTTTTATTACATGGTATATTTTCATAATCAATTCAACCCACAAAAAATGGTTACTACCTTTCAATAATTGCGGACGAAAATTGACGCAAATATTTGACTGGAAATATCACATGACATCGTCCATATCTTGACCTGATTTTTACATTAAATTTAAATAATACCTCGACTCATATTTTACGTAAAAATAAGGTCAAAATGTACGTAATGACACGATAATTTATGGACACAATATGGCCGTTATGCCTCGATTACCGAAATGAAGTATCACATATATACCCTTATTTTGGCCTGATTTTTTACATGATATTCTTGGATTATACCACATAAAAATGATAAAAAACGTGTATTCTTGCATGACAATAATTATTTCATTAACCAGAGTAAAGTCCATATTTTCATCTACATTTTACGTAATATTTGAGTATTGCACCAAATTATATACCGCAACAGTATGACAAGCAAATATACGTGGTTACAGCTCAACCCTTACTATTTATCTGAATTATATCCAGTTTACTATAATAACACTGATGTAAGCTAAAATTATACAATTGTATAATAATAATTAACCGCTGAAAAGGCCCGGGCTAACGACTGCGGGCGGTACAGGTCTCATTTTTGGGATTATTATACTATTGCTATTACCATTCACTATTAGGAGGGTTTCCTGTATTAGTTAACACATTTAACAATCTACTTGTTTTAAACTCAAACAGTTGGTTAAAGTGAAAATTGTATACTGTGTAAACGTTACATAATATAATATATATGTAAATATCGTAGCTAATATAAGCTGATTTTTTTGCTATTTTTTATATTTAGGATACGTTGCGAGGCTCATTTTTTCTTTAATCGAAAAAAACTTCTTAAATTCTGAATGAAATATACATATTTGAAAACTTGAATACGAATAACACGAAGAGTAGGCGCGTGATCTGAGAGTTAACAAGCTAAAATAACAAACAGAATATGTAATCCAGATAAAATTACGTGCGTGAAGAAATGTAATGAACATTTATATAAACGGCATATGTTCCTGAACATGTATTTATAAAATAAAGAGGCAAGATGCTGACGTGTATCTCCTTATGAAAGTAAATTACTGAAACAGATCAAATGGAAATAAATGGTATAAAAATTAAAACTTGCACCTCAAATTATTTACCTAAAAGAGAGTGTAAATAAAATATCAATGCATTATTTTAATAATTTGTAATTACAACAGAAACATAAATTCAGAGTCAATCATTCTTGTAAAATTTTTCATGTTGTGATTGGTTCGAAGTATTTGACGTGCATCACATCGATGTCACTGGAATACAAAATTTACATTTATTTTAAAATACGAACTGTTATTTATTGCACAATATCTCATGTCAAGGAAAATGAGTAACGGTTTAGTTAAATCACTTTGGCACGCAAATTAGCCAAACATAAATCAAGCAAGAATTGATAACAGAAATGTGTTCGCAAATCCACTTTTTTGGAGTTACTTAAAACCTTAAATTATAGCCAGGGAGCTGATGACATTCATTCATGCCTACTACAAAAAAAAATCTAAAACAACCTCACCTGTATCATCCTCTGGTTTAGACTGAGTGCTAGAGAATGGGGTGGCGGTGGGTACGGGCAGCTCTAAAGTAGGTGATTCGGTGATGGATTCTTTGGGAGTGCTAATGGGGGTGGTGGTGGGTGGTGATGTTTGTTGTGAAGGACGGCGTCTCATCGACTTTGATCCGATTTTGATGGGAGCGTGCATGTGCGGGTAGCCCTTTTTACGGTGCTCTGAAATGAAACAAATATGTTAGTCAATGGTCACTAAATTGGGAAAATGGGAAATGTCGAAATGATTTACCTGCTAACGGGCACCTTATTATATCAGACTTTACTTATGAACATCTTCCCCATAAACAATTTTAAAATTATTAACAGGACTGTTTCACAAATGTTGGTAAATTTTAATAATTTTTTTGAATTTATCAACAAATAAAAAACTTGCTTGGTTTGCTTAAATGGGTATTGGAAATAGGTAATAAAAATATAACAATAAAATAATTCATTTTATTTATCATACAAAATAAAAAATATACAGGAAAATTTAACAAATAAACGATAAAACAAAACGTGGAAGATTGAAGAAATATTCTAAGGCTTCTATGGAGCTAATGATTTATAGAAGAGTCTCAGGGTTCTCTAACAATCAATTGTAGGCTTTTGCCATTGATAAACTCCCATCTAATGTGTAAGTTTTTGGTTCTTACAACTGCGTCAACTAAGTATTTGATGTTATGCGTCACAAGTAACCTTACACAAATAGGCTACGGTCATGCTGCATTACCTCTTGCTATTTTGAAGACAATTGAACGCATAGTAAAACAAATAAAATATCTTACCCCCATGTACAAGATCGTCATATAAAGAAGCAATCACCATATTCACAGAACTTATCCAAGGTACTTTATTTGAAAACTTGCCAGCATTGTTATAGGAAAAAATCACAGCGAAACCCAAGACACAGAATTTTACCAGTTGGTGAAATTCACACCATCAACAGGTATTTTATCAATGCAATAAAATGCCTGCCACAACTTATTTATAATTATATTTACAATAATAACAAGATTATAATAAATAAATAGCAAAGCAGTAGAAAAAGCTGGATTATTCTTGTAGCCTTGTGCGATCCAATCAATCGACATATCGTCAATGTTTATCATCAAATAAATCTACATGGTTGGCGTGTACACGCAGAAGGACCTATTTTATCTGAAGCTGGATAAAAAAATTAGCAATTTAATTATAAAATAAACCGTTTATAATTTAAATGTGGATTATATAGCACCTTTACCGCAGGATATTTTATTAAATTAATTTTATTTTTTTTTCCCCACCAAGGTCAATTAGCACTATGAAACACAATTAAATATTTACGACAGAAAGAACACTAGAAGTATATTACGAAGTAGGTACTGTTACGGGCTACGCTTGATCGTTTTTTAACTGTCCATGGCTATTTATAGGACTTAAGGAGGTAAGAAAAAAATAACCTCCTTTATCTAACAGCTGATTCATGAAACGTTAAAAAAACTCGTTAATAATTCAATGAAACAAAAAACCGTTAGCGATTTGTGTATGTGAAAAACATCACGTCCACAACTTTAACCCAAATTAATCTCTCTATTGGTGGATGCAGATTAATTTATCTCATTACCATTGAACGAAAAAAAAAAATGTAAAATATGACGAAATACGCCCGCTGCGAATTTAAAATAAAAAAGTTCCTAGCTCTAGCATGACGGTTTCTAGAATTTCTGGGCTACTTCTTCCACTGCATACAGTTAAAATCACTGAGATGTGAATTAGTGGGAGGGAATTATTTTATTTGCTGTTACTAACAGAGCAGGATCGGCATTTTACAAGCAAAGCAAGCAAGACATTTTTTTATCAGGGGGAGGGGGATTTTTGGGCCTCTCGCCGCCGGCCATTTATTCGGGAGATGGGAAATTTGTACTAAACATTAATGTTTAATAGTAGAAAAAAAAATAAATTTGAAAAAATTCGAATGACGTCAGAATGTTGGCTTGACAGAATTATTAATTAATTTCCTTATATTTGAACTATATCATTTTATAGGCTTATTTAATTTTTAAATTACGCTTTATCAGTACAAAAATCTTATTTTAATTAAATATTATACACGCGATATATAAAAATCTTCTATTTGACGGTTAAGCTTTAAACATGACGTCAAATTGCTAGAACGACATAATTATTAATTAATTTCCATATATTTGAAGTATATTATTTTATCGGGTTACTTAATTTTTAGATCAACATTTGAAGTAAGATATAGCGCTTGCCACATTTCATAAAACCACATAGGTATATTTTTTAAAGGGACGCTGCACATCTCGATATAAATTTTAAAAAGTTTTTTTGTGAAAACAGATTTTCCACACGACGTGGAACCAGGGATAATTGCTGTAAAAGGGTGTTTAAAACTCTGATCCATAATTAGTAGCTACGTGTACGTTTAAAGTTTAACTGTCGAATACAGCATTTTGTATAATATCGAGTATAATATGTACCTAATAATAATAATAAAATAAGATTTTTGTAATGATAAAAAGTGATCTAAAAATTAAATAACCCTCTAAAATGATATAGTTAGGTATATATGGAAATTAATTAATGATTACACTGCGCTAACATTTCGATGTCATGTTTAAATCTTAACTGTCGAATAAAGCATTTTTATACAGTGTGTCCACGGATTGAGTGCATATTAGGTGTAAATGACAAAAAGTTTAATAGTTGGGTTTTCATATTCTGGGGAGCGATCCTGCTTAGTCTCAAACTAAGATATTGGAAAAATGAGCCAAATCAATTAATATACAAGGTGTTTTTAGACCAAATTCTAAAAACTGTCTTTATTTTTGAAGATATAACAAAAATGTATTAATAAAAGTTGTTTAGAATTAAAAGTTATGGAAGACTTTGAATGTTTATACAAATCAACCTACTTCGATTTTCTTTCATCAACATGAGATATTTTATTTGTTAATTAAGAAGGTTTAGTATTTTGGAAATAAATAACTATTTATTTTCCATGAACTTTGTTCATTTATTCTTCATGTATGCGTCACTCAAACCACAAATAAAAAATCTCATGTTGATGAAAGAAAATCAAAGTAGGCTGATTTGTATAAAAATTGAAAGTCTTCGATAACTTTAATTCTAAACAACTTTTATTAATACATTTTTGTTGTATCATAAAAAATCTCTTCACTAATTTTTAGAATTCGGCC
This sequence comes from Rhagium mordax, assembly GCA_963680705.1. Lineage (NCBI taxonomy): Eukaryota > Metazoa > Arthropoda > Insecta > Coleoptera > Cerambycidae > Rhagium > Rhagium mordax. The sequence goes on from OY796656.1 coordinate 11,838,079, forward strand.
TAAAACACCCTGTATATTAATTGATTTGACTCATCTTCCAATATCTTAGTTTGAGACTAAGCAGGATATGAAAACCCAACTCTAGAAATTTTTGTCATTTACACCTTATATATGCACTCAATCCGTGGACACGCTGTATATCGCGTGTATAATATGTAATTAAAATAAGATATTTGTAACGATAAAGCGTGATCTAAAAATTAAATAACCCTATAAAATGATACAGTTCAAATATACGGAAATTAATTAATAATTATGTCGCGCCAACATTCTAACGTTATCCAAGCAGATTTTTCCAAATCTAATTTCACGTAGTTGTTTTTAACGACTTACACTTTCTAATTTCAAGGCCAGTGCCCCCATTTATACATTCAACAAATAATATTCTTTATTTTAATTCGTATGAATCACATGCATATTAGCGCATTACGTACTCAAAAGGCAAAAGGCCCAATCGGCAATTGCAGACTCGCCGACTAGGCCAGACCGCTCCTGTAGTCATAGAGAAAATGCGAAGTACTAGGATGTAAGGATTTTTCCCTGGCTAGGATGACGACCTTGGATTTGACCTTGACGATGACCTTCAAGGTCATTTAAAGGTCAGGTACGTACGTTGCTGTAGGATGGGATAATACGTTATTGGAGTACAGGGTTGGTTTCCATGCGTGCAACTGTTTACGTGTTAATTGCTGTTATTGGTTCAAAAATTAATCGTCAATATTTAGTAACAACTGAAGCCAGCCCTGATCCTTTCTCGATATCTCTCCGAGTGGCGGAGCACGGCATCTTTGAAGGATTTTACGTGATTTTTTCAACCCATTACATCACTAAGGAGAAGTAATACGACTGTGGTAAATCAATGGAATTTTTGTCGAATTTCAGTGAAAAATTTAGTTTTTTGTGATTCGTCAAATTATATTGCCCATTATAAAATTGAAACAGGATTTTCCTAATAAGTAGATGTTTTCAAGCTCTAGGTACCTACTAAAAAAAACTTTTCCGATAACTTTTTCGCAATATGGCCATGAAAAAATCATTTTATCAAGTTTCAACTAAATCGAAAAATGTTTACAAAAGTTATCTTATTTACTTGTACAATTTTTCAAAATAGCAGACCTCGACAAAATTTAATTTTCTTTGAATAGTCTCCGTTATCTTTTTGATAGAAGTCTTTAAAACAAATTGAAAATAAGTTACCTAAAATAGAACCCTATAAATTCTTCTAACCCGAATAATATATCAAGCTTCATTGACGTGTATTCTTTGAAAGTATTTTCCATCATCTAGATTCGAGGCCCACATACAAAATCGGTCTCAGGCTATGGGTATAATGTAATTGACACTCGCCACAAATGTAAAAACCATGTAAAGGATTGTATTTATTTATTAGACACCACGATTTACTGAATAGCTAAGAAAATGCTTATATTAAGTTCAACGAGTTGTAGAGCACTAGAAATTAGTGCACACTTTTTTGAGATGTTATATTTCCAACGTTACTACTTACTTACACATTAAACAAGAAAAAAAGAAGCACAGATTTTTTCTCTAAATTTTTAAAGAGACAAGTAGAAAACGACTATAAATCCTTTTAGAAATTCCAATGATTTATTTTCAGTTATTTATGAACGACACAAAAACAGAATTAAAGCCACATCAATACCATTTCAGGGTTAACATCATGCGACAACCATTTCACGTGGATACATGGATGTCTAATAAATGTTTCCGTGTTCTCGAGCAAAATCCAATATCAATAAGGCAATAAATTTATTCGCTTTGCAGTCCTTTCCCAAGGATAATTTATAGACCTCGGATATATTTATTTGTTCTATTGTTACACTGCCTGTTGGCAATGAATCAATCAGGATAATTATGGAGAGTCATGTTACCCAAGGGATTCATGGTTTATTTAATATGATAGACGAATTGTATTTTTGGATACATTTAATTTAAGCACGCAAGCCGCAGTAATCGCAGGATCGACTGGTACAAGTCTCGTTGAATTTATAAGATTACTGTTTCGTTTCAAATCCGATTAAAAAAACTCATAAACTGAGGTCTTAGGGATAAGTTTAATAATGGTTTTTAAACTCATGGTCGGATTAAGATAAGGAGATTTTAAAGAAAAATTTTTCACTTCTCGGATCAATACATACTCCTAAATTTTACTGTATTTTTCGTTACACTTATCGTTATCTGCAAGGGATAGAGATTGTTGTATTTCTTGTAGTGTAAAAGGCATTAAACTAAACTAAACAATGTCGTTGAGTTTCTATTCGTGTAACTGTTCCGAGATACTTAAATCACACTTCAGACCCTTGGTTGTCATGTCATTAATCATGACCATTATTTGCAAGTTTCTGAAAACATGCCAGTTTAGAGGGATGAAGAGGAAGGGAAATGAAAAAATAATATATTGTGTACTCTGTACCCAGTATCCTGCAGGATTTAAATAATGTGTTTAGTGTGATGGATATAGGTTCTGATGCCAATCTATAACCTGTCAGAAACATTTTCCTAAGCCTGAAATTGTATTGGTAATGATCTCGCCCGTAGGCGCTTTGAAAGAATAAATGTTCATTATTTAGGTTTAATAATATGAGAGATCGATAGGTTTCTTATTTATGTTCGTAAAACTCAACAAAGCAGTAGCTTTGCAATATTACTTTCATTCTGTCGTAACATACCGAATAAGAATTAATTAACTATAAGAGCGCAACATTATTCGGTGAAACTCAAAGCGAAATTTTCCACTGAAGCAATGTTAGGCATCCCTAATATTCCAAGTTAAAATGAAATTTGCTGTATTGTAATTTGATGTCACTTTCCAAGTTTGGCTAACAGAATTTCCGTAAACGTCTGCTATGACGTCTTTGTACTTCAAATTCATTATCTCTCTGCGGCAAGGGTGATCTGAAATAAGGGTGAGTTTTAACTGATTTAGGTATTTTGAAAGCAAACTGTTAGAAAAATTAAACAGCAATATTTCCTGAGACCCATAGGTGTTAATTTTGATACACTCTCTATATATGGATTAGATATAAAGATAAATGGTATAAATAGAATTAAAATACACTTTCAAAATGAAGTAAAATGTTTTATATTTAGGATAATTAGCCCCGAATTAATATAATCTCTAATTAATCTACAGAACGCAATTTATTTCTAAATTACATCTCCATAATAAGTATTTGAGGGAATCCATTTAGATTTTATTTTCAACATGACGGCTGTTGGGAAATTTTCAGCGCATGCAGAAAATATGTTTTAATTAGAGCGTCTAATGTGTTACAGTAATTTCAATTCATCTCGGGCACAAAATTTAAAGGAGAGGAAACGCGGCTCAGTTGAACTTGGTTTAAAATTTAAAATCCAATTATACCACTCATTAAAATCCAGGATTACGATTTTAAATGTTAAACTTAGTTTAACTGAACGTTGATTAAACCACGCCCATACAACTGCTGCTAAATGGTTGTTTTTGAAGAAATACACAGGCACACACAAAAAAATGTCACGTCACAAAAGGTTTGCCGAGGTCTAGGTCAGTTCCAGTCGGCAAGTGGGGGGGGGGGGCGCCATCAGCTGTTAGTAACCTCGCTGACAGGCTCCCCAGATAATATGAGAGGTTGTCCAAACTTCTAACTACTTTATAAACAAATTAATCTACTTGATAAATAATCAAATACTCAACCGGTTGGTTTTATCGCACACTGTGGGTTGCCTGCCACCCTAAAATTAGAAGAAAACACCAGGGCAACAGGTGAAAAATACCATCAAACAACTCAGGACGTCCACAGTTGAACCTACAGGGATCACCAGGTCGAGGTTACATCCACCGTACCAGGGTAGTCCAACGTAACGAGGGAACAAGGTAATAAGATTACGTAAACCAGCACAAAACGAGAAGTACTGGAATACTTGACATAAGATAACAAAAAAAAATTGATGGGGCATCTTCTCGTTTGGATGCGAATATTGTGACTACAGCTGATGCACATGAGATCACTTTGTTTTGTCTTCTCAGTATGAGCTGCAGCCATACTAGACAAAAGCATTTTTAGATCTTTTGAACACTTTTGGGATGATGAAGTGCTCCAATTTTGGGTAAATTGGTCGAATTCTGAGCAAAGTGTAGACAAAAGCAATGACTCCAGTTAATTTAATGGCGGGATATTTATAACTGGAATTTTCTAATTCGATAAAAATATACTGCCAGATACTGCCTATGTATCCAGTACTCTAATTGAATGGAACACGGAAGAGCATCAAGTTGCAGACAGTACGATGGAGCCATAAACTTCAATAAACACCAAGAACCCAAACCCAAATCATCTGGAACAGATGATGTCCCTATGTTTATAACTAAAAAAAAGAGTTTCATATTATGAATATTATGATTGAACCCATCACTTATTTAGTTAATTTGTCCTTAGAAAATGGAACATTTCCTGAAAGTTGTTCCTGTTTTCAAGAAAGGTGACACAAATTCTCTTGAGAAAGACCTATACATACATGTACCTACTGTCAAAAGAAAAATAAATGGTGTTATTATTATTATTATTAAACACGAAGACGAAGAATATCTTCAAGATCCAAGACAAAAATCAAAAATTCAGTAGCGAATCTGATGATTCCTACCATAGCTTGCATGTCTCTTCTGAAGCATCTGACTTAGATGATAGCGACGACATACCTTTGGTAGAATTGATGAGGAATCAAGACACTACTTGCCAGGTCAAAACCTTCTGCATTGCAGAGTAGGTATTCTATATCGCATTCTTCTTATACCACTCGTATTCCAGCCTCTATGTCCATACTTTTAAAGCTGTGTACCACAACCATCAACTGCATATGCCTCACCACGTCATGTGGATTTTAATTCCTATACGATAATCAGTCTCAGCACGGAATTAAAAACAAAAAGCTTCACCGAGTTGCTTCCAACTCCTGTAATTAAAACATCAAGCGAAAGATGCAAGGATAACATAAATACAATGCAAGGAATATTAAATTGGTTTTCTGTAGAAGATGACATAAAAATACGAACTGCACAATAATTTGCTACCTACACATTTGTCGGTAAATGTTCACCACCGGAGGAATATACACAATATAGGGCAAAGAAAACATATAATTATCAAATCAATGAAAACAATATCCTCAATATAAGACAAAATAAGGACGTAAAATGGACATATTTGATCAGATTATACTTAAGATTCATACATGTTTAGTACTAGAGAGGATCTCTTTTATAACCTATTTATTTTTTAATACCTAAGCAAGCTCTTCTAATTATAGTCATAAATATACGTCTTATAATAACCGACGTTTCATGTTTGTGTCCCTAGAATAGAAATGGAAGAAGGAACTCTAATATTCCGGGTAACACGTTTTACAACGAGACCAGAATATATCGGAGTTTTCCCTCGACATTTCTCAAGGAAAATAATGGCTTCAGTCAGTCAAACAGACTTCGGTTCTCCGAGATAACGGTTTCCTTTTGTAAAATTGACATAATGTTACAATTTTTTCCAGAATAACCAATCCAGTGGAGTGTTAAAGGATGAGATTTTATTTATTTATTTTATTAAGACTGGTGTAAAATATTTAAACAAGGGGTTTACAAGGAACAAATTTCATATTTATGTAGCAATTTAATATCGTCTAATTGTACAAGTTAAAAAATGCGAGTAAAATGATAATTTCGTCCTGGTCTCGTGCTCTCGATTGAACGCAGTTTATACTTGAACACTCCAATCAACATGAATGGCGCTGTAGAAGCAAATTCAACCACAATAGCGGATCGTAACTGGCTTACAGATAATGTATTTCAGGAACCACAACTAACCTAACACAATTACTCCAATATTACCAATTCATTACTCATCCCTAATTCAAACCGTAATTACATTTAGACGGTTCAGGTTTAGTAGACGCGCGTTCGTATCAGAAACAAGACCGTTTTTCTTTCTACGACGATTCTTAGACAAAAGCACGCTTTCCATATTGAATGAATATGAAAATATACATAGCTTAAACAATATACTAATAATGCAAATGAAATCATTTACATATTACTCAACAAAGAAAATTACCATTAATTGAGTTGGAAGACACCAGTGCGGAAAATTACAAACCCGATTTAATACGAGAATTAATTATTTCCCACTTAATTAAAGCTGTTGCAGATTCAAAAAGTCATCGGAAGAGTCCCGTTAGGACAATGATTGCTGTCAGAGTAGAATTGTCAAAGAAATGCTCGTTCAGATAATATTCCAATCCAACTTTTGTCTTAATTAAAAACGAGATCCTCTAGAAAATAGTGACTTATTAGTGAAGACGTTCAGGCGCCTTTTAATTTTAATCTAGCCGTCAATATACGAACAGAAAGAGCGAATAAACTACGCCGAGAATTTTTTCAGCAAGCGCATAAATCCTGGCAATTTTTCCAATTAGAGCGTGGTACACGTCACTTCACAATTATACTTTCATATTGATTTTATGGTTCTATTTAAATTACATTATGCCGAAAATAGATTAGATAAAATGTCCATTAACGAATACGGTTATGACGGCCTTGTTTATCAATATTTTAGCTATATAACATGTTTATGTTATTAACTCTTAAGCACGCACAGTTTTGTTGTGCAAAAGAAGGGAAGATCCAATTTTTTCTAAAATTGTAAAAATGACGCCGCACGCCGTAGATGGAAATCCGATTTGGTGAAATTGTCAAAAATTGAAATTATTGTAGTTTTGAAGTGCCTGACAAAAGGTCTTTATTGGCATAACTCATTTGAAAACTTTCCTTTTAATTCGAATCAAGTTGAATGTTGCTAAATCTGGTGTTAAAGTGAAATGATCTTTTTTCTGCGTAGTGATGATTTATAAGTATTTTGCGTTTTATGAAATCCTTACAAATACGCTAAACAGTATTTCGATTTACTTATCCCACACTTTAAACCAAATGGATCCCAAATCAATTTTTTACCAAAATAACCACCGGAAAATCCCAGACTTTTCTATTAGGCAAAAGGGACAAGGCTCTACAATTTATTGTGGGGTCCAAACGATATTTTGGATATAGACAGTTGCCTCTCACATCCTATCGTAAATTTACCGTAAAATATAAACTTGAAATTTATGACAAACTAATTTTGCCAATGTATGAGACATTATTTTATAACGGTAACCCACACAAATTACCTGGAGCTTTTTCACTGGACATAAGCTGTTATTGCGACAGCGGCAAACGTAGAGAGAATAAACTTTCAACATGATGTGATGTTACAACCACTTCCACACTGCTAAAGCGGGCGTAGGTCGTTCATAAGTCCACACGTAATATTAAACAGATTTGCAGAGCAAAATCAATAAAGCCGGCTGGATATTCCATATAACCCCTTGTGAGATTTTTTAAGAGGATACTGACAGAACTACACATTTCGTGCCCTATCTAAACATTCTTATATTATATTTAAACAATATTTATTCTTTGTAGTTATGTAATGCCCTAAGTAAACACGTATTGTAACAAATATACACCTTTAAATTTTAATAAAATGCAGTACGAGTAGTACGAGTAGTAAACTATATAGTCCCTCTAAAATGTTGTAACAAATTTCATGAAAAAAAAAAAAAATGATAAAAAATCTCTTTCAATTATTATTATTTATTTCAGAGGCGGTTGTGAGTATTCTGATTTGTAATAAAAATCCCGATTTTCGTAATATTCTGCCTACAAAATGAAATTGCGAGCTTAAGCTTAATAAAATTAAATAAATCACAACGACACTTTTCAGAGATATTCATTATATAAAAATTAGACAAATATCGGATCTAAAATAACGTCATTACGGGGGTGGTTCCATCCAAAATAATGTAAGATAATATTCTGCTGAAAATGTGCAATTTTCTCCCAATCAAATAAAGGTACAATATTTTCTGCTTCAAACTTTTACTTTTACTTTTCAATAAAATATTTATACCAAAATAACTCCTACTATAATCTGTCTCACCAACAAATATAAATAGACTCCTCCCCAAAAATGCCCGCTAAATTTGAATTTGAAAAATATACAGCGTGTTCCATTTGAAAAAATTGAGAAAATTCAATTTAAAAAGTTCTTAATTGAAAAATAATTATAGTATTCACATAAGTTTTTCTTAAAACCCATTATTGTGACTGTGGTGATTCTTATAATATCCATCTGCAGATTGCATTATTTCAACAAAAAAATTCATTACATACACTTGGTTGGGAGATAGTCAATATAGAGCCTAGAAAGAGGCTTCAAAAAATGTACTGATGATATACATAGCATTTCATTTTAGAAAAGGCACTTGGTCCAGTAATTTCGTCTTGGCTCGCCCTGTATGTTCGAAAATAATTTCTAGTTATACACTTTTTTATCTACTTGCAATTTTTTTTTAAATTTCTAGCTATCGTAGAATTCGAGATATCGAGGTCCGACGCACTATTGTCCCACCCTGTATAGTTGCAGATTTTTCAATGCAACTCATGCAGAAATAAAACAGAACCAATTAAAACAATTTGTGTCGGTGCTGCTTTGCTTTGCGGTATCCCAACTTTAATAGTTTAATAATTTGTGTGATTACGTAAGCTGTAAACCATTGGTAAATGGGTTTTCTATTGTTTTAATCATAAATAACTAGTGTCACATCATAATATAAAATAAAACTATGATGAGATTTAATCCTTGTCGATTAACAGCTGTTCTATTTTATGGATTTACAGGGCTCTCACTGAAAGAAATTGTAAGGAACCTCTCTCGAAACTGTCAATATCTTTAAAGTACTCATTCTCATCTATTCGGATGAGGGAGTGTTAGGTCTATGTATTTTTCAAGGAAGGTACGTAAAGTGGGATTTTTTCTAAAGGAATGTTGGCTTTAAGAAACGCTTCTGTGAGGTTATAAGAGAAAATAGGGGTTTCACTATTAGAATAGGCGTGGCCACTGTCCATATGTCCATCATGAATTATTTTTAGTTTAAAAATATCCCAATTCGAAATTTTATACTTTCCTATTATTATTATACAATAACCATAATATTAAAGCAAATCACTATTCGACAGAATAAATTAAACATAATATAATGTTTTTGATAGGTGCATTACAAAAATAGAAAATAAACATTTTTAATAAAAAAGATATGCTACTAAAGATTCATACATATTGTAGTGATAGGAGAAATTATTGTAAAATATAATTATTTTATTTTATTGATGGTTTTTTTCTTTCTATGCCCCACTTTGTGTACTGCGCGAAGCGAATAACTTACTTTCAGGTTTTCTGTTTCCCGTTTTCCATTTCAGGGTCTCTTTGGGGTCTTTTAGTGGCGGAAACTTACGTTTCGTATTCTTTTGCTTATGTATTTTTTTATTAATAAATGAATATTAAGTTCTCAATAGGTTTTGTTTTATTTTTTAGTGATTATATTTAAAAGTTGGTATGGCATGAAGTGCAGGGATCTGTAATTATTGAATTAGAACTGGTTATGCACCATACGTGTAGTTCTTCAGCAGGACTCGCAGATGTTGCCCCTACTAAGCACGGATACTGTTCTGATTGTTAGAATGAGCAAATTTTATCGTTTATCAAACCAGCATAGATGGCTTTCAAATTTAACATGTTTTATTCATTTAACAACATGATTATCGACAAATTTGGTAAATAAATCCTTAAGCTAAGTGCTTGCGATAACTTATCTATGTAAAATCTGCTAACAAATGAAATCATTAATTTAATGATTTAAAAGAAAATGTCCCCCTTAACTTATCTTATTAGTAATGAGCAGTCTATCTGATATTTGTGTTCTATGGTTTTAACGAACTTATGAACCTACTGCCTTCACTGAAGTTCAATGACTGGGGGCAAAATGGCTGTCTTGCCAGATATTCTGTGCTTTTCACAATTAATCAAGACTATTTTATGTACCTAAGTCCTCAACTATATATACTATGTAAGTACCTGATTTGTCTTTCTGGTGTAGCCAGGGTATTATCTCGTTCAACTTCGATCAAATTATTCTTCTGGTTCTTCTCGTCTTTATCACAATTTTCTTATTTATTTTCAGGAACGACTTCAATTACGTGACGCTTCTCATGAGCTGGTTTTCTTTTTTGTTCCCGTCTCCATGGTGATCCTGAATTATTTTTTTTATGAGGATACTAGATGCCAAACTGTCATTTTGGGTATGTAATTGTTGAAATATTTTTCTTATACGTAATCATGTTGTGGAAATCATATCATTTTTGAACTCTAGGTCTCATAACCGATCTATACATATCACATATGTCATTTCGTTAAAACACAAATTCACTTGCCGTTCTTGACTAAAATGAAGCACTACATTTTTTAAATTTCACTTCACTATACTTTTCTACAGTTTTAATTTACAACATGTCTATCCTTGTGGCATAGACGATCAGTTTTACATAAAATTAAATCTTAATTAACATCAATATTAATGCTACGTTTTTCTACGTTAACCTTTTCGCTAGATAAAATTACAACTTTGCTCATTCTTTATAAATCACTGCTTGTTTGACACTAGTGAATTTTTGACTTGTTTAATATTACCTTTCTGCTGGTTAATGTTATTGTATTTATCTATTTTGTGATTTTGATTTACTGTTTTAGGTGGTACGAGCCACATCTGGTGAACCGTCTTACTGCTATCCCGTAACAGGTGTTTCTGCAACGAAGATGAGTTTCCTCGGAGTGGTTTCCTTTAAAGTTATATGTTTAAACCTTTATTTATTTAAAGTAAGTTATTTGCTGCCTTTATTCAGAGTGAAGTTCTATATGAACAATTTTTTAATTTTTTAATTTTTCTTTTAAAGTATTCAATTTAATTTTATTATTAAAATACATGAAAATTACTTTTTTATTCTTATTTTCAATTTTTCGCTAATATCATCTTTTTTTCTTTTCAACTTTTCGCTAATATCTTTGTTTCTTTTCAATCTTTCGCTATTATCATCAATTCTATTTTATCTGTTCTAATGCCCTCGCTCCTCAAATCCTTTAAAAGTATTATTAATCCCTCAGCACTGGCAATACCGTCATAAAGTATTCTCTGAGAGGTTAATGCAGTTTCCTTTAGGTTTTCAATTAATACATTTTTATTCATTGAAAAACCTGATTTGACTAGCATCTCTATAATAATATAAAAATGAACAAACAAACAAAATTCAAATTTTTCTCTGCTTTTCCAGCTATCACGTAAAATCTGCAGAAAATTTTCCATTATTTTTCCTGTTGCGAGATCAAAACTAACTACTTGAATAAGAAATTTACTCGTAATATTTCTTAATAAATGTACTAGATCATGAAATAAAAATGGCAACGTAGGTTTATTGGTTGACGAGAAAATTTTTACAGAAAGAATCGAAACAAAATTGTAATACTCTACTGATTATACAGATGGTATCCACGATCACCCTCGCGATCACCACTCAAAATGAATGGAATGATAAATTTTAACGCAGGTGTAAAATTTCCATATATGTATTAAAGATTGCATACATATTCACATATACGTTCATTTTAGATTTACCTGCTTCATTTACCGTTTGTTTGAATTAATTTGTTCAGTTTACACACTGCATGGATTTATAGCCGTTATGGATACTCCCGTAGGCGGGCATAAAATACTGATATAGTCTCCTAAATTAATGCCATTAAAAATGATATGCTCAAACAGGTATATTTAAAAAACTAGAAACAAAATATGAATCTATACACCGAACTTTTTGCCTTATGGATTGGAAGAAAAATTAAAACTTGATGACTTAGTAAACACGTAAAAAAATTCATCGTCAGTTCGTCATTACATCCATCTTCGTAGGAAGTAGATTTCATTATGTTAAACAGCAATAGTGTAGCGATCCTAAAATTAGTAAATGCGTATTTTAGAACTATCTCAGTAAAGAAAATGAATCTATAAATTCTTGCAAAGGTAGAAGGGATGATGGCGATGAGCCGAGTTCGTACATCAAAGCAATATTCTCGCCAAGATGAGGTGCTACTTACGCATGTAATCTCTTTCTCCAAATTTCGGCTGTCCCGCAAAAGGAGGATCATGAAAGTCAAAGCCAGTGACGTCGCTGTCCATGGCAAAGACTTTGGCGCATTCCTCGTCCAACTGCACTTCCCCACCATTGCTGCTGCCATCGTTCTGAAACAAAAAAAAAATGGTAAGTGAACCTATTTGTATAAACGACATAATCACGTACATGATCATAAGTTGCGTTTACATGAATGGAGGAATATGTAAAAAATATAACTGTTGGAATATCAGGTTCTGGTGGCTGATTCATATATTAAGACCCAGCGCAACAGAAAGAGAAAAAAATTATTATTTTCCAAGTAAGAGTAAAATTATGGTGATCTCACACCCAGCATGTGATGGCTGGTGATTGAAATCACGATCTACAATGGACTACTGAAGGCAATGCTTCCTGCTACAAGTATCCAGACACCTTTATTTCACCCGAAGATTTTATTTATTTTGATACACCGTAAGGGAAGAAGGGAATGTGTAAACATATCATGCAACATTTAATAACTTTTATCCACGACCATTGTATAATGTACCCATTATACGTCTGTTTGCTCGACCTTAATAATACCCATTAATCACGGCAGTGATTAATGAATCATTAATGAGTCATTAATCACTACTGTCAGATGCTTCCTTGATTTAGCTATAATATTATATTGTTCTGCTACAAACAACAAAAATATTTAGTAGTCGTGGATAAAGTATAGTATTCTACTCCCGTATAATGGCTATTAATCCACTCGGTGATTTAGGCCACTCGCCTGCGGCTCGTGGCCGTAAACTTCACGTCGTGATTAATACCCATCATTATACGGTCGTTGAATAATATACTATTATTATACTTTCAGCGTTTGATAATTTGATACCGTCGCCTCCAGCATAAAAGCAAAAACTCGAGCAAAAATATTTAGGCAATGTTTTCTCAGATCTCCAATGACTTTGTTTTTAATAACAGTTTTTAATATTTATGGATGAGAGTTATTTGTTTTTTATTACACATTTTGTATTATCTGCAAAAATAACGTCTTTCTTAAATTGGTTTTATACTGTTTTCAGGAGGATATATATGCTCGGAAATTAAAAATTTATACGGAAATATGAAATAAAAACTCAACCTTTACGAGGGTAGAAAGAAGCAATATATAATTTTGCTCTTTAGGTTGTAAACACAAGGCAAATAAATATGGAAACCTCTCATTTTCATTGTAGTGACATGCTCGTTCTATTTTGGTTTTAATTTAATATCTGCGGATATTTTATAAATGTGTACTAGGAATTTTGTACAATTTCCGATTGATGGCGGAAGTGACTTTATTTTTTTTTACCTATTTTGTATAGATTTAAATATTCGCTTTTCAATACAAATATAACAATATACGGTAAATTGTGCCATCTCTACTCGCCACGAAGACACTGGGAAAAAATAAATCTGCTTCAAATGATTTTTTTTATAATTTAAGACACGCTTTCAAAATGTTCACCATGTATTTACTGCCGAGTAAGAGATTACCATTTATCAGCTGAATTTTGTGCACAATTTCAAATTAAGGTAGTGGCGGTAGATATGGCCCGGACGGTCATATGGCCCAATGCCCTTAAATTTTAAACTAACCGCCTCAAACCCAACTTCTTGACGTTCACAGTTTCTTTCAATACGTTTAAGCGTCCTCTGTAAATAACAAGCCGAACTTCCGGCAATATCGGCAATACCGGCTAGTTTAGATTATGGCGTCACAACAGGTGTTCGAATAATAAAGTTTAATGAAAGTGTTTTGGTGAAATCATCGGGAAACATTGAAAAACAAACCTAAATTTTGGAGGATCGACACTCTAAGTTACGTGTTACATAGTGACATATTTATTTTACTTAAAAATTTTGTGAAAGAGTTTTTTCTTGTAGCTCATAATGTGCACTCAACTGGTCATATGACCCATGTATTTATTTCGTCACATTGTTTAAGTATTTTATCTTGTTAGAAAATACTTACTTTACATTAGTGGAAAAAATTATTTTGCATTTTTTTAAAGGGCTCAGATTTATGTTAATTCTGTAAGTGCTATATTTTCAGATGGGTTTGATGATATGGCCCATTGACTTTTTCTACAATTTTATTTTTTATTTTTAAATTTGCAATCTTTTTTATTTTTTTTTTGTTGTCAGTCTATTTGTCTATTATGTCTAAGCTCAATTTTCTTAATGAACCGTTCAATTAAAATAAATTTTTCTAGGGCCATAACTCCAACCCTGGTTGGGAATATAGCCCATTGACTGCATTTAAAAAAAATTTTTTTTGTTTGTTTTACGTTTGATTTTTACAAAGTTTAATTTTTTTCCTGAAAGCGAAGGTGTTTACGCTTAAGTTCCTGTAAGCATTGTTATTTTTTTTAATAAAGTTTTCGAGAAAAAAAATATTTTTTTTAAATGGGCCATATATGCCGCCACTACCTTACCATTAAAGATCAATAGAGGTTATACCCGGAAATCGAAATGGTCATTCTAAAACACCTTTTGTTTCCATTAATTTACCTTTGCTTCAATTATTCCTACACATCATGTTCAAAATGTGGTGGTGCTTTGAACTGTGCAGCCTAGATGTTACCCGGGAGGTCAATTATTATCGAAATAAAAAAAGAATATAGCGTGTTACGCACAAATGTTTTAATTTATAAAACGAGGAAATATGTATATACAAATTCAATATGGAGAAATTATTCTACAGAAGTAAACTCCTTTTCCAAAAAGGGATCAATTAATCAATGCAATACCTATTTTATATTTATATACATTAAATAACATCATCAGGAATTAGTTAAGCACGATTATCCAAATCACTTTTGATAAAGCCTATGGGTAGTTTATAAAAGAAGAACGAAAAATGTATGTTCGTTTGGCGGAAGCTACATCGAATAAAATAAATCAGCAAATTTTCTCTATACTTTATTATACGTTTTCATTTGTTTTTGTCTTCCCTTTATCAGGTTTAGTTTTGTATATCAAATTTTTGACTCCTTGTCACAATTACCTAATTCAGTAAAAAATTTAATTTCGAATATTCCAAAAGAGTACGTTTAAATTAATTGTAGTGCAGCCTCGACTCGTTGCAACCTATATAGGTTTCTTTACTTATTTTTGTTTAGAAACCGACAAGGCAACACTCACCATATTGGAGACGCTAGAAAACGAATTTTGCGTTGAAAAAAAGAAATGTTGGATACTATGTTTCTCCTTTATTGGTTTTATCTGAATTTATGTGCAAATATAGGATGTTGGTATGACCTGTTGGTAGAATTAAATTTTTCAACGCAGGAAACTTCATACGGTGACAACCTTCTGTAGAGTGGAAATTTTTATTGTATAATAGCGCCTTTCAGAGCCTATACCCCAGCCCGGTAACACAGGATTACTCTGACCTATGACAAATGGTGATCGGTGTACAGGGTGATCATTTTAAGCGCCTCACTCGATTTTCCTGCTTTATATTCTTCACCCAGGAAAAAAAATTCAAAAACCATACTTGTGTACTTTTTTCCGAAGAATCCGATTCCGAAAAGATAAAAACAATTGAATGTCAAGGAAAAAAGTTATGGCCAAAAAACTGAAAAAGAAAAAAATATACACCCTGTATAATGCGGAAATGGATAAGTGACATTTCACTGATTGTAAATGTGTATATTTTTCACTTCCGGTTTGACCGGAAATTGCTTTAATATTTTTATTTCAGGTGATACACCCTGTATATTGATATTGAGCTCAGTTTAAAGAACTTTTCATTCTGAATTCAGCAATATATAACATATTATCATTATCTTTCATATTTAATAAGATATTGGGGTTTAAATTTAAAATAACACAAATAGGTATGTATATGTTATGAAATAAAATCATCCATGAAAACAAACAAAGGCATTTAAATTATTTATTTATTATTATTATTATTATTATTTATTTCAAAAACTAAAGAATATAAGTTATTATGCTATATCTTCTTTTGTTTTTGAAATAAATAAATAATTTAAATGTTTTTGTTTGTTTTCATGGACGACTTTATTTCATAACATATTATATTTGTGTTATTTTAAATTTAAACCCCAATATCGTATTAAATATGAAAGACAATGATGATATGTTATATATTGCTGAATTCAGAAAGAAAAGTTCTCTAAACTGAGCTCAATATACAGGGTGTATCACCTAAAATAAAAAAATTAAAGCAATTTCCGGTCAAACCGGAAGTGAAAAATATGTATCTGATACACATTTACAATCAGTGAAATGTCACATATCCATTTCCGCATTAATATACAGGGTGTATATTTTTTTCTTTTAAAGTTTTTCGGCCATAACTTTTTTCTTTGACATTCAATTGTTTTTATCTTTTCGGTATCGGATTAATCGGAAAAAAGTACACAAGTATGGTTTTTGAATTTTTTTCCTGGGTGAAAAATATTAAGCAGGAAAATCGAGTACGGTACTTAAAATGATCACCCTGTACAATGCACATATGGCATTCTTCATTCTTCTTTCCTGTAATATGTATATCTCTTTGTTGGCTCTATTTACATTTTTAAGGTAATTTAATCACTGATATAACTAATAAAATTGTTAAAAGGTGAAAACAATACTATATCTCGATTTAAAAGCATACGTTAGTTTTGCAACGAAATCCATTATCGCTGCTTTCAGCAGCTTCCATATATTTACATTCGAGGCGCAAGTACAAGATACACTTCCGTATATGGAATTTATTTAGGAATCCTGAAATGGTATACTCGGCATTCTAAGTAAGATAAACGACCTCTTATAATGCGTCCCTCGTGCCATTTTGGAATGGAAAATGAACATATTTTAAAAACGATCATCGTAGTAAAATTGATTGCACTTTTGTAGGAGGTTATTGTATGTTCAACCTTGACATTATTATGATAAGTTAAGAAAAACTATTTTGGCTTTTAGGGGTAGAGTAAACGAGTTATCGACTTTTTATAGTTTGCTGTTCGCATGTTACGAAAACGATCTTTGGATATCTTTCACTATTGGTGTTAGATTAGACTGAATAGCGTCGTTTCAGAAACAACGTACACAAGTCGCCCCGGAAAACACTCACATCCTTTTTATTGATTGATTTCCAAAATTAATGCTACGCTATTTTTTGTTTGCATCATTGGGTGTCGGAATTTCTTAAAACTTTCCCAACCAACGATCGTCAAATGAGATATATCTATGTTGTGACCCCCCCCCCCCCCTCGTATGTTTATTAATCTCTTTCCATAGAAAGAGAACATATAAATTTGGCCTTTGAAGTTTAATATCATTCAGTCGATAATAAAATAAAATTGTTTAAAATAAACGTATTTAAGAAGAAAGTCAATTATTGGAAAATCAAACACATGTGAACTCATAGTTTATACTTAGTTCTTTTTAATTTTAGTATAGATTAAACACATATTATGTAGTATGTAATGTAAATTATTTTTATTATTATTTTTTCTAAATACAAAATTTATATTTTTTTTAGTTTGGGTCAAGCGAATAATAGCTAAACTTAACCCATTTATTTATAAGATTTTTTTTTAAAAATGATGACTTTATTATTATTATTTACTGACCATAGATATTACAGGTCAGAATTAGGGATGAGATACACCAAATTAACCAAATTACTTTTCATGAGGCCCATGAAGAAAAAATCTATTCATGATGGAAATTCAATAAAACACATCAATTCACCAATTTTTTTTTTTTACTTTATATAAAGTTATTAGAGTTTTTATTTATTTCTGTCATAATTAATAATATTTATCTAATTTTAATGAACCAGGTTCATTGCCGTTTTTACTCCGGTATACATAAATTAAAACATTAATAGTTAATTACTTACCGTCCAACCGCCAAGGGATACAACGTGAAATAAGTAATTAAAAGATCTTGCATGTACCTAATATTTTATTCATACAATAGGATATGGTACCAATTTTGACTTAAAAATTGTTAAATAATTAAATTATTTACGTACCTGTATAATGGCGTTATTAGTTAATATTTTAGTAAATAAAAAATATTAGTAAAACTTGGTAATATATGTGACTAAATGAAAGATGAGGAAACGTTACGCAAAAAAGATTTTTTTATAACTGCAAAGGATTTTGAATGACTGCGTAGAATACGCTTTCGAAATTGCATATATAAAAAAAACATTTTAAAGGCTTCTGTAGGCATCTGTTTTTTAATTTATTTATTACATATTTGAATATTCATTTTTCACAGGCACTATTTTATATACCTAATTCATAAATCTACTTTATCAGAAAATACATTGAAACGCGTGAGTGAGAAAACCATCCTTATAACAAGAAAATAAAAAATTTGAGGACTATTTTTAATAAAAAACCACAAAAAAAATTCGAGAAGACAGACGCCTTCAATGAAGATGAATTATGTAATGATTAATAATAATTTAATATTGTATTATTTCAAATATTCATTTTTATTATTTAAAAATAAAAGAATTACAATTATTATTATTGTTTATAAGGGTTCTTTCGGATATTTTCATAAAATACATTATTTCCAAAATTACTTACGAAAAATGCAGTTTTATGCATATTCCCCGATTATAATGATCATTGTTCATGCCTATACATTTACCCCTGCAATATTTTTATATTTCATTAACACACAAATAAGAACCCTAATAGAAAATACAAAAATTATCTAATTGTATGATGTTTCCATTACTTTTATTCTTTAGAAAATGTACCATAAAAAGTCATGACATGACAAAAGGAAAATGTTTTGTAGGAATAATTTTTTGAAAATAAGCGAAAATTATCCTTGGACATTCCGTAATATATTAAAATATCATCGCATGATAAACGAAAATTTAAGCGCAAATATGATAATGCCTACCCACAATATCCTAAAACATCCAGTGGCATGATGAATGAAAATTTAATTTATCTATATAAATAACCTAATGGGGTCGGTAAACTTTGCATCAACATTTAACCTCAAAATAGTACAAGAGAGCACTCCACTTTGGCAATATATCGTTTTCCAAGGGAAGGTTCTCCCCAGAGATATATTCGCAATTTTCTGGAACTGTTTATTGAGTCGTGTTTGAGTTACTAATTTTCTACAGTTTCGCATTCAGTGTAAACATAATAAACTAACCAAGGACAGCAAAGAGGAGCCACGGTTTTGCCCTTGAACAGTTGGATAAGCCTCTTTGCTTCCTTCCCAATTAATTAGTTCGGGATAGCTTTTCAGATAAAAAATTGATGAGATCCTATGAGAAAAGGCTTACGATTATTTTTGTTCAATAAACATCTAGATAATTATATTAATTTTGCCATATTTTTTTTTTTTACTTCGACGACTACGGCATTTTTCCATACAGGATGTTTAAAAAATGCACGTCAAAGCAATCAAAAAAAGGTTCTATAAAAAAAGGTTCTATAAAAAAGGCTCCAATAATTTTTCCTTACGAATTTCTGTAACCTAGAAAATGAAGTATCGCTGTCGAGAACATCCTGTATAAAAACACATTCACTAATATTTTAGTAGAAGCGTATGTGAATTACAGTAATTGAGTTATAGGGTTTTCCAAAGGCTGCAAATAAAATTGATACTAGTAAAGTCCCTGTTCCCCTTTCCCGCTTCCTGCACAAGGTAATTTACGAATTACTCATTGTGTCAAGATTATACTTAAATAATAAACAAACAAATATTAACTACACTGGGGAACATTATAATTCTAGTTAAAATTTCATAAACATACGCCTAAACGCACATTTGGATAATTACTTTAGGATCTTGAAGTCAATTTCACTTCACGACTCGTTAATGCAAAAATCGATGTGTGTACAAAGTTAAACGCCTATCATGTTTATTACAGGCACCGATCCAATTTTTATATTCTACGACGTTAAAAAACGCTTTATCAGCGAAAGCATTCATCAAATGAAATTTTGTGCTTCCATTACGCAATACGAAATGTCTAAAAGAGAACCATAACAATGAAAAATTACATTATGTATGTACACCGTGTCAGTGTAAAGTTTGCCATTGATGTTGGTGTTCTGCTCATTCATACACTTCTTTTTGTAAGAACTGGGTCGCAGTATTCAAGAATGATACCATTGCTGATGAATAATGCAGAATGTGTTTAAATTGGTTGAGAACTTTTAATCTGCTGGAAATTAAACTCACTTAAATATCCGTCGAAATTTCACAAAAATTATAAAATACGTCATGAGTCGCCAAGCGTATCATTTTTTTTCTAATAGTAACAATTAAAGTAGGTATATTTCTTTACCAGATGAAATAACTATTATACTATATAAAAAGTTCTGTGTGGCTCCATTTGAAAATAAAATAAAAAAGCAACGCAGAGGTGTTTCACGTTTTACTCTGTTTTTCAACCAATCCGCAAATTTTTCTACATTACATTAAAAAGTCTTCTTCAGCAAAAATGTTTATAAATTAATTTTATTTTCAAGCCATTCTCTGATTATTTTTCTTTGTCGAAAATAGCAGAAGTTTATTAGCGATTTTTTTATTAAAAATCTGATTACGCCACTAGATTAGGAAGGTCTTGAAATGATTGTAATAAAAATTTCATTAAAATATGATTAGTAATAAAAAAGTTATAAGAAAATGAATTTTCAAGGAAGTAACGTGATTTAGTCCAAAAAATGCCTTCAAATAACATATCATGACAACCAAAAATTTTCAAATAATTATTTCTAATTCTAAAAGCCACTAAATAAGAGAGAAAAACTATTTCACTAATTATAATTTAAGTACAATAAAACATTTTCAAAAACCAAACAAAATGAAACGAAACAGTAAACTAAACAATTTAACGAATTAAGTAACTCAGGTACATAACTATCTCTACTAAGACGTTTTTAAATTTGTGTTGCTTCCATCAAACCTCCATGTATTTCAATATATTACCACATCGCTTTCGAATATTTCTTATCGTATTTCTAAATGTTCCGGTGTAACTTCTTGCACGAAGTTCCTGGCCGGTTTCTTGAGTGTGCTTTATGAACTTTTTGCGCAAGGAGAACAGGAAAATATCGAGTGGTGTTAAATCGGGGGATCTGGGTGGCCAACCAATAATTAACTCACTACCTCGACTTATCCAGTGGTGTGAAAAATCTTCAATTAGCCATTGCCTTAATAATCCTGGCTTAGTGAACAGGCGAGCCATCTCTCTTATTTAGTGGATTTTAGAATTAACAATTATTTGAAAATCTTTGGTTGCCATGGTAACCATATGTTATTGGAAGCCATTTTTAAAAATTCATTTTCTTATCTTAACTTTTTATTATTAAACATATTTCAATGAAACTTTGGTTAAAACCATTTCAAGACCTAATACAGTGGCGTAGTCATATTTTTAATAAGAAAGTCGCTAATAAACTTTCGCTATTTTTGACATCGAAAAATAATCAGAAAATGCCTTGAAAATTAAAATTAATTTATGAAAATGTGTGTTGGCCAGTCAATCGACCTTATTATAATTGAAAATGTTTGAGTTATTCCTCGAGTTATTCATAGGCAAAAAATATTAGAAAAAAATGTCAATAAACTTTTTCTATTGGATCATTCGACACCTCCCATTTAAATTTGCCTAAAACTTTTCCTAACACCCTGTATACGGATACTATACTTCATCATTAGCCGCATCAATAATACTATAAATTAGAACGATTAGAATCATGGTAAGTCACGTAACTCTGTAGAAACGACGAAGATGTTAGAGAATCGACCACCAAGCGGTACCTACAACAGGGCGCTGATAATGTATTATCCTCGGTATTATCTAATTAACAAAAACTATACCTAAAAAGTTCGTTATCTTTGATGGCACACAATGATTGTCTAACATGTCGCATAATTATCTCTTCTCCTAGTTTTCTAAAACGTAACTGCGTCGTAATTGTTCTCCATTTTCGGTTCCCCGCAGTCATGACGGCTAACTTCTATTTAATATTGTTCAAAAATCTTCAATAGGTCGTGCCTATCGAGCATTGAAGAATTATCATTTATGGGTATAAAGTGGTGTTTTTAATATCTAACCAATCTCTGATTATTCTGTCGTGAAATATCTGCCTCCAACACCAGACTAAAACCTTGTCCTCAAAGTTTTTGGTCTTTGAATCCACCATCATGATTCAATTGCTTGTGAAGTAATGTCTTCTTAATAGTCCTTTTCTGCTTAGTTTCTCTATTGAGAAATCCGAAATCCGTGGGATAATTTTCAAGTTAATCTTTCCAATCAAATTTTTGCGCTTGCCACCAACCTATTTGGCTGGGCATTACACAAAACTTTACTTTTTGGAATATTTATCCATGGAATACTTCCTCACACTCCACACTTGTCTTCCTAAAACTTGAGAAGGTCGAGCTAATAAGCATAATTGTCTTTTATATTTAAGAAAGGTGAAACAGTAAACATTACTTCTTAAGTTAGAGTGTTTTCCAATCTGTTGTAATTTTTTGGTACTGTTGATATACAAACAACACTATAGGTATACTAGACTTCACTTTTCTACGGCAGATAAAAAATTACCGACAATGAAACACGTGCGGCGGCTTGTTTGAACGTTAAAGAGGCCGCCTTTCTGCTTTGTAAATGCGGCATTTTTTCCCTGCTTAAGAAATATGAACTGTAGTATGCATGTTGGAACAGTATATTTTGAATACAGATTTACACTACACTATATTAAGGTCGAAGACAGCCGCGCACCAGCTGTCGGCGATCGAATTTATTTCTTATTCTCTGCTTTTTAAGCACTTTATTCGTTAATTTTGGTTAATTTATTAGAATTTCTATTTATTTTTCATTTTACATAAATATTGATTTGCTTTTTGCACCTACTAGAATGAATTTTTATTTTGCTCAGAGATTATTTTTTGGTCGTTTTAAGCGACTACATTTTCTCTTCTTAGAAGTTTGAAATTACTTCCTTTCATTTTGATTTACGAGGAACAGCCAACACTCACAATAATTATTATCCTACGCAAGTGTTTAAAGAGACTGAGCCGCTATTAAAGCTTAAACCGACAGATGAATTTTTCTTATCACTATTTACTCAAAATATTCAAATTACAAGGAGCGTCATGTTGCACCTCATTTAAGGAATTATCCATCCTCAATAAGAGAAAAAATGCAATAAAAACCAACATTTTAATGAAAGCAAAAAATATTTTGTCACGAGTTATCAAAAATTTTGTTGGAAAAGACCAGTACTACCTGGGAATAGAGGAATGTATTATGGAATGTTTTCCTGATGTTGTATGCACATTCGTCAACTATCATCTTTCGAAAATTCAAAAAACTATAATATCTGAAACAGGCAGACCATGCCTGTCCCGTTTTCAGTGTGGATGGAACGAACAATTTCCTAAGCATTTAAAATCAACTCTCTTAAATTTTTCTACACCTGGGAACGTTTAAAATATTTTCATTGAAGCTATTGCCTTAAAAAAACTAGTCATTTGAAGAAGGTGACAACTGTGTCAATTTTATCATCGAGGCTCTATAAACCATTTAGCATCAAATAAATATAAAACCTCATGAAGAATGCACGAATTAAATTGCACTTGACTATTGAATTGGATATTGAACATGGACAAGAGATGTTCAATGTTTAAAGTCAGAGTGAATGGATAATCAAATTAAATTTTTCCAAAAACAAGCGAGAAGCAAGCACTTCGGCCTTTGGCAATTTGAATATCTGAAGTTGATATTTCTCACGTCATATTTGAATTTTCAAAAACCAATTTCTCATAAAGAAATATTTCATTCGGCACGATCAAATTTCTCTGACCTATTTGGACGAATTCGTTTAACAACTAGGTAGGGAAGAGGGGGGGGGGGGGTTATTTCAGACTACTTTTTATCAACATATATTTGTTCAATATAATTATATTTGTCCTGTAATTGCCCTTGTATGCTATAAAATTTGGCGCATGAAAAAAACATTTCTAATCAAAAGAATAACTGACAACTCTGTTATTGAATTTTCGACTTCAAGAGCTAGCAAGACTAAATTAATGGATTGAAATAAAAGCAAGAGCCGCCTAAATATAGTTTTTAGATGTCACATTTTTACATCTTCACGTGTAACAACGCAAATACCACCACACATGTATTCCGCTTCCCCACGGTACATAGCTTGATTAATTTTTGTGTCTTTTGAAGTTAGGTTATTTCAGGAACGACTAAAGATACTTTCTTGGAGTGTGGCATTTGTAATTTGAAAGACACGTGTGCCTATTTTCCGATTCATAATAGATGTAAGTATATGACATAAATGGGAAAATTCTTCGCTGACGCAATTTTATATAAAATCATTTCGGAAACAGATCAATTTTTACAAATTTCAAAATTATTAAATTGTACGTGTTGTTAAGGTGATTCCTGACTCTTCTGAAATAACGTGGTGGTCAACCTCTTAAAATTCCTAAATATTGGTTATGATTATTGGGTTAGTAAGCTCGATTACATTCTTCTGTATATTAGATATAATGAAAAGTAATCTTAAAACAGGGAAAATTGTGGATGCCTTTCTGTGTGGACTTTGATCACTCCCTTAATTGACGTTCTGCTGATCATATTCTAAAAATGTAAAACAAAACTCAGTATTCATTGAAGCAAATGTCCTTCAAGGGCAATCAGGATGTCGGACGGTTATGTCACTTTTGGTCATGAATTTCATCCTTCCGTCTGGATCATCTTCCGTCATGCAATATTTTCATTTTGTAAGGGTTAATTACTTTGTGTAAATACCACGATAACTGCTATTAATTACACGTTATGAGGCCCTGGCTGTCATAAAATCTGATGAGGAAGAACCACAGTAACTTTTATAAGAATTCTTGGCGTCACACTTTATTAAATATGAATGCTGGCGTCGTCGATAATTTCCTTACTTCTGAAAGTACGTAGAACAAGGTATGTCATTTACAGAAAAAAAATGTACATTAGTTGTTTTCGAACAAATAAGGAACAATGATAATGGATTAGCATATGATTGGTGTCTGTATTTGACAAGAATACAATAAATTTTGTAGAAAATATTCGATACCAATTGAGTTTAAAATACATCGATTGAACAAGTATAATATAGTAATTTATTGATGGATGGCGTAAAACATATTTTGAAGATGCCATATGTCTTGGATATGGATGGCTTACTAATGCGATTCAGAACATACAAAAGCTCACGGAACCGCGTAAGAAAATTACATAAAGTATGCATTGACACGATTTTTATGTCTATCGATAACAAACGTTGAAACTTTATTATGTCTTTCAGCATATCTACGCATTAGTTTAGAATTCATACCAGTTTATAAGTAAATTGATATTTCTTTAAAACAGATATGTACTTACATAGAGATAAATATATTAAATATTTTGTAGCAAGGTTTGGATCTTTAGACTTTTAGGAATTCAGGTTTAAGTTGTGTTTATTGACCGACTGATTAAGTTATTACGGTGGTGGCATGACTTATGTGTGTCGTCGGCGAAACATTGTACATTAAATGATTGATTTGTTTGTGCAAATCGAGGATGCAGAACAAAAATTAAAGCGGCCCCAACACTGAGCCCTGGGGTACTCCTGATGTTATGGTCTGATCTGAGGGGATTTTATTGTTCATTATGACTCTCTGGGAGTGATCTCTTAAAGTCGATCGAATTAACATTCAATGTACAATTTTTAGAACATTTCCAGGAAAATTCAAAAATATTGAGTCTATCAAGGTAGCGGAGTTAATTATAATTTGCGTTGGTTCATCAATAATTTGTATCATATCGTAAACATCGAAACATTTATTTGTTATCATGAATATATTAATCAACATTTATATCACTGACAACTACCACATGATCGATGATCGTAAAGAGGAATAACATGGGATAAAATATCATCAAAAGACTATATAATTATTAAAATTGCTACGAGGTGGATGATAAACTACGCCTAAGGCCATGTTGATCCCTGCTAGTTTAAATTTCGGCCATCTTCGTTTTTGTTTTGTATCATCGATTTTGGTAGTCATCAAACGTCTCACACTAGAGCCTGATGTTTACGTAAATACCTAAATATTTAATTTGGGACTCAACAGGTTTATTTATCAAAACAGAAGTAGGTATGTAAACTTTTATGCGATTGTATTTTCATACCAATCGATACGTTTAACTTCTCTATAAAAACAATTTATTTTCACTTACTACGAAAAATAAAATAAGACGAACTTCTGAAAACTAAAAAACGCGATATTCAATACAGCAATTTCGTGAATTTATGTTTCCACAAAAACATTGAGTACCAAGTGTGCTGATATAGCAGTTTTACGGTTGTGTTAATAAAACAAATATATTGTAATGTAATATGGGGATTTTCGAGGGGATTTTTAATAATATTTTTGACTTTCCCAAAACTCTAGTGCCCCACGTTGGGCGCACGTAATATGTAATGCAATAAGGTTTGTATATTGGTTATTTTTATTTAATTCTTTTTAGCAACTGAATATTTTATTTTAGGATTTACTTCTTAGTTTGATTTTTCTTTTTGCTTTGTATTAATTACCCCCATTACATACAAATTTTCTATGGCTTGGAATACACTGTAATTTTAATTATTTATAAACAACTCCGTGTATTTACCAAGCCGAAGGACTTACTTGGGTTAGCTTTAAACCCGCGTCATTTATTTTATTTCAGGGCGTTCCAGGGATCTCATCAGTCGGCGTAACTTCTATCTCTAGTTTTATTTGATTTGTATATTAATAAAGATGTATTTAATTTAACCTTAATACACTGATTTTATTCAAGAATATTTTAAAATCTGGGTCAAATCCAGATGCAGTGACCTATAAATGATTCTCTTAAGTTTGAGAAACTAATATAGACTAATTGAAGCTTATGGCTTTTCAACGCAGATGTCACTGTTATGATTTTCTATACCTCTCTCGTTCGCTAACCTGTGAGCAATTAATGGGACACAAACTTTAGATTTTAAATCATACATGTCTCTATTATAATCGACTTTT
This sequence comes from Rhagium mordax, assembly GCA_963680705.1. NCBI lineage: Eukaryota > Metazoa > Arthropoda > Insecta > Coleoptera > Cerambycidae > Rhagium > Rhagium mordax. The sequence goes on from OY796656.1 coordinate 11,865,254, forward strand.
CAGTTTTATAATAAAATATACAAATAAACAAAATAAGATAATGAACTTCTTGTAACCTGCGAATAAGAAATATTCTTTAATATCGATTTTAATATCAAAATTTAGTTCATGGTAATGTCGCGCGTATTTTCTGTTATAAAAACAGTTCAGTGATTAATGGTTTTGATGGAGGCACTTTCTTGTTTATGTTGATTAAAATTTGTGAAACTAGCCAGCTTTGGACAATTCTTCAGCAATACTACAAGCTAGGTAGGTACCTACCTGATATTACTTATCTTCTATGAATAATCTTTTATGACTTCACCATAATAACTTGGGGTCTGCATACAATAGGTTAACACAACTTTTCTTTTCATACTTTTTTTAGGAGCAACGTGGATACGTCTTTTCGTATATCTCTACAACTCGTTCTCCCATAATTGTTTTTGTTGATGTTTCCAAGACATTGCCAACAAAATTCCACTTGTCACATCATACGTAATTTCTCAATTATCTGCCTTATTTTATATTATTTTGCATAATTAATCTTGTTTTCAGCATCCTTGTCAGATAAGCTCTCTGTGGACGCCCATTATTTTATATTACGTTCAAACTGATTTAGATCTGCCGTTCTTCGAAAGGTACGAACACTTTGTTTTAAATTTCACTACACTGTCACTTCTTATAGCCTAGATTTACAACATATCTATCCATTAGACATAGATTATCGATTTTACATCAATTATTACATTAATTCTTAAATTTAAATACATGCATATCGTAAATAGATTACTCTATGTTTCACTTTTCGCTAGAAAAACTCAGAATCTCACTAATTACTGTCAAATTACTACTATTTTAGTTACCGATTAAACTTTAAATAGTTAAAAGTTACTTTTGCTTATGTTTAAAGTCATTTTCTACTCAGTTTTGTGGTTTTTTAGGTTAGACGAGCCCCATCTACGAGGACTGCCTTATTGCTGTTCGATTTCAACTGTTTACCAGAGAAAGATTATTGGTCTTCAAGACTGGTATTCTTTTGAGCCTTTTTAAACATATTTGGTTAGCTAAGTAAGTCCTTCGTCGGGTTTTATTCAGAGAAAGAAAGTTTTATATTGATTTATTTTTGATTTTGTTATTTGAAACAAATTATTTGCAAATTTTTTTCACAAATTAATGCTTGATTGTTTCTTCGACTTTAGATGCTAAATATCAGGAAAACTATCCTATACCAGTGTTTGATTTTTTTTCCTAGCACACTAGGTGTTATGTCAACGTTTCCGCTTAGATGGACCACCCAGTATAAGTGTCGTAATTACGCACCAAGTGTCACAGTTCGACTTGAAATTGATATGTATTTATTTATGGTACTATTAACTTTCGGAGTATATCGCAATTTATCACAACATATACTGTCTGTCGTCTGTAACAAAGGGTTACGAATAGATAAGCTGTGAAACGTGCAATAAATAACTGCCGAGCTAATTAATTATCAATGATAACAGCACAATTCTATGCAATTTGTTTGAGACGTTCAAGGTTCAACAATTTTTCCATTTGGCTACAAAAAATTATTCCTGCTACTATTATTTAAGTTTCTTTCGGTACAGTTTTTACACTTTTTATGTATATACTTAATTAATTAATACCTTAAGCTGATTTGTGGCGTAGATGACGCGTTGCATAAGTTACTCATTTGCAACACCTTGTCATAAATTTTCTATTCTACAGCTAATAGTTCAGCGGATTGAGATCAGGCGAATGAGTTGGCTAAGGCACTGGCTCAGAATCGGGAAGTAAGACTGTTCATTAGTAGCAACTGTCATTTCTTGCATTCAATGACGTATCAAGTAGAGCCCCTAAATTATTGTGAAGTAAAAACAAAAATAATTTCGCATTTAAACGTGAGGACGAAAATTATGGAAAAGCAATTGCTTTTCCATAATTTTCTGGTCTGCTCTGTCTCTGTGAATTAATCTCGGAATTAACTTATCCAGATTTCATATTATGCAGAATATATATATTATTTCATATTATGCAGAAAATTGATCAAAAGTCATTTCCATCGAAAAAAGAATAAAAAACCAGCATCTTAAAGTTAAACTCTTCCACAATTTCTGTTTTTTTCTTTATCGATGTTTATTTCAATAGGACTTGTATTTTAAATATATCCTATCATTCCCAAAAATGTTACTGAAATTTTTTTATTTTAGTATCAGACTAATTAGCTAATTAGAATTGCCTGTCCAAAATTTGGGCCAACTATCTGAAAAAAAATTTCTAAACTGCAGATCATTTATTATTAGTAATAAATGTTTATCGGAATGCCAGAAATGTTAAAACATACGTGAACACAAATATTAAATAACGCACACTTCATGTGATTGATATATTTAAATCCAAATTAATCCAATATTATCCCAATACGTAATACTTTTTATTAGGACTTTTATTTGATTTACTTTGCCTTTGAACTGCACGTTTTATTTCTTTCAATTCGGTTGTAGGTATATATATTTTTGTGTACTGTACTGTATTGAAACAAACATTGATAAAGGAAAAAGCAGGAATCGTGGGAGAGTTTAGCTTTGAAATGTTGGCTTGTTATCCTTTGTCGATGGAAATGACTTTTGGTCGGTTTTCAGCAAAATACATAATGTGGATGTGGATGAGTTAATTCAATAATTTTACAGACGTAAACTACCAGATACGTCAATTTCTTTCAATAGCATCCCGACGCAAAAGGTAAAAAAGCTTGTGTTCGTCAAAATATTTTAGAATAATCAATGTAAATTGATTTATTATTTTTTAAACGAAGTACTTTTGACATTTGCCAACCGAATGCTTCTGTTCTAAAACAGAGTCAAAACGACCACAACTTCTTGATTTAGCGCATCCAATAGCTGACCAAGACACGTCGTTCATTTAACACGTTTTTGATGCATTTTTTTTCCTATCAAGTATTATCAGAGAGTAAAACAAAGGACGAGCGAATATCTCCACGTCAATTCGTTTATTGCCCACATAAACACCATAAAAGAGGCTTAATCATTGACACTACTGGCAAGATTTCAACAGTACTACAAATATTTACTTTCCCGGTTCCTCTTCATTGTAAGGTATTATGTATCCCATAAAGCGTCTACTTCCACTGGGCTTTTATTATAAATTGATTAAGTAGACGGCAACAATTAATCCACGCTAAACGCGAATCTATTATACAACTAAACAGTAGCAAAGCTAAGGCATACTAATGGGATTTGAGAACATCATGCGGGGATAAAATTGAATTTTCAATAAAGGCAAATCTCGCTTTGTCTTTGGTTTGAATATATGTATGTATATAACGTTGCCAGTATACAAAGATAAGACTTTATAAATTCAAGAAAAATGTTGGCAGTTATAACTCCAAAAGTAAATGGATAACTGAAACGAGAGAATTTAAAATTGATCTTATTTTATTCATCTCTAATGAAGTAAAGAACGTTCAGTTCAGCTTATGTAAGAAAACCGCAAAAACATTGGAACATTAAAGCTTATTTCTTTCTTATTCAAAATGAAAAAGGAATACTAAATCGATACTATTCAAGGCTGCTGTCTCAGTTATGATGAGTCGAGTTCTAAGTCTGTCAGTACTTGGTTGCAATAATGCACACATTTGGACTTAACTTATTCTAATTGAAGTGTTACGTTGGAATCCAAGCCCAACTTTGGTCGAACAATTAATTTGAACAATTAAATTTAAAAACCGTACATTTAACAAGGTATAAAGTATACAATGAAGCTCCCTCATTAGCCAAGGCGTTCATCCAAATTAAAATTAACTAAATGTTAAAACATCTGTTTATATATTTCATTATTTTTTATCCTGGTCGTCACTTTTATCATTTGTAAACCTGCTTAATTCATTTCAATTTGTTTACGTAAACCATACCATAAAAGAAATGCAAAAAATAAATGATATGAAATGTTCTATTGAAATTGCATATTCGTGGAAATTCATTTAGCACTAAAATTAAGGGGAACTGAAAAATAATGCTGCCTCTAGGAAAATAAAATGTAATGACGGTTAAATTAAAATTGAATATAAATCTCTTTCCGCCAAGTTTTTAATGAGTATTCACGCAAAATAAGGCATTTGTGTTCTTTCAAATAAATTCATACCGAGATTCATACGACGAGGTGCAGAAGAGACGAAAAATGTTATGGATTTTTCTTGTTCAGCTTTACCGGCTCAGTACCTAAATTTCGTCTTCGTACTTTCACCAGTTAAGTTTAATCTTACTGTGGTAAGTTTCCAATAGACGAGAAAGGAAGAACAACTATTTCTTCTGTTTTACAACTGCAATTACTACTCTACCAATTTTTTTTAATAATTTATTTTTAGACGTTTTGAATCCAATTTTTATCAAGTATTAAAGAAAGTCCAATAAATGTAATACTTGTATATTTAGGGATGAAACATCAATTTACGTGTATTAAATTGGATATGTTTGTTATTAAATATGCTTGTATAAAGCCTAATTAAAGTCATTTATAAATATTACCACACATTTACTACGCACTTCCCCACTTTGGACCGGTTATTAATTCCGCGAGTTGGAACGTGAAAGCAAGAGTATAGAATTCCGTTAGCTTCTAGATGTCCGATCGACCAGTTCAGCACTAGCAAGTTAAAACCCGCCACCATCCACCAGCTCGCGTAATCAATTATACTTAGAACAATTTACGTTATAGATGAAGCCCACAAATTGACTACGAGGGTATCTGTCCGTTATAAAATCAGTTGCGTTACAAAAATTTTTTTTTTTTAACCGGCTGTTTATCGAACTGCGGCCGGTAAAATGATGGTTGCTATGATGAGAGTCCTGTAAAAGTTCTACAGGCCGCTAACCATAGCAATCGAGTGTTTGTATTCTTTAAAACTATAAAATGGGTAACTTCACATATTTTGACGTTTAGTTGAAAATTCGACAGTTGTTACAAAATAGAATTTCAAAATGACGATTGCGAATTAATGGTACAATACTGTGCCCGTTTTAAAAAAAAAATTTGTACTTAACACGTCCCAAAAGTGCTTTTACTGGACTCGCAGACCTCCAGGAATTTTCCTACTCGTCCCGTAAAATGTCACTTTCGGGACTTGTTACGTCAACTACTATTTAACTGATTTAATATAATTTTTTCTCGTACTGTTTCAGATGTCCCACTTCTGACATTTCTTTTCGTAAGACGGCTTTTTTGTACCAACTAATATTTGGAATTTTTTTTCGCTTCGATTTTGTCAATATCAACAGTTTTTTACATAAATATACTGTAGTGATATAAAATCACATATAATAAAAAAGAATGAATTTTAATCAAGTAAAAGAATAAAATATAAAAGTTTACCTAATTTAAATGCCATTGCGGGGTTTATATAATGTTTCACTAACGTAATATACAAAGTTAAAGTCATTTCGTAGTTGAATTTTTCTTATCGTTCACTGTAGTAATCAATGTTGCATAGATGGGCAGTATAGCAAATCAAATCCATATGTAGAATATTAAAAACCAAAATCCAAAATGAAACGTTCCGGGTAAAACCTAAATCAGAAAAGAAATTGTTAGAAATTATGAAATATGTCACATAGAATAAGGAAATAAATTTAAGTAAAGGTGTTAAGTGAAAAGAATAGAACTGAAGGTTCTAAAACTGAATTAAAAAAAAGTGTAGTGCAACAAATATGGCAGAAGTGAAGCAAAAGGGACACAAGTCCATAATTAAATACATAGGTCCACGATAATGACAGAAAAATAAAAATAATGACAGATTTTACATGAAACATTAAAAAAAGAATTCAAAGCAACAAAATAATGACAATTATTAAAAATTAATAAATAAATAAAGTAATAAAAAAATAAGATAACATTTACTTACCAGTCATAGAAAGTAAACAGTAATGGGGAAGCCAGCCATGAGATTAAAAAAACTTGGTATCCAAGGAAAAGAAAAGAAGGTTGTTGTTGAAACCCTCTCTGCAAAAAAAGCATCGTGCTTGGAGAAGAAAAATAGAGTAAAACCAAAAATTGAAGTAATTATGGTAAAAAGCAGTGTTTATTGAAAAGCCATCCCGATCCAGTACAAAAATTTGAATGTCAAGATATGAAAAGTCAAAAGGAAGGTGTATGCAGCCAGGTGTACCTGAAACAGATAAGAAAATTAACATAACCAGTTTGAAAAACAGAAAGAAAACACAGGAAAAGTAAGAAATTAATGTTTCATATAAATTGAACATAAAAATAATTTTAGTAATATAATCAAAGTCATTTACTTACCGAGACATATAAGAAGTGTCCGTTGAAAAATGAAACAGTTTAGAACCATAAACATTCCTAATTAATCGTAAAATATTCAAAAAGAACTTTCATTGCAAGGAAGCACTATTAAGTGTGTTGTATTGTAGTTAATAAGTATAGACATAACCTTAAATATTAAGCAGCAGGTAATTTAAAAATTCAAAGCCAGATTTGAACTGTTTATGAGCACTTAATCAATTATTATGTTCTTCTTAAAGAGCCACTCGTATTCTTCATTTTAAGTTAGCAGGGATAATATTAGTTGTACACAAAACTTAACGATAACTAACGTTTCGATTTATGAATGTTAAAAACTGCAATTTATTTCAAGGATAAATTAAAGGCATAGTTGAAAAGATAAGGCAGGGATCTTTTATTTATTTGTCCATACTAAAGTATATGCAACATAGTATACAGTTAACAGTTAACAAAATTTATACAGTAAGTTAGGCAACACAAGATACAAATTAAATAAAATCCATTTAGACAATATCAAGTAAATAAATAAAATTTTGATACATTCAAGGAACATTTTAGAGCCTGAGAAAAGAGTAAAGTAAGTGAAATATTATATATTATTTGCTATGTACATGTACATGGAAACTAAAAATTAAAATAAAAGTAAATTAAGAAAATAAAGAATAAAATTTCAATATAAAATAACATAGCAATACATTATACAGGCATATGTCACTTTATATTTTCCAATACATCCGTATTTGCCTCATAATTAACGTCAAGCCTTTCCCTCATTTTGTTCATTTACGCAAACAGCTGGTATCTTTTCACGTATAAACACGTATTTCCAATCGCCAGTTTCAACAAATCGATAATAGATATTATGCAATGAAGCTCGTAAGATACACTAGTTATTTTCGAACAGGGTTGATATAAACATCATCTGGATCGTCATTTGCACCGAATCGCGAAACGCGTCAAAAAGAACAGAAATAATAATGTCCTCCAATTACAATAATTATTGTACTAACTTATGATATAAAATATGAAAAATTTCTAATTATTTGTTTATTTGTTCAGCAAATCATTGATACAAGTGAATTGAGAAGTTAATAATAATAATAATAATAAACGTCTTTATTTCGTAAATATATACAATTGCAGTTACAAAAAGGGCGGAGTTTAGCCACATTGGCTTGGAATTCATACATCTTTCAAGAACATTGAATTTGTTGTGATTATGAGTCTATAAATAATTTTTCTTGGGAAAGTTTCGAATTATACAATTGCATATCCTGATGCGTAAGAATATAAATTGTAATGAAGTGAATTTTTCCGTTAAGGATTTTTTGTTGCTTAAAATATTTCCGTCACTTTGGTACACCCTGTAGCCTCTGTTAGTGTTTAAGTCCTAATTTATTTGATAAGTTTTGATCCAGTTCTTTTCGGCAATATAAATAAAAATTGCGAGTAATCTACTTCCGTCTTCAGATATATCGAATAACCGTTGTAAATTATGTAACGCGCTAGAGTTTGGTAGGAAAAATATCTAGCCCGAGGTAATTATCTAAAATGTTAAAACCTAAAAATACTCAGTATCTTTATTTTCAAAAACTACTATGTATTTATGAAACAGTAAAAAAACAACATAGTGTGTGCGTAAAAACAGTAATTATCCTCGTTTCATTTTCGAATATATGATTAGTGAGTAACTAAGGAGGGGATGAACAAGTTACATTTTACACGAACCTATTTGTATCAAATAGCAGATAAGTTACACAAGTTGTTAGTCATATATTGTTTTTGAAAAATTATATTGACACATATTCGCATTTGTTATTTGAAACAAGACCAATGGAATCTATTTCTAGTAACAAACATTTTCAATGTTATCCGCTCCTATTATCTGAACGATAGGAACTGGAAGATATCTCATTTGTTACATAATAACAAGGCAGTTACAGGCAGACCACAGGAAATTGCTATCGCTATTAAACAGACCAACTAGAGACACAAAAGGAAACGAGTTTCAATATAATTTTGTATAAATAAATTACTACAATGTGATACTAAATGCATACAATATTTATAATCTAGAATAATAAAATATATATAAATATATCGAGTGAGCCAAGAAGTGTGTTCGTCCTGATGTTTCCTAAATATTTGTCGGGTTGATTATAGGATTAAAATGTAACTTTTGAATCATAATTTAATTGTGGTGCACTGTCAGCTCAACCGGAAAATGTCAGCTTTAGTAAGTTTTCAATGTTACCTCTTATACTTTGACAATTTAAGAATCTAGAGTAAATTCTGAATACCATTTTGGTTACTTTTTAACAAATATTTCAAAGTATGTTTAAAAATTGAGTGTTATGGTGCCCAAATAATATTTTAGTTTGGGACATATACAAGACATACCAAGAGATTACCCACTAACCACTTTTCAAGTCAGAGTCTTTAGAGTCAGTTTATTTACCTGATAGAGTAGTTACAGTTTTAAACTATTAAAAGTAGAGTTATTCTTCTTTTCTCTTTACGTCTATACTTATAAGATTAAAATTTTGTATAAAATGCCATAACAAGGATAGACTACAAATTTATATGAAGAACAAAACAAAATTGTTGGAAAATTTACTGAGCTCCTCTAGTAAAACATCTGCTGAACAAAGAAAAATCGATAGCATTTTTCGTCCTTTCTACCTACACCACTATGTGTTTATTCGAAGGAACATAAATATGCCATTTTATATGAATACTCATTAGAAACTTGGCGGAAAGAGATTTATTTTCAATTATAATTTAACCGTCATTATATTTTATTTTCCCCGAGGCAGCATTATGTTTCAGCTCCTTCAATTTTTTCAAGTCCTAATATAATGATTGTCTTGAATATACAATTTAAATAAAACATTCTATATCATTAATTCTTCGAGTTTCTTTACGTTCCTTAGGATTCACTCTCGGATTTACCTTTAGATTCTTTTGCAAACAAAATGGAACTAACTACGCAGTAGTGAATAAACCGATTTACAAATGATGACAAAAATGGCGACCCAGATAAAAAATAATGAAATATATAAACAGATATTTCAACAGTTTACTTTATTTTAATTTGGATGAACGGGCTAATGCTGGAGCTATATTTTATATTTTATACCTTATTATCGTACAGAATTTAAATTTAATTGTTCAAATTAAAAATTCACATAAAATTAGGTCTGATTTTCAGTGTACCACTTGAAACAGAAGAAGATAAAAATTTAATTTGTACATCAAGAAGCTCACAATTATTATAAATGTAGGTAGGTATATAATTATCTCCTCCTTATCAAGAAATTATTTTTTTTTAAATAGGTAATACTTAAGTAACCCCAGAAAAAGTAAGCGTAGTAAAAAAAAGTGATAGTAAATAATGTCTTTAAATATAGCAAGGTCCAATTTTAGGCCGGTTTTTTTTTTATTTATACATCAGGTTTGTTTAATTGCATAAAATTTATCAAGGTATATATGCATTGGCTGATGATTCCTAATTGCATCTTTCATTTAATCCCAAAAATGTTACACTGTTAACCAATCATATGAAAATAAATTGAAACGAAATTAAAATGACATTAAAGATGACAAGTGCATGGAGCAACTTTTGATGATGATCTAAGCTTTAAACATCATGTTAACCTAAGAGTAGAAAAATCTTGCTTTACCCTAAAACTACTACCTACATAAACATAATATATCGATTATAAACTATAAAAAACTGGAACGAAAACAAATTTTTAGCTCTACCTTTATAAATACATATTATACATAAACGTATAACCAATGACAAAATTACGATAAGTCGTTCATGTGTACAGACGTTCTGTAGCTAACGTTCATTTCCTTCTAGTGAAAAGTGTATAACATAAATGATAAAAAGGGACAAAGGTATAAAAACTTAATATATAATAGTGTAATGACTACAAAAGGCGAGAAGTTCTTTTTTGTAAACGTATATGGTTAATAATATAGAATTTATTAGTCATTCTAATTGAGTGTGAAAGACACATTAAAATCATAAGTAAAAAACTAAAACATAAATTCCTTAAATTCTATAAATATAACTTTTTGTACATCTGTTTTAAAATATCTTGAACTCGTGCAGTGGAAGCACGATTATTTGAGTGTTAATTAGTGTACAAACTACAAATAGTAGCTAAAATAGACATATGTGTAGACGTCGATTCGGCAGTTATGGGTGACCCGCAAAAAATCACACTGGAAGATTTATTTAAAAAACTGGTGTCACTTGAACAAAAGGCAGATAAAACACAACAATCTTTAGAAGTATTAAATAATGAAATTATTCAATCAAACAGAAAAGTAGCGAAGCTTGAGGAAGAAAATGTAATTTTGAAACAAAAAATAAATAAAATAGAACAGACACAACGCAGAAATAACATTGTCGTATTTGGATTGTCCGAAAAAGATAGCATTGCCGAAAAATTAAGGATAGTACAGGAGTTTCTGGAAGTTAAAATAGAAAATCAGGATATAAACAATATATATGAATTTGGCTCGAGAGATAGTAATAAAAAGACATTAAAAATTGAGCTAGTCTCATACCTCAAAAAACAAGAGATCTTAAAAAATTGCTCAAAGCTTAAAGGAAAACAGATATACATTAACCATGATCTAACTGAAGATGAACAGAAAGTTCAAAAAGTGTTACGCAAGTACCTTAACAGGGCAAAACAAAGTAATTTGAAAGCAACTATTAAAAGAGACCAACTTATAGTTAATCGTGTGGTTTATACTTACGATCACATTCTAGCAAATCCAGATATAGATTTTAAAAGCAGAAATTTTGAAAACCCAAAAGGCGCAGAAAGTGAACATAGTTTAATAGAGGAAAGTAGTGAAGAAGAAGACGAAATAAAAGAAAGTGGAAAAATTGAATCACCGAAAAGAAGAAAAGCTGACAAAAAAACGCCGAAAAATAATAAACCAAAAAGAAAACACGCTAAACGTTATTAATTTATTATTTGTTATAACACTCGTATTTGTTATAATATTCTACGTTAACTTTGCTAATACTTAAATAAATCTAAAATTATTATGGTACCTACCTTATTATATAATTGTTAATTAAGTGATATAATATTCATTATAAAAAATAATATATGTATAATATTAGAATATTACACAATTTAATATTTTTACTTCCTACATACTATTTTTGTTATAAATAATAAACTATAATCTGAATAATCATCAATTATCATAATTGTTTCGGCTTTTCAAAGTGCAATATATATGCTTTTTGTTTCCATATCTTTCTCATTTATTTTTTAACTACTTTTTTATACTTTACTTATAATATAAACACATTTTGTTTCTGGATAAAAACTATTTAATATGAATCAGTACATTAGGGATTTAAATTTCTTACCATTAAATACCTATGAGGTATACAATGCAGGGGATTATGAGAAAATAATACAGAAAGAAACACAAAATTCCAATTTCAAATTATATCATCAAAATATTAGGAGTTTAGCAAAAAATTTCGATGAGTTAAAAATACATTTAAGTCAGTTCCAAGAAAATTTTGAAATTATAATTTTAACAGAAACTTGGTCAGTGTTTGACCTAACATTATTTCAGTTGAATGGTTATGACAACATTTACAGTGGCGGTACAGTAAACAAAAATGATGGGGTGGTAGTCTTTATTAAAAATAATTTAAATTATACATTTAATGTATTAAACATATCTGACTGCAAGGTAATACAAACTAAAATTATATTAAATGGTAAAAATATCATTATAACCTCGATTTATAGACCTCCTTCTTTATGTTCTGAACAATTCATACATGGGTTGAGACAATATCTGCACAATACGAATGAATTTGCAGACTTTCATATAATTGTTGGTGACATAAATATATTAAATGATAGGGACATAATTGTTTCCGAGTACTTGAACATTCTGTATGAGTTTAACTTTATATCAGCTATAAATACCGTAACTAGAGAACAGGAAAATTTTGCAAGTTGTATCGATCATATTTTTGTTAAAAGTAAGCATCAAGAACTGAATGACAGCAACTGCTTAGCTTTTGTCCTCAAATCATCTATAACTGATCATTATGCCACACTTATTACTTTACCAATTGATATAAAACACTTAAACATAAAAACAAAACCAAATTTTATCAAATATATAAATTACAGTAAACTAAAATCGGATCTACAAAACTTTAATTGGACTGAATTTTACAAAATAATTGATACTAACCAAGCGGTCTTATTCCTAACATCACTATTAACAGAAAAAATTAATAAACATACCCAAAATATTAAGCAAAAAATAAAAGATATACAAAGGAAGCCCTGGATTACTAAAGCGTTAATAACATCTGTGAACACAAAAAATTCAATGTATAGAGCTTGCAATGAAAATCCTAATAATGCTGAATTAAAACAACAATACAAAAATTATAAAAACTATTTAGGAATATTAATTAAACAAACAAAATATAACTATTACAGAACAAAAATAGATCAAAATAAAAACGATAGTAAACATTTATGGAATACCGTGAAAGACATTAGTAACTGTAGTAAACAACAACAGGGTATAAAACAACTAAAACTAGATAACAATGAAATTACACAAGATGAACTTAAAATTGCAAATACCTTTAGTAATTATTTCGGAGATGTTGGAAAAAATCTTGCCAGTAAAATAATAACACCACCCACACCCCCTCCTAATAGATACTCAGTTCCATTTTCATTTTTTTTACGACCCACTAATCAAACTGAAGTGTTAGATATAATAAAATCCTTAAAACCACATAAAGCCCCAGGAATTGATAATATTCGAGCTGAAACCTTAAAGACAATTGCAGAAGAAATAGCGCTGCCATTAACTCACTTAATAAACAAAATAATTGAAAAAGGTAATTGCCCTGAAAGTTTTAAAATAACCATTGTAAAGCCCTTATATAAAAATGGGGACAAAGATATCACTTCTAATTATCGACCGATTTCTCTAATCACAAATTTTACAAAAATATTTGAAAAAATAATTAAACTTCGATTAACGCAATACATGGACAAAAACGAGTTTATATCAAAAAATCAATTTGGGTTTAGGGAAGGAAAATCTACGCAGGACGCTATTTCTGCAATAACAGAGCGAATATATGAAACTCTGGATAAAGGTCAAGTTACTTTGTGTGTTTTTCTGGATCTCGCTAAGGCTTTTGACACTATGAGTCATTTGCAGTTGTTGCAGGCCTTGCAAGATTTGGGTTTTAGAGGAAAATCATATAATTTAATGTCGAGTTATTTGAACAACAGAAGCCAATATGTGACAGTGGGTAGTGAAAGGAGTGAAAAAAGAGTAATTGAGTATGGAGTTCCACAAGGCACTGTTTTAGGTCCGATATTATTTTTAATTTATATCAACAACTTATTGACAATACATAGCTCTGGAACAATCGTCAGTTTTGCTGACGATACAGCGATATTGTATAAAGGAACATCTTGGTTGGACCTAAAGCAGGAAGTGGAAAGAGATATGGGTAAATTAATTGACTGGTTTAACCATAAATGTTTAACGATAAATTAAAAAAAAACTATGTTCGTACCATTTAGCTGCTATAAAAATACAACTCCCTCATATGAAACCTTGACTATAAATAATCACAACAATTTGATAGAGATTAAATCAGCTTGTCAAATAAAGTACCTAGGAGTGACATTAGATCAACACTTAAGATGGGATATTCATCTTAGTAATATTATACGAAATTTGAGAAGCATTTTATATAAAATCAAATATCTAAATAAGTTTTTAGATATATCGCACATGAAAATACTTTATCATGCACTTGTTGAATCAAGAATTTCTTACGGTATCTTAAATTGGGGTGGTGTAGCCACATGTCATTTAATAAAATTAAATAACCTACAGAAGAGGTTTTTAAAGATAATTTATCGGAAAGATTATACTTACTCATCGCATTTATTATATAAAGAGACACGAATGTTCGATGCACGACAATTGTTTTTTTTAAACATTTTATTATACCAGTTTAAAAATAAACACTTATTTAGCCTTCTAAATCACAATTATTTAACACGAAATAAAACAAAAGAACATGTACAAACAATTACATCAGAAAAAACGATAGGCCAGAGATGTCATACATACCTTGCACCCAGATTATATAATTCCCTACCACTTCAATTAAAAAATGTAATGAATTTTAAAAAATTCAAGAATGAAGCAAAAAAATATATCTTAAACATGAATAGAGATGAACTAATTGCACTGATTGATATTAAAAACAACTAAAATATTTATCCGTTTGTCCTTTATTTTTATTTTTATTTTTCTTTCTACAGTTGTAAAATTTTTAGTTAAATTATTTACAATTAATCTTAAGTTTCATTAATCACAATTATTGTTAAATTGAAAATTAATATTTAGGAAGACGAGAACGTCAATTAAACAAAAAACACTCGCGCGCAAGCTTAGCTTTTTGCGAGTTTTCTTGTTTATTTATATGTTACCTACATTATAATACCAACAGGTTTTCTTATATATAATACATGAAATAGAATTAATAGAACACTCCTGTATTAAATAAATATTATATTATCTATTGTAACAGATGTAAATAAACTATATTATATTATTATTATTATTACCTATAATAAATTCCTGTATTCTTATATCTTTCTTGTTTAGATAAGGTAACACAGCTCCGTCTTGAACATACAAAATGGTTGCTGCAGACTTATTTTTCGCCTAAGAAAGGTCGAACCATGTTTTCCAAAAAATAAAAGAACTTGGATAGCTAAAACTTTAACTTTAACACTTCTTCGTCTTCTTTTTACCTCAGAGAAAAATTTAGCTAATGACGAAATCTATATATTGAAAACTTAAAGTTCATCAATTTTCTATGCATAAATCAATAATTGTTAATACAATACGAATATTTAACGTTATCAATGATGATTTGAATAACTTATTTTTTTTAAAATTTAATATGGCACTAGAATCCTTCTCTATTTTTCTTTTTTTTTTGTTTATTTCCTCACTTGTACTTCAATCTATTACAATAAACATTTACTGCTACCATTAATTTATATTTCTTAAGCGCCTCAGTAATTTGTTTATATTGTTTAAGTAGAACATTATTTTCTTCGAATTTTCTATACAATTTTTTATTGTTTATATCATACATTATTTTAAAAGGTTAAGTTGAGTAGCTTTAGCTACACCTTACCTTTGGTTTATTTTTGTAAATTGTTGTGGGAATAATGAAAATTATTCATCTTTAATAAAGATATTATTAATATTATTACTGGGATTATTCTCAAGAAAATTCAATGATACAATCTATCAAGTGTTCGAGGAAAGCCCCCAGTATTCAACAACATCCGTATAAGAAAATCGATATCTTCCTGAGGTAGGTTATCCCAAGCATGCTTTATCAGTGCTCAATATAAGATCGGGGTTACATCATAGCAGTCTTTATTCATCACTGCCTATACTTTGGGGTTGGTCAGTCACACACGCAGGCCAAAGGAGGGTGTCTCTTTCATCATACTTTTAAGAATTGTCCAGTTATCCCGGTAGTTTGTGGCGTGTCCTACAGAAGCTAGAAAATGCATTATTTACTAGTGAAACAAATGTTGTGGAAAAGGAACTTTGAGGCAAACTAACGTGTGATTTAACCTACTATTAAATATTCTTAAGAAACAAATGAAAAATACAATACATTTATATATAAATTGGATAAACTTACTCATCTAAGAAAATGCAGACATCATATTGCCACTTCCACCAGCTGGGGGTCGAACTCATTACACTAAAGACAACGCGAACAAGCATGCACTGCGACAAATTCTAGCCTATACGATGTCGATGTCTAATCGATTTCAGTGGAGTTTCCGCTCCATATTTTGCGGATCTTAAAACGTGAACAATAATTGGAAACCCGCAGAGTATACAAGATAAACTAACCATTTGTTAAATACGTAATTAGGTAATGATTTGTCCACAAAATGGCGGAGTTCCTTGAAACATTAATAACCACAAGCCGACAATAGAAAAGCAGTACGAACTTAATTTTGTTCAAACTTAACGAGTAATTGAATGATTGATGATCAAGAACTTATTTTCTTAAAACGGTAAATTACAAGATATTGAAGATTTCTTTGGTGTTACAGCAAATTGTCATTCTTATATCAAAAACAATTTTTTTAAAGCTAGGCATTTTAATTTTAATTTAATCCTGCCAACGTTAAAAATTATTATATCATACTTTTAATGAAAATTTATTTTTAGAGCCTGTTAATTTTTAAGTAAATTAATTAAGTTATATTTAATGGAACAGAATCCTTTAATAACCGTTAAATATTAATTCCTGGGTCATAACTTCAGGCGCTCGTGGCTCATAAACGTTAAATAAACAGACAATTTGACACGTTTTATTTTTGCTGAAAATATTATCTTTTAAATTTGTGTATATAAAAATTTACATCCAGATGAAATGTTGTATGGAGCACGTTTTCAACATTTTAAACAAAAATTCAAAAGTCATCATGGATTTCCTTAGGCGGAGGTTGTCAAACAATTGAGACCTGATGAAGTTTATGCTGAATAAACGAAAGGTAGGCAAGGTAGTATTTTTTCGCCTATAGTCCTCTTTCCAACAATTTGTCATCTTTATCGAGTTTTATTTTAATTTAAAAAGGTGTGAAGAAAAAATGGATCCTTATTAGGGTTACGAGATAACGAAAACAAGGTCTAAGTCCCGTTTCCAAGTTAAAAAGAAGATGAAAGAAAAACGAAAAGTTCAATATTCATTTTATAAGAGTAAAGGGGATTTTCCTTGAGTTTTAATATTTTCATATACAAATTTACATTTGGAAATATTTATTTCAGCAAATAAAAATAAAAAACCGAAAGTTTTGAAAGGATGGCGGCGATAGCTCGACCCGGAATTTTCAGGATTCTTACTAGGTAAATGTTAGTGAACATCTCTACATCATCTAATTTCAAAATCTCTGCATCTGTTATTTTTATTTAGCCTTTGCTGACTAAATTATAAAAGCTAGAGATGCCACAATAAAAATTATAAATTTAATACAGTTCCTTCAAACATTACGGATTCCAGTTTAAATGGTAAAAACCTTCATAAAAATGCAACATAAACCTAATTTGAAACTAGTATTACTTTTAAGTTAAATGTATCACAGTTTTTAAATAATATTTCGATTACATAAGTAGCATCCCTACACCATGACGGTGTGTGTATTTAAGACCAGAATCATTGATTTTCCTCGCAAGAAAGGTCTTCCACCTCGTCTTCCACGTTGGCAGTAAATAAGCTTCTCTCAATGGATTAGAATTTCTTTGTTCAAACTAAGAGTGCGAGCATCACAAGACAATGAGTACATTCTTGTGCAATGCAACTTCAAAATGTTGGTGAATACATAAATATAACATACTAAGGAGTTTGAAAGGAAACAATATTATTTTTTCTTTTTTACTGTACTAATTCTAATATTGCCGCTACATTATCGTCGCCCTTCTCCGCAATTGTCATTTTATAGCGGCCCAAAGAATTTACGCTGATGAACCGGAATTTATCTTGCATCATGAACATGCTCTAATAAAAAAGGAAGGAATTCAAATAAACTCTTTGAGATGAAATAAATTTCTAAAAGGGTCTTTTTGGAGAGATATTCTTAATTATTAGGTACCTTTTCTCAGAAGTAAAAATATTGGCAGAGATATGTCCACAAGGTGTTTACGAACTAAAGATAGAAAATTCAGCAGCGAGTAGATGGGATCATAATTAGTACCAGTCAGTATATCATACATATGTGTGTTTTCCTGTAGTATCCCATTACTGAGTTACGGGCCCATATGGATTGTGTTGGGGGGTTAAACTTTTTTATTAATAACCAGCAGGAGCTCACATTGATTATTATTTACTTTAACGCTTTACTTCTTGTTGCTGCGAATGCTGATGCTGAATATTTTGTTTTCAAGTAATGTTATCAAAACCAAATACGAATATTTCTTTGTTAGAAAAATGTTTAGGAAATACAAATCTTTGTTTATAAATTATTCAGCCATCTTTGCTTGATACGTATTGATTACAACTTTATTTAGGTTTTATACAAGTATGATAATAACAAAAATATCTAATTTGATATATTTATATTGATGTTTTACTTCTGAACATACCTACAAATATAAAATTTGTTGGACGCAAAAATCATTGAAACCGCTTCAGAATGCAGAAGACACACAACATATTTTAGATTTGTTAGTAATTATTATTAAACGAAACAAAATTGGTTCCACTATTATTCGGTATATAATTTTGTTAAAGTAGTATTGTGACCTTACCACACAAGAAAACAATATTCACACATGAGATCCCTCAAATTTGTCTTTCAGTATGTTAGTGACTGCTTATAGTCATTACGAACCAATCTACTAAGATAAATGATGTAGGAGAATGACACATCTAGTATTATTAACCAAAGGTACTTCTTCGAAATTTCTTGTTTGACCCCCGCTATGAACCGGTAATTAACTACCAAGTAATTACGTTAAAGGCTGGCATCCTTCCGACATAAGATATATTAGATCCTATATGTGAAGTGAACTTCTGGGGAATAACCCCGGTTAATAGCTGAAAGTTATACAGCTCCTTTGCCACAAACAGAAGAAACTGTTAATTTATATAGAACGGTGTGGAAACCTCTTTCCAACAGCCTGTACAGGGTGTCCCAAATTGCTTGATTTTGGCTGGTTTTTCTATTTCCAGACCAGGTAGAGAAAAACTGACATATGAGTCTAGAGCTCGATTTTTGTGAAACGCCGATTGGTGAAAACCACATTTCGATATCTCTAACCGTTTCCGAGATATCGGCAAAAGTTGACATTTTACAGATTCCGAAAAACTTTTTTTAACGTTAAAAAATGTTATTTTTAAAGAGAAATGTGTTATATTGGCAGCAAGGATGACTAGACATATCTTGGCATATATATTTTTGGAAAGCTTATTTTTTTTCCTATTTTCTAAAGTCAAAGCCAAAACTATGGTTTCCATTTGAAATAACAAAGTTAGCTTTGATATCAAACAATCGAAAAGAGATATATTTTTTTTGACAAATGCATCTTATTCTACGTCAAAAAGTTTTTACCGTTTAAAAAAATATCTAAAAATAAAAAAGTTGACAATTTTTCGGAATCTGTAAAATGTCAATTTTTGCCGATATCTTGAAAACGGTTAGAGATATCGAAATGTGGTTTTCACCAATCGGCGTTTCACAAAAATCGAGCTCTAGACTCATATGTCAGTTTTTTTCTACCTGGTCTGGAAATAGGAAAACCAGCCAAAATCAAGCAATTTGGGACACCCTGTACAATTGAATTTAATTTTCGCAAAGAAATCTTTAATGCTTTATAAAGGGGTATTCATTTAGGCAATGCATGCCATAATCTTGTAGTGGAGTGAAATTTGAATTTTAAAGCGATGTAATTGGAGAGTAGAATTTTTTTTTGTTTTTTGTTTTATACAAACAAATGAGTCGAAAACCGAAGAAATTAGCAAAATCGGGCTGGGGTTTCGTGAGAAAAGGGCATAAAGTGCATTTTTTGGGCATGTCGAGTGCATCGCTACACAATTTCTTAAATATCTCCGGCTCTAAATCTTTTAAATATCTCCAGGGAATGCCAACCAACGAAAATGAGAGTTTCCTGAATAGCATAAATGGGCGACTTATTAAAATGTTTCCATCTGTTAATAGTATTTATTACGATTTGAAAACCTATAACTGTTTATATTACGTAGAATTTCTTTGCAACTTATAGAAATATAAAATTATTCTTATTTAGAGTCAATTTACGAATTATTTGAGTTATTAACAACAAACAAATGCAAATTTAGTTAGCTCAGGTTTAAACTATTACACGGGCATTCTGTTTAACGCAGTAGATCTTTAGATATTGGATTTCAGAGAAGTTTGTAAACAAAATAAATCTGATTTTCAAACGTCCCTTTTCTTATAGAAATCATTCGATACTTGACAAAAAAACAACTGAATTTTCTGAAGGTGTTTTAAAGGTGGTTATTTTGTTTCTAATGATGATAAACTCTAGTGTCCTTACCAGTTATTACACTCCTTGTAGAATAATATATTGCACTTATATAGTAGGTAACTCTAAAATCGTATGTATCCAGCAGTAGAGCAAAAATCTTTAGACCATTTTGTTAATCATGTAATTGTGAACAGTTTTCAAAATATTTGAAAATTTTAATATTTCCTGAAAGCCCTGAAAGAGCGTTGTGTGGAAAGGAGTTACACATTCAGACACAAAGATAAGTACGCACTCAATATCTGAATATGCTAGAATCAATTACTTTACCGGAAAAAGTCATATGATACGTCCAGGAATTGAACCCAGGACTCCTGGGTGAAAGTAGTGTGCTTGTCTCTCAACTAAACAAACATATCAAATATCTATGCATAACTAGGTTCGAAAATATTTAAAAAGTGTCCATACATTTTTGTATTCAAATTACTTTCACGTTCTCTTAACAAATAGCTCAGGCACACGTTTTTTCGGTTTTGCAATTTACTATTATTTTTTCCAATCTGGTGGATTTATTTTTTAGTTTCATATTTCTCTATACATTGATGCTTATAGAGAAACTACGTGCTGACTTTCCATTGTCAGCTCCAGGAATAACGAACTTTATTACTTGACGCTTTCTTGAACAAATACGATGTCAAAGCTTCCAATTTAGTCAACTAACTTTAACTTTACACCTACAACGTTCTGTTTACAAACTTTCAGAAATGGTACGTATTCTATAGTGTATTTTAACTCCAATACTTGACACTTGATGATTGGACTGTTCTTTTCATTAAATAAATGGATAAATGTAAATCAGAAAGAACATAAATAAATAAACGCATAAAAAATAAAACAAATAGATAAATAAATAAACGAATAATTTCATCAACAGACAATGGAAGTACTGTTATGATATGGGGAAATTTTAGGGATAATATTGTTTATTATTTTTAATTTTTGAATTTTTTATTTTTGTAATTTACTTTTTTTAAGGTAAGTTTAAATTTAAATTTGCACGTTTAGATATTAATTTTGCTTTTATATTTTAATGCATGCTATAGTACTTAAGTTTTTTAGTATGGAAACTTAATTTAATTTTCTATACAAATTGCAAATAGTTTGTTCAAAAGAAATATTTTTAAGTTCTTGTATATAGTTTTGAATAATCGACCTTATGGCATACGATCAGTCCGTATCCGGGCAGGATTATTTCAATGTTTCATTAATAAGCGACAGTGCGCATGA
Source organism: Rhagium mordax (assembly GCA_963680705.1). Lineage (NCBI taxonomy): Eukaryota > Metazoa > Arthropoda > Insecta > Coleoptera > Cerambycidae > Rhagium > Rhagium mordax. The sequence continues at coordinate 11,886,944 of OY796656.1, forward strand.
TTTTATGATTATTTAACATGAAACTTACTGTAGGTTTGCTACAGTTACTCTTTTACCTTTCAGGGTCTTTGGGGGTTCCCTTCTACCATCGAAGAAATATCTTACCTATAAATCTGCTGTCATGCTATTTTTAAATAAAGGTTATTTGAAATTCGTGCCAATTTATTTTATTATATTTCTATCGACTTTGAATTATAGAAATCTTTATCAGAATGAATGTCACTCTACTATTTGACAGCTAGATGTCTCTGAGTCTGCTGTATTTTAGCTATCCAGCTGAGATGAATTTAAATGCTTTGGTTTTTACAATTAAACATAGATGGCACTCGAAATATAAGGTTTTATTGCAAAAATCAGATAATCAAAAGCAAAAACGTTTCTTAATCTATATCCCTGCGCTAATTAAAACTAATTAAATCTACAACACATTTAGGACAGTGTCCTTTTGGATATTAACAAAATTAAATAAACTTAATGTTTAAAATTTCAGTTTAGAGTAAGTTCTGCACTTTCGGTTTACCGAGTCGTTTTAAATGCACTTGAATTGGCAGACCTGTTTTTAGTTTTTGACACTTGTGGTCCAGATATGATGACTGACTGTTCTAGAATTTATTGCACCGTTTACTGGATTTGTTTAAACCAAATAGGCCTTGGATGCAATTTTGGATTTCGACCAATCAGGTGGCTGCTCATTAATTAGGATAATTTTTACCTTTACTCCTGGTAAGTTGAAGCTGCTTTTTCGTTACTGTTTCGTATATGACCTTGACTCACCATTGGAAAGTCCTGGGAATATAAATTTAAATTTAAATGATGATTTTCTGAATTTATTTCAGAAGCGATCTGGACGTGGGTTTGCTTCTTTCACTACCCAATAACTCTCTTTTTTTTTTTCGTTTCTAAGAAACATGCAGAAAATTTGCCAAACCAAGGATTTCTTGATTCCCATCTGTCATTATGGTTTGTGTTTTTGCCTTTCTTAACTTTATTATAAAAATTTCCTATGAAATTATGTCATTTTCAGCATCCCCTGACGAATTTGTGTATACCCAAATTTGTTGATATTACGTGAGATGAATTTTTGCCCTGCCGTTCACTTCGACGAAACATCACTGAACCTTTCGAATATCACTACACAACACTTCTTAGGATCTAATTTACATTGTGTCTAGTCATTTAGCTAGACTGGAGGTTTCACAGGTAAGTTTTACACTATTTAATTATAATTTTAAAATAAATTTACAGAAATAAATTATATCTATCTTTGTTTAACTGTAGTGTTGAAAATCGTTTAAACTTTGTTTAAAGCATGTAACTAACAGCTGTTCTGTTATTGATTATTTTAAAGAAACATAGTAAAATGCATTTACTTTATTTACGCCTTTAATTTGTTTACGTTTGGTTTGTGTGGCCTTTGTTTACGTGTGGCTCGTTGACCTCTTTCACATCAACAGGTGTTCTACAGCTGATTTATCAAGATGGTTCTCTGACATGATATCCTTTTTTTAAACTTGTATTTATCGATTGAGTATATCATGCGTAATTAAGTTTCTCGTTACCTATTTGTTTTATTAAGAGGATTATTTCATTTTACCCTGGTTTGATCTGAGTTTATTTTTAATTTTATTTATTTAATAGTCAGGTTTTAATTTCTTTTATAGTTTAAAATACATGACAGTACTTTGGTATTTTTTGCAAATACGCCCAACGAGTCTAATAACAAACAGTTTAATTTAAATTTTCGGAGTCAAGTTTGACATATTTCCACTCGTAAGTAGTGAGGGATAAGTGCATCCCTCTGGTGGTCAGTTGCTACTACCAGTCGAGACATCGAAGATGTCTCTGTGACCGATAGCGGCTTGCCAAGCAAGCACCAAGAGCGGCGACCTCTAGCCCTGATGGACTAAAACGTGCATGATAAATAGGATTTATAGGAAACAACTACTGGACGGGCAAAGGCCCCTACTCCCATTGAATTATACCTATAAATCCAAATTGGTAGCCAAATTTGTTATTTGTCTTTTCTCCACCAGACACAGACCGGTTTCGAACTCTTTATGTTCTCATCAGTGTGCCACAGGTAGCTGAAAAGACAAATAACAAAGGCAAACCACACTAGTCTATGGCAGACCCAGCACAAGTAAGTAGTGAGGGATAAGTGCATCCCTCTGGTAGTAGCAACTGACCACCAGAGGGATGCACTTATCCCTCACTACTTACTTGTGCTGGGTCTGCCATAGACTAGTTTGGTTTGCCTTTGTTATTTGTCTTTTCAGCTACCTGTGGCACACTGATGAGAACATAAAGAGTTCGAAACCGGTCTGTGTCTGGTGGAGAAAAGACAAATAACAAATTTGGCTACCAATTTGATTTATAGGTATAATTCAATGGGAGTAGGGGCCTTTGCCCGTCCAGTAGTTGTTTCCTATAAATCCTATTTATCATGCACGTTTTAGTCCATCAGGGCTAGAGGTCGCCGCTCTTGGTGCTTGCTTGGCAAGCCGCTATCGGTCACAGAGACATCTTCGATGTCTCGACTGGTAGTAGCAACTGACCACCAGAGGGATGCACTTATCCCTCACTTCTTACTTGTGCTGGGTCTGCCATAGACTAGTTTGGTTTGCCTTTGTTATTTGTCTTTTCAGCTACCTGTGGCACACTGATGAGAACAAAGAGTTCGAAACCGGTCTGTGTCTGGTGGAGAAAAGACAAATAACAAATTTGGCTACCAATTTGGATTTATAGGTATAATTCAATGGGAGTAGGGGCCTTTGCCCGTCCAGTAGTTGTTTCCTATAAATCCTATTTATCATATTTCCACTCCTTGAGTATTTATTTGTAACTGGACTAAGATAATATTATTATGATACACTTTTCACTTGTTTTTGGTGCAAATAGAATCCGGGAGTATGTTTGATTATTTTACTTGGTGGTTCTATCCAAAAATTTAATGATTTCGCAGGCATACTACGTGAGTTACTTTAGCAATACAGTAAGCTTTGTATATTAGTCTTCATTTTCAATAGTATTTACCACTATTTTAATAATATAAAAACATACGAATAAGTGTGTACGTAAAAACGTTAAGAAACTTTTATTAAAAATTAAATAGCAACGAAAAGTTTCAGTAATACAAATGATTTTAGATAATGTAGTATTATTCAACTGAATGAGCAACAAATTATGAAAAAGACCAGGTATATACTTTTACCCACAGGGAACAAAGAGATAATCGTTATTACGTATTATTTATTGCCAATTTCGCCATTTAAAAACTTGTCCTTTCTAGTCTAGTCCCGAACCAGTTTTCAGAGGCCAAAAATCGACAAAATTCTTAGCTGTATATGGATGGTCGGAAAATTTAGGATTAATGGTATACAAATGGGGAGAAATCGATTGGATCCCAACAAATAACCAGTAATAGGGTGGGGGTGGTAAAGGAGCAACTTTAGGGGTGAAACGTGGTTTTTTACGATTTCTGGCAAAACTAGATCTCATATCGAAAACGTTAAATGCAAAAGTTATAGATAATTGAAAGATCTACAACTTTAATTTCGACCATTTTTCAACATAACCTCAAAACTACTGAGAAAAACGCCAAAAACCAATTTTTTTATTTTTTATTTTTATCTCCCACAAAAATTATTCGACTTTAATGAAATTTCACTAAAACAACCCATGCACACATCGTGTCATCGCGGCATCGCCTTCTCCTCAAAATCCATGAAATTAACGTACTTAATGTTCCTATTAAAAAATAACTATTTAAGTTGGTTCTAACCTACGTCTTTTCAATTGTCATGGATGAATATTGAAACAACATGAAATGATCTGTAATCTGCTGTGACAAGCAAACTATATCAAAATACTTCTAACTACTGCTATATAAATAAAAAATATTTGAAATTACCATGACATAGTTACGAAGTAGCGTAAAATGAGCGCATTATTTAGAAACTAACTAATGTAATTTAATTAATACGCGAGACAAGCATGCAACTATTAATTTAATTAGGAAAAAACCAGAGGACTGGAAAAAAATATAGTTTATTTTATTTATAGATAGACCTTGATCTCAAAGGTGCAATAATCTATGATATTTAATTAGTCGAATAAATTGGGATTTTTTATGCGTGAAACCTGATAGAGGGAAACTATAAACAACAGTATTTTTAAACAGTGATATAGATATCAAAGAATAAATTGTTATGTGTTTCAGGAGGATCCAGTAACTCAATTCTGCATGATTTTATTGAGGATATAGTAGAGGATTTCATATGTATTTTTGTGTGCTGAAATCGAATTTGACCGCAGGATCTGAGTACAAATACGTCAAGTTTCCGAGGTAAATGGGGCAAAGTTGTCCAAATATAAGATTTTTGACCATTTTTGATATAATTTCATAACTATGATTAAAATTTAGTAATTTTAAATTTTAAAATTTTATGAAGAAAACGCACATGAAAATGTACAAGTTGATGGATTTTTTACTATGGACAAACTGCTACAATCCAAAAAATTGTCATGTTTATGAAAAAAGTTTGGGCAGTCAGTTATTGATCTCCCTGATAAAAAAAAGTTAAAGTGATGCTACAAACACAAATTATTTTCATTTTGTTTCATTATTACATTATTCTTGCAACCCTTAAAGAACCTAAAGAACTTGTTATTGCCCACGACCATTGAATAAACATAAACTTTATTCTTTATTCAATGCCACGACGTTTACTGAGCGTTTTAAAAGAAGCTAAAATGCGAACACTGTCCTAAATTAACTTAAACAAACTTGGGAACCTTCTTAAACAAGTAGAAGTTAAGGTATATAAATAGCAACAGCCCTGTGACCAATAGAAAAATACTTATTGAACAGCACGGGCTGAGCCTATTACACACTAGGGATCAAGTGAGTTCGAGAAATTGGAGTAGAGTCCTCTTCAATTACGTTACAGAGAATGTTTTCCGTAATGGAAAGTCTTATTCGATTTTAAGACGTTTTATTAAACTGTGATTTGATGTACTTAGTTGAAATCTTGCCAAACTAATTTTTATAACGTTGTTTAGTGTTTGGAAATTTTTTGATAATATGGCTAACAAATTACCATCCACGTGAATACAATGAATACAAATTAATTTTGATAAATTGTTGATTCCGGTTACAACTTCTACTTCAAAGCTTAAAGTCACGATTTTCTGATACCCTATTCGTAATCAATATGCGTCCGATAATATCGCTGTAAGGGTGTTTAATTTAACTTCAGTCAATTAAATTTATTCATATCATTGCACTTTACATTGACGTGATTGTCAGAATATTTTAATGGCAAAAATGATGTGGCCTAAATATTGGAAATTAATTGGGGAGGAACAATGTTTTAAAAGTGAATATTTTTCGGAACACACGAAAGAGGTTGCACTAATGTATGGTATGTACAAGAAATGACTAATTATCAAAACATGTTTAAAAGTGTTGGAAGTTTACTATTTTTGCTGGCTGCATTTCATTTTCGCTTAATTATAGATTTCTGATAGTAGAACACAGAACGTGCGCTACGAAAAATTCACTTTCATTTTGGTAAGTAATTAACTCACTTCACAAGGTGTGAACTACATTTTGAAACTTAGTAAATTAATATTAATAAATATAAAATATACATGTTGAAACTCGATCCATGTTCTTCACTTTCAATTTATAATGAATAAATAATAACCCTTGATGTCGTTATTCCCTTCTTTCTCATTGTACGTTCTTTCGTTTCTGAAAAGGCTGGTACTTTGATGGAAATGGTGTATCATGCACGTTGTCTTTTAAATAGCTTCAAACATAAGGTCAGGATTGCATTTCCTTCAGTAACAGCTTTATGACATGATATCGCGTTTCATTTTCATTGGGCTTCTCCAATTTTTATGTTTGCTATATACGTTATATTTCATTCGCTCTAGTGGATTTTAACATACTTATTCTGTTCCGTTACACTCGTAATCTTAGTATTTTGAACAATCCAAAAGATATATTGTAATTGTAATAGAGGTTGATGAGATTTATCTTGATTTTTGTATATATTTATTATTATTTAATTTGGGAAATATTGTAATTTAAGTTAATTTTAGAATCATATTTCTTGTTTTGTTTTATTTATTGCCTTTAATTATCCACCCACATTATATTTACAGTTTACGAATTTGTTCGCCCCTGGTGTAACCTCCAACCGCTATTTTTATAAACGAACGTGTGTACTTTGAGGCGAACGACTTACTGATGGGTTTGCTGTAAACCCATCCTTTTCGTTTTTAGGGCGTTCCAGGGATCTTCTGGTAGAAGAAAGTTACTCAATATTCTGGTAATATTGATTCAATAAAGATTTATTTAATTCAAAATGAGTTCGTTGACTTTACTGTTGTTTATTTTAATCTTAAAAATCTAAAGACATAATAGGTACTAACCTGGTGGCCCAAATGGCGGATCCAATTCAGTAGTTTTTGACGTGCTCTTTGCAATAGCGACCGTTGGGCTCTCGCTTTCTCCGTAGGCATAACACTTGCATTTTAAAACAAATCACACGGTGTTGTGTCCATTATTCGAATACACATATTTTAAATTCAGTTCTCGACACTGATGTGTATCTGATACCAGTTTATGTTATAACACTATATTATGGTCTTCATTGTTGTTGATTCGACGTTAAAATGAAAAACGGATCTCGTTAAATACAATTTTTCCCGAATGTGGGACACATTCAAGTCAAAAGTGAGGAGGCATAGAGGATCTAGGTTATGTCGGGAGATACAAAATGGGTTATAAGAATTGAAATTTTGGAATCAGAATCAAACTGATTTAATGTTTATAATTTAGCAAGACAATATTAAAGATTTTTTTTTAACATCGTGGTTTGTCGCAATAATAGGTATAACTAGGTATATTTTTTAAACAAGAGTAGATAATTCTAATGTATGTTTGTTATCAGACGCTACCTCGGACGCTACCTAGGACCATTACAATTATTAGACAGAGAAATCCTGAGCGAGAATATATGTATATAAATAAAAATATATGGTAAGGTATGAAATCACTCAAGTATAAAAACAACGAAATAACTGGAGAGTTCACGCACGGCCACACTAGCAAATAAATCTCTGATAAATTTTCTACTTCAGTTAAGGTTCCAAATCTTATATGATTTTATACCAGTAATGCCTAATTACATCGAATTAAGGATGACAGTTTGTAACTCCTATTTAAATGTCTCGACCCGTTCCTGGATAATGTATCATGACCATTTTAACACAGTGAGAGAGCATGCAGTTGATAGGTTTTAAGGGAATATGACATGTGTCTGCACGAGAGTCCTAAAAGATTTTCGCTCCTAAATGAGGGTTATTTGTCGATAAATCATGTTACATGTGAAATTTTGTCATAATAAGGACCTGTAAGAAGTTTCATGTTTCGCTATAAGAATTTGCCGTTCTGTTGAAATTAAATGAAGCAATAAATAAAGTTTAAGACTAAATTCCAAATTTTTCAATTTCCACAGTTTACCGCAACCGGAAGTGATATTTAAAATTTACTTGCATTCTTTTACTAACCTTTAATGATCAATTAAAAAAATATAGAAACACGCCATTTTGAATTTTTCAATAAAATTGTTTTTTCGGCCAAAACTATTTTTTGATGCTCAATTGTTTGATTCTTAGCGGCATCAGATTCCACGGAAAAACTACGTCAGACTGGTTTTTGAAACAATAGTTTATCTTAAACACTACAGAGAAAATAAAGCGTAACGCGTTAACTGGGACATCCTGTACAGGGTGGGCAAATATGGATGTTTTCATAGAGTAACTCGATAACTATAAAAGAGATATGAAAAAATGGATGCTATATTCTCGATGTCTTTTTTGAGAGAAACTCAACGGTGATAACCAAAATTAGCTATCGTCTTTTGTTTTCGAGTTATAAACAATAGTTCGATATTTCAACTTTTCGATACATGCCGCTATCTCGGTTGTTTGTGAAATTAGAAAAAAATTATTTGCACGTTCTTAAGGCACTTTTTTAAGGAGAATGTAATAGGCTTAAAAAAATTAAAATATAGGCATTAATTTTTAGGTTATACCATAAAGTTGTGTTATTTTAAATGTAAGTCATAGTCATAGACTATCGAATTAAATAGATTTTTTTAAACATTTTATTGAACAGAATATTACATTAACACAAAATAATCAAATATCAAACTGACAACTAGAGAAATAAAATTGTCACTGTCAAACGCCATCCATAAATAACTATGAATAAACTTTCGTTGCCTAGCAACAAACTTACTTTTTGGACTAGTGCAAAAAGTTAAACTTTTTGCATTATAAATAGTGCAAAAAGTTAATACTTTTTGCACGATCGTGGAACAACAAAATTATCATAAACACCTGACACATTATTCGCATTTTTCTCCTAGTAGGCGTATGTCATTTTCTTGCTTGTTTTAATGTCCTATGATTGATGAGATTTTCTTTTAATCTCTCAAAAATAGATTTATGAGGTCTTCTTTCTAGATAGCGATTGAAATATGTTTCGGATGCAATATCAGAATTATTGTTATTAGTTTGATTAAAGAATTCTAACATTAACCATATTTTTCGTAGTTTTCGTAAGTCATTCTACACTTTTTAGAAGAAGAGAAACGTAAATAAGAAGTTTAGAAACGAAAAGTTACTAATTTAATGGCATACATCTTGACACCACAAGCCTCCTAGGAGAAAAATGCGAATAATGTGTTAGGTGTTTATGATGATTTTCTTTTGTTTATAAAATAAGTAGTTTTGAGTGTTTTTACATATCTACATGATATATATCATTGAAAAGAGGAAAAAAAACTCTATTTAAATAAGTCACAGCCAACTATGACTTGCATTTAAAAAACACAACTTTATGTTATAACTTGAAAATTAATGCAGATATTTAAAATATCTCAAGCGTATTACATTCTGCTTAAAAAAGTGTCTAAGAACGTGCAAATAACTTTTTTCTAATTTCACAAACAACCGAAATAGCGGCATGTATCAAAAAGTTGAAAAATCGAACTTTTGTTTATAACTCGAAAACAAAAGACGATAGCTAATTTTGGTTTTCACCAATAAGTTTCTCTCAAAAAAAAAAGACATCGAGAATGTGGCATCCATTTTTCCATATCTCTTATGTTTATCGAGTTATCCTATAAAAACATCCAAATTTGCCCACCCTGTACACATAAATATATATTTATATGGTGTACACCCACGACGATTTATAAGGAATTACTGGAAATTCATGAAGATGTACGAGGATTTATATTATTGTCGCTTTAATTAAAAACAACAAAAATCAAAAATAAAAATAAATAAAAAAAATGTTTATTATTATAATTAGAGTAAAACTCTCTTCGAACAATACCGAATGGATGCATAGAGATTCTTTTACAGAACAATCTATTAAAAAGTTCAAAAACCAACTATTTGCATTTGCGATAAATGAAATGGAATAATAAGTAGATATAATACTGAATTTATAAATAAATAAACTTGTAATAATGTTACATTTATACTACGTAATAGCACATTTCAAAAAATGTTCCGACTGTTTTCGGTAAAATAAGTATTTTTTATAATTATTTATACTATCAACTAACTTTTGTCGAAGGGGCAAAAATTTTAACAGTTTTAACATTGTTCTAAATTAAGTTTTGAAATTGAATACGATATAAATATGAGTAATTTCAGTTGAAGACGTACTTCAGATAATTCGAGTAATAAAGTTGCAAATTGTAGTTAATAAGCGTACCAAATTCAATTAAAAAAAAATAAAAATCCAATCCTATACAGTCCTGGACAATTGAATTGCATATTTGGATTTTTCCCCTTAAATCTTGGAATAATAAGATATCTCTACATAGAGGAATATTATAGAGATGCGATTTTCGGCATTTATTTGCAACTTTTATTGACAATAAGCGGTTTTATCTATTGGAATGAGCATTTGCAATATATATTGTATACAGCACCTAAAGCAAGACCCGTCCAAAAATGGAAAATTTCATTGACACCGAGAATTTACTTTACTTATTTAATGAGAAAAATGTGATTATTTTCAAAAAAATGTATTTTTTTAAATATTGCAGATTTTGAAAAAGTGACCATTTTGGTTTTTGCAAATAGATTACCCCTATATAACAAAATCAAATTTAAAACCGCTATTGTAAATTCTCGGTATCAATGAAATTTTCCATTTTTGGACGGGTCTTGCATTAGGCGCTGTATACAATATTTATTGCAAATGCTCATTCTAACAGATAATACCGCTTATTGTCAATAAAATTTGCAACAAAATGCCGAAAACTGCAACTCCATAATATTCCTCCCTGTAGAGATATCTTATTCCAAAATTTGCAGAAAAAATCCAAATATGCAGTTCAATTGTCCAGTAGTTTAGTTTTCCACCTTGAGCCTTCCGTTTCCTGGCGTAATAGTAAAATGCCAGATATTAAAAAACGATCTTTTTATTTGATTATTAATTAGGGAGGGGGAAAAATATTATAAACAACATGGGAAGTAGGTAATCTTGACCAGTTTCGGCTTTTCTACAGGGTCTCGCTTTCGCTCGGGTGCAACACACATCGTCCTCAACTCGTAAGTAATACCTATACTCCCCTTGTAATTTAAATAACATCTTCATAATTATTATCGACAGAAGATTTTTCTGATCTTTTAAATTTATTGGTTCTTTTCTTAATAATTCGGAAAAAACGGAAAACTTTGTTTCCTCATTTCCCAGCCCATTTGTATTGTATGCATATATTTTCCTCTAAAATTTCAGCACTATTACCATTATTTTTAAACAATATACCTTTTTGTAGTATTTAATTATTTAAAAAATATCCATTTGGATATTCAGCAAACACTTATCCATAATTCTATATGTTTATGGGCTCGTTTATGGGTTTTACAATATCAAAAAATAATATTCATTTAAAACTGAGTCAAACACTGTTATAACGTTCCACGTATTGCACATATAAAAATTAAGCTTGCTCCAGAAAACTGGAATAGCCCATTACACTTATATATCGTATCATGAAGGAAAACTTTGTTTTAATAAAACTAACTTCACTTTTACCTAAAAATAACACATTATTACATTCCCGTTCACACAAACTTAATTTTTATCGAAATATTGCTTTTAGACCGAGATCTCTGTTTATCGATTAAATATTTGAGCGTTTAACAAAGTAAACGGGTACCCATTTCAATTTAGGTGGAACTGAGAACTGAAGACAAAGCAGTAGATTGGCATATTTTGTCGATAAAGATATTTCGCATATTCGCTGGATAAAAAGAAAACACTTAAGCGGATGCGTTGTATAAACGACGGAAGAAGGAAATTTTACTTTTTAATTCAGTTCGGGAGTGCTGTTCAATATATTTAAGTGAATTGCAATTCGTCGGCTTAAAAAAATTTAAATAATAAGAGATGTTTAACGATAAGAAATGCGAAAAATAATAACTATTTGATTGAAGTAGATGCAGTGGGAATTAGCTGCAAATCCTTAAAGGAAACGTTAATTGCAATATTTGAACCATAAGTTACCTTTGTATGATCCAATTTTGATCATTACTCGATAATATGAGCAATATATTTGTGTCTAGATTTCGTAAGTGATTCCTCTTAATGGTAAGGCGATCATATTATGGTGAAATTGGTGAATCCTATATGTGACCCCTATCTCAGGTTGCCTTATTAGACGATTTACGCCCATGGTCTGTTCAGAGAACTATCAAAGTATGTAATTAAATTTTATCCACATAAAAGAACAAAGTAGTCACTCTATGCTGTCAGACGTTGACTGGTATTAGGTGGGTATTACTGGTGATCACAACAGAATCGTTTCATTGAGAAAAACTTTACTGGTTTTCTTATACCTTAGTCGCAAAAAATATCATAGCCTGAAATTAAAAAAACTGAAAATATTGTCCGGGAATATCAAAGGATCGAAGTAGTCTCCCAATGAAACTACACCTTCACATTATTTCAGGCAAGTCGGGAATCGTCACAATTGAATAACCTCTCGTTCGTCAGATTTGGACTTCTTCTGGGATATCTTCAAATCCAAAACGTTCATTACCGAAATGCCAATAGATTCTTCTATATTGACAGAAGGTAGAATTTCCAACAAAATCTAATTTTTGTCAAAATATTTTTTTATTTGACTTGACTTTATCCTCGACTTTATCCTTGCACCACCTGGTGTCTTCTTTGATTTTTCAAAAAACCAATTCATCACCAGATTTAGTTCGTACAATAGGAACAAAGCTCAATTATGTTCAACATCTTTAATTCATTATTCATAGAGACAGAGAGTCTTATTTAGACAAGCAAGTCAATCATTTTCGATCACTCTTGCTAACGATTCTACGCTGATATCACAGGTTTCGTTACGTGCACATTATTCACGGACAATCATTTTTGATCACTTATTTAAAACGTTCTATTTAGTTAGAGAAACTAAATATGAATACAATTAACATCGTTAGCTATCTCATAGCTTATGTGACAAGCTTACATTACACTAAAATTAGTAACGAAAGAAAATCTAATTTGATTAAAAGACATCTACTTCTTTCGTATTCACTGGATTGATTGCCAACACGCTTTTAAATAATTAATTATTCCATCATGCAATGCCGCAAAAAAGGAAGGAAAATCCACTTGCTTTATCCTGATAGAGGAAACTTAATTTAAGATTTTCAAAGGGGATTTGAATCTGAATTCGATTAGGAAGGAAGTCAGCAACCGAACTGATAGAATAGAAATAAAAATTCAACAAATCCTACAGCAGCTGAATTTAAAGTAAAACAAGTTGTTTTATTTATTTACATTCTTCAAAAATGTTGATGTTTTGACGCACATTGCACATTTATTAGAACCAAAAACTTCCTGCCTTGATAGTGCTGTGAAATACTGACAACATAAAATTATTATAAAACGTTTCATTCCTTGGAAATGGTAGACTCCCTCGTGTTGCAAAAGTTAAAATTTATCAAGATATAATTATATCATGAACGACAAATATCTGTTCACATCCAAGTTTCAAGTTGGAAGGTGTCAAAGCCAATGAATTTCATGCACTAAAACAGAAGGTTTTGGTTACCATTACCATCAGACCCAATTGCAAAACTTCTGTCATCATTTCATCATTATCATCAGTTCTTTTGCTCCATGGAAGCATAGGGCGATTCTTCAGCATTTTCTTTGGCGTTTCCGCCAGTTTCCGTTTACTAAAGTTATTTGCACTTCTTTATTTGCTTTTAACTGGTTTCTGCTGTCTTTCTTCATATAGTTTTTTTCCACTGTTTCATCTTCTGCCTTTACTTTGACGTAATTTTTTTTTCTATAATTTCATTTTGGGTCTCTTTTCTCCATGTGTCTTTTGGTCTTCCTCTTTGCGTTTTTCTTCTGACTTTGTATTCAAGTACTTGTTTTGTTATATCGGTATTCGGTTTTATCAGTGTATGTCCAATTTCCATTTTTTTCTTTATTGTTATATGCATCGGTTCTTGTTGCGTTTTTTTCCCATAATTTTTCATTGGTGATTGTTTCCGGCCAATATATTCCCAGGATTCTTCTGAGATATTTATTTATGAATGTTTGCAGGCTCTTTATGTGCGTTCCATTTATTGTCCACGAATCTGATAATGTTGGTTATTTTCTGTTTCTCTTTTCTTTCAATTTTCATGATTTTGGTCGTATTTTTATTTATATTTAGTCCCACTTTTGCTGCTTCTTCCTTTACTTTGTTTAATTTTATTCGCATTTGTATTGAGCTTTCCATCAATAGGCATGCATCGTCCGCAAATTCTATGTCCTCTAGTGTTTCGCCGAACCTCCAATTAATTCCTATTGTCTTATATTCCACTTTTCTTATAACCCAATCTACTATAACTTTTATCTTGACATATTTTGGACATTTTCTTATTTATATTTATTTTTTAGAATTTGGCGTGATTCCCAGAAATAAGTTTAATGAATAGTACTGGTGACAGTACATACACATCCTTGTCTTACCCCGCTGTCGGCCTTTATATTTCTTGTTAATTTGTTTGTTAAAATTTTAGCCGTTTAGTGAATAGAAGTTTATTGATATTTATAATCTTCTTAGGTGCATATGCATATGTAATGCTTTTCCACATTTTTCTCTGTCTATTCTATCGAATGCTTTTTCGAAATCTATGAAAATTATTTGGAGTTCCTTTTGCCATTCATTTGCTTGTTGGATGATGGTCCTTTAATTAGTTCTGCTGGAATGTCGTCTATCTGCTGTTTTGTGGCTCTTTAACATTTTTATGGCCTGTTTAATTTCTTCTCTTGTGATTATTTCTTCATTTATATTCATTTCTTCTCCAATTTTTTCAACGTCTTCCATTATTTCTTCTTGTGTTGTTGCTGTCTAGTATATTTTTTCGAAGCGTTTGATCCATCTCTTTTCAATTTCCGTGTTCGTTTTAAGAATTTTTATATGTCTGCTTTTCGCCCTCAATTGTTTTGGTTGTCATCTTTTTTCTTGCTATCTCTTTTGTTATGTCGTATAGGGACTTTATATCGTTTTTTCGTGCTGCTTCTTCTGCTCTTTTCAGTGTATCTTCTCTTATTATTTCTAGCACTTGTTTTACAGTTGTTCCATATTTCTTCTGCCCCAACCCCTTCATTCCCTATATTTTTCTGTGTCTCCCATTCACTTTCTAGTTTTTCTTTGTATTGGTTTCTGCTTTCTTCTTATCTTTGTCCTGAGTAGTGTATGGTCAGCAGTTCCATCGCCTCCCCCCCTCGTCACTCTCACATTACACATCATGTTTTCCCATAATCCTTCTAGTGCTATGTGGTTAATTTGATTTTGTACTTTTCCTCCGGGTGAGGTCCAGGTTATCATGTGTAAAGTTTTATGCGGGGTTCTATGTTTGAAGATGCTACCTCTTATCTTTCATTTAGCAAGCACGAATTTATAAAGTATCCACGGATAAAGCTGGAATTTAAAAAAGTACATTTTCAAGTTATTATCAATTAAAATTTATTTTGAGGATACACTTATTGTAAATTAAATCAAAAATTGGATAGCCATTTCCATAGTTCCATATATTGTCTTTAGAGAGGTAGAAAGTAATTTCGAGGTGTTTCTTTTTATATTAAGACCAAAACCATATACCATGTTAATGTTGAGGTTGTGTTTTTCAACAATGTGGCGCTTCTAAATTACACAGGTCAACAAAATTTTAAACCAGAAATCAGCCTATACCTACTTTTCCGAAGATTTTTGACGCGCTGAATCCGAATTACTTCAGGATAGCTTCATCACATCAGATTTTCGAGCGATTCTAACCTAAAAATGGGAAAACCCGGTATTTCGCTAAATTTGACCACCACACTCGTTGCGGCACCTAAAAGTAGTACTCTTTCCCTTCGAAATCCATTTTGAATTTTTCTAATATATTTTCTCCTTTCCGAGAAATGGTTAGTTGAAATTTATGAGTTTGGATCAGAAAGTATTCGGAAATTAAGTAGCATCAGGTGATGAGACTTCAGAAGGGAGAAGAATCAAATTACTAATACCTTAATTCTCACCTTATAGTAAAAATAAACTCATATAAATATCAGAATACCTATATATATTATATATTTTAGCTTCGAGTTATTTTTATTTGTAATAAGTTCATAAGTAGACTTAAATAAAGTGAGATGATGATAAATATATTCTGATATTTATGAGTTTATGTTTACTATTAGGTGGGAATTTAGGTGTTCCTTCTCTCTTCTGAAATCATCATCTGATGCTACTCAGTTTCCGAATACACACAAAAATCCCAAACTCACTAATTTTAACAAACGATTTCTCGGAGAGGAAAAGATATTGGAAAAATTAAAAATGGATTTCGAAGGGGAAACGTAGTACCTAGCGACGTAACATAACCTCAAATGTAGCGAATAAACGGGTTTTTCTACTTTTAGGTTAGAATTTCTCAAAAATCTGACGTGATAGAATAATACCAAGGTCGGATTCGGATTCTTAAGTTGGTCATATTTCTTGTAGCGTAAAATAAATGAAAAAGTTTTGCAAATAAAATTTTATCGAAATTTTTGGTTTTTAAAATTTCAAAAAGTTTAACTTCATAAGCAATAAAAACTTCGTAATAAAATTAGGAATCTATAGATCAGTTACCCTCTTGAGTAATTTGGAAAAAATATTTGAACGTATTGAACTATTGAATTAATTTTCCTCAGATTTCAAAAGCAATGTTTTATCGCAAACTTCCCCCTTTTAGACTTGGGTATCATGCTCTAATACTAAGCTATGGACAACCTAAATTTCAACAGACGTCATTGATTTTTTAAAGAGATAATTCCATTATTTCCATTGTAGTTCCCTATTTGGACTGCTACCTACAGCCGTTATATTTAGAAATATGAAAGAAGTGTAGAGACAAAAGTTGTAGATTTTGGTGCCAAATATTAAATATCTTTTGCCGAAAAAATATAAAACAAAATAGCATCGGAAAGTAGGGAAAGAGAGACAACTTGTGATTTTTTAAATGGAACACATATTTTTGCATATTATGAGAGATCATTTTCTGCTGATTTCAAAAATGTATATGTTGGCATTTGCTCGAGTTGTTTTTAAAAAAAGTACTCATGTTTGTGTAGAATAGTTTGCGTAGTATATAGGTTACCACTGATAAAATATTTATAATAAAGGCATACTATTATAAAAACAACCCATGCAAATGCCAACATTTTAAATCTTTTTGGATTCAGCTACAAATGATATTTCGAAATATGCAAAAATATACAGGGTGTTCCATTTAAAAAAGCACAAGTTATCTCTATTTCTCTACTTTCCGATGTTATTTTGTTTTATATTTTTTCGGCAAATGATATTTGACCCTAAAATCTACAGCTTTTGTCTGTACACTTTTTTTATATCTCTAACCATAAATACTGTAGGTAGGGGTCAAAATATACGGAACTACCCTGTACACAGATAAAAATGTCCTAATCCAGAAAATCTATTCAAATACTATTTTAATCTAACAGTAAAAATGTTTTTTAAACATTTTCGTGAACAGTAACAATTTGAGAGGATTTTCTGGACCAAAAAATTTGTCACCGCGCAACAATCTTATTTTAATAATATTATTTCATAATACTTTATATGTTCTTAATTAGTTATTCTCCAAAGGAGGGGCAAATGGCTGAAACCAAACATTTTGTTGGTTCCCTTAGGGCGGGAAAACCCGACGAGATTACTCGGGTATTTAGTTATTTAAAGGATTGGAGCGCATCCATTCATTCATGAAAACCTTATAAATAACAAAAAATAACCACTGGTTGAGTTTTAAAATATATCCTGCTGCAGCAGCAAAACGACGCACGTACCGACAGCAAGCCACGCGACCAAGATGCCCGATGCACCGCTGCGGCACGAGAGAACGATTCGTTGGACTCCGGCGCTCGCAGGAGGCCGTCAACAGGACGAGAGTTGAGTTTGAGCACTGCGGCTGGCAGAATCCTCACCGAGTACTGACCTAGTGCGGCGGGAATCCTATTCATCCTAGACCTCCGTGGGTCGATACGGAGCCGGTGCGCATGCAGAGCCATGCGAACGGTCCCATCGTCAAGGTCATTACCACTTTCCTCTTTGCCCTAGCTGCCGGGGTGCGCCGCTTCATTTCGGCCTGCCTACCGGCTTAGACAGCTGGGCGCATCCGACCAATTAAGGGTGTAATTATTTTCGGGGAATATGGATTGGGTGCTCTGCAGCAAAAACCACGGCGATGCGAACAGGGGGATTAGCGAGAGTTGTCTACTAACGTCCCTCGTCGATATCATGTAACAATTTTTGTTGGTTAATTTTGCATCGAATACTCGAGCAATATGTGGGTACACGTTGGACATGATTGCGTATTCCAAATAAGACTAATAACGTAGGGTAAGTCCAGCAGTACATTATGGTTCTATCAGTGCTGTTATGGAATGTTATTGCAATATAGGAGACGCCCATTTTAGTAAACTCTTGTGCTAATAAGTACATATATTTATTTTCTAGAAACCATGGAACATCGGTCTTGCATTGGTTGTTATCACGGTGTAAGACAATTAGGTGATGAAACGCCTCAATGTATCGTATGGTTAGAGTGTCGCCAAACTGTTAACGCAAGAGACGCGAAATTGTAAGACAAAGAGAGAGAGTAGGTGGCCGCGAGGGCCGCGCGGGCTGCGCCTCGCATCGTCCCTAGTTAATTTCCACTTCATTTTACCAGGTCGAAAAATATACCATTCGATGCAGAAAAATATGTAGAACACGATTGTTGAAAAATTATGTGTCTAAATTGTCGGCTACTGTGCAAAAAAAAATAAAAACCATAAATGAAATTGGACGCCGGCTGCTAAAACCGTTCGAGAAAAAAATTCACATAAACAACTTTATAGAGAACTAAATTTCCTATAAAAAAGTCAGAGGTGGCATTAGTCTATTTTTAATAGTTTTGGTGTAAGGGCGCCTCAAATTCGCGTGCTGATCTTTTGTTAAATTAAACTTATCGTTTTCCAGCGCACAACTTTCAGCCACCCTCACGCCTAAAATATTCAAGATAGACATATGCCGTCACTGACTTTTTTATAGGAAATTTAATTCTCTATAAAATTGTTTATGTCCATTTTTTTCATAACTCTAACGGTTTTGGCAGCGTTTTTTTAAAATGTCAAATCGGAATAATTTTTTGTAAGAAAATCATTATTTTTGGCAATTATAATAGTGATAATACATTCTGAATGTAAAAAACTGTATTTATTTACCTTTTATTACAACACAATTATTGTCACAAGCAATGAAAAATTTATGTTTACATTTATCTGTCACCTCCGCCTACTACAAAAATCGAAGATTTAAAAAAAACAGTTTTATAAAAGAGAATCCCAGACAAAAACAAAATCGTTTTCCAATAAAAAGAAGGAATCTAGATTGCAATTAACCTGATACTCTATTATAGGTTGATTCAATTTACCACATTAAATTTCTGAGCACATTGCAAGAGATTTAAATTAAAATTTAAGAATCAATATAAATGTGATTAATAGTTTTTTCTCTTTTTTTTGATTTTGGACAATAAAAATATCTAAGTAGGTAATAATGCTTTATGTTTACTTATCTTGAATAGTTATTTAATTTTTGAATAAATAAATAGACATTTTTTCGTATACCTACAATATTTATTTCACTCACGTATCCCTTATTATTTATTCGTTATCACATCAAAATATGTATACTACTATTTTTACTTTATTTACAATATTAAAAATATAATTGTTAAATAAATACCTTATCATTATTATTATTTATTGCTTGCAAGCTATAAATGATTCTTTCAATCAATGCGATCATCGACATAATATAAAAACCATTACTTACTACAGCTGTTTTAATTAAATTCTATAGGTATAGTGTAAAAATATTGTTTCGTTTTTAATTAGTAAAGTTAATTATTTAGATATATAATACTAGAACATTTAAAAAGAATTGCTTTAGATTTTAAACAGCTCCATACTCATACAATAAACCCGAATCACGGTAAAATATGCGGCCACCACTCTACCATCTCTCTCTATTCCCAGCGTTAACAAATCGACGACGGGGTCGGCCGGCTTGTAGCATCACCTAATTGTCTTACACCGTGGTTGTTATGCATTGGAAACCAATTTCTCTAGTATTACCTACTATGGCAATGTGTTATTAAACTACTATTTTTCTCTACCATCAACTGTTGTTATACGTTCTGTTTTTGCTCTCATAATAAAGAACTTATCTGAAGATGAAACTTTCTTAACAACTTGGAGAGCAGGCTATTTCGTAGACTTCGCTTTTTGTTTCTAAAATCGATACTGAACGCAATAATGGTCCGTTAAAATAAGCAACTCGCACAATTAAATAAATCTTTCCTTCAGGGTATCTAAGAAATTAGTGGCCTTTTTACGGTAACCAAATTAAGTTTTTTTTTAACGAAACAAGCTGATACTATATTTATTTTTTGGTACCAAAAGTTCTAAATATCAAACAATCCAAGGGGAATCCATTGTCTACCAGTTATAACAAAATCCCTCTACATAAATTAAGACAACCCCCAAATCCTGAGCCAAGGCTGTCTGCGAGAGAGCGATATTTTTGAAATAACGCATCTTACATTCCCCATGTTTGACCTATCGTGGAATGGGATCAATCCCCAATTCCACGATAGGTCAAACACGCTAGCTCACTGCACTACCCAGTGCGTTGACGTTCTTATGAGGGTTTAATGTAACCAAGCGAAAATCAAGAGCGTCGAAAAAGGGTCAATAAAGCGGGACATTGTGTGATGCTCACAGATAAGACGACATCCGCTGCCAACGTAAACGAAGCCAAAAATCAATTCCTTAGCATTAGAGTAACCCTCCGATATCACTTATCTCCTGCCACCGTGGAAATACTTCTTAACTGATATTCACAAGTGCTAACAACGTCACGAGCCCGCTGATGTTAGAGGAGACAGTGGACGGTAATTATAAAGATAATGTTAAAAGCAGTTAGAGGCAGTGCAATTATCTTTAATTATTTAAGGTATAATTTAATTTTTTTTTATAGTTTATTAATTTATGGAACTGACGTGCATTTAAATTGATTGCTGGCAGTGTGGATTAAAATTTTAAGGAATGTGGCGAATGTGCTGGGAAACTGTCCTTTTTGGCACATTCCAATTATTTTAAGAAATAACAGCTGCACTACAAGTCACAACGATCGTGTTATAGCTATATATCGCTGGGAAAATTATTTCGTTAGACATAAAAGCCAATTTACATCTATTTGTGTTAATAGAAATATGTATTTCAACTTGTATAATAATTGTAAAAAATTAGACATTGTTAAAGAAATGCTAATTTTCACTCCACTTTCACTCTAAATTTTTAGTATGAACAAAGATTAAAGAAGAGAAGATGCAACACTAGGGGTAGTTCTCGGCAACATTGACTTTAAAAGGGCGTATTCAGGGTTGCTCGCCGAGAGGGGTGGTAAGAAAATACAGTTCAAAAATAGTAGATCTCAGAATTTATTGGATCAGCTTATTTTTTTAAATTCGTTTTTAAATTCTTCATCAATGTCTCGAGCCGAATTTTTGATTTTAAGTTATAATTCTTTATAATTTAGATCCGGAATTGATTTTTTATTAAGAAATATCCTTTTTTTCAAACAAAATCAGTCTACAGGTCACAAATATATAAAGATTAGTCCAATTTAGTTTTAAATCTTTATTTTACAAATAGAGAATTGATCAGGCAAAATAGAATTTTCATTTGTTTTTCTTATTCTTGCCAGCTGCCAATATCAATATTAAATTTAAAATTTTACAAAGTATGTTTTTCGTAATTTTGAAAACAATGTGAGTATTTATAGAAAAAAATATATAAAGCGTTTTAAATGTGAATCTTGCTAATTCTATAATTAAAATTAAAATAACGTTTTCGCTTTTGACAGCTGTCAAATTTTCTGTCAATTTGATGAAAATGCCATATAATAATTATTTGAACAAATGAAAGTACTAAGCAGACATTTTTCTAAGGTAACGGAGGTATTGAATACGAAATTAGTTTCGATAATAGTATCTAGATATATCGTATGTAATATCATAAGTGCTTAAAATTTTATCGATAAATTTTTTTCGAGAGCGATATTGCCTAGTAATATTAAGAGTGTAAATTGGCCACTTTATTATCTAATTAAATCACGAGCGCTTTAGCGCGAGGGATTTAATTTTTGATAATAAAGTGACCAATTTACACGAGTAATATTACTGTTGGCAATATCGCTCGAGAAAAAATTTATAGGTAAAATTTTCAAGCACGAATGGTATTTGCGGAGAATATTTCACGAATAAATTATTTAAATACAAAAACATATCTTTAACGACGAAATGTCAAAGTAACGTATTAAGTGACAGTTGACATAAAGAATGATTTTATCGCGATAAAACTGTTTCAGGGATTTTATCGATATAATACTGCTGTCATTGGTCCAAATTTAAAAATTGTAGTAGTTTCATTGGTTAATAATTTCTGAGTGAAATAATCAAGAGATATATTATACACTCGATTATACATCAAGGTAGAGAAGAATTTTTTTTCAGCCGAGCTTTATTGTTATCCCGAGATGCGAAGCATCGAGGGATAATAAGTTGCGAGGCTGAGAAAAATCTTCTCTACCGTGTTTATATAATATTTTTTCTACTACTAGAACATTTAATCATTTTTATAATGATAATTTTTTTATTCTTTTTGTATTTGAAAGGATTCAATTGAAAGGAAGTAGTTTGTGAAAACAAACGAATGAAAATTCAATAAATTAAGTCAATGTCAATTGCACTGTGAATTTTAAAAATGGCAAGTAGCGATGAAGATATTGTTTGCAGTGTTTGCACTCCTCCTGAAATTCTTAAGGAAGTAGGACAAGTCCACGAAAAATTGTTGCCCGAAAAATCGAAAGATTATTGCATAAACATTTTTCGTTCATTCTGCATATTTTTATGTTACTATTGTCAATTGTTTTCATTTTTCTCTCCTACTACTACTAGGAGAGAATTTCTATCTTCTAATACTAGTAGTGGAAAAAATATTATAGTTGTTGGTTGTTGGTAACTGCCGTCAAATTTTAAAATATACAAGTTTGTCTTCCTTAATTTTGGAAACAATGTGAATTTCCATTCAAGAAAGGATTTAAGTGTTGATTGGCTAGTTCCATAATAATCAATACTAAAATAATTTTTTTACTTTTGACAGCTGACAACAACATTTCTGTCAACCGAACCTAATAAAATGCCAGTTAATAATTATTTCAACAAATTGAAGTACCGAGCAGACAATTCTCTATAGATTTTGCAGGTACTATAAATACTAAATTGATGTCAAAAAAATATTATGTGTTTTGGTAGCTGCCAAAACTGCTGCTAAATATAAAAATATCCAAGTACATATTTCTTTTTCGTATTACTTTCGTATTCAGTACCTCCAAAACTTATCTACAGAAAAACGAATATTAAGTATTTTAATTTATTGAAATAATAATAAAGTGGCATTTTTATTAAGTTTACAGACATTTTGACAGCTGCCAAAGGTTACAACTTTATTTTAATATCAATAATTACTGAACTAGAAAGTTTTAAAACATTTTATGTATCTTCTTCTATGGAAATCAACATTATTTTCAAAATTAGTAAAGATATACTTGTAAATTTTTTAATTTGACACTAATTTTGGCATCTGCCGACCATAATATTTTTTGACAGCAATTTCGTCCTCCATAACTTATAAAAAAATGTTAAAGTACGTTTATTTGTTTAAATAATTATAAAATGTTATTTCCATTACATAATATTTTTCTTTGCAACAATTTTAAATTTGACACCAGTTTTGGTAGCTACTAACAAATATAATATTTTTTTCAAAACAATTTCGCTCGCAATTTCGTATTCAATTCCTCCAAAGCCTAGGAGTATAGAGAAATCCTCGGAGAAATCTCTGCTTGGTTCTTTAGTTTGTTGAAATAATTATTAAATGGCACTTTCATTAAGTTGCCAGAAATGTTGACTAGCAAATTTAAAAAGACACTTTATTTCCGTTCTATAGATATTCACATTATTTATAAAATTATGGAAGACAAACTTGCATAGTTTTAAATTAGACAGCTACTAACAAATATAATAATTTTATGAAATTAATTTCGTAATCAGTACCTCCAATACAAAAATGTATTTTTAAGTACTAAAGTAATTTGTGGAAATAATTATTAAATTTCATTTTTATTCGGTTGACAGAAACTTTGACAGCTATCAAAAGTGAAAATGTTAATTTAATTTCAATTATTAAATACTTTATATCTCTTATTTTACGAAAAATCACATTGTTTTCAAAATTAAGAAAGACATGCTCTTCAATTTTTAAAGACCTTGATTTTTAACAGCCATCAAGGATAAACCAGAAATGAAAATTCTATTTTGGCAGATTTATTAGATATCTATTTATAAAGTAAGTATTTTGGGCGAATCTATAGTACATATTTGTGAGTTGTTGTAGATTCATTTTAATTAAAAACAACGATATTTTTCAGTGAAAAATTAATTTTAGATCTATAAATTGTAAAAAATTGTAGCTAAAAATCTGGCTCGAGAGATTGATGAAGAATTTCAAAAAGAACATTTTAAAGAAAAAATAAGATGGAGCAATAAATTCTGAGGTCTACCGCGATTTTTTAACGATATTTCTTTCTCCACCCCACTGTGACCGACCAGTGTGAAAGGATTCGACTCGTGAATAATTATTAAGTATTACAAATTGGATCGTCATAAAATTTTTGGACGAAAGAGCACATTTTTATAGAAATTATCTTTTTTTTTTAAATTGCTATAAATATTTTATATGTTGCATTATTTCACGTTATATTAAAAATTAGTTAACGTAAATAAAAAAAATGTAAAAAAAGTAATTAAAGGAAAAATTTTGTAATTTTCAATTCGTCGTCGTTGAATTTTTACAAGAAATATGGTAATGATGTCCCACATTTCCACCGAGTTAATCTACTGCGATTTCTCCCCCTTTGCCCTTTTAATTCTCAGAATGGAAGAGTCAGCAAAAAGCACAGTTCAGTTCCCGTCTCCATCCCAAACGTCAAGACGTGTCGACCTGAGATAACTGTTGAAATAAGTCTCATGATTACCGATATCTGAAAAGATCAAAGGCTTCGTAAACATTGTTCTATTTATCGCACAGTATAACCCAAGAAAATGCCGCAAACTATATACAGTTTCATTCATCTACAGATTGTTCCATCTTGGATGGTCTGTAAATTATTGGTCGATACTGTCAGCGTGTCAGCGTTCACAGTTTTGCCTTCGGCTGCTGCCTTGGTTAGTGAAATTTGCAGCAAATTATTGAACATAATAGCTCGTTCTTTTCAAATTTATTATTTATATACTTACTCCGAGTTTGATTGCATTGGCACTCACCTAAAACAGAAAAAAAATGTTTCAAAAATATTAACAATCAAATAGTATTTTAAATAACAAGTTTTGAAAACGAATCTTTTCGCATGAGTGAGAAAGTTTGCTGGGACGAGCCGAAGGCGAGGCCCACAAGTCGAATGAGTGTGAAAAGATGTTTTCAAACGTGTTGTTTACAATATATTTTCTACGATTGAAAAAAAAACAAACAATTTGATGGATATTTTTATTTAACAAAACCAATTAGGTACATTAAAAATTAAAATTATAAGTCGGTTACTATGAAACTGAATAAGCCTATAGCCTACCTAAAAAAATACAAATAACAGATGTCCGTTCTGTTTTTGACAGGACTGTGTGAAAAACATGACAGTACCGTGTTTTCGGATTTTTGCACACATCATGTGAAAAATGATAGTCCCGGCCCGAGGTTATGCTGTGGGTTATTTGTAATTTTCGAGGGCACCAGCAAATATTTTCTTAAAAAAAAGCTCAAAGCAACATTTTAACATAAGAATTACAACGGTCACCTCCTGCTAAAATGTAGGAATAATGGTCAAATTATATATGCCTTTATTTCAAAATTATAAATTATGCAAAAATATTTAAAAATTTTAATTCATAATTTTTAAAAATACATACATTATTAGCATAAACTAACGTTTAAACTATATATTTTAGAACCAAAAACGCATCTCCAAATGAACTAATTGATTGAAGTGAGTTGTACTGCAGGAAATCTGAATTCAGTTAGAAAATTATCCTTTAAAGGTCCTTTCACGGACATAATATGAATAATCCCTGAACCAGAATCGAGAATCCGCACTCAGGCGTATCGGCCCTTTGCCGTGTAGGATGAGCCGCTAAGGAAAACTATAAGGACCCTCACAAAGGAGAGTTCCAGCCTGTTCCAAAATAGGTCTCAGCCGGCTGTAAAAATTGCCTTCCAAGTTGCGTGTTTCTCCAGGGGCACACTTAGTGGCGTGGGCTTGAATACCTTTTACAACGACTATCTCTGCTTTCTCAGGAATCTAAATTTTTTAAATGAAATAAACTTTCTTTAATCTACTTTAAATAAATTGAACTTCGAGTAATCTGCTTTTATTTTGATTCGATTATCGAGGGTGTATTTTAAGGTGATAGAACACGATTTTACGGTTTAAATCTTACGCTTAAGACGAACAAAACAATTGCTATTGAAATATAGTGCTATTATACATAAAGTATTTTCCATATCAAAGAAAATTCTTTCTCGTGTGTCATAAATATAGCAAAATACTTTAAGGAGAGACTTTGAAAATTTTAAAAATGAAACTTTATTTCGAATTTGTTATAAACATACTTAAATACCGGGTAGTAGGTACAACATAAAACTGTAGTCGATAAATAGAGTAACCTCGCAGGAAATTGTGGAACGAGTTGTGGAATCATTAAATAACTCTTTTTATATTTAGACCACAAAGGATCACTGATGGATCTTGCTACATTATTTGTATACATGTATAATGAACATCAATTCCATAAATCAGGCAAAAACGTTAAATATTACCGTCGCCCCACAGATAAATTTCAAGCAATGGCAGACACCACATACGTTCGTTCGTATATTATGCTTTTTAGTGTCTGGCGTAAGATTTACAAGACAACATCGAATTCAGAGTTGTGATTACCCAGTTAGAAATTCGAGTATAATCTACTGCCAATTAAATAATTCCCATTTACATTCCATTCATTCGGTATGCGCTGCGAGAAGTAACAAAACAAATAACACCAGCTCAGAGATGTATTATCAGAAAGGCCTCAGTCTTTTGTAAGCACAACGTGCCTAAAAACTATCTATTGTACTAATGAATTTTTTTCTATAAACGGTATAATTAAGAACCTTGTGCAAAATAATCAATATTTTCGTAATGGCTTATTTTATTAAAAGAATGCACTGGTAAAATATATGTTTGTTTTTATAATATAATATTTGCATCAACGTCGATTTTAGAAATTTTTGAATTTAGGAAATTTCCTTCGTTCCCGTCGCCTCCGCCACTATCAT
Source organism: Rhagium mordax (assembly GCA_963680705.1). NCBI lineage: Eukaryota > Metazoa > Arthropoda > Insecta > Coleoptera > Cerambycidae > Rhagium > Rhagium mordax. The sequence goes on from OY796656.1 coordinate 11,914,074, forward strand.
ATTCTTGGCCATTTTATGGTTATACTATTTATTTATAGGTTGAAGAAAATTCCAAAGCCGCAAGAGTGAGACCATGAACATAAAATTCATATTTGGTGATGGGCCATTTTGAAACTATAAAATGATTTGTTCAATATATTGGACAAAGTTTCCTTAGAGATCTGAGAAAATATAAGGTTTCTACACTATCCGGTTATTACAAAAAATTCGTTAGAAAATGTATAACACAGGTATTGGACGTAGAAGTACGAACGTAGAAATGAAGAGACATGGCCAGTACGAAGTCCAGACCTGACTCTAATGAATTTGTTTCTTTGGAAGAGAAGAGCGGTAACTGCAATCGGAATTCGTAATTTACTAATATCAAATTTAAATCAAACTACGTAAATAGTGATAGAGCAAAAACGAAAAATTTGAAGAAAAGATTTACTAAAGGACCTACTATATTGAATTTTTTAGACACGCAATATAAATATACTTAACTTTAGGTTTACCGCATTTTTTTTTTTTAACAAATATTGAGAAAGCTTTCGCATTGATTTGTTGAACAAGTTATCAAATTGTACAATCATAAGTACAATAATAAAATCTACATTGAAATTATTATAAATTAAAATCATTTGTTCCCATCAGCCTTTAGATTTTGGTAAAATAACGATTAATGGCACTTAATGGATTTTCACAAAACATTTTATTTTACTTACCATATACACGTGGCTTTTCATTATGTGTGTACTTTATTTAAATGCACAAGCGCAGGCACATTAAACAAAATCACTATTTTTTAAATGACTTAATAAGAACCTTAAACGGTAACTTCGATTTTAACCACATTTCCGTACATTTCTCATATTTAAAACGAATATAGATCACCATCAAGACACGACAGTCTAAAACTAGAATTTCCTTAAGCAAAATAGGTATATTTTTTATGGACATTTATTTGCAGTAATATCATTTGAATGACAAATAGGTACTTTATGGCCTCATAAACTTTACAACGAAATAAAATGGAAAACCCGTTTAGTATTTGTGACACAGTGGCGAGACATAAATAGGAATTTTAATATAACAAATGTTTTATAATAATAATAGAAATAATAATGATAAAATAAATCCCCATCTTCCTGAAACGCATCGCTACTTAAGTTATGTAAGTGTTCCTGTAGGAAATTACGGAATAATGTGTTTTTTTGCCCACATTTCAGATTTTACTAGATATCTGGCATTTAAATTTGGCACGATTTTTGGATAGGGGCATAATGAAGGGACCCGCAACGAATCGCGCGTCACCTAACCAGTATAAAGCGGACTATTTATTGGGATAGGTCCTTTATCACTATTCTATTTTTACATTTCTCAAACGCATCCAACTCTCTACGACTAGTCATGTTACTAACAAATCTTAGATTATTAATATCTATTCTGTAATTGTTCTCAAAAGCATGTTGGGTAACACTAGAAATAATTGTTCCTCCATATTTAAGAGGAGCCATATGCTCTTTAAATCTAGTTTGAATTGGTCGTCTCATTTGCCAAAATACTTTTGATTACAATCCTTATAAATAATTTCGTAAGGGACCTTTCATTTATACCAATATTCTTTGGATTGCCCAAAAATAATTTATTTCGCGATGAATAAACGACGCCGGTCATCTGTAGGTCTTTAAAAATCCTAGTTAGTCCACGAGTAAACCGTGGTTTACATGGAATCAATACATATTGTTGTGGGAGGTGGTATTTTCGTGTACCTAAATGTAATTTTTTTCTATTTTTTGATTTTATTGATTCTTTTTTTTTTGCCCCTCTTTGCCCCACGTTGGGCGCCAATTTATTTGTAGTGATGGGAGGAAATTAATTATTTTTAATTATTTTCTTTTTGACTTTCTGTGCCCCACGTTGGATGCCAATTTATATTGTTATTATGGGAGAAATTAATAATTTTATTATTTTTATTGAATTGATGGATTATTTTATTGAGAATTGTTTTTGTTTTTCTTTCTTTGCCCCTCTTTGCCACACGTTGGGCGCCAATTTATTTGTAGTGATGGGAGAAATTAATTATTTTTTTTTATATTATTTGATTTTTTTTTGGTTGGCGGTTTTCTGTGGCCCTCTTTGGGCGCCAATTTATGTGTAATGGTGGAGGTAATCTTTATTTATATATTTGTTTTCATTAATTTTATTTGATGAATTAATTTTTAAATTATTCGAAAAATATTTGAAAAAGGTGGTATTTTTTTACTTTAATATTTACTTATTGCATGATAGTTTTAAGAATATTTTTATAGCATGTTTTTAGTATTGATTTTGTTTAAGAAATATAGTAATTTAATTTAATTTTTAGAATTTATTTACCTACTTCTTTATTAGAATTATGACTTTTTGACTTGATTCACCCGTACTACGGATGCAAAATACTAATACCTACGTTTTATGCACAGCGACCAGTCTATCTCAAGCACTTGACTGTAAACGTTTTAAATTTGTAATTAAACGATTTTTGTTGGAAAACGCATTTTATGATTTTCAAGAATTCTTGTCATCTGACTTTTCCTCTATAAATTTGTGATATTGTTTTGTTATTGTCTCAAAATATATATATTTTTTGTCGTTTGTCATTAATTAATGATTATTTTTTATTACTGTTTGTCTTTATATATACTCGTACAGTATACAATGGTTTTAATATTATTTTTAATTATGACTTAAGTTTTAAATTATTTTATTACTTATTACTGCAGCTATATATTGTTTCGTGTATTTTTGACTTGTCAAAACACTTTTGTGTATTTATGACCAATAAAGTACTTACTTACTTACTTACTTACTTACTTACTATGTGTGATAAACGGCCGTGTGTACTGTGTGTAGCGAATAACTTACTTTCAGGTTTCTGTAATTCTTATTTTATTTTCCAGTCTCCTTGGGATCTTTCTTAGGAAGAAACTTACCTTTCGAATTCTTTATCTTATGTAAATTTTTATTAATATATGTAAATTAAGTTCTTTATGCGTTTTGTATTATTTTAAAGTGATTCTAATTAAAAGTTGATATTGCATGAAGTGCAGGGACCTGTAATTGTTGCATTTGAATTGGTTAAGCCTCAATCATGCAGTTCTTTAGCTAGGCTCGCAGATGTCGCCCTCACTAAAGCACGGATACTGTATATAATGTTAGAATGAGCAGACTGTTGTTTTATCAAACTAGACGAGGGTAGATTTCAATTTAACATTTATTCATTAATATCAACAAATTTTGGTGGAAATTTTAAGCTAGAAGCCTGCGATAACTTATTTCTATATTAAAACTATTAACAATGAAATTCTTAAACTTTATGATTCAAAAGAAAATGTCTGCCTTTACTAGTGTTATCAGGGATGAGCAGTCTATTTAATTTTTATATTCTATGGCTTTAAACGAATTTCTAGACCAACGGCCTTCACTAAAGTCCATTAACCGTGGTAAAATGGCTGTGTTATTCGTTATTATGAGATTTTCCACAAATAATCAAGACTATTTTCAGTGATTAAGTCCTCAAATATAAAATAGGTAAGTACCTGATTTTTCTTTCTTCTGTATATTGAATTCTGGTGTATCCAGGGTATTGTCTCGGTCATTTGTTAAATTATTTATTTCAGCTGGTAAGTAGTGATTACCAACAGTTTTGCTCGTTTTTAACACAATTTTCTATTTTGTTTTCAGGAACAATTTCAGATACGTGACGCCTGTCTGGAGCTGTTTTTTTAACAACTTCAATTTTTGTTCCTGTATCATGGATACAGCAATTCTTTTTTCTTTGAGGATACTAGATGCCAAACTGTCATTTTTGGTTAGTATTTTTGGAAATATTTTTCTTTTGCTGTGGAAATGATATCCTTTTTGAACTCTGGGTCTCCTGACCGATCTATACATATCCCATATGTCACATTCCGTTAGAACACAATTTTACTTGCCGTTCTTGGCTACGTTGAAGCACTAGATTTTAAGATTTCACTGCACTACACCATTCTACTATTCTAAGTTACAATGTGTCTATCCTTGTGGCATAGACGATCAATTTTACATAAAATTAAATCTAAATTAACATCAAATATTAATATTATAGTTTTCTACGTTAGTCTTTTCGCTAGATAAAACTACAACCTTGCTCATTCCTTATTACTTATTGCTTATTTGACACTAGTGATTGATTAACTTGTTTAGTATTATCTTTCTGATGGTTAATGTTATTTTATTTATCATTTTTGTGGTTTTAATTTACTGTTTTAGGTGGTACGAGCCACATCTGGTGAACCGTCTCACTGCTATCCCGTGACAGGTGTTTCTGCAACGAAGATGAGTTTCCTCGGAGTGGTATCCTTTAAAACTATGGGTTTAAACCTTTTTTTTTCTTTATTTACAGAAAGTTATTTGCTGTGCTGTGCTGTTGTTTAAATAAAGAAAATCTGTCACTAAGCGTTAATATTTATATTTATGTGCGTGAAAATTTCAATTCAAAATAAGCCGGTGAGATTTATTTTGTTTGTTTTAAGCACATACCCGATCGTTATCAGCAACCGACACTGTGCACGTCTGTAACGCTGATTCGCATATAAATAAATATTGCCCTAAGTGAGTAAAAACCCAGTAATAAAAAACTGCTTTTATAAATAGAAAAAAGTAAATTATATGTACAAATCATTAAATAAGAGAAGTACACCGTTTGAGCTGTGGGAAAATATTATTTAGTTCACGCAAATAGCTATGTGTATAATTAATAAGGCAAGTTCCGCGGTACAGTATTACTGCCCGAGAAGCCGACTATACATATATGAAGTTTTATCGAAGTATCTGAAGAAGAAAGTCATTGCTCGACTACTGATTTAGCCTAATACTCGTCGTAAACTATTATACATATTCCTTTAGAAGCATTTTTTGGATGCACCAAGATGGAAAACATTTTATTACATTTTTTTCATGATACCTCCCCATATATAATTTTATTACATAACGAAGTAAAAGTCAGGCACGTGCATGTTTGAGATTATCTGATGCTTTGTTGGTAGTTGCCATGACTGCACCCCCAAAGGAGATAAATTTTATTTCCTTCCCGCGCCTGGACGAAATAGCATACATTCATTTATGCTACTCATTTTATAAGAGTTACGAGTTATTTCTTAAAAACCTTGTTAAATACACAGATAAATAGATTGCATCCGTGTTCGTTACGTTAAGCTGTCTCGAAAATCGTAAACGCCAAAAAATTAATGAGATAAAAATAATTGATTAGATTAAAAATTTTATTAATGCCTTGAAAATATGAAAATTTTTTTTTTAGAATATTTTATAATAAAATACACAACGACTAAAGTTTGCTTACATTTACTACCAACTACTATTATATAAATATTTCTAAATTAATTTGTTAGAAAAAAATCATAGTGGCTATTTTACCGGGAATTCATTTCTTATTTTACTGGACTACAATGAATTTCGGCCTATAAGAATAATTTATGGGTTTCGTCCAGGGTGCTGAAAATTCGGTTGTTTTTACGACTATAAGGATGGCATTAGTAAAAGACATAGGCTGGTAGTAGATAATTTCGAGGTTAATTAAAATGCCGACGATAAAACTCCATTAACTGAATTAATACAACCCTGTTTTTTTTATTATACCAGAACCTCTTTTAAAACAATACAGTTAGGTCAGATCCATTACTTAGAGGCGAACGACTTACTGATGGGATTGCTGTAAATGCCTCCTTTTCCTTTTAGGGCGTTCCAGGGATCTTCTAATGGGTAGAGGAAAGTTACCTTACTCAATATTCTGTTAATTTTGGTTCAATAAAGATTTATTTAATTCAAATTGAGTTAATTGACTTTACTGTTGTTTGTTTTCAAATATAGGTCCTGCCAAATGTACAGCGGCCTGTAATTATAACTGCCTGACCGGTAAAACAGCAATCAGGTACACCTGTGATTTTTGTAACACAGATGTCATCTATGTTAGTGAAATAATGCTTTAGATAAGGTAGTGATGCATAAATTTTGAATTTCAACTGATTAAACATAGAGGGCACTCAACTTAACAGCATTTATTCAATGAATTATCGACAAAGACAAACTAAATTGATTAATAAATAAACTAGGAACCTGCAATAACTTACGACTAAATTTAATCTATTTTACAAATGGTGTTATCCTTTTAATTAAACATAAAAGTCCAATATTTTTAGTTATTCTTATAAACATGAGTTTCTATCTTTAGTATATTCCGTGCTGTGTAACGGTATTCGCACAGGTTTGAATTTATCAGTTCGGTGATATTGAAACTAAAATGGCTGCTGGAAGTGGATTGTTCTAGACTGTCCAATTATACTAGGTACAACATGGAAACAAGCCAGCTGTGGATACTCATTAGAAATTACAAACTAGGTGGGTACCTGATATTTTCATCGTCTATTTTAGTAAGTACTGGGAATATTGGCACATTATCTCGTTCAATATAAATGGTATGAACATACCTCGACTTTTGAATTGTTGTTTTATTATTCTCCATGATTTTCTTTAAGTTTTTATTCCTAGGAGCGACGTGGACATGGGTACGCTTCTTCTGCTTGCCCAATAACAACTATCTTTTGTTTATGTTTCCAAGGTACTGAAAGAAAATCCGTCAAAGGACTCTAGATAGGAATATGTCATCTTGGTACGTATTTTCTTAAATATTTGCCTTATTCAAAGTTATTTTGTAGAAATTATCTTATTCTTAGCATCCTAGTCTTATAACCTTTCTGTGGATACCCATATCGATATATTTCGTTAGAACCGATTTCTCACTACACGTTAATTTCAACGACTTCGCACTGCGTTTTAAAATTCACTTTATTGTTATTTCTTAGAGTCTAAATTTACAATAAGTCTAGCCATCTGACATGAAATTGCTATTACTTACTTACATCTAAATAAATTACGTGTATGTTTGCTTTTTCGCTAGATAAAATTAGAACTTTGTTCATTGTTTATAAATCACTACTAGTTTGTTACTGATTACTTATTAAACTATTAAAGATTACTTTTGCTTTAGTTACGATTATTTTATTAATTAAAATTGTGGTTTTGTCTTTATTTTAGATTGGACGAGCCTCATTTATGTGAGTTGTCTCCATGTTGTCCAATTACCTACAGGTTTTTCCAATAAGAAGATAAGTTTCCCAAAACTGGTACCCTTTAACGCTATTTAGGTTCAAACATTTAGTTTCCTTACGCAAGTCTTTGGCTGATTTTGAATTATTCATAGGAAAGTTTTACTTTGACAATTTTTTAAAATTTTTTAATTAAGGAGTATTTAATTTATTTTATTCAGAATACATGACAATATATTTTAATAATATATTTTATTTACTTAATTAAATTAAAGAATATTTTTTCTGACTTTATGTTCCTTATAATCTTAATTTTAGAAAATTAGGGAAAGACATGAGCATTTCTTAGCACTACGAAACCTTTTTCAAAGCTGTTTATTTCACGTTTTAGAAATGTATCACAAACTTTAAAGCAAGTAAACGATCCAAAAGTTTCTTATTGTGTCATAATAATCCCACGTGCAAAATTTAGCCACTGTATGATAATCTCTCGGGTCGAAATAAACTTTATAACTTTACTGAATTAAGTGAACAACTCTGGAGCAAACTTTGCAGTAGAAGTTTTTAATTAGAAGAGATTTTGATAAAATTATTAAAATAACGTAGGACAAAACCTTTCAAAAACCATAGTATACAATATACTTGAAAGAGTACGACAGGATTTGATTTTACTCGTTTATAATGAGTAAATTTTACTCGAAAATTAATTACCGTAAAATTGCAACATTTAAATTTAAATACAACTTGCTTAGTATTCTTTTACATACTACACAAAGACGACAAGAAAATTATCAAACCAAAGTAAATTTAACTTGTGCTTGGCAATTTCTTCACCACTTTGATTTTGCCTCTCATTATTAACATTAACGTCATGCAGTGTAATTATACGTATGGAGGAATTCGGAGCCTAATAACTCGGCAACAAATGTATTAAATTATTTCAAGTTTTATTTTTTCTGATCTAATCTTACCGAAATTACCACATTTGCCATTCGACATTCGACGTAGATAAATGTTACTGTTCAATTACGTTCTCTCGGAAATAATATTAGCGTGGGTTGAATGTATATCTTTCAATTCATCAACTCTCGAAATTTTCCTTAGCAAAAAAACATAATACGTTTTATTTTCGATGTAGCATACAATACCGCCTAGGGGCATATTCTACCCTTAACAGTACAATGAAAATTTCCTATAAAGATTACAAAGTTTAATGGTAATAAAAAAACAATTTCTTTAAAATAGTCCTAAACGGTCCGAAATACAATCGTGGCCAAATGAGGTCTCGAATGAGGTTTCCAATCGCAACATTTTAATTTATAAATTTTGCTGATTGAGTAAGGTTTGCAGTAACGTGCTAAAACCGTACTCAATAAAATGGATTTTTTTTGTATAAGGCAAAAAAAGAATAAAACAATTGCTTTAGGATATTTATAAATTATTTGATCCTTTTAAGTACCGTCGTGGCCAAATAAATGTATCTATACAATCTTAACTTTTTATCCCAATTATAATTTAACTTCGGCATAGTTTCGTGACGATGGCCAGTCACCAACACCACAAAACGAGCCACTCCCTTACCAAACCTCTTCTTTGTCAAAGAGTGAAGCCCTCGCCTACATTGTTGTTATACAACCTGCTAGAAGGTGAACCAATGCCGCTATGTTTATCTGGAAGTTTTCATTGCGATTCCTGTTACTTAATTTTTCCTATCAAGTGCGAACATAATGTGACTACAGTTGCATTTGCCACAGTTGAACAATTTAATTTCTAAAACAATCCGAGTTTTTTAAAATAAACAAGCACTGATGGGCACATGTTTCGGAATTATTGTTCCTTATTAGCGTAGTGTAGCTTAAAGAACAAGATCTGGAATAAATGAATCAGGAACAATAACAGTACAGTGCACACAGTTTAAAGGTAATATATAAAACAATTTCGAGATATCGTGCATTCTTTTAATTTATACATACAGGGTGGAACAAAAGTATCAAATAATGGCTTTAACTTTGTTATTTGCAAAGTTACAAAAAAATGTTCAATATGAAAGTTGTTTGGTTCTTTACCATGCATGTTTTGAGTTTTTTAGTTTGTTGATATCTTCTTCTATTTTGTTCCTATAGCAACCAACTTTTTCTTTCTAAATGGCACCCATAATTTTTTTTTGTTAATTTGAAACAAGCAACTTTTTTTCTATTCAGTCACAAAAATTTTGCAAAAATAAGCGAGAAAAAAACATTTATTACGACTCACTCGTCGCCTCTTAATAAAGGATGTCATGGAAAAAGTCATGCAGTTATAAAACACAAACATTACTTTTGGTAAAGAATGCCATGGAAGTTTGACAATTAAATTTTTACAAACAACTAAATTTTAGTGTTGTGATATTGTAAAATTAATCAATTTGGTTCCGATTGAGTCGTAATAAATATTTTTTTTCAGGCTTATTTTTTTTCCAAAAATCGCAAAATTTTATGACTAATTAGAGAGAAATATGCTTGTTTCAAATTGACAAAAAAAATTATGGGTGCCATTTAAAACGAAAAAGTTGGTTGCCATAGGAACAAATCAGAAGAAGATATCAACAAACTAAAAAACTCAAAACATGCACGGTAAAGAACCAAACAACTTTTATATTGATAATTTTTTTGTAACTTTGCAAATAACAAAGGAAAAAGGAATATGGAAACAAATCAAGCTGGAATGTCGTCAGTGTCTAGTTGCATTTACTTTTGTACTTAAATCTAGAAGAAAAAAGAACTAAATCAAAGCTTCCACTTTGCGATACGAGACGGTCTCATATTATTATTAATTGCCGGTAGTTTAGTCATAAATGATGAGTCTTTGTTTCAAGGATGGTGTATGCAAAGCTTCCCATCGCATTATAAATTTTTAATGCTTCGGAAAGTAGGTAGGTATTCTGAATGATGGAAGCAAGAAAACATGTCAGCTGGAAATAAACTGGATTACATTGCGTAAGCTCGTATTGTTATAAATATAAAGCAAAGTTTTAGAAAAGGGTTTGAGTTGATGAGAACGTTTGACAAAACAGTAATTGCCTTTTCATAAAAACTGTAGATGAAAGCAGATTATTAAGAAAGCATAAAGCGTGAAACATAAATTATTCTAACTATAAGAAAATTCAGTAAGTACTCAAATATTCCAGATTCAATAAACATCTTTTCCAAAGTACAGTGTAAAGTAAAGTGGCATATTTAAATTAATTAGTAGGTAGGTTTTAAGATATTTATCTGATGCAAAAATCACAGTTCATTTTCACAAAAAAAATAAATTGCAAAAAAGTATTGGATATTCTCCAAGTTACCTCATCAGCTGATGTTGGGCACATAATTACTGAAACATTTTAACTTTAAAACACCCCGCATGGAGAGATTCTGTTCTGTTGATTTCAAGCCGAGTTTCAAGCTAAGGTACCCAATTGTGAGCAAAAATAAGAAGCAAATTGATTAAAAGAAAATATCAACTTAATCTAGACAAAAAAAAAATTAAGTTTAGCTGATATAAAACCACATGACGTATACATTTATTATCTACTGTTTCTTAGAATTTGCAAGTCATGTATGTATGTAGGCTATTAGTATTGGTTGCATTCATAATTTTATATACAACAAAAGTACAGCATGCTTTGATAAAAGGTCATTTGTCGATTCATCAATTTATTTATCTTAAATGAGGCGGTGTAATATATTAAATAAATTTTGCTAAAGAATCACCGTATTCCTGCATGTATCAACATTATTAGCTGTGAGCCTTACAGACATTTTTCCGATGGTTTTACTATTGTGCAGGAAAGTGGTGTCAAGCAGAAAGGAAATAAAATGTACATAGAAAAATAAAAGAGCCCTCGAAGTCATGCATTAGTAATATTAATTTCAATGTTGAAGATAAATGTATGGGGTGTTCCATGTCTCTGCAAAATATTTTTGTTATAAACTTACTTACCTTTATTATTTTTCATATTCGTTAAAATAAGAAAAACAATGGCTGAAGTATAATTAATCACATCTCCGTGAAATATGTGTCGGATGTGCATAATTTTGTGGTATATAGGACGTAAAAGTAATACTACTTTGAAATTGGCGTGGAGGTTGACGTTATGAGCTCTGCTATAACGATTTCTCCCTTTGTCATTTTTAAAAGGTTTTTATCAGTTGAGACGGATAAGCCTCAGGCAAAAGAGCTCTTTATGTGAAAAGAATGAAATGCTGAATCAACTGTCTCACGGTGTTTCATTTGCATTTCCGTGTGTTAAAGTGCTTTGGAGCTAAAAGACGAAGACAAACAATCACAGTGAACTTAGTTCGCTTGAACAAAATTTACCTCAATTCAAAGGTATGTAAATTATACAAGGAGTTCCTGAAATTCGGGCTTTCTTTCTAATCCAGTCCAGTCTCTAATACAATCACTTATTCTGCCCAATATTAATTCAAGGAGAAAATAGAAGTGGGACACATTTCAGGCATACCCAGATAGTCACTTTTTCAGAGGGCCAACAAATATGAAAATTTACGGTAGATGTTATTTCGCCTTATTGAATAAGATACATAAATTGTCAAGAGGCCCAAGCGAGATGAAATCTGCTCGCTGTATCTTCGTACATTTAGTTCATTATCTCGTTCATTATTGTTACAAATGGGTGCTCATTACAGACTAAACAGTCGCAGTCTATAAAACGTAATCAATATGTTGTTTGCTTTGAGTTGTTTCGTTTGTGTTTCTGTCGTTTTTATGTCGATTCGGAATAATACCGTCTAAATTATATGCCGTTAATTGATACACCACCGAAAATACTCCGCCTTCGAATTGAATGAAGAATCTTTTTTAATTCCATTGACGAGTAAAGTGCTTTAAAAAAATGTGTTCGATGAGGTGACCTATGACCGACTATCGCCTAATCACATTAAATCTTATACCGGGACTACCTTACATCAAGACAACAAACATAATAATTATCCAACTTGAATGTGTTTTGAAACAAATTTCTGTACGCAATTGCTTCTTCAGCATCAGTGGAACGAGTACTTAGCATTTTTGGACTTGTACAGTCAGTCCGATTTGCGAAACAAATTGGGATTCGAAAAGGCAAGCAAATTACTGTTTTTGTATAAATATTACAACGAAAATGAAACATAATATCGTATATATTGTTAAGTTTCAGTAAGAACGTTTTTATTGTTTGTTTTTTTTTTGAATATTCATTTGTTGTATATTTTCATCATATACAGTGTGTCCCACTTTTCACCACTACACCCCAATATCTCAGCCATTTGTTGATCGATTTTGATCAAATTTGGTATACTTCTTTTCTTTCAAATTGTGTTTAAAAAGTTATTAATAAAAAATTTTTTCAAACTTAAATACGCTTACGCCAAAAGAAATTGGCAAAAATTAGGAATTTATATTAGCGATTGAGATAGGGTTTTTGTTTTTACAGATTCTTATTCAGCATGACCTAAAACGCCTGTACCAAATTTCGTTAAAAAAATAAAAAAAAAAAGTAAAAAAATCTAAGATTTCAATAATAAAAAATAATAAAAGTTGAGTTATTTGATATTTTCTAAAAAAAAGTGTCCTACTACTCCTAATGCTTAATTAGCGTGATTATATCACCCGACTACCAAGTTATGTAAATATCCGACAATAAATAACTGGAGTAGTAGGGTAATTATTATTGAAATCTTAGATTTTTATTTATTTTTTTTTTGAGGCATGAATATTTTTTAACGTAATTTGGTATACAGGGGTTTTAGGTCATGCTGAACAAGAATCTGTAAAAACAAAAGCCCTATCTCAATCGCTAATATAAATTCCTAATTATTGCGAATTTTTTTTGATCATAGTAGGCGTATTTAAGTTTGAAAACATTTTTTATTAATAACTTTTTAAACACAATCTGAAAGAAAAGAAGTATACCAAATTTGATTAAAATCGATCAACAAAATGGCCGAGATATTGGGGTGTAGTGGTGAAAAGTGGGACACACTGTATACAGGGTGTCCCACTTAAGATGTATCCACCCTACTAAAATCTTTATTTGTGAACCGATTTTCGAAAGATTTTTTTGCTGGATAGGGCTTGGAAAACTGCATTTAAAGCTATAACTTATATTTCTTAAAAAGGTACATCATGATCTACTGAGACGTTTTTTTTTTAGCGAAATTTCGGGAAAAACTATTAGCTATTTTTTTAGAGAAAAACTAATACCAGAATTAGATTCAGGACCTTTTAAAACCCAGGTGGTGTGAATTTTGCGACATTAGGATACATGGTGTTAAAGAAAATGGAGGAATTTTTAATAACAGCAAACTTTTTTTCAAAAATAAAGACAGTTTACTCTTGACTAATTTTTAGAATTCGGCCTAAAAACACTGTATGTACATATTAATTGTTTAGGCTCATTTTTTCCAATATCTTGGTTTGAGACTAAGCAGGATCGATCCCCAGAATATGAAAACCCAACTCTAGAAATATTTGTCATTTACACCCTCGTTTACACCTTATATGCACTCAATCCGTGGACACACTGTATATATATATAAAACTTAGGCATTTATTTTTCAATTGTTTTTTGATGTCATATTTAAAAACTTTAGAAAAAGAAAAAGCCCTACAACTTTTGTTAGAATAATTTTATTGTAACTACAGAAAAAACAGAGAAACGTGGGGGGGGGGAGTTAAGCGGATCACCCTGCACATAAGTACGTACGAAAATGTGCACATTTCAGAGTTTTGGTAGGAACTAACTACAAAAATTATTATTCCCACTATTCACAGATATTGTGTGTGTGTCCGTTGTCTCTAAATGTATACTCCATAATATAACAGATACATTTAAGTGTATAATATAATCTACGTTAGGCTGAGATTTGAGGATTTAAATTTAATTCATTTTCTACCCGGTAAGAAGCGCTTTCCGACAGGAATAAACTCAACAAGCCTCGCGATCGACGTGAAAGCAACATTAACAATAAAATTCAGGGAACTTCTGAGTAAGTACTTATGCGGTATTAAGTAGATTGACGTCTGATTGTTTTACGGATTCAATTTAGTTGAGTTGATGTACAGCATTATGCTAATTTTAGCGGTTCTTTTGAGGCATTTAAAATGCAGAAAATCCATGCAATTTAAAGTCGGGTCCACAGAGTACAACTTAATTTTCAGATGAGATTAGCAATTTTCTGGAAGGCTCCTTAATGAGATATTAAATTTAAATGTTCGTCGTAACAAAGTTAAATGAATTTTCCTTGCGTAATGTAAAAGTTTTAGCGCAGAATTACACTCAAGATGTTGTGAAAAGGTTTAAATGGGATAAACGATAGGACGCCCCTCGAAATAGGACAAAGTGGCTATTTTTGGTCCGATTTTGATCAACTTTTTTAGATTGTTGCTCATGGAAAACGTGAATTTTGTGATTTATATCGCAAAAATCAAGGCATACTTTGCAACATGTAACTTATTATAATTTCTTCTGTTAAATTATTTAAAGAAACTTCAAATTTTTAAGTTTATTCTTGAATTCTGTACTTATTGCTGAATAAATCTAAAATGGTTACAAATAGCCATAGGAATGTTCATAAAAAAATATTCGTTTTTCATTTCTACATCACAACGTCGAAAAATATACAGAGTGTTCCATATGAGAAAGAAGAGATGAATGAGAAAATTCAATTCAAAAAGTTCTAAACTGAAAAATATTTTTGGCCAACCTGTATATTTTTAGGAAGTGAAAATGATTCAAAAACATTAATCAGATGTAAATGCACTTGAACCTGTAATATTGTCTTGGCTCGCCCTGTATATTCGAAAATAATTTCCCGTTATTAACTTGATTTTTTTTTAATTTCTAGCTATCATAGAACTCGAGCTTTCGAAGTCCGACGCACTGTTGCCCCCCCTTGTATACAATTTCTGGAAATTCTAAACTTTTCAATAAAGCTGAAATTCCTCCAATGTATTACTTAAGCTTCCAATGTTTATATAGCAAATAGGTAAATTGCTTGCACTTATAACTTATATTCCACATTTACTTATTTATTTCCAATATTTTTGTATTCTTATCGACTTTTATAAAGTTAATTTCATTAAGTAACTAGTAATGGCTATGGCGTTGGCTTTCGATATAGAATAGAAATCGATATGAATATTCTTGAAACGCCAACGCCAAATGATGAATTACTGTATTGGGGATTCGCAGAAAAGCAGCCGCACACAAAACAAATAAATAAGAAAAATGGGAGAAAACGCAGGCAAACAAGAGAAGAGGAAGAAGATTGATCCTGAAAATAAAGTGAAAGGTAATGTATCTACTCTCCCGCCGAACCCTTTCAAGCAGTGAATTGCTGAGAAAAAATAAACCCGGTCTTTACGAGAGCATCAGACTCACTTTGGAAGAAGTTCTTGTAAATTTTATGAAAATTATACGACTCGCAAAGGGCGAGTTTTACCCAGAGTATTACTATAGATCCTTTTTCGATTTAATAAGAAAAAAAAACGTTTTACTATTCTAAACATTTTAAACTATAGTATTTGGTATTCAACACTATTAGCTGCGTTGGTTTTATGTGCAATTCGTATCCACTTTCCTTTCTATATTAACAACGAAAGATTTTGTGGTTTTAATCCTGCGTAAAACATGTTGCTGTTGAAGGATCCTGTTAATATCTCCTTACGATTAAATATTATTAAATTTGATCCCCTAATAATACGTTGGATAAACTATGTGCACAAAATACACCAAAAGGGGTGCTAACAACCTAACTATAGGTTCTGTCACCGACGTAATCCATCAAATTTTATGAAGCCCAAATTAAATCAACTGACCGGTTTATTTTCACAAATTATTAACGGTTGAAGTTCACTTCAGTCAAGTCCACGAATCAATATAAATTAAACATTTTGACACCAAGTTCAAATGAGAGCGTCAGTCGATTCTCGACTATTAAAACTCCTTCATGGGACGTAGAAGGAATTTATTGGATATCGGACATAATTAGGACTGACAACGCAACTGACACATGTAACCAGACGCCAGTGATATTCAATAAATGATAAAGGACTTCGCATAGGCTGTGGAGAATTGTAATCAAACTCTAAGTATTGTTTCCAACTCGTATTGTGTGGGTTCTTTGCAACATATCTACGTAAAAAATGTGTATATAAATTCTATATATAGGTATCCGTATTTTGTGGTTGATGTAAAACAAGTTTGAGTTATGAATCAACTCATAGATGAAAGCTAGGTATTTGTCCGAAAATCTGATAATATTCTCTTAGTGGGTATTTCGAGGGGTATTTCCAATTCAGTTACTGAATAAATGGATGCATTTATTTGATTATTTTGTGTGAAAATCGTGAAAAAAAATATGTGTAAATTCGCAGATATTTTAATTACTAAATACACCGCTAGACTAAAAATTCACTATTTTACGACTAAATGTGTCAACCTAGTAAGTTCAAAATCGATTTTGTCATTTTATTTCAAACTAAAAGTTTTTAATTCCTTTAATTATCTGCCATTATTTACAGTCTAGCTATAATTTGTGTTTCAAATTTGCTGATTTGAATTATTATTATTATTATTATTTAGAAGCAAGACCTAAAAAAATAGCAAAAGTAGTGGCTTTTTTTATACAGGGTGTGTCACGACGATGGGCCGTTAGCCGTTACAGGGGTTTAACACAATGGTCTATTCAATGAAAATATTTATCACTTTCGGTTACTTCCGGTTATACCCGAAGCAGCTGCCAACTTTGTTATTTTAAATGAAACGCCCTGTATATTTTTAGATTTTTTAATTAGGCGTAAAATTAACTTTCCAACAACCCCCTATTTTTTATTTTTGATATGGCGTTGCCGAATTATTCGAAAAAATATGAAAAATTTGGTCAGCACAAGGTTAAACGAGATAATTCGCTGTTTGTGTATTACTATTAATCGAGAAGATTATATTTTGCACCTATGTCGACAAGGGATGTACTTCAACGACACAATATTCTAATATTGATTATATTATACAGATTGTTTTTTACACTAGCGCCAATTTAGTACATTTCAAAGTGCATTTTTTCATTTTTTTTAAATGGAACACCCTGTATATTATTGTAGTTTTGAATTGGCACCTTAATTCTCTACAATTTTTATGAATGAGTCTTATAATACCTAAAATCAATATTTTGTCATGGCAACCGCGATATGGCAAGACATAATCACGTTCTTTAAATGCAAATATCTGGAAAACGGCTAAACCAAATATCAACAATCAACATATCATATATTTTTGAATTCAGGTGAAAAAAGATTTATTTGATTTTTTGAAAATATATAGGGTGTTCCATTAGAAATTTACCTCGAAATTTACCAATTTGGTGTTTTTTAACTTTTCAATATCTATTCGTGATATTGCACAACACTTTCTGGCGATTTAGGACAAACCCTACAACTATTGTATTTAATGTTTTTTTCTATCTTGTATAATAAGCGAGGTAGACGCTGTCTAAATATATGGAATAACCCTGTACATTGGTATTGTTTCTTTGGTACACGAAGTATAGCTTCACAATTCTGTATCATCCAGTAGATTAAGTTCCCACGGAAGGAAAGTCCACAGAAAGAGAAGTGCGGAAAAGCAATCTCTATAAACTACAATCTCGTTTAGCTCGCTCGTAAAATTTAGAACTGTTAGAAAGAGAATTATTACTATAATTTGGAAGGTGACTAACAAATATTTTCAAATACTGCGATGTAAATCTTGCAGAATTCCATTATTTGACGAAAATTTCCTTCGTTCAACTGTTACTTATTATTACAATTTTTTAAAAATACACACGTTTAAAACATGTAGTTTATCTCCTCTAATAACAATGAAAAGAAACTTGACCAAAAACAGCGTTAAGAAAAGAAGAACGTAGTTAGCCCTAACTCTAATTTGCTGTTGCTGCATAGGGAGTTTTTGACCAAAAATCAGTAGTATTCCTAAGGAGTTAATCTCGGAGTTAATTTAGTGCAAAAAATAGTTATCCTGTTCCGACTCCGAGTCCTGTTCAGACAGACTGACGGTTTAGAAGAGAATTAACCATCAAACTTATGTTAAATTGTCGGTGATGCGGTATTTTCTCGGGTATTTTTGTCTAGCACAGCATACAGTGTGGGAACTGTAAGTGGAATAAATTCTGTAACTTGGATATATATTTTTGTTTATTTTATCGGCAATTTTAAAAGAGAACGCACACTATCTATATTCCATTTTATAATAAAGAGGATATAGTGTCCACTTGAATTTGAAAATTAAAAAAAAATAAATCGTCTTCAAAAACTCAACCAATACAGAAGGCAAAAAGAAAGAATATAAGAAAAGTTATTATATTAATATCATCCGATTAGAAATCTCAAACTCTGTAGAATAGGTACCTATAGTAAATACTAGATTAAATGAAATCAGAACTCGTCCTGACTTAAAACTTAATCTCGAAAATAATCTAATTATTGACGAGACAGAAATAGCAAATTTATATGGAAACTATTATTAATTAATTATAGATTACCAGGTTAAAATTTATTTTGACAAAAATACTTCGTACTCGTTATTGAATTCTACTAACAAAACTTTAACCCATAACATTATAGGAAATTAAACACATTATCTTAGGCCTTAAAATAGAAAATGGATGTGACGAAGTTTCTGTTAGGTAGGTATTTTGCTAAAAAAATGTTGCTCAGAATTTTTCGAAATTATTATATTATATTAGGTATATTAATTAATAATAAATAAATCTGTAGGGCTCGGTGAATTTTCTAGTCGCTTAACAATATCCGAGACAATATCAGTACTCACCATTAATATTCAAAAAAGATGATCCTCTGCTAATTCAAAATTATAGGCGAATTTCTCTTTTAAAAAAATAATAGACAAAGCTGTATGTAACAGAATAAACAAGTTTTTTTTTTCAAAATGATTCAATCACGTTTTATACATTTATAATGACAGGAAATTAATCAATATTAATTTATTTACGAGTTTATTTACTAAAAGAGTCAAAATTCGATTATGACGATTTAGACTTAATTTTAAAGATAAGTTAAGCGGCTAATTACAAAAGAAATTGATCCTTAGACAATACACATACCTATGTAAATATCGATGCAGGCTGAAAGTATTTTCTATTACATAACTTCAGTTAGAGATAGATACTTTTACTCTATTGATACTAAAACAATTTTCACAATCTGACGCGTGATTTCATTAGTCACTTTGCAAATATTTTGAAAATTATGGGATTTGCAGAAAAATTCATTTAAGATATACCTAATTACATAATATGCATTTTAAATAAAATCTACAAACACCTTAGTCTTAACTTAAAGGAACAGGTGCTTTCAGCAACAAGTTCAGAAAACTCATTATTAAATTGTGCATATTTACCACAAAGTTTACGGGCCTCAACTTGTGGTCACTCTGCTTAATAGGCATTTTTCTACTTCGTATCACACGCCAAACGACGCTTCAATGAATTTTCGTAGTGCAAACTCACAAAAACAAAAAAAAACGCACTTTTCGCCCTCGCCCGAACTCTTACCTAACTGTTCTCTATTATTTGGATTTACTCTCAATGCTATGGGTTTACGTTCGGCGTTATCTCCTGATTATCATGAATTAATGGAAATTTAAAGTCAATTAAAATGTCATAGAGGTACGCATATTAACACTGTAAAGGTCTTACTTTATCTGTCTGATCCGATAGGATATATACACAAAATATAAATTTTATTTGATCGCATGGAAAATTTTTTTTGTTACAAAATATTCCAGGATTGGCGAGGTTTGTGCGAGCTGGATCAGTAAGAAATTTTGATACTGTAAATACTTAAAGTACTTAAATTGCTAATATTGGTAGAGATTACGAGATGAAAACGGTTTAACTTCGGTTTAACTGAATCAGTACTTAGATGGCTCATCAAGAAAATAGTAACGATTGATCCTTCCGCAACTATGAACTGATTCTGATCATATGATTCAGATGGCTTAGAACTTAGTTGCAGATTTTGAAGTAGGTATAATTTTCGCAATATAAATTATTGTGGCTTAGAACAAATGCTAATGTAACGATATTACGAGGTACCTATATTATACGAAAATCTTTTCAATGTTAAAAAATTTGATTTTAAGCAAATCTGTAGAAAATACCTAAATACGCTTCGGTACCACGCAAAAAATAGTTTTGCTGCCGAGCCTGTTTCTTACACCTAAGTCGAGTAGGTTAATACAGAAAAAGTGAGAAGAAAAAATAATACATAAAGAGGTACATAATTACATTTGAAATGTTATAGAATTAAGTATTTTTAGATATTTCTAAAAGGTAGTTTTTAATATTTTTTTGAAGGGAAATGTTTTTCTGATTCGAGTTTAATATCATTCTGTATTTGTGGGTATATGCCCACTTTACTGGCGTTTGATTCTTTTTAATAAAGAAAAGAATGGCGCGAAGTGATAAAAACTATTAGATATAAATTATTGAAAGTTAGTCATTCGAAAATAGACCCGTACCTTTTCTGTTTACAGTGGACAAGAAAATTATTTTTATTTCTTTTTGGGAACCAATTTTATTATTATAAAATAACTTGTTTGTTTCGATTCAATATTTTCATTTGTAGAATTGAAAGTGGCAAAATACTATTTTTTGAGAATCGAATAATTTTCCTATTCCTTCTCCAAGAGGCTTAAAGACCGGTCATTTATTTTTACTTTTATCACAATATTATAAATATTCAATAGTAGAGGTCATTCTTTCATTAAATTCATCGAATTGTAATCAAGAAACTTAATTATACTTTATAGGCATTTTCAATTTTAGAACAAAGCCCACATCAATCATTGACGGATAATCTGTTTATGAAAACCAAAATATCTCAAGTGTGTGGATTTAACAGTATTTAACATTTTGTTACTGATAAAAGCTTAGTTTTGCGCTATAAATATAACGTAGACAATGTAGACATTTAAATAAACATATAACGTCGATTTAATTGACGGTACGTCACCAACAGTTTACCATTTTAATTGTAGAAGTTGCAAAAGTAATGGGTTTCATTCAATCTGCTAATTTAACAACAGTGGACGCACTAATAAGTAAATACGTTTTATAGATGACGACAAAACCGTCGACAAAATCCAATTTGTGCTCTATCAATTACACATAAAATGGCAATGCGCCCATTCACCTACGATTAACAGAATTCGGGATGTAGCCTCTCGTGTAGCCTCTTGGAGCTGAAACACGTAGGGGAGACCGGGGATGGTTGGGACAAAATTTACATTTGAATTTTTTGCATCTCATCTATAGATATAATTAAAAATTTGGTGCAGGGCAATGGCAGCTACTTTATTTGACTAGATAATTAATCATATTAAACCTCGTATTAAACACAAATATAAAAAAGTATGTAGCCAAAAAAAAATCAAATGTCAGGTCATGTCATGTGTACCAACATGCCCCTTAGCCGGGGTATGTTGGTACACACTACGGAGTTGGTTGGTGCAGTCTATATTTTTGGGTTTTTTTGGTTCAACAAAAAAAATAATAACGTTAAAAAGTAATTTAGATTAGGCTAGGTTTGTGTAATAATGTTAAAAGGTAGATTTTATTCTAATAAAATGAATTACTATTCATCTCTTTTTCGCTGCTCATTTTCGCACTTTTCTCCTTTTCAAGTTCATCTTTCATAGGAGTGTCAGTTAGACAGGAAGATTTTGTCTTGCGTCTGTTCTGTTTAAGTTTTTTTGGTGCAACCAGTACCAGTACCAACCGAGCTGGACCAAAATGTACCAACCAACCCCTTCGCAATAAATTGTCAAAATTTCACAGCTCTTGAATCAATAGGTACGTTATATGTTTGTTTCAATATACAGAAATGAAGCAAACTAAATATATATTCGTCACTGAGCAAAATAGAAACTAAAACCTACTCATTGACTATGTTTTATAATGTTATATACAGGGTGATTCGTGAGGAGAGGGTCGTACTTTACCAAGAGATAGGGAACATTGAGGTGATCTTAAATCCCCATATAGTAATGGCTATAGCGGCTTCGTTTCCGAAATACACAAATACAGGGTGTTTTATATTTTTTGGAAGAATTTTCTTTTCGCCATATATCTGTAATGCGTAAACGGAATTCAATGAAATTTTGTATTTTTGTTACAGTAGTCATTCACCATCAAATGCGTGGGATATTATTAAAATATCAGGGCCGGACCCAGAATAAAATTATTTTTAAATTATTCCTAGAAAATAACACTCTGTATACTGTTTATGAAATTCTTGATATTGAAATATTAATTTACATCTAGAAAGATACAAGATCCCATAAAAAAATATTTTGGCACCATTTCATTGTTTAAGTAAAAAAATTAAATTGTTGAGGAATCAAATTTTTTTTTGAAAAATTGAGAGAAAATAGTCACTTCAGTCCTGTTGCATGGCCCCCGAGATCACCTGATCTCACACCCCTTGACTATGTTTTGTGGGGTTATTTAAAACTGAGGTATACAAAAAAGAAATAAACACCAGAGAACAGCTGTTTGCAAGAATTGAGCACTTTTGCAATGAAATTAATAACAATTTAGAAATTGTTAGAAAAAGCATAAATCAAATGACAAATCGATCAAGAAAATGTATCGAATTTGGCGGTGGTCACTTTGAAAACAGACTGTGATTCAAAAAATTTAATTGCATTTAGTAAATTTGACTGTTAAATTGTTAATTTTTATTATGTGTTATTTTTTTAAGATTATTAATTACACAGTCAATGAGTACATTGAAAAACGCTAAAATCGCAAACTAACGTGTAGTTTTGAATTTTTGGTATGTTAGGACCAGCACTAGTAGTATAAATCCAAGTTTGCAGCTTCGAAAGACCTGTGCTACCTTCGAGGCACTAAAAAACCGGTAAATTTTCGGACTTTTTTTGATTATTTATTTATATCTCCTAAACTATGCGTTATATCGAAATGGCTAATCTAAGCTTTTTTTAAAGTAGATTAAATTTGCTACAATTTGATACCTGAATCAGCTCTGTACGTCAAATAGTACTCAAGATACAGCAGGTTCAAAATTGGTAATTTTTTCGAAAAAACTGAATTTTTAACTTTTCGTCAACTCCGGCTTCCTTCGAAAGCCAGGGGATTGAGACGAAACAGGCAGTAAAGGATGCTGACTGTGATATCATTAAGAGAGCACTCCAAAAAAGCACCACTTTTGAATCAGTGTTAATCGTTGAAGAGGATGTGGATCTCCTAGTTCTTCTTAATGGCTTGGGATCCACTACCTATCAAAAATGTTTTTTTCCAGAAAAGTGAGGTGACTGTGGTCCATTGCAATATTCCTCAACTTCATTCAAACGGGGAGAAGGAGTTCTCCTCCTGTGTTGTTTTTGCACACGTTCACAGGGTGCGACACCACTTCTGCCCTTTTCTGGTCCGGGAAAAATAAACTGTGGAGCGCTCTTCAGAAATATCCCGAACTGATAACCATCGCAGAACAATTTCTCCAACCTACTGCGACCCACGAAACCATAACAGACTCAGGAGCAAAGTGCCTCGTAGCTCTGTACAGAGGAAATTACAAGGTAGAAAATCTACATAGCCTGCGGTACAAAATTTTTCTGCAAACGGCCACCTCTGTTAAGGTCGACCTGGCCCGCTTGCCTCCAACAGAAGATAGTGCGGCATTCCATGCCTACCGAACTTACCATCAGGTACAAAAATGGTTGGTGGCTGATAAAGATGTCACTTAGTGGGACTGGACTAGGACTGAACAGGGGCTCATACCTACTACCATGATGGGCGAAGTCAACCCTTCTCAAAATTATTTCCTGCCAGTTTAAGAAAGGGTGTACCGGAGGCGGCTGCACATGTCTGAAAGCAGGTCTCAGATGCTCCTCCATGTGCAAATTCTGCTCTGGCATCTCCTGCCAAAACGTCGCGTCGCCGTTATACAGATCGACGAAGGATGGGAGGATAATGACGACGACATCGACGATACACTACCCGTAATTACAATAGAGGATTCTCAACCACCTTCGAAACGGCTTAAGTGAAAATTTGTAAAAAATTTAGTTTTCCCATTGTTTGTTTTTTTAATATAATTTTTTAAGTATGAATAAATCCAGTGGCTACACGTAAATTTATTAAAATTTCTCTTGATACGAGTTTCATCGTAGGATAAGTATTTCCCCCGAAATTTGAGCCGGAAGTTGACGAAAAGTTAAAAATTCACTTTTTCGAAAAAATGACCAATTTTGAACCTGCTGGATCTTGAGTACTATTTGACGTACAGAGCTGGTTCAGGTCTCAAATTGTAGCAAATTCAATCTTCTTTAAAAAAGATTAGAACGGCCATTTCTATGTAACGCATAGTTTAGGAGATATAATTAAAAAAACAAAAAAAGTCCGAAAATTTCCCGGTTTTTTAAGTGCCTCGAAGGTAGCACAGGTCTTTCGAAGCTGCAAACTTGGATTTACACTACTAGTACTGGTTCTAACAACATACCAAAAATTCAGAACTACATGTTAGTTTGCGATTTTAATGTACTCATTGACTGGCCTAAATCATTAAAAATATTTTTATTATTTTGCTAGGTACCATGTGATACGAATAAAAGATACTGCAAACAGAGAAGAAAAAAAAAATATGTTACTGATATCTGAAGTGACTATTTTCTCTCAATTTTTCAAAAAAAATTGATTCCTCAACAATTTAATTTTTTTACTTAAACAATGAAATGGTGCCAAAATATTTTTTTATGGGATCTTGTATCTTTCTAGATGTAAATTAATATTTCAATATCAAGAATTTCATAAACAGTATACAGAGTGTTATTTTCTAGGAATAATTTAAAAATAATTTTATTCTGGGTCCGGCCCTGATATTTTAATAATATCCCACGCATTTGATGGTGAGTGACTACTGCAACAAAAATACAAAATTTCATTGAATTCCGTTTACGCACTACAGATATATGGCGAAAAGAAAATTCTTCCAAAAAATATAAAACACCCTGTATTTCGGAAACGAAGCCGCTATAGCCATTACTATATGGGGATTTAAGATCACCTCAATGTTCCCTATCTGTTGGTAAAGTACGACCCTCTCCTCACGAATCACCCTGATAAATGAAAATATTTACTCACAAGTAATTAAAACAAAAAACATTTTATAACTCGGTAACAAATAAACAGATGTAACTACCGCTTTCTACCGTCTGCTTTGATCATCTGAGGAATACACTTACACAATCATGGTTGCCGTCTGTTGCACAGTTAAGGAAATATTAAGCCTGTACCAACCTACCCCTGTGCCCAACCATCCCCGGTCTCCCCTACCTATATTTTCCACAAGAAAAAAAAACGCATTTTTTTCACCTTTCCTCTGATAACATTTCGACGCGTCAGGCGACAATAATGGCCACCATGAACCTAAACCAGAGGCGAGGGAGGCTTCTTAATATATTTGGGTTCATTTTTCGTCATTTTATTACAAAATTAATTGTGATTGCATCTTCAAAAGTACATAAAAATAGACCTCTTGTTAGGAAGCTCTAAATCTAACCATTATCGAGAAACATCGATCTAAATCATATCCTGCCTGCAACACGACAATTTAAAATTATTGTTATTGTTCTTATTATTATCTACTATTATTTATTTAACCACATACTCATAAACCTCGTTATAAACCGATACAAGAAACAAGCCACACACTTGCGCAAAAATAAATGTCAAAAATGATTCATGTCTACAATACCTATATAAAATCTTACAGTATGGAAAAAGCAGAATTTCAAGACTTCCCACCACTGGAAGTTAACTCCGAGGTTAACTCCGAAACTTTTGATGAGTCTGACCCCAAAAGGAGTTTTTATCAGTAGTATCGACTACAGGGGTTTTCAAGGAATCCAAAAAGCCTATGGACATGGTATGGGTCCTTTGTCACGTTATACAAAAAAAAATGCGGAAAGAACGCTGAATTTAAGAAAAAGCTAATTAAGTGCATCGTTGTTCCCTCGGTTGTTCCTAAGAATGAAATGATCTTCATCTTTAATAATTGGACTCATATTTTGTAAGTGTCCTTTGACGATTCTATCCAACATGTCGACTGACTTCGAAGGATCGACTAGTTTGTAGCTATTATGTACGTTTTAAAGTTGTACAATCAAAATTGTGGTGGCCTACTGAAATGTAATTCATAATCAAATTTTTAATTTTCGCAAAACTGATTACAATCTCGATGTGTAAAATGAAACTGCTGACCTAACTACACAACGATTTGAATAACCAGACATATTGGTATTTAAATTCCAAGCCAGTGTTCAACGTAGGCAAATTATATAATTCTATTGTGTTGCAGTTTGTAGTTTGTGTGATGTGAAACGTAGGCGATAACAATGTTGTAAGGAATTTATTATAATTTATGTGTAAGAGTGTCTAAATCATAAACTGTCTTTAAGTACAATTTTGCTACATTTGATGTGGTAGGTACCTATTTTATTATTGATTCATCTGAAAACAAACGTAGGAAAAGAGTGAAACACTTAGAGTAATATGCGAAACGAAGGCAAACGATAAAGAATGGGATATAAGAAAACAAATAAATGGTAGGCTCGCTAAATAATAATAGACCATTTTAAAAAAAGTCTAACTTCTAATTGAACTTATACAACGGCTGCACTTCAAGAGTGAGTTCAAGAATATTATCATTCATCAAGTCACAGAATATCATCAAGCTCGTCATCAAGTCAATCGCGGAGGAACTACTATTCAAAAAGCTATTGATGAGTATTTGCTTATATCACATAGTGGACTCAAATTCATTGCTTCCTGTGATATAAATAAACTCCTAAGTGAATTCTTTGTAAAAAAGTGACGAAACTCCTCGTAGAGTTGCTGTATAGGAAAAACGACTTAGACTACTTGATTAACTGCGGTAATTCTGCTTGAAATTAAATGAGAAATTGAAAAAAAAAGGAAGACAACGATAATGATTTTAGCAGTTTCTCGAGCATTTATAGCAGTTTTTTTAAAACACTTTGAATAATTTTTTTCGTTACCTACTAGATTTAAATTAATTTTTATATCTTTTGTCACACTCCGTAAGATGGCTCAAACATGTAAAATATATATTTTTAGACCAGACTTGCTAAATTTACTCATCAATTTATATTTGAAAATAAAAATATCTCAAGTACCTGAGTATTATTTTTATTAAACCTTTAAAATTCTTACACAAATTGTTATTTTTAGTTACTGATAAAGGCTCGTTAATCCTACTTACTATTATTGTATATTTAGAAGGCTTAGATTCATTCAAGTTTATTTTTAAATTTTAATATTTTGTACTTTTATTTAAGCTGCGCCCGTTTCATGCTTCAATTATTTGATTTTATTTATTTCTATTTGAAACCACCACGCACCGCCAAAAAGCTTACAAAAAAATGTGCGTGTATGGTGCAAATTGCTTAGGTCTCAAAATATTTAATAAACTTCCAAATAATATAAAAGAGTGCACAACTTTGGATCTCTTTAAAAAATTACTCAGGTTACGTTTAATTGAAATATGTCCATACTCTTTAACTGAATATTTTAATTTTAATTCCTCTAAATTTGACTCACTTGTAATTTGTTAAAGTTATAAGTAACACAATTTGATAATTTTATTATGTATGTCATTTTATTTTTTATTACATGATATTCTATACGTATTATGTATCTTACCTTACTTTTAGCTTAAGTATTTATTTGACTTTTCCTATACAATGTAAAATTGTCGTTTGGAATAAATGTGTTATTATTATTATTATTATTATTATTTAATGTAACATGCTCGGTAACATGTGTATTAATTTTTAAGGATAGCCACTATACGCATTAATCAACGTTCTTTTTTTCTTATATTATAGAAACATACCTACTATCTCTGAATATTTCTCGATTTATCAAATGCCATTTTGGTGTAACAACATATCTAGAGATAAGTTAAAACACTGACTATGAAGTAGTTTCCATTAAAATATCGAATACTTACCACTGCATGGTTAACTTTTCGACAAGCAAGTTGTGATCTGGCTAGTCACCTAGTTACTATAATTTTCGATAATTTTACATCATAATTGACATTTGTAAAATAAGACGCCTGAATCAAGGATGACCGAGATATTATATTTGCAAACATATAATTTCCGAGATGATTTCATCTCGGATATACATTTTTTATAAAAAAGTAAGCCATTTTCGTGTAAACTAGAAGCAATATTTATCTAAAGTTTACATGCATTTTTTACTAACCTTTAATAGTTACGTCGAGAGTTACGTAATTAAAAAAAAAATAGAAAAATTCGTCATTTTGAAATTTTTAATAAAATTTATTTTTAGCTCGGTTTTTAGGCAATAACTTTTTTCCGAGCTTTTTCTAGATGTTCAATTGCTTGTTTCTTAGCAGCATCGGGTTTCTCGGAAAAAAGTACGCCAGACCGGATCTTTAACCATAATTTTATCTCAAATCGAAATCCTACCGAGAAAATAGAGCGTAACGACACCTTGTTTATATATTCAGATTTCTTATTAAGCTTTAGCTTATATATCTTTCAAAGAGTTTTTTCCTACTTAAAATTGAGTCATACGATACATGACCTTACAAGTGAAATTCACTTGGTATACAGGGTGTTATTTAAGTACGTAGACAAACTTTAACGGGTGATTCCTTGTGCGATTTTAAGACAAAAAATCCATATAAACATGTCCTAAATGTCTAGGTGTCTTTTTGGTTTTCTAAATTTTTCTCTGACTTACCAGTACCTATGACACGACGTTATTAACACTTAAAATTATCTACAGGGTCGTTGTTTTCTGTGATCATGACTCCTTTAAGCCCCCCCACTTTATTACGACGCCACTGACTAAGTTTGAAAATAAAATCTAATTTATCATTGTATTTTCAAGTTTTCACTCCCTTGAATTTTTTCACTATGTGACGTCCTAGAAGTTATTTTGCAAAAAATAAAAGAATGTATTGTTATAAGGATAATTATATAATAATATTGGCAGTGTCCATGAAACAATAATCTACAAGGTGCTAATTAATACTAAAATTATGTCTAAAGAGATAAATAAATACCTCTGTTAAGTTTTATTCTCGGTTTTATTTAGATCATGCCATGATAACTTTAATTTTAATTAACACCTTGTAGATTATTGTCTTATGGACACTGCCAACAGTAATATAAATTACCCAAAAATTACCCTTATGACAATGCATTATTTTATTTTTTGACTCGTTTTTTGCAAAATAACTTCTAGACCGTAAGAGATAGTATAAAACTTCAAGAGAGTGAACAGTTGAGGAACAAAATGATAAATAAGCTTTTCTTCTCAAACTTGGTCAGTGGCGTGGCAAAAACAAAATTGGGGGGGCTTAAAGGGGTCATGACCACAAAAAACGAGGACCCTGTAGATTACTTCAAATGTTAATACCGTTATTTCATAGCTCGTTTCATAGGTACTGGTAAAGGTATTATATGTGCTAAATTTGAATTAATTATTCCTAAAATTGTCAAAGAAAAATAAAAAAACATCAAAAATATAATTTATTTTAACACCATGTACAGGGTAAGTCACGTAAAAGGTCCACCCCATTTATTTGGGTAATTTTGTATATATTTTTGGTTTTCGGGACTCTATTCTACATGATTTTTAACGTAGATTACGATTCTGATCAAACATTTTTTATTCAACCAAACATATACAAGGTGTTTAAAAATACGTGTTTATCTTAAATGGCACGTCCTATATATTTCTACACATTATTTATTTATGATACAAACATACAGCATACAGGTATTATATATTTTTGAAATCCCCTCGAATAGCTGCATAGAAATGTGTAGAAATATATAGGGTGTGTCATTTAAAAAAAACACGTATTTTTAAAATCCCTGTAGGTAGGTATATGTTTGGTTGAAATAAAATCTTTTATCAGAATCGTAATCTACGTTAAAATTCGAGTTAAAATTCATATAGGATAGAGTCCCGAAAACCAAAAATATATTCAAAATTACCCAAATAAATGGGGTGGACCTTTTACGTTACTTGTACCTACCTCGAAAATCGAGTCGAAAACCTAAACGTTTAAAAGGACACATGTTTATATGAACTTTTTGTCTTAAAATCACCAAGGAATCACCCCTTAAAGTTTGTCTATGTACTTAAATAACACCCTGTATATAGGTATTAAGTCATGGAATTTTTGTATTCTGTTTTAAAAACAATATGTTTGAATGAAGTATCTAATTACAAATTTATAAATAAATAGGCTTCTATTCGACCCCACAATAAGAGTTGGGGAAATCTGTCTGCAACATTTTATTTCTAACGATTCAAGTACAAAAAAAGCTTAATTTTACGTCCAATCGAGAAAGAAACTTACAAAAATTGTGCAATATGAACATAAAATATAGAGGGCGATTTTTGATATCTACTGTTGAGATAGATTGAAGTTCCATAAAATAAAAACGAGCATAGAAATATAAAAAATTAAATTAAATCTATATTAAAAGCACAAAACTCGGCACAAACTTATATCCTTTTCATGAAATGCAAAGCCTACTTCGATCATTTTGCATTTACTGATTTGCATGGTCTGCTAAAGATATAATAAATCTCATTTCAAGATAATTTATAATCCGATTTTAATTTGATAAAAATCATTGCGGCTTTATGAGAATCGTTCTTTACGTCTACAGATTGAGATTTTGTAATAAGAAACTAGGGGATACATTTCAGAAGTGATTTCCCTTATACCGCCACCAATAATTACATTCGACTCGATGTTTTTCTGTCACTCGGCTTAAGTACCTACATCACTACAGAATTTAACAATGTATGTATTGATTGGTAATCCAAACCGAGTAGGTACAAATGTATAAAACTGGATACAATTATCTACCCCTCTTTCTCCCACGCATAAGCAATATGGGTCACTACATTGTTACGTCCAATGAAAACCATGTTATTCGATAAATACAGATCAATTTGATGCTGAGGTTAGCGAGCGCATTCTATGGTGGCCCGTTCCACTGTGGAATTTGAAGTTTGATTGAAAAGTGGCAAATATTTTTGAATTGTAATTAAAATATTCCCTCGAATATTCCTAATTTAAAAACGGCTCTTCAACATTTTAGGTAAATACGAGGGTAAATAACTCAATAAATAAATAAATTTAAAGCTTAATTAAACATAAGTACATATAAAATACAAAGTTGATTACATGAAAAAGTACCATAAATACGGCGGAAAATCCTGTTAAAAACTGTTTTATGAAATTAATTTTTTAATTTTTATTAATTACTTTTATCGCTATACTCATATTCTGAATAAAAGGGAACTAAATTGCGCTAATATATAAAAAAAAGTTGTAGTTTATGTTTATAGCACCCCTAACTTAAAGATATCTAAATGTTTTCAGGCAAATCGACCTAAAATGAAGAACTTAAAAAACGTTTAATATTACCTACTTGTATAACAAATAATACAAATTTCGAGATATAAAGACGTAGGTATAATAAAAAATAGTTATTGCAAAAAATAAAATCTTACCTTATCATTTCTATTTCGGAATCCCAAAAAGGACAACTTCCTTAAATTCGTTTTCTGAGCGTTATTCATCTCGATCGAATAAACAGCACTGACACAATATAACCACAAAACAAACTCAAACTAAAATTATGTTTTAAAGCAAATTAGTTTTACACTACAATGTATACACAAGAAACAAACTATGGCGACAGAAACACAATTTTTTTTCTAGGCGACCTTCCACGACGAGTGATGGCGAATAAAACTTGAAAAAACATGGGGTACCCCAAGTCCGACGTTTCGACCTTTTTGAGGACCCTCCGGAAGAGAACACGGGAGGGCGCGTACGAACCCGTCTTGTGAACTTGACTCGAGACGACGTGGATATCTGAAAAATAAAAAGGCACAGTTAATAAACATTATCTGCGAGTAGTGCGATGAGGTGAGAAAAACAATAATCTACAGCCAGTTTGAAGGAAATTATTTATGGTTTAATGTGCATGGGTAGGTGGCCTCTGCAACAGGCCCGAAAGCGCAACATCTGAAGGTGCAACAATGTCCTCATGACTCATACTTTATATTATGAAAAAATAAAAAGTGTTAGTCTGGGCGTGAAATTTTGAAAAACATTATCTTAATAAATTTGTTTATTTAACCAGTATCAAGAAAAATTAAAGTTAAAGTCAACAGACTCTATGATTAATTGAGCTAGTAAATTATTATTGAATATATGTATTAGTCTTTGTCTAATTAATTGTATTTTTAAAATGTTACTTAATTATAGATATCTTGGTAGATATTTTATTATAGTCATATCTTAAGACAATATAGCTTATATAGCACATGATA
Source organism: Rhagium mordax (assembly GCA_963680705.1). Lineage (NCBI taxonomy): Eukaryota > Metazoa > Arthropoda > Insecta > Coleoptera > Cerambycidae > Rhagium > Rhagium mordax. The sequence goes on from OY796656.1 coordinate 11,946,688, forward strand.
GATAAAGTATGTTGAATTATCAGTGGCAAATTTGACATCTGGTAATGTGGCGCTGTATTTTGCAGGAGCTTTATAGTTGTGTCTATATAAGTATACCTACAGTTTGATTGTGATTTGTGTACGGGGTGTTCAACGTAACTTGCTACCCCCATAATTTCCTTATTTATAAGATAATAAAAAAATTAAAAATTTTATGTTATTGCATTTTTCACATACTTTTTAAATATGTTATCAGATCATATCTCGTCTTCTTCAAATAATGATTGTTGTAAAGATAAAATAAATATAATTTATCTGTTATTTCAAACAGTTTTTTATTAATAACTTCCTTAATATTACTCGAAATATACAAGTATTATATATTTTTGAAATCAGAAAAAATAGGCAAATCCAAATATGTAAAAATATATAGGGTGTTCCATTAAAGAACAACACGTTTTTTCGCACCCACTGTATATTTTCTGACATGGATATGATTTGATAACATATTTAAAAAGTACGTGAAAAATGCAATAAGATGAAATTTTCAATTTTTTTATTACCTTGTAAAATGAGAAAATTATGGGGGGTAGCAAGTTACGTTGAACACCCTGTACATAAAATATTGACTGATCATTTGTAAAAAAATATTTCTGGCTTGTTGTTTAGTAAATAATATTTATATAATCTTGGAAAAAAATACGATATTTTACTGCAATTAGTTTTATTTACCTATCCCTCTGTATAATTATGCAATTCAGTTCACACACTTGTTTAGATTAATTTTTAAAAATAATTCGCATACGTATACGTTGCATTTGCAGAGCTGCCTCATATTCCGACCTGCAACGTAGGACGCACAATTTACTGTCGCATGTGGCGATTACCAATAACGATTTGCTTTGTAATATTATGTAGTGTTATGTACTTTTAATTGGCCATCTGTTAAGAACACAACCAACACCATTACACATCGAGAAATCGAGCTATGTACTGCATTGGCGTACGTGTACGTTTAAGGGAAAACCGTATAATAAAATTTTATTATAACAAAACAATATTCTAACAAATTCAAAAAAAAATTTTGGCCACTTCCCCTAAATCGAATCTTCCGAACAAGAACATAAGGAAGATGAATAATTTTTCAAAATAAAAATTTTTTTCTCAAGAATGCTTCTATCATTTTAACTTTAAATTCGACTTTTGCCCAAATATAGTTTTCAGATTTTCAGAAATAATATAAGTGTTATAATAGTAGTTAATGCCATAAGTATATATTATTCACGAGGGTGAAAGTTTACGCCACGAGCCGAAGGCGAGTGTCGTAAATCACTCAAGTGAATAATAGCCATTAGATGCAAGTAGAATATTCTATTTTATCCTCGACTATTAAATGTTTTTGATTAAATCTTTACTGAAGAAATTTAGTACCTAAAATTTATTTTTAACATTTTTATGAGCAGGCCGTTGTGTCAAACGAACCTGTCCTGGCCTGTCACAAATTAAATTCAACAGTCAACGTTGTTTACAATTAATTTCGTACTTTAACTCACTCACTCATGGCCACTTCAATGAAATTTTTAACAAATATCCGATACGTTGTCATAGAAAGTTTGTTAATTATTCACTGCAGTGAATAATGATAACATTATTCACTGCAGGGAATAACGGACAGCATTATGCTTGAGGAAGTACAAACATAATGGATAAAAATAGTTTGGTACTAATTTCATGCAAAAAAGCAAGTGGAAGGAGTAGCAAACAAAGGTTTTCAGCATGGAACGGTTAACCATTCCGAAAATTTTGTTAGAGCTTATAGCCTAAATATTGGAAGTGTTGGATGATGTACGATGTACGAGCTGATATTAATATGACGTGTTACGTACGGTACGAGGGAAACACAGTTGCCGTCACTAGAGTATTATCAGTTACCTGAGTTTGCAAAGATTGTGTGTCATACATGATGTATTCTTTTTCCCATATTTCAGTTCTGCTGTTTCTCACGTCCTCGCCTCACGCAAATCTATTTAAGCTTCACACAATACAACATATAACCTCACTTTCGCACGTCTACCCCCGCACGTGACGTCATATCGACATTAACGAATTAGTGTCAGCAAACCAGTACACTATTGTAAGTGTGGTCCGCCTAGTTACTATTATTGTGTGTTCGTAAAAAAAGAATATATGGAGACACATTCGATACAAAAAAACCTCGAAAAAAACGTAATTTATTTCAAGTACTGATGTGGTTATATCTAGGCTAATTTTCCTGGACTACATAACTGTATTACTATAGATACGCGTTTTTGATTACCTAAGTAGGTGAAATTACAAGCTGTTTAGGCATTAGTCATTCGTAATACATATTCTGAGAAAGTTTTATTGTTCAAACAAACTATTCAAATTTGTTTATGTTGTGATAATTTTTTATGTTGTTTTCTTAGAATAAAATAAAATAAAATGACAAGAGTTTGCAAAAATAATTGCAAAAGAAATCACAATCAGCATATAGGTAAGTACATTTTTAATATTGCGGGACTGCTTTACGAGGATTAATTATTTAAGCACAGATTATGCCCAATTAAATATATATGTATAGTAGAAGTATAAAGTTTTAATATTTAATTAGGTTAACAGAGTATTGATTAAACGAGGATTATGACAAATGAATCATTATCTGGATTGTTTAAATGCAATCCAGATACTTTAAATGATTATTAGGATCAAAGGAAAATGTCGGTAATTATGTAATTACTGTCGTTAGTTATCAGCAATCGGTAAGTTATTTATTATATTAGACTAGACTAGAGGGATTATTTATCAATTTTTGTCATTTTTATAACTTTAGAAAATACAGAATTTTATTGAAAACTTTACGTTTTTCATATATTTTAGAAGATAGCCTTTATTTCAAAACACCAAAAGTCAAAACAATTAATATCGAGTGTAGTTCCCTCTTACAATTCTCAATAATTGGGCACACCTTGGCGTACTTTGGCGTACCTGCTGGAAGACAAAATCGCCTTCAAAAACCTGAGACACTGTTTTGCAGTTATTGACGAAGGCATTTTAATAAAAAGCTAACACAAATAAGCAGCAAAGCAGCAATTAATGGATATGATTTCAGTATTTTTTGTTCTCTTTGGTATTTATCATATTACCATCTTGACAATAGCATAAGGAACAAGTAAATTGATTAATAAATAATGTCTCTAGGATGTTTAATATCGCTAGAAAGTAGAATTTTGATTTGCCTTCAGTGGCGTTTTAATTGCTGGTTGATAAAACAATAGTAATTTTCGTCACAAGTCCGGAAGGTGACTTGTTACAGTCGAGTAGATATTATGGACGAGGCGACGTCAGGAGCCGAGTCTAGAATATCTAAACGAGGCTGGAACAACACCTTACGGACGTGTGTCGAATGATATTTTATTTCATCCCGTCATTTCTTGTATATTAGTATATTTGTATAATTTGACACTTGGTTATTTTTTTATGTCATTTGACATTTGACACTATTTTTTAATTTACGGTCGATTTTTATATGTCAAACAACTGTCAAAAGGTATAATAACAGTTTGTGATTGGTTCGTAATAAGTTTCCGGTGGTTTCCGGTACTTTACCGGCTCTGATACCGTAATGTCTCATTTTCCGGCCGCATATGAATACTGTAATGTTGTACTTTCCGGACGGGATCAAATAAAATATTTTTATAATGTAATAGTCAACTGCGTTATTTTGATAAATTTTATTTAAATAAAAAACAAATTTTATTTTTTACTAAAATGTGTGGTCGTACTTTAATATAAGTTATCTCAAAAACGGAGTGCCTAATCGAAAAAGCACAAAGTATGATTTCATTTGCAGAATAGAACAGTGAATCTAAAAATAAACAATTCAAAAACAAAAATTCAGTGGCGTACGTTTTTTTGTGATTTGAGGGAGTAACTGAAACGATGTTACGCCACTGGATTGAGCCAATCGACTCAAACTCACCTCATTAATTGTATTCAGTAAGACATTCGAGTGTACCAAATCTCAATATAATATCTTACGCAGTTTTTGAAAAAACTCCAAAAAACTACAAAAATTTTTTTTTTCCAAAACCCTGTAGCTCGGTTAGGAAGCATTTTCGGAAATACATACATTTATAACAACTTTCATATTATTTTGGATCACAGAATCTCCAGTTTCCGTTTGTCGGTGATTTTAGAATACACCCTGTATAGTATATAAGGAATAAGGAATCAAGAATTGGAACATGGAGTCCTACCTAGCACTACAGGAAACAAGATGGAGTGGAGAAGGAAGAACAGATAACTCTTTATCTGTTCTTCCTTCTCCAGAAAAAGGTATATTTCTCTAAATCTATGGTGGTGAGAACAGAGAAGGCACGAATGGAATAGGATTGACGGTTGACAGAAAATATAGAGATCAAAAATAGAATCCAAGAAGACAAACGGTAGAAGAACTAAATCGACAGCTCGAAAAAAAAAGAGGACAATAAATAATATAGGAACAGAATGAAGAAATATTAAAGTATGCGTGACAGTAGCGATAGAAAATGGAAGCAATAATCAGAGGAAAAGCAATGGATTGACGAAGAATGCAAGATTGTGATCAAATAAAAAATCAAGCAAGGCTGAGTTGGAAAAAATAGGTCTACAACAAGTCAGTGAAAAAACAAAGAAAAAGGAAAGAAAGAAAAAATGATTAGTGCTTCCATTTTCTATCGCTGCTATCAGGCTTACTTTAATATTTCTTCATTCTGTTCCTAAATTATTATTCTCTTTCTTTTTTCGAGCTGTCGATTTAGTTCTTCTACCGTTTTTCTTCTTGGATTTCATTTTTGAACTCTATATTTTTTGTCAACCATATATCCTGTTTCATTCGCGCCTTCTTTGTTTTCACCACCATAGAAAAAGGTATATTTCTCTTTATCTATTCTTCCTTCTCCACTCCAACTTGTTTAATATAGTTAATTTAATTCTATTGGTATATCTTAACATCTCTTATGCCACCTTTTCCATTTTCCCGTTTTTAATAGCGACTTTATGCTTCATGTTCCAATTCTTGATTCCTTTTTCATTATATACTATATATTATACCTACTTACAGCAAAAGTTATTTAAGTAAACAGTATTTTGTTTTTTTTTTTTATTTTTCCTTTAAGATCCAAATCGTGGGAACAGCGGTGCGTAGACTGGACGACTGGAAGACCAATTTACTTATGATCTTAAAGATCTAAGACGAATGTATCCAGGAGAAATACGACTTGGTAGGTAGTTCCATAAATTTATCGTTTGAAGCAGAAATTTGGTAAAACAACGTCTGTCAATTAGGATCGTGATTTTCATGGCATTTCTCTATTGACAAATTTTTTTGTTTTATCAACCAGCAATCAAAACGCCACTGAAGGCAAATCTAAGTTCTATTTTCTAATGACATTAACATCCTAGAGACATTATTTATTAATCAATTTACTTATTCCTTATGCTATTGTCAAGATGGTAATATGATAAACACCAAAGAGAACAAAAAAAAAATACTTAAATCATATCACACTAATTGCTGCTTTGCTGCTTATTTGTGTTACCTTTTTATTAAAATGCCTTCGTCAATAACTGCAAAACAGTGTCTCAGGTTTTTGAAGGCGATTTTGTCTTCCAGCAGGTTAGAAAATTGTAATAATGAACTCCAACGAACATCTTTAGGATAAACTTGGTAGAAGGATTCGATCTCGACCGACGAAAACCCTATATGAATTAGATGTTGTTCTTGTTGTGGAGTAAAACAATATATTTTTTTTCTAGAGTTAGAAAAATTACAAAAATTGAGAAATAATCCCTCTAGTCTAGTATAATATGATCTTCATGCCAATAGCAATTGAGCTTTGGTTTAGTTCAAAGGTGTTTTGATTAATGGTTGAAAAACTATGACATTTTTGTGAAGAGAAAAAAATTCATAAAAACCACAGGTGGTGAAAAAATATCTAATCAGAACTTTAGCCATGAAGAGTTCAGCAACAAACTAAAAAAAACACCAAAATTCATCAAGTATTACGAAAATTCTAGACGACCAAAAACGATAAAATTTAGATGAGCCACTGATTGTAATTCTCGAAATAGTACAAATTTGGCACCACAACCAAAGGGACTGCGCCGTTTCACTAACGAGTATTATAGTCAATAACAAAAATTTAATTATCTTTACGAGCAACTAAAACGATAAATGTGTACCTTTAACTGACATACGCCAATTGTGTCATTAAGCATAATGTCTACCGCTCATTTTGAATACATTTTATGCAAGTTGTAAACTTTTAATGCGTATAAATTTACCATGTCTATTTATAATTTGGTATTATTCATGCCCGATATATTTACAATGTGTTACGAGATATGGATGGCGGAAGAAAATAAATAATACGCAATACGGTGATCACAATTTTTACATACAGAACAAATTAGCACTACTTCTCATTGATGTCATTTGAACGATTGCGAGCATTGCCCGAAAGAATAAAAACGTGTCCTACTTGTCCAACTCAATTTCATTGGTTTAAAGGTAACGAAGGAACTTTAACACATTTTTGTCAAAATTTTGTGGAATTTGCGCTTGTCCCGCAAATATCCCACGTGTTACACAAAATGACGCATTTCCTAACTGGTTATATCGAAATGATCAACGCTCTTAGGCCATTATAATCCAAAATTTCAGGATTTGATTAATCGCAGCGTTCGATAGACCTTTCGCGTGGAGTAAAATCGTAGGCTATTATTACAACCGTACAAAATTTATTCCTGTCGATAACTTTTTATGGGTGTTTTAAACAGAACTTAAAAAGCCGAACATGGCACCTTAATGTATCTATAAAACAGTATGATGTATGATACTTAATTTATACAGTATTTATTATTGCTACTTGCTTCAAGGTCTATTTTTTACATAATCTAAATATGCACACCATACATTGCGGTTAATTCTAAAACTGTATTTGACCTCTTTGGTATTTTGTTTCTTATTCAAATAATGCGGATAGACATTCAATATTTGTACACTACACGTAGGTAAATTTCCGTGCATCACAAGTTCAAAAGTTCATTTGCATTAATCAAAACAATTTCGTTATGCATGATCAAAAACAATAGTTAGGCACCAAAAAATGATTTCAATTAGCTGCATCTATTTGGACACCAGTGACATTTTATTAATAGCTGTTTATCAATTTCTGGGTAACTATAAATTTGTCTTTATACTGCTTCTTTTATTTCCGCATGTTGACGATAGAAACATTGTTTTGATTGAACGTGTTGTGTCGTTAGTTGGTACTTCCATTAAAGAATATCCCTAAACTGATTATTAATTTTTGTCAGCTAATAGCTGCTAATGAAACTGATAACTAATAGGCGATATATGACAATGATGCCTTAATTTTTAAGTACCATTCTATGCTTTGCATTACGAAAATTTTCAGATTTTTACGAGAATTTAATTTATTTATACTATATCAACCACAACAAACGGTTTTATAAGATGGCTCTGAAGGTCCACAGTAAAAATTTAAAAAAACTAGAAATTTCCACTTTAAAACTAGAAATTTCTACTTTAAAACTAGAAATTTCTACTTTGAAACTGGAAATTTCTACTTATAAAGTAGAAATTTCTAGTTTTCAATTTTCTACTTACAAAGTAGAAATTTCTAGTTTTCAAAGTAGAAATTTCTACTTTGAAACCGGAAATTTCTACTTATAAAGTAGAAATTTCTAGTTTTCAATTTTCTACTTACGTGGTACGATGGCTCTGAAGGGCCACAGTAAAAATTTAAAAAAACTAGAAATTTCCACTTTAAACCTAGAAATTTCTACTTTAAAACTAGAAATTTCTACTTTAAAACTAGAAATTTCTACTTTGAAACTGGAAATTTCTACTTATAAAGTAGAAATTTCTAGTTTTCAATTTTCTACTTACAAAGTAGAAATTTCTAGTTTTGAAAGTAGAAATTTCTAATTTTAAAGTAGAAATTTCTAGTTTCAAAGTAGAAATTTCTAGTTTTAAAGTAGAAATTTCCAGTTTTAAAGTAGAAATTTCTAGTTTTTTTTAATTTTTACTGTGGCCCTTCAGAGCCATCGTGGTTTTAAATATAAATACAAAACCTAATCTAAACACGTAAATAATAAAAATATTTACTAAGTCTATGATTGTCTTTACAAACTTAATTTGACTTTAATTTAATTAATGAGTAATACATAAATAAATAAGAAAGCCATTTAATACATTTACATTTACGTATGATGGTAGTCGACGACTACTATTTTAATAAAACAGTTTGTTGTTTTAACTATTAACTGATATCTAAACTAAGTTTAATATCTAAGAAAAATAATTGTACATGTCAGATGGCATGGATTATTATATGATTATTTGTTCTTCTGGATAAATAATAAATTATTAGACCAGTAACTATTTGCCATATTATTTGAAAACATACCTATAAATACAAACATAACAATTGTAGTAAAAGTTTTTACGACTTGTGAAATCGTAAAATACGAAATAAACATACGCTTTTCTGATATTAAATTTCTATTTTCATTAAATTATAGCTACGTTGAATTTTCTGTTTAATAATATCAAGTCATAGGTATAAGTATCATATCATAATAACCCGATAAAACATATAAACGTAAACTTTATTCACAGATAATAGTAAAGTGCCGCACCGATAAGCCCAGTAGGTGGTTCAGACATCCCCAATAAAATTTGATTGTTAAAGGATATCGAGCAAATGAGTGAGTTAAGGGCGCCACTTAGATGTTTTTTAAGAATTTTAAGGCTTATGAGTATTTGAGAAAATGTGGAAATAAGAGGAATAAATAGATGTGGTAAAAAACATTAGCCATTTTGATTTCGTTTCCGAACATAGAGAAATATTTAATTAAGTATATTTGACTGGACTATGTTCATAGGAAATAGATTTCGCACATGCATCACGAATTAATCGGTTAGAAAGGATAAACAAAATTCGCTAATTTTGTACACGACACTTGCTTTCGGAGAATGTTACTTTGGCAGTGGGCAGCGAAAATAAATCGGTTTTGTTTTAGATTTATTGAGCGTTGATTGTAACTTCAAACATTAAATTACCAAAACCAAATGGTGGTAATTTAAGTAATTATCACCTCTTTACTTCACCAAATACATCCTTATTTATTTTTTATATTCAGGAATCAGGATACACTTAATAAATTTATTGAGATAAGTTGTGAAGTAATAATAATAATAATAATAATAAATTATTCGCTGGCGCTCTCCCCGTGAGGTGTCGGAGGCCACGGGGAGACTGTCCACTGTCCAGTAAACAGTAAATAATAATATCAGTGTTATGCACGTAACATTTTACCCCTGCTATTTTTTTTGTTTTTTTACCTAGAAAAAAATGATAAGACCAAAGTTGTACGAAATTTACTCACGATTTTGACGAACTATTCAAAAAGACAATTGAACTCCACATTTCGGAGATACAAATCAAACTTGTGTTTTTATAAATACAACACCCTGTATATTTCACATTTTTTTAAATTCTCGCCTTTTTCTAATTCCAATGTTACAGGGTGTTTGGTAACTGGATTGCTAAACTGAAATGTCATAAAATCGAATTCTAAGCATAAAACAAAGAATAACTTTTTTTCATTTTTTTTTTCACAAAAAATATTCAACTTAGGTATAGGGAAAGCTATAGCAAAGTTGTAGAGTATTTAATGATGCAGTTTATTAATCAATAAAATACAGGGTGTTCCATTTGAATTAACGGAGATTTCTCAAATTTTCTTTTATCATGTTTGGCAAGATTTTTTTCGCACCCTGTATATCACAGACCAATTTCTGATATAATATTTCAAAGAGCAATTCTTGCTCAACATTTAGCCAAAAAATATTTTTAGTGATGATTGGCATGACCTCAAAATTGCAGATATTATGAGCAACGAAAATTGAGAAGAAAAACATGTCGAGCCAAATATCTCGAATCCATAGGAAAGATTTTATTTTTTACTGAATCAAAAAAACATCTAGAAAGCAATTATCAATAACTAAAAAAGCATATTTTAATATTTTCGTCATATCACCTTCTACACCTGCAATATTCTTTTAAATGAATTTCCAATTTGCAAGTAGTGTGGCAAATATATTGTTTCGAATTTAGAAAAAAATAGGTTAAGAGGGGCCATTATCATTATTATTTATATTTACTTATCTTTGTTACTATCTCTTTAATACTTCCTAGAACATAATTTGATAAGAGATATGATATACTCCTGCGACGTTTCTAAATTATTAAATTTTACTGCATTTCCAGATAATTTTTGGCAATACTGTTTTTAGGTATTTCCACACTTCTCTTGAATTGCACTTGCTCTTGTCAATTACCGTGTTAAAATTTTTCTCGTTTTACTTGTTTTTATTTAACTCACAATGTTTTTTTTTTATTCAGTTTTCAGTTTTCAGAACGTTTTATGCTCAAATCTTGCAACCTTCATTTAACACATTTCCTGGCATAATTAATTGATGAAATTTTACTTCTGCAAATATCCCCACGTGGGTGGCGGGAGGGTGAAAATTGGAGCGAAAAATCAAAACAAATCTTTCCTGACATAATTAATTCATGAAATTTTTTACAGTTAGTTATAATAATTTAATTAATACATGACTAAAAAGTAGAAAATAAAAAAAATTAAAATTAAAAAAGTCGTACTACTAAAAAGTAAAAAATTATTTCTTTTTTTGGCAAAGAATTGCATGTACAACGGCAAGAAAAGCAAGGCAGTGCGCACTTTGTATGATTGTACGCAGGATTGTATGAAAGGGGTGGGAATTGGGGGTGCGCACGCTTTGCTTTTCTGGCAGTCGTACATGAAATTCTTTGCCAAAAAATAATAATTTTTTACTTTTTAGTACGACTTTTTAAGAAAAACAAGTTTTAAAAAAAAATTTTATTTTTTTTTTATTCGACCTAATCATAGTTATTACATATTTCGTTTCTTATTTTTTTAAATTAACTCCAATCTTTTTGACATTTAATGATAAAAGCTATCTCACGTTTAGTGTCTCTGGTTTTCATTTTACAACTGTTGATCCAATTTTGAACACCTTTTTCTGGAATGTTGATTCCTATCTTTGGACACAAATCTATTACAATGTTTACAGTTGTAAATAAATTGGCTGTGACGTTGGTGTCTGTTACTTCATTATTCTAATTGCTGTCTAGTAAGATATCGTGAAAATGTTTCTGTTCATAATTTTTAAACGTTCCTTGTGGCTTCATTTGTTTCACGATTAATATTAACTGTTAATATACAGGTATCTAGAATATAACTTAGAATATGATACACAATGTGCATTTAAAATAAAAAAAATTACTAATCTGAGGATTTTTGCAAAATAGTCTGTTTACGAAATAATTAAATTATTATACTGTACTGTAGGTATATTATCGTATAGCAACCTGCGATGAAAATACCATATCTACATTCTACATATCTCCAACATCTAAGTGTCTGCTGCTGATGCTGATTATCATCATGAATTTCAAATTTTTATATTGTTATGGCAAGTATTATGTTATTTTAAGACAATGATTCATAAATCGTGCTTAATCCATACTTGGAATGCGTAAAAAAATATTATTGGTACTAATGAGAAACGCCACCGTTTTATAGTTATCAGTTAGATACAGATCGAATCAGCCTAGTAAACTACATACATAAAGTGCCTTCCATCGAAACCTTACGAGCGAGGGGATACAGAATGGTTCCAATTTAAATTATAGTTGCATGTTTATAAAGGTACGGAATGGTATTATTCTCTTGCATTGCGGTTTAAATAAATATTTTGTTAATGTACAATCAAATGGATTTGAAAGTGCTTAAAGTCTCACTATAGAGGCATCAGGAAGGCACAGAAGGATTGTGCCATGGCGCTGTTAAGTGAGGACCACTTTACGTATTTAGGTTCAGTGAAGAAATTATTTCTCGCAATGCAACGGATTCGATCTGTCAACCCATTGTTCTCTTCAAGCCCCCCTTTATTTTATACAATTCTAAACTAGTAATTCATCCAATTCTCTCTGGGTTTTTTCTTCTTCTACCTTCTCCTAATTGCCATTTCCTTATCTGCTTGGGTCATCTAAGCGGTTCATATATTCCAATCATTTGATTCTTTTTTATTTTACAAATTTTTAAAACAATTGTTTATTTTTTAACACAATATCTGAGAACAGCGTAGATCACAGATTTCTATTTATAAATATTGATGGTGATATCATTCATCAGCGACGCGTAATGGTCGGAAATAAAACTAATGTCTTTAATTAAAGCTCTTATGTGGAACGAATTAAAAATAATGAATACTTCGGCAAAATAATTGATTATTGTATAAAGTGCCGTGGATAATGACAAATGAAAAATTTTACTGTTTCAGAATTGAACATCTCTAAAGAAACAATCTGGAATTGTTTCAGTCAGGTCTTAACAGAAACGTCGGATTTGGACCAGAAGGGAATCTGCCCCTTAGCAAATTATTACATTTACAAAATTCAGCTAATGGAATATGGACGAAGACAATTTAACATTGTCGGAATGGGTGACTAGAAGTTAAATCATTGAGTGCGCAGGCACCGACGTTGAAGCACATCATGACGTAATAATGAATGACGCCCATGCAGATGCTAACCTTGTTGAAAGAGTGTATCAAAATCTTGACATATTTGAGGAATTAACAATCACGTGTGACGCTCTGTCAGAGGTGGTAAAAATTTTGGAGATCGTGCAAAATGCTTGGATCTTGATATAAACTGCTAAGAAAAACCAGCAAGTGGATACAGTATGCTTCGCAAATGCCCTTTCACATTGACACTTTTGCAAAATCATTAAAAGATTTCGAGACAATGCCTTTCTGATATCGGATAGTAACTACAAAATTCCACAAAATATTCGGCTGGTTTCTAGGAATTGTCTTGTTGTTACACACATAAACAATAATCCACTTGTTATCTAAATCTAATTTATTGGTCGACTTATATCTCTCTTAACGGAGGAGATTAATATATTGAAACATGTTTGATATAGATTAGCAAAAGTTTCAAACGTAAAATATTACCAAACTTGGTAGACTGTCTAAATAAATTTTAGCAAAACTTTCACACGTGTCAGAAGGTCTAGGAACAATTTATTGCCGGGTATTAACCAGCTACTATTAAGAGCTTATATGTATATTTAAAGGAAACCGTAAAAGCGGCCGACTATTATTGGATGAGACGATCCATTTGTTACCCAACAAACGTACGTTACATTATGCAATTAATTGGTTGCCTTGGCCTTCGCTTTCGATCCATTTACATTTGCAGAACAATAAAACGTAACTACTGAGATTAGATTTAGCTATACTCAGTAGAGTACAATACGTGATTAAAAACAAGTAAGCTGCTAGATAATAGTAGGTATACTGACAAAAGAAATTGAAGACAAATAAAACATGGTTTAAAAGAAATTATTTTACAGGAAGGAATAATTAAGTACAATCTTTAAAATCCCTCAAAACCAAATAAAGCCAAAATCCTTGGTTTGTAGGAAATAGAGATGTAGACTGTGGGTGGGAAATAGTGGTAGAAACTCTATATTCACTAGGTAGGTACCTACGTCTTTTGATTGTATCTTTATTAAACTATGTAATAAAAAAATCGTCTATTGGCATGATGGTTAATAAAATACACGTACAGGAAAAAATATCAGATATTCCATGAAAATTAACATATGATATCAATAATATAAAAGGTAACACAGGAAAGTGTTGTAGCAAACTACGGATCAACATGTACCATGCTTTGACTTTTCAGTAATATTACCTATATTTCAAAGATAAAAAGGATGATTTCCCTTTTAGAAATTGCGCTGTCTGTACAGTTTTAAAGTAACTTTTGTGTTCACACCAAAACGTAGAAAATAAGAAGTTACTATCTAGTATTTATTGAAAGAAACTAAACTTGAAGTGCTCTTTATTGGAACACCTCAACTTTTAACCCATAGGACTAAAGCAGTAGCTGTAAGTTGAGACGCAATTGAGTAGTAAATAAACAGATCAATAGTACTTATATATCAATTTATTTTTTAACCATCATAACTGTCTACATACAACGATAATACACAAACCACAGTTTAAAATACGATAAACAATTTTTTTGTGGATGCTTATCTGTACTGAATGCTTTTATAGGAAAATACAAAAAAATTTCGCAATATTCTACGAAAATTACGACTTTTTCCTGTTTGGTATTTCCAGTGGCAATATTTCAAACAGATTTTAATTTTGAAATAATCTCCACCAGTTTCGACTGAATTCTTTATTTTCTTCCTAAGGCTCGTCTGTAGAAACTGGTCCACTTTCTTATAATCTGCAGTCAAAGTCACCATGAAACTTTCTCATTGTGTTTGTATCATTTTCCAGAAAAATGTTTTGCCGAGATTAATTCTTCTCAGGTCTGTTATTTGAGAACACTTCGTTAATTTAGGGCATGGTCCATTAGTGAGTGTTTTCCCATGTTCATTTCCAAGGATTTCTCTCCAGTAATCTTTGTATTTATTTTTGGCCCAGTCTCTGATTGTCCATCTCGCTGTTGCTTTTGGAAATACCCAACGTGAGCTCTGAGCCTATAAAAAATTTAGCTGATCCTTGTCTAACAAGTTCTTCAGCTTTTTCCTGCTATCCTAGAATTTAGATTTGACTCAGTTTCCCTCCGCCAGTGTTGGGCTTTTGGCATTCCCTTACTACTTTAGATGCCATCTCATTAGAGGCAAGTACTTTTAATGCCACTTAACTAACCGACAAGATCATTTCACTTACCCTTTCCTCAAGTTTTCGCGTACAAATTCAAGAATAGAGCGAGGATTTTTGTCTGGAATGTAGTGGAATATTAACCAAGAGATAAACTTATCCTCTCTCTTGGTCTCTCTCTAGATATCCCTCCTGTTTTCGTCCTAGACCCGTCCGTGTACCAGGTAAATTCTTTACGTAATGCATGAGGAGTTCCTCACCATTCCTCTTTAATTTTAAATAAATTAGACCGAATTTAAAGTATCCAGAGGGTATTTGAGTATGTAATGTAGGAACATAAAAGAAAATTATGATTCCTATGTTCTCTTTATTAGCGATTTATCTTTCGAAAAAAATATATTGATTTTTAACGTTCATATAGATGAATAAAATAGAATCTACATTACGAATTCTTAGATTTACGATTGATACCAGACAATGGCTCAAATTTCTCCCTTAATATTTTACAATTATTACATTGGCACGTTTAATCTTCTAGTATTATTAGTAATATGAAAAAAATTATACACTTTGGTTTTACGAACTGCTTCTGGAATGAACATATAATAATCTGATAGTCCGTGCCAATAATTTTTTTTTCAAAAAAAAATTCTTGGCTATGGATGGTCGGAAAATTTAGGATTAATGGTGTATAAATGGGGAAAAATCGAATAGACCCCAAGAATTAATCAGACGTAGGGTAGGGGTGGGAAAACGGGTGTTTTTAGGGATGAAACGTGTTTTTTTCAAATAAAAAAAATTGATTAACAAAATTTTAATTTTTGAAAATTTCAGGACGAAAATTTTCTCGTTGAAATCTCTACTTTAAGATGGTGTAAAAAAATCATACTGTTACTAACTAAGGAAAAACATGGTCAAAAATGGGAAAAACCAAAACAAAGATCTTGAAATTAAATAAAATCAAAAAATAATTATTTCGCTCCAAAAAAAATACAGCTTATTTGAGGCACAAAAATGTACATTTTCACCAAATTTCATTATAAAATCGAATTGTTTTAGTGGGAAATAAAAATAAAAAATCAAAAAATTGGTTTTTGGCGTTTTTCTCAATAGTTTTGAGGTTATGTTGACAAATGGTTGAAATAAAAGTTGTAGATCTTTAATTATCAACAGCTTTTGCATTTAACTTTTTCGATAGGTCTAGTTTTGCTGGAAATCGTAAAATACCACGATTCACCCCTAAAAACACCCCCACCCTACTTCTGGTTAATTGTTGGGGTCCAATCGATTTTTCCCCATTTACCATTATTAACCCTAAATTTTCCGACCATCCTTATACTGCTAAGAATTTTGTCGATTTTTGGCCTCTGAAAACCGATTCGGAACTAGACTATGAGCTCTTTGGATTTCCAAGTTTATTATTTGAAATATGAGTTAAAAAGTAAAAATGCCTGAATTTCGCATGTGTAGTTCATATTACAAATTAAGTTACTAATAAATGTTTGTATTTGCTTAAAAATGTATCACGTACAAGTATGTAAGAAAAGAAAATTGTATTCTTCTTGAAAATGTTCATAGGTTTATTAATTTTTTTTTATCAACCCGTTAAGTTTACCATGTCTCGTTAAAGTACTCCTTGATATATTGTTCTTAACTAATCATTAATTTGCGTTTATATCAAAACCGAAATCTACTAGCTCGCTTTCTCAAGAAAAAGTGATTAATGCTGGCACAAGGACCATTAATATTATGATCAGACAATGAACTTGACATGTTTGCTTAAAGAATTTGACTATTATAAAACAACTTAAACCGGTTCTTACGAAATTTTAACACAACCAAATCACATGCTACGAAATTTGCACGTAGCCTAGGCCAAAGACAACTGCAGAATTATTTATCGATGTCGTTCATTCATTCAACATTTCATGGAAATTTTCCATAAAATTTAAACGTGAATGGCAAAAAATAGTTACTTATACAGGGAATGCAAAATGTGTGTAATATTGAGTATTTATAAGTTTTTAAGTAGTGATTTTTCTTTAAATACTAACAAAAGTTGTTTTAAGTAGTTCAACAAACACTTGATGACCTCAATCATTTTTTTGCAAAGTCATTGTATTGATATAACAACCATTTTTTTTTAAAAAGCTAGCGTGGATTAATCGTAAATATTAAAATGTTCATTCCAAAGATTAATCATGATTTCTTTTCTTGTTTGGAATTTATTACCAAATATTCCTGGATTTTTTTAAATTTCAGATAATCGAAAAAATAAAGCAAAGGATACTTTTCAGCTTTTTAATGACGTTATGGTTAATGTATGTATATAAAATTTAGAATCAATTGGCTATAGATGAGGTATAATTTGACCGTATTCTTTGATACGTGTTCAATTATAATATTTACTAGATTGGTAATGGATTAAATTCAAAACTCTCTTTTTTGCATATTTTCCCCAATTTTTTTATCTTTAGAATAAAATATAGAATTTATTTCATTAGTACCTACCGAAATTGAGGATCCTTGGAGCTACTTCAATGAAATTTAGTTTAGATTGGTCAACAATTGCTAATCGGAACCGTGTGGCGTCAATTTATGAAACGTTTCTTAGGATAACCAGTATTGTTAATGTCTGTTAAGTTTGGGAAATTTAAATACAAAAATAAAAGATTAAATTAAAGTAATATTCTCAGGAAACGCTGGTTTTAGAATCGGTGTGGGTTTTGATTCTATAAAAAAGTAGTTTATATTATAGAAACATAAACGGTGATGACGTCGAAGATAAATAAAACGTTCAGTGTTCAATATTCACTGTCTTATTACCAGGATACAAGGTTACCTGGAAATGGAAGGGATGACTAGAAACTTGATCCTAAATTGGACTATATACAGTAGCAAATAATCTTGAATATTCAGAATAAATGTTCGAAAAAGACAAAATGTATCCTTATTAATAAAGAACAGAAGGAATAAAGCATAGCAGTCTTACAGATCTCTAGGCCTCATCTGCCTTGGTAGCCTACTGAAGTAGCTATTATTGGAACGGATAAATAATGAACTGGGGACTGGCAGAGGGCTGTCTGGTCGTCAAGGATCAGTGTTCAGTTCCACCCTCTGGAATATTTATTAAGATGAAGGGATACTAATACCAGAGATAATCAAGTTGGTCGGATTTGCCAATGAGGGACTGGAAGAGTTAACCAATCGCAGGAAAATAGCTTGGAACTCTTAGGGAAATCACCACAAATTACACCACAGAAAATTGTGAATCACCTCAACTGTGAAGTACCTCAATATAAATTTCGCATAAACATTAACGTGGACCCACATGTGAGGTAGTTTGTTGATTCAATCAAAATTATATTGTTACTTTAGTTCAGATACCTACTTTTAAAAAAGATACAGTTTTCGATAACTTTGCATTCTAAAAAATAGAGATATAAGATATATTTCGTTTCAATGTCAAAGCGAGGATGCTTAACTGTAAATCTAAATAAAAACTTATAATATATGCATACTGAACTCGTAGATTTGAATAATGGAATCGTGGTTATTCAACCTTGAATGAGTAGGTAGGAAATTGGCGTGTCTAAATGTTACAAACAGTTTAAAATTCTTATCTAAGCAAATAATCGTTTTAATCCACCTCTAAGTATTGCATATTTATTACTATATTTTGTTCATCGGAATTATTTCCCCTGGGAGAGATTAAAATGCATTATCTATAAATTAGGGATATATTAAATATATCACTTAGTCAATCTCGTGTATCTGCAATAATAGTATTAAATTGAAACTATGCTTAAAGTTGCAAGTCATGTGCCTTTTGAGAAATGATATTTTATTATCTATTTAACTAATCTAGATCCCTAGAAATAAATGTGCACAAGACAAATTTTACGGATTGGTGAAAACAACGAGTAGCCAGATAGAAAAAAAAGCAGTTTCCATTATAAACAATATGCATATGTGGGGCAAGTTCAACGAAAAATTTTCTGATGCCAACAACAATATCATCAGTAATACAAAAAAAAAAATCTCATAAAGGAAGAAACACAAAAAGTTCATTTCAGGAGTAGAGACATATCCTGAAAGGGTTTGATAATCTTTCGAAACTGTTCTGGGCAGACTGAAAAAATTTGGACTTGGCCGACCAAACCAAGCTGGTTAATGGATTGGAGCAGAAAATCGAAGAGGCTTGAAGAGAGACAAATTAGATTAAGGTTAGAAGGACTGCACACGAGGCGTAACAAGGATTCGTATGCCACCTACAGCCTGCCTATTAGTACTACTACTACCACCTATTTTCTAGCAGTTTTCTGTACTTTCTGTATGTTTCTGCTTCTACTCTTCACTTGACAGGCATCCATCCATCATGCCAAATATTTGGGACAACGATCTGACCCCTTAATAATGGAAATATAATAACATATTTGTCTCGTGTATATAGTTGTACAGAAAACAAGTTCTTTAAACATGCAGATACATTAGAAAGGAGACAATGTATTTTTATTCGAGAACATAAATATCAACAACCTCACCTTTGCTTTCGATTACATCATCCTAAATATAACCGTGTGCATGTGAAATCAGTCTGACTTGCAATTAAGCGATAGTTATTTATAATCCTTGTACCTTAATTAAAAATGAAACCAGCCAAATTGTGTTATATTTTATCACAGTATAATGCTTTTGAATTGTCCAATTCCTCATATTGAGATGTTTTTATTTAAACTATTTATTTCTTCAGTGTTCGTTTTTGCGTTAACACTTATTATTACCAATTATATTAATTTATTTCTAGCTGAATACAAAATAGCTTGCAAATTTATTGCAAGAACATGAATTACATGTTTTTATTACACCACAAATGTGTCTATTTAAATAGTGATTTACATAATTTAGGAGTTGAGCAACCGGCGGTATACGATTGGTTTCATAAAATTGATAAAGCGTCAGAAGAAATGATAGATAAACTATTCTTTTATCTGACATTTCAACAGTTTTTTTGGAATATTATTATTCAAGTTGAATTTTAGGTTGTTTAAATATTATCAACAGGTAAATTTAAAAACAAAAATATGTCTACTAAAAAAAAATACTTAGATAAAATATAAAAAACTTAAGACATATTATAATAATAATAGAAAAATGTATCGAAGTTTTAAAACAAAAATAATCGACTCCAAAATAATTGACATTAATAATAATTGTGGATGTCATTGCAGTATGTCTAATTTTACGACTAACTGGAAACAGTAAATGATTAATTAATAGCATGCCTACGCTGCAATTAGTTATTTTTAAATTATATTTTCGTGAATTTATCTGCAAATAGATAAACGTTAATTGAACATATGATACTAAACAAATGCAGATAATAATTAATTTTCACAAGGAGAAAGAGATGAAAGCAGAAAGAGTACTAAATAACTACTAGGTAGGCCTGCAGAAATAGAAAAAACGGTGTAACTAATTCGTTTCAGATAGCCGTGGGTAAAAACAGGTGTATTTAGTTATAAGGAATATACCTCTGCGATAATCAAATAAACAGAACATTGTTCATATTGTTTAAAAGTCACTTTTATGTGAAAAAATCATGAAATTTGGAGTTTTTTAAAAATTGCAGTAAGACTGCAGTAGATTAATTTTTTTGAATGTTTCTGTTTACTAGGTAATTCCAAACCGGTTAATTTAAACCCCGGTTGATTTCATTTCATTGATTATTTATTTAAATAATTGCCGAAAACCATCGAAATTTTCGAAAATTTCAAGCATTTTTTACTCTGAAAGGAAAAATGCTAGACTCTTGAAACTTTGGTGGAATATGTGTCTCATTACCCTCAACTTACAAAAAAAATTTCGTTTTAAAATGTTTATTATTTTTCGAGAAATTCTATTTGTTTATTAAAAACGTCCCAAATGTTTAATGAAAAATTGACCTATTAACGTTATCAAAAATAATTCAACCACAGCTCATTTTTTTCGTCAAGACGTCAATTTTACGAATCTGTTATGGGCGTATCGATTTTCAATAATTTTGACCGTCAAAATGGCGTTAACAACATTGCTACTTCGGGGCAGCGTTTTTTGCAAATAACTTTACAACAAATGAACGTATCTGCGCAAATCTTTCATATTTGAGTTGCTGGTATTTTTCTACAAATTTATAAAAAAAATTGTTGCTCTGGGACATGTAGGAGCCGAGATAATTTTTTAAATTGTTTAATGCGCCAAACGTTTATTTATTAATATTTATGGCCAAAATAGAAACTGGTTGTTAATAAGATCTTGAATTTTGTTAATTAATCAAGTCCTATTGAAAACGGGCCCTTTTTGAGGTCAAAATGTAATTTTTAATAATTAGTGATTTTAGAGCGTCCTCAATTTGTTTGGCTCAAGGGACAGGTGAATTTTTTATCAAACGAGTTTCAAATTGGGGTAGCGAGAAAAATTCGTCATATCTCCGTTATTTTCCGGCCAATTTCGACGTTTTTTTTTTTTTAATTTGGGGTAGCTCACGAAAATAATAACAATGGGCACATTTGCAATATCCAAATAATAAACATATAATTGTTATAAACAATTTTTTTTTTTAATTTTTTCTTTTTTGGGCTTATGCAACTTATAATGTGCTAATGTATTAAATATAAATTTATAAAGATTATATAATAGTAACAATGTATGCACAAACTATTTCTCCATCAAACAATATACGATGTTACAGCATTGTTACCATTGTTACGTTGTTTTTTTTAGAAATTTGTAGAAAAATACCAGCAACTCAAATATGAAAGATTTGTGCAGATACGTTCATTCGTTGTAAAGTTATTTGCAAAAAACGCTGCCCCGAAAAGTAGCAATGTTGTTAACGCCATTTTGACGGTCAAAATTATTGAAAATCGATACGCCCATAACAGATTCGTAAAATTGACGTCTTGACGAAAAAAATGAGCTGTGGTTGAATTATTTTTGATAACGTTAATAGGTCAATTTTTCATTAAACATTTGGGACGTTTTTAATAAACAAATAGAATTTCTCGAAAACTAATAAACATTTTGAAACGAAATTTTTTTTGTAAGTTGAGGGTAACAAGACACATATTCCACCAAAGTTTCAAGAGTCTAGCATTTTTCCTTTCAGAGTCAAATATGCTTGAAATTTTCGAAAATTTCGATGGTTTTCGGCAATTATTTAAATAAATAATCAATGAAATGAAATCAACTGGGGCTTAAATTAACCGGTTTGGAATTACCTAGTAAACAGAAACATTCAAAAAAATTAATCTACTGCAGTCTTACTGCAATTTTTAAAAAAATCCAAATTTCATGATTTTTTCACATAAAAGTGACTTTTAAACAATGTTCTGTTTATTTGATTTGGGAGGTATCGCAGAGGTATATTCCTTATAACTAAATACACCTGTTTTTACCTACGGCTATCTGAAACGAATTAGTTACAGATTCCCGTTCACATCGTCTAATTCTACAGGCCTATAGGTACTAAATTTTCACCAACGTATTAAAAACGTTTAGAAAATGTAAACAAACATTTTTTTTTAAATCTTTCAAAAAATCATGAAAATAGAGCAGCGCAGCGATATATCATTCCACAGTGGAGATCAGTGGATATTAGGGACATAATAAGACATTCATCATGAAAAAAAATATTGTAATTCGTTTTGCAAATTCTTAAAAAGTTCATGGAAATAGTAACAGACATGACATACTGCGGCTGCAAAGTGCAGCGGAATATTTATTGCATAGTGGAAATAGAGACAGCCATTTCTGAAAAAAAAATTTTCTTCGTGGAAGTAGGGAAGGGCAAGACAAATTGAGATTGTAAAAAAGCAACTGGATATCTCACTCTAAAGAGTAAATAAAAAATACGATTTCCCCGAGGATTTCCCTGAAAAAAATTATTTCTGAATGATTTTAAAAAAATTCGTGGAAGTTATGTCAAGTGCAAGACAAACTGAGCTGCAAAGGGCAGATGGATATCTCACCCCATAGTGGAGATAAAATAATATGATTTCCCTTGCTAAAAAAAAAAAAATTATTTCTGAATATTCTCAAAAAATGTATGGAAGTCGACAAAGACAAGACAAATTTCAGTCACAAAGGACAGCTCGATATCTCTCTAAATGTTGGAGATATAAAATATGACTTCTCTTGCTGCAAATAATCAGAAAAAAAACCTTCTTAAAAATTCTCAAAAAATAATCATGGAAGCAGACAAGGACATAACAAATTGCAGTTGCAAAATGGAGATAGACATGATTTCCACAAAAAAAATATATCCCCATATTGATGTCTTGGAATGTTTGTCCAGTAATCCTTTATATGTGCTTTTTGAAATATCCAATGCAGACTCTGACACAATAAGACTACTAGCCTTACAAGTTCATCAGTTTTGCATTGCCTGGTATACAGATTGCCCCAGCAATCAGAGTGATTTGATTCTGTTCCGCTCTTTCAGATTGTTGAATTCTTCATGGTATTCCCATATCAATTTGAGTGTTGGACATGATACATATGTTTTCCTTAAGTTTCTCAAATATAGAGATGTTTTAGTTTATAGAACAAGTGTATATAATGAACGAACTCCTTCCTACCTAGTTAATCGAGCAAAGCTAGGAGTCAGATTTGTAGAAACCGAAGACAGCTTGTGAAGTGAATGATAAGGATCATAACTTGTTTAGAAGGTCCCAGTGTTATATAGGCTCAAGCTGATATTCGGGGCTTTTCATATCTTTGGATCGCCTCGTGTAGCAGATCTAAGATCTCTGTTGATAACCGAGCGAAATACATCAGATTCGAGATAACGTGATACTTCTATATGGACGGCTCTTCTCACTTCTTTCAAAAGTATGGAGATCACGGAAATGAAAATCCGGAAAAATAAAAGGATGCGAATGCTGCGAATTAAACGTGTAGTCACTAATATACATTCCCTGATAAACCAGTTTATGAGCTTATTTTTAGCATAATTAATTATCGACCTGTTTACAACTTTGAGGCAAAACCGCTAATGAAAAATTTCAACTTTATAGCTGCGAACAATGATGGGAAAGCATCGAAAAGTTTATACCGCTTAAATACTTCAGCGCGTAACAAACCTACAATAAATCGGAATTTTGAACATTTCTGAGATTTCCTAACTTGACAAAATGCAGATAGAAATACGTTAAAATGAACACACAGTTTTGTTTAAACTAAAAATAAACCCATTTCCTTGTTTTACGTAGGTAGGTACTTTAAACAAATTGTAAAAATGTCACCAATTTGGTAGGAAGCCAAACTGACACTCAAGTTTATGGATGTATATAGATAGAAACCAATCGACCTTTCAAAATGTATAAAAAAGTGTATTTTGTGAAAATATAAATAGAGGAGTTGGTGAATAAATTTTGTTACATTGTTTTTAAATGATGTTAAAATTAGCACAAAACAATAAACATTAAAAATAACTGTAAGTGCTTATTAAAACATAATCTATCAGGTGTAAAAACATATTTTCTTGCTGTTATTGAGTATACATATACCATACTGTATTTCTGAAACGGTTAAGTTTTCGATATAAGTTTATTAAGAAAACTCACATTAATTTCACATTTTCTATTGATTCTCAAATTATCGAAGGTACCCCCATACCCATATTATGATTTCTAGTACAAATATATTATTAAACTTATTAATATATTACTGCACATCATGTACACAGTTCATGCGTCACTTAAAATTCTCGAATTAGGTGCTAAATTCACACCCATTCAATCTGGTGGAGAATGATAATTGTCATGAAATGGGTGGGGCTGCAAAACATCAGATTGTGTGTGACATAATATGCGAAATAATTTGGAAATAGGCATACAATGAACCGAATTATCTAATCAACGCATTGTAATTTAAGAAATAAAATGTATAATTAGGCATTTGGCACGCGAAAATCTATTATGTATTCTAAATCAACCGCAATAAAAGTGAATATTTTCATATACGAGTCAGGTACTTCATTATCTGTAGATAAATATTTTATTGGTATATGGTCAAACAAGATATTTGTGAGCAATAAAACTTAATGCGCCTTGAAATATAACTTTAATATTGTTAAACGGTATTGCATTAATGTGAAATACACATGGATTTACGTTACGATGTCATATTTCTTAATGACGGTGATAAAAGAATCGAAGCAAATTAATAATATGATTTAGTGTCAGTGTAAAATGAAGTACCTATTTTTTATAATTATTAATTGGTTGTATGGCCTTCGATTAAAAGCAAAAAAGATCAAAACGGTTAGGATACCGATTATAATTAAAATTCGTCACTCGACGTGCCGTGGAGCTTAAGTGTGTCTCTGAAGATGACTAAACATTGTTTTCAAAACTTCGGGTGATTTATAAAATTTATTTTTGTGATTTCTGTCTAACGTAACTAACAAACGTGGAGCTTCATGTTTTATGTTAACCAAAAGTTTCTACGCAAAAGTTTTTTCAGAAAATATTTTTAAAAAATTTTGTTAAAAATTTGAATAAATCACGTACTTAAATAAAAAGAACATCTAACTTATAATGACACAGTTTGGCGGCATATGTATAAAATTAGAGCAAAAAAGAGGGAGTACCCTGTAATAATTCAGAAAGGATATTTTTTTATTTCTTCCCACAATAATTATTTCACGGTTTTCCCAAAAATATCGCTGCCGCTACAGTCGCCATTATTTAACAATTTAGGCGACTAGAAACGCTACATTTTTTTTATTGCATTTACTGTCATCGAATTCACTAATTATTATTATCAATATTGTAGATTCTACATTTTTCTACATCTTTTGCTCAAATGATTTTCTTCCATGATCAATTATTTTAAAAATTACTGCTCGAAATGTGAAAAATGTTCCAATTCGTAGGAGCAATGATATTTTTGGGCAAATCGTGAATTATTGATTGTGGGAACCACCTTCTTCAAGAGGACTCTCCTCTTAAAAGTAAGTAGACTGAAATCAGAGTTCGAACACGGTTCAACCTGGTGAGAAGACAGGATACAAACCACTCCTTTAACGTCTTCTCTCTTCCCTTGAAAATGGTTCCAAAACGAGAGCTGAAATGTTAAGACTAACAATCTCAAACTTGGTTCAACCCTCGAGAACTTAATAATATTCACACAACCGTCGAAATCTATGAGAACATTCTACTCGGAATTATTTGCTCTACAAATATATATAATAATTCTGTACGAAAAATGCATTCCTATTATTCCTTACAATTTTACAGTTATAGAGTCATCGCGTGTTAAGCATTCGGTGTTTTGGTGTCCAGTGGAAACTGGACGCAGCTCCACATTTAAGATTATGCAGAAATACATTGATGCAACTAATAACTAATCTATTGTTGTCAAATAGTTCTAACTAGTATACTTGTTCAAAGTTTAGTTTAACAAATGTATATAAGTAGGTATGTTACTGCTACAGTATTATAAAGTATGCTTTAATTAAAACAATCAAACTGCAGTTATCAGCAAAGCATGACAAATACGGCATCACCGCCTGTTTCTGTCATTTCCGACTGATATCGTATTGTAATAAAGTTGGAAATATTTTAAGAGCTGGCGTTATCAGTACCGACATGAAGAAAATTTTTTATATTTTCTCCCTAAATTAAGTAAATACTTACACATTGTTTCCCCAGATTGAATTCACAATAGGAAAAACATTTTTATTTTCGATTTTTCGATAAAAGGTCTCTCTTTATAAAAACTCCTGTTTACTTTGAAAATAGCATTTTTTTGCTAAGAGTGTTAATATTTTCTCCACAGGGTGACCGAAAAAGTCCATCATAATCTGGGAAAAAAATTTTATTTTCAATTTTTCGACAAAAAGTCTCTTAATAAAAACTCCTGCTTCTAAGTACTTTGAAAATAGCATTTCTGATCATTTAAAAGTAGATGAAATAAATTGGTTTGAAATAATAAATTAGACCCAACTGCTTATATTTTGTAAATTTTTAGTTTTACTTAACGTTTTGTACAGGGTGACCCGGAAAAATCCATAATTTGGAAAAAACTTTTTTTTTCGATTTTTTGACAAAAAGTTTCTCAAAAACGCCTGCTTACTTTGAAAATAGCATTTCTGATCATTTAAAAGTAGATGAAATAAATTGGTTTGAAATAATAAATTAGACCCAACTGTTTATATTTTGTAAATTTTTAGTTTTACTCTCGGTTTTACTTTAGTTTAGTTTGGTATTTTTTTAAAAACCTTGTTTGTGTGTTCAGATTAATTTATTTTTTAATACCCCTTTACTTTACATTAAATCAAAATAAAAGTTACATTATTCTTGAGCGAGTGTTTTAACAATAAATCGAAAATAAAAAAGTTTTTTCCAGATTATGGACTTTTCCGGTCACCCTGTAAAGAGAATATTAATAGTTTTAGCGGAAATGCTATTTTCAAAGTAAGCAGGAGTTTTTAAGAAATACTTTTTGTCGAAAAATCGAAAATAAATTTTATTTTTTCGGATTATAGACTTTTTTGGTCACCCTGTACAGAAAATATTAACATTATTAAGAGACTTTTTGTCGAAAAATCGAAAATAAAAAAGTGTTTCCTATTGTGAACTCAATCCGTGGAAACAGTGTACATATATACGAGTACATGTACGATCTAAGATTATCTTAAAATACCTACTTAAATATTTGCCAGCAAACATAGTGACCTAGCTATGACAACTAAATAAGTGTAGCATAACTCTTCCTATGGGGTGGGTAGTTTTAGATCAGATTATTCTTGTGGTAAGGCAAACGGTATCCATAGGTTACAATAAGACCTTACAATGTATTAATAAAGTGTCGGTGAAAAATATAAAGCATGGAGTTCCTCAAGGTCCTGTCCTGTGACCACTATTAATTTTAGTATAAATAAATTATTTCTTATAATACAAACAAATTTCCTAATGATACTGCAATCTTTTATTAGATATTATTAAAAAGAGAAAATATGCAATCGAATATTACCTATATCTGATTTTATTGAATTAGAAAACCTAATTATGTAAAAAAAAATATGCTAAGAAAAAGAAAAAATACTGAAAGACTCACTTACTCAACCCCTGTAGTTAGATACAACAAATGTAATATTCAAATTATTTATTTTATTATAATTCTAATTAATCTTGATCAATTATTTTAACTTTTTTTTAAACTGTTTTAAGTTGAATATTTGATAGATTCTGGTAATTTATATTTTGTGGTAAATCACGAGTCTTGGTGATAAAGAAATATAAATATATAGTACATAATGTTTATATTACTTCATTATACAGGTATTTTTAGCCGCATTAGCATCCCAAAACTTCGTGATTAAAAATTCACAGAACATTATTTAATATGGCAATACGGTTTGTCCCAAATTGGAGGTGCATGCACTGACATCTCGGTTATTATCATAGATAAACAGTTAATTGAGGAAAGTTTTAGATAATTTTACGCCTATTTCTATGGTGTTTTTAAATTTTACCTAGTTGTCTCCGTTTTCGAAGTATTTTCAAAAACTTCCCGTATCTGCCTAATTTGATGACTGGTGATATTTTTATAAGTGGTACATTGTTAGAACACTTTTTTGAGATGCTTTCGTTGGAATTACCATCAGAAAATCTCTATCGTCATTTGTTTTTGAGTTAATGCTATTAACTTTGGTTTTCTTATGAGCGACATATTGGATTTTTGTATAGTTCAATAATAGAGCTCTTAGTTCCATTTTTAACGATGTATCACAATGTCGGAAAAAATTACTTACTAAACTTACTGTACAATATGAAAAAAATCTATTTTCCAAGTAGGCTGTGAAGAAAATTTAATTTAAAATACCCCATTTTATTAATTTCTCTACCTCTAATGATAACCGAGACAGCAATGCATGCACCCCCAATTTGGGACAGACTGTATAACAATCAAACCATTAATTTAAATGCAAACAAATCAATTATTTTAATTTAATTTAATTTTTTTCTAACGAAACTACATTCTCAAAAATGGAAAACAAGCAATCAAATACCATATCTGTTAAGAGACTTTATTGAATTAGGAAACCTAATATACAGCGTGTCCCGAAATTAACTGGAAATATTTTGCCATCAGTTTTCACGTCCAAAAATAGCAAAAAAAAAATCAAATAAACATGGGTCCAGAAATGGCCCCTAAGGACGCTATTTAGGCCTTTTAAAGGGGAGCCCTGTGATGCTAGTTTTTTGTATATATTTTGGAAACTTTTTGTGAAAAATTTTTTACGTATTCAAAAATGTAAAAATGATTCTAAAATTTTATTCAGGGACGTAGTAATCGGAGGGGGCTAGGGGTGTTTATAGCCCCAACTTTTTTGCCTGTGGAATTTTTCACAATTTAACTACAGAAAATGAAAATGTCAAGATTTCTACCTAAGAATAGAACTACATAATTCTCTAACCTCGAACCATGCATTTCTGGTTCCAGTAACTCTTGATTAATTCTTTTACTTAACTGGTTTTTGAAACTGTTTAGTTGTGGAAAATTTTGTAGATTCTGGTAGGTAATTATTATTTGGTCATTTACGAGTCTTTGTGGTAAAGAAATATAGCAATCAGGTGTTGTTCGTTGCGTGATGGAGTTGGGCAATTGGTTTGAAGTCGTATTTTGTCTGTTTATTTTTTTAGAGTAGGATAAAATTAAAAATAAAAAATTAATGAAGAAATAACTATATGATTCCAGCTTAGAAGCGAAAAAAAATTATTATATTTATTTTAAAAAGAGGCAAGATGTATAATAAAATCTGGAAAAATTATTGGTTATTATCTTTGAGTGAAGGAATTGGATTAACGTTTATGGCTAAAAATTGGATTAGTTAGTTTACTTCAGCTTCAGTTGCCAGCGGTTGTCCTGAGGACCTAGTGCAGCCATAATAATATGAGCTACTACGGTGCATAAACAGAGCCATATATAATGTTCTTGAATTCGTTTTAAGTTGTTTCGATTTGTTTGAAGAACCTTTAAACATGCTGTATATAACCCGTATATATTTTAGTCACATAGGTAGGCCGAGAACGAAATTTCTTTGGCATTAATTAGCCCCAGTGTTTTTTAGCCAATCGTACCAGACGAAGGGCACAAACCGAAAATTTCCAAATTATTAAGATGTGACTTTGCATTGTTTGTTTAAATAGTAAATTTACATAATTTTAAACTCGTCAAAAGTAAGTGAAAGCGCTCCTTAAAAATAGATAGTATCCTTCAATTAAACAAAAGGCAACGAACTTTTATGATTCAATATCATTTATCTAAAGATATCATAATTTTTGTATTATTTTATTATTTAGGCGCTTTATTCTAATGCTTGGTGAATCTAAATACACAGAACATTATTTAACACGGCAATACTAAAAACAGTACAAGTATGGAAAAAAGTGTACGTAAAAACCGGCTTCTAAAAATAATCCAACTAAACAAACAACTTACCGATCAATCGCTATTAATGTACCATCAGAAGCGGGACATTTTTCTATTAATAAACCTCACAAGTCACAAACCAGGACTACTTAATTGAGAACAAAACACGACCGGAATGACATAAACAGCATGAGCGTGGAGCTCAAAAACACGTGCTCTGCCGACTGACGGTTGCACACTAACTATAGTAAAATGTATATAAACTCGACAGGCCAATGAATGTCTGAAATATAAAACAATATCTATACATACCTCTTTTCTGATTACTTATTATTATACCTATGCGATGAGAGATAATCGTATTATCGATTTGTTACCTATTGATCTGCTGTTTTCTAATACTATAAGATTAAATATTTGCTAGTAAGTACTACTGGGAAGCAACAGCAACAGGAATGTTACTTTTTATACTTCAAACGTTGCACTAACCTACAAATCGTGCAATGCTTGTGGTTAGAATGTGGCCGGTTGTCGTGTATTCGTGATAATATTTTCCTAACACGAGCATAATAAGCACGTGTGTGGAGCCGGTGTCTTAAATAATTTGCCCGCTTATCAACTGTATCGACTAATAACCTTAGGAAAAATGCATATAACCAAGTAAATGCGCGAATGCATAAACTATTTGTTTATTACACGGCTTGCCGGCTTGCGGTAGTTCAATATCTTGGTTAATAAGAGAGCTAAACAGATTTTGTTTCTGCGATGTTGCGTAGTTTCTGAAGTTCTACACATGAACTTCCTAAAACAACTGATTGTGTATTTCGTGTTTTCGACCACCTAGCATGCCGCCATGTTAAGCCAAGTACGAGGCGGGAAGTTCAAATGTTTTGTGTTTTTGAAATAAGTAAAATTGAAATAATATACCTTGGCGTATGGTTGAAGTGATCTATGTTTGTCTGATGTCTCCCTCGTGTTACGTTGTAAATCTTTGTTACTTATTATCATTATTAATTGTGGAAAACAATATATTTACACATCTCTGCTTATTTCGTTCTAATCGTTTGTCCCAAACAGGTTATTGTGATTAATTAGCTCTATTAGTGTCAAAACAATTTAATTTAATAATTTTCAAAAATGCCAGCAAAAGTGCAGATTGCCGAGAGTAATTGATTTGAAATGTTTTGGATTATTTTACACGGGAGAAAGAAATTAAAGGTCCCTTATTAAATACAGAAAATGTACAAGGGAGGAAAGCGGATGCATTACAAATTAGTTTAAGAAGTTTTCGAGGATATCTGCAGAAGGCAAAATGGGTTTGCCATTGATACACCAGGGAGGAAACGAAAAAAATCGAAAAAAAACTGAAGATGCGTGTTACGGAGTAAAGCATGAAGGAGTAAAACATGAAGGAGACTGGAAGGCATGTTACAATAAAAACAGTAAACGACGAACTTTAAAAGTAAAGAAATAATTCATATACCAAATTCTAGTTTAGGTCAACTCTTAAAAATTATTGGATTTAAGTACAATATTGGAAATAATCGCTGGTATCTCTGTGAGCTTCCTCACGTTGTCCATCAACGAATACAATTTTTGAGGAAATATTGCAAAAATTTTAAAGATGAAAGGCCTCTTCAATGTGTTTATTTGGACGAAACATGGATTTTTGCAAAGGGCGCTTTTAAAAGAACGTGGCAAGATGGAAATATAAAAAATTGTAGAAAAGGACATGAAGGCACTGGTAATACTGCTTACGCTGGAAAAAAAAGCGGTTTTGTGGAAAATGTTAGTCTGGTATTTTGAGGGTATTTTCGACAACTTCCAAGAGTGCTGACACAATGATTCAATAAATAAAGAATCGTTTGAAAATAGGTTTTAGAAAAATTATTACCAAACTAGAAAGAACCTACATTAATAATTTTAGATAATGCTCTATATCACAGCGCACTTGCAGAAAAAATACCTACCACTTCTTTGACCAAAACTCAAATGGAAGAGTAACTGAAGAAAAAAAGCATGCAATATAATAACGATGCTTTGCGGGTGGAATTATTAGAAAAATGTAAAAAACATCGCCCAAGAGAAGAAAATAAGATTAACGCACATGGTCACCAAGTTTAGTGGTTACCCCCCTATCACTGCCAATGCAACCCGATTGAAAACGTTTGGGGAATATGCAAAAATCATTATGACTATCACTTTGGAGAAAACAAACGCAAAAACAAAAACATACCGACTTCCCTCCTTGAAATCAATAATGTAACCCATAGTTTTCCAACTTTTTTGACACTAATTCTTTGATATTTGATGGCATATTTGTTATCAGCAATCTTAAGTCGTCGCGTTAACAATCTGTTTTTTTTTTGTTAGAAAATTGCTGACTACGCTAAATCCTCATCAGCTAAATATGATGATGGAAATGCAACGAAAAACTTCTCTAATGCAGCCCATAAAGCAAAATATAATACTGGAATTTACCTTTGAAACCAAAATTCTTGGTATCCATTTTTTATTTCAATTTTATCTCTTCTTCATTTGCTGACAACTCCATCAACTCCTCCTGCAGGGAAAATAATTCTGCTGTTTGTAGGTTTCAGAAAGGTTCTAGGACCCAATCTGGAATGATCAAGCGTTGAGGATATCCTGAAATCTATTTGTAAAAACTTCTGTAAATGCTTTCAAATTTTGGTAAAATACCATAATATCGACATCATTTGTTTCTACAGAGGTAAGATTTGGAAACAGAATTATCTTCGATCCAAGTTTTGTTTATACAAAGCAAGTTTTGACATGAATACCTACTTTTAATACGGACTAAGCCATTTAGAACTATTTGTTGAAACATGCGTTAGATGATTTTTAGTATTAAATCAAAGCCTTCAATGAATTCTTGCGAGTATTACCCAGGGAGACAGTAGTTGGTCCTCAACTCAACGCCACGTTGAAAAAAAAACGACCCCTTAGATCTCTTCAACGTATTCATTTCTCTCGAATTTCTATACTCAATCACAAAATTGTAAACGATTTCGAAATCATGGTTCGACCAGGATCGATGATACTTGATGTGATAAAGGTAAAACTTTATTTTGTAGGAATTAATTCATCAAGGTATTGGAACCTCCAATTTCATTATTGACTTGGCATCTTGACTTTCTATAACGAACACCCAAATAGTGGTTTAACTCTTCTCATTGTTAATTCCGTGTCTCCTGGTATTTTCCTCGTGATTAGCATTTATCGTCCTTTCAAATCTCCTTCACGGTTTCAAAACAGTCAGTTCGAGGAAATCGTTGTTATTCCAGATTATTTGACTTGTAAATACGGGCTGCTAATAAACAATTACCATGTTTCTCCTAGGGCATACGCTATATTTATTACCTCGTTCTTGGAATACTTCATCTTAAACAACTTGAACCTTTACTGAAACCAATTTTATCGAAAGAATTATTTTGCCCCTAAAGTATTTAATTATCTGATAAAGAAACATGCACAAAAGAAATTTTGGTAATTCTTTACGATTTTTTTGTGGAGACGTTAGTAAGACAGTACAAGGCGTTTTCGACCAATAAAATGTTGCGCAAGTGGTAATTCAATAAACTAACGAAAAGGTGGAGTGAATTGGGGTGCTGGGTGGGAAGAAGCGTATTCAATGAATTTATTATTACCATTGTTCCAAGTACGTCGCAAAACGAAGATTAATTTGTCTCTTTTATTATGGTCGACTTTAGATTTGTAAGACACATAAAAAACCGGCGGCTTGTTTGATGCCCATAAAAACTTCAAACATGCCGGCTCTTTTTATGTGCTGTATAGATATGACACAGACTTTAACCAAAATATTGGACTTGAACCGCGCACGTAGGAAGCACGCCGTTAAAATTATATATAAATATGTACCAAGTGTTTAATTGCATATTCTGTATATTGTAACTTGGGAGAAGTTATTCGTTTGTCCTTTATGGTGACATGAACATATTTGGTTTGTCTAGATCAGATATACAAGCTACTGGTGAAATTAAATTCGTTTTTCAATTTTTATAGATGTTCTTTCTATATCTCTAGTTTAAAAATCTAATACAAAGAATTACACAAATAAACCGTATAATAATCACTCTGTATTCTCTGCATCCAAAAGTTATGTAACAAAAAAAAAAAGAAAATAACAACGCAAAAAAAAAGCATCGCCACTAAGTGAATATTATTAAACAACAAACAACGCTATTAAAAGTGAATTAATATTGCTTACTTATACACATCATCAACATCGTTATTAAAGTGTTAATATTTTTATTAATGTGTGTTAAAACCAAAACTGGTAACTATTCATATTTAAATTAAATTATTATATAAGATATGTTTATGAGGAAAAATAATATAGTGGACCGAGTATTGGACATACTGAACCGGTTTAAAATAAACACTCTGTCCGTGACAGATTTTAATTGTTTTTGCATTTTCATGCATTAATAATCACGCCGCATTGACGCAGGGTCATTAAAAGTTATTATTTTTGTTTATATTTATATTTTCGATTTATTTCAAACATATGGAATTCACACAATGGAATTTAACGATAATATTATATACACATATGTTTTAAAACTATTACCGAATTGGATTTGGAAAAATACTGCAACGGAGAAGGGATTCAAGAAAAATAAATACTTTGAAGTTAGAGTCAAAGTAGAAATATTAAATAAAGGAATATCATATTATTTACTCTACTCAATGGTAGAAACCAACACCATCTAAGACAGAATCGGTTCCCAGGAGAGTATAGGTTTAGAGTTATGATCACGCGGTTCTTATATGATTAATTTTTTCATAATTTTGATTTTTTTATATGTAAAAGAAATTTTTGGGTCAAATGATGTGCTGCATCGCTTTTTCCATAAGTGTACTACTTTCGAAAACACCCTGTGCAATTACACTCCTCTAAAAGAAGTACCATGCACTGTTGAAAAAATTTACTGTTTTATTAGTTTAGTTAAAACATAACCCAACATAATTCGGGGAGCGATTGGGACACTTCATTAATTTCATTTTCCGCATGAATTAAACATTTTGCTACCGACCACATTGACTGGAATATCATGACCTTCACTTTAATAAATTTCCATGGTTATCGTTGCGGTCATACATTTATAAAAAAAATAATGCTAATATCATAACATAAATATTATTACACTAATTTGCTTAATAGGGAAAGGCGGTGCACTGACCTTTCGCACATAAGAAATATTTCCTACCTATATTATACAGGGTGTTTCATGAGGAACTGTACATAGTCCAATGGTAGATAGGGCCCATCAATGTTAGTAACAAACCACTATTTAAAATAATTTTAGCCAAGTATTTAGGGTTGTACAGGGTGATTTATGAATTTTTACCACAATTTGCTGTCGTTGCCTTTTAGAAACTAATTGTCCGATTCAATTTATTTTCGGTACACATTAAGTACTATCAAACACCAACAGTTCGCCATAATTACAAAACCAAAATTCCAGGTCCGTATTAGGAAAAATTTCATTTTATCTGTGCCCCCTAAAAAGTTCACCCTGTATATGTTTTTTTTAAATCTTATTACTGAAGTTTGAAAGTACATAAACTACCAACAAAAGTGGAATACTTCGTTTTCTTGTCACACTTACAACAGATACAAAATAAACACATTAAATTTAAACATTATCTTGTTAAAATTCAAACTTTCAGTAATTCAATGTTAGTTGTCAAAGTTCTTATCAGTTTAAGCTTCTAAGTAATTATAACTATTATTAGTTAAAAATAGTATGAAATACCAACAGTTAGTCGCAATCAACAAGACTCCAGGACCGTATTGGGAAAAATCATCATCTCGTCGATTCCTCCTAAAATTTTCACCCTGTATATCTTATTCTTAACTTTACTTGCAATAATTTAAAAGTACATAAAGTATCAACAAGTAGTGTAGTGTGATCCACACTTTTCAATAATAATTATGAACGTCCAACTACCGACACATAAGTTGTGTAGTAATTAAAGGGTAATCTAGTACATTCTGTTCTAATTTGTAATGTAGAATATTTTCATGTTCAGTTCTAGTTTTAAGAAATTAAC
The DNA here is from genome assembly GCA_963680705.1 of Rhagium mordax. Classification (NCBI taxonomy): domain Eukaryota; kingdom Metazoa; phylum Arthropoda; class Insecta; order Coleoptera; family Cerambycidae; genus Rhagium; species Rhagium mordax. The sequence continues at coordinate 11,983,019 of OY796656.1, forward strand.
TTATTTTATTTAGTGTGCAGCTAAAGACGTTTGTGCAGGATTTCTGCGAAAATTTGTCAATTCTTTCTACAGTAGGAATATAATAGACTTTTTATCTACCGACACTGTTAACAAAAGGAGTAGTCGGCTTTGGCAATAGTTTGACAGGTATAATTGTTGATGAGGTATAACTTTTGTTTCTACGTTACTAATGCCATTAGTCCAACTTGAGAGCAGCAATTAATAGACCGAATTGAACAGTATTGTAACGTAATAAGAAACTTCCCGGACGTTATACGAAAATCTGTGGGACATTTAGTAGTAGTAGGTAATAAAATGCCGTGAAGAGGGGGGGGGTTACATTTTGAAAATAAGTTATAGATTTTTACTTTTTATTTTGTTAATACGTATTCGGGTATGTATTATTTTGTTTTGTTATGTTGTTTTGTATTCATGTTGCGTTTTTTATTTTGCTTGTTCTGTTCTGTTACTATTAAATTGTTTTAGAATTCAATGAGTATAAATATACAGACAGAATAGCTGCTCTAACTGAAACCAATTTATTGAAAATGTCAATTTTATCGAGATAAATTTTGTTGGTTGGTTTAAAACCTGTTGAAAGTGTAATAAGAAAACGGATCACACTACACTACTTGTTTATACTTTATGTACTTTTAAATTATAGCAAGTAAAGTTAAGAATAAGATATACAGGGTGAAAATTTTAGGAGGAATCGACGAGATGATGAATTTTCCTAATACGGTCCTGGAGTCTTGTCTGATTGCGACTAACTGTTGGTATTTCATACTATTTTTAACTAATAATAGTTATAATTACTTAGAAACTTAAACTGATAGGAACTTTGACAAATAACATTGAATTATTGAAAGTTTGAATTTTAACAAGATAATGTTTAAATTTAATGTGTTTATTTTGTATCTGTTGTAAGTGTGACAAGAAAACGAAGTATTCCACTTTTGTTGGTAGTTTATGTACTTTCAAACTACAGTAATAAGATTTTAAAAAAATATATACAGGGTGAACTTTTTAGGGGGCAAAGATAAAATGAAATTTTTTCTAATACGGATCTGGAATTTTGGTTTTGTAATTATGGCGAACTGTTGGTATTTGATAGTACTTAATGTGTACCAAAAATAAATTGAATCGGACAATTATAGTTTCTAAAAGGCAACGAAAGCAAATTTTGGTAAAAATTCATAAATCACCCTGTACAACCCTAAATACTTGGCTAAAATGATTTTAAATAGTGGTTTGTTACTAACCTTGATGGGCCCTATCTACCATTTGACTATGTACAGTTCCTCATGAAACACCCTGTATAGTGATTTTCTTCCTTTTAACTTGGCATGTAACTTTTTTGTCATATAAATGAAAATAATGTTTCACTTTCTGTCGTTTTGGTTTATTCACAAACCAGTAAGCACACATACGTTAATAAAACGTTGAAAAATTACGATAACTAAATGTTACATACACGCAAAAAATTCACGTTATATAAACTTAAATATGCAAAAATCAAGTAGTGCTTCAATCACGTTATTTTAACGTATTTATTCTTGGAGGAAAAATGCTGTTATCTAGTTACATTTTAACGTTAAAAATGTCATTATAATTAACGTTTTATTTTTGTCAATAAAGCACATTATATAAACGAAAAAATGTCACTCAGATTAACATAGTTTTTTACTAAAATATTAACTATTATTTGACCATATTTCTTATTGATGGAAAAAACGTGTATCTAGTTACTTTCTAACGTTATAAATGTCGGTTTTATTAACGTTTTATTATACATAGTTATAATATAACATATATATAACTTTACAAAATAACCATAGATTAACGTTTTTCTCTCTAATAAGAAATACGTTAATTTGCACATAATATAACCGTTATTTTAACGTATTTCTTATTAGCCCTGAAATAGTTTTCCACCAGCACCAAAACATTTTAATGATCTTTTGATGATGCCAACTTGGTTGGCCAAATATACGTAGAATACCTAGCGCAGTGTTTTGGTGTTAATGGAAAATTACTTCAGAGCTAATGCCACACCAAAAATTCCAACTCTCTTCAGGAATTCTTATTAGACAGAAAAACGTTTTTCTATGGTTATGTTGTAACGTTATAAATATCGGTACTACCAACGTATTATTATGGTTAATGTTTATGTTGAAATATACTTGCCTTATGACTTACAAACATTTATTTAACGTTTCTTAGAGACATTGTATTAAAATTCTTTCTATTCGTGAAAAAAATGTATAACATATTATCTATTTTTGTTTTATACGTTACTAATATTTATTAATTAATAATGTTATGCCGCCAAGTAGATGTATTCAATTTACCTCCTTAAGATATTTACACTAATTAAAAGCTTTAGATATATTTGTTATAAAGTATGTTCATTGAAACATTAAATAACAATTCCAATTACGGTTGCTGGAATTTGACTAAGCTTTAATGTCTCTGTGATGTCATGCTTCAATATTTTTTTAAAGAAATTAAAAAGTTTTGGTAATTTCTTATTCTGAAAAAAAAAATGTTTTACAAATTTTAAGTTTTCTCTACGTTTTTCAAAAGTTATAAATTTGAATTATATCCACGTGTCGTAAAATAGTTTAAGTACATGGGATACGTTGAAATTATATATATTATTTGAAAATTTATTTTAAATGTACGTTGAATTAACGTTGAAAAAGAAACGTTTAGGTACTTTATAACCAATAACAAACGTTGAACGTTTCAACGTTTTTTTCATGGTTATAACGTTATATTAACGTTTAATAAACGTACGTGTGTTTACTGGGAACCATTTCCAGAGAATAAATCAAATAGTTACCACAAAAATCTCACCATCAGCAGACATTAAATTTATATAATATCCGTTCTGTATAAATTAAGACGGTTGAATAAATCGAAAGGTGGGAGAGTAAAAAATAATTTAATTTATGTGCGACTAAAAATCACATCAGTTAACTACGTTATATTATTATTAATATAGTACGAACAAAGAGTTAATATTGCCTTACAGTCAAATATATCTCTATTTTTATTTACGTAACTAAAATAAAACAACGATTATCAGTTGGCACTCCACATATGCTATAAATACGCCCTAATCGACTGACTACCACAGAATTTAATCGCGCGGTTATAACGATTAAATTATTCAACCAGTGAAGAAATTTTTATAACATAAACATATTCGGATATGAATTTAACTTTCAAGGTGACAGGTAATTTTTGAGCAGGAACTGCTCCAAAAAATTATTTATTTTAAATTAGTACTCAACACAATAGTTAACGTATAAAATATAATTTAAATGGATCTATAACAACAAACATAGGGGGAAAATCCAGTAAATATACTTAAGTGACATCTTTATGTCCAGGTGGGATTCTACACGGACCTCTTGATATAGTCAATATACAAAAACTATATTTCAATGAATTTTGTTTCTAAGTTTAACTCCAAAACACGTATTTGAAGCTGCTCGTCGTTTCTTGGGAAAGTCGATGAGTTTTCCTAACTATTTTGCGTGTCCGGTAACTTAGCCCCTCCATTTTGGAAATATTAAAAAATTAAAGTTGTGCTGAATTCTGCTAGTGTTGTGCTGCAATGTGCCCAAATTTTTTTTATAGGTGAAAACGAATTTTAAAATTCAGGGCTCTTCATTGTTAACATTAACCTTACAGTTTTTTACAACCAACCGGTATATTTTGTATAGATGTACTATTTACCGAAGAGATATTGGAGTGTACACATCCCACGAATATTTGTTGAAGACACGATGATCCCCGCATGCCACTGATTATTTTTTAAAATAAATAATGTTGATGGAAGTTTCCGAAATGGCAAATATTTATATAATCAGGTCTGCATCTGTTATTGGATATTATTCCATATTTATTACAACCCTGAGCGTTAATATAGATTTTGGGAAAAACTGTTTACGAGTTTTACGGCACAATCAATTTAAGTAATTAATTACTTTTATGCGTTATTTGTTCCATTGTCTTTAAAGCTTTATTACCTATTTTCCCATTCATTAACTTGCGAGCTGAACATACAATTTTATTAACCTTTTAATGCTTTAGTTGTGGTGAACATGTGGAAGGATGACAAACTGATCCAAAATATGTGAAAAATTATAAATTGACTTACTTGAAAGACGTAGTGGCCGGCGCCTTAAGTACTTTGTGAGAGATTGTTAAGGACTGATTACGGATTTAAAAATAAAACTCAATGATTTAAGACGCAATAATCGTGACAGCTGACGGCTTGAAGCATCAAACGATCTTTAGAATTAATTATCTGCCCCAGTATCGCAAAAATCATATTACATTATTGTCTGGATTGAAAAATAGCAAATAAATGATATAGAGAAGTATATTTAGTAATTTGCTAATAATGCCAATTATAAAAACCTTACTGAAGTTAAAACTTCATTGTGTTCCAAAAATAATCACGATTTGACTAAATATATTTCCAACAATGTATACGTTTTTGTTTACACACACGCTTACGTGTGTCTCTTTTGCTTTGTAGGCAAAAACACATACCGGGTGTAAATGAAATTAGGCTCACCCCTATAACTTTTTTGTTTTTTCGGATATCATTTTGAAATTTTGGCAGTTGCAATAACAAGTACCTAAATTTGAATTAATGCATGTTAATAAAATGATTCCAGCACTTCCGGTTTCACCGGAAATTACCGTAACATCTGTTTTTTAAACGGAACACCCTGTATATTTTTACATTTTTGGATTCAGGGATTCATTCTGCATACGATGGTATCAACTTCGAGGAAGAAACATAACCTCAAACATTTGTTTAGGATAATTATTAAAGTTGGCATCTAGGAAGCCATGACTGCTGAAAAACTTTTCTCTCTGAGTCATTGAGTATTGGAAAAATAAAATCAGGATATTAAGTGAGCTAACTTTGCTTTTAATAGCCATTTAAACATCTCGGAAATGGTTTTTTTCGATATAAGTATTTTTTTTTAAATGGCATCATTATGCCTCATTATGCTAATAGAGATTTTCTTTACCTACATTTCGATAACAAACACTTCAGCATTAGTTCATAAATAACTTACAAAGGATACTTTATGACCTTGGTTCAAATTTATTTTAGTAAGCTCTGACCAAGTTAAACATTTGATATGAAATTAATCGGGAATGCCTTGAAAGAAAACAAATTTACTAAACTAAAATAAATTTGGACCAAGGTAAAGTATCTTTTGTAAGTTATTTATGAACTAATGGTGAAGTGTTTGTTATCGAAATGTAGGTAAAGAAAATCTCTATTAAAATAGCATAATGAGGCATAATGATGCCATTTAAAAAAAAATACTTATATCGAGAAAACCATTTCCGCGATGTTTAAATGGCTATAAAAGCAAAGTTAGCCCACTTAATATCCTGATTTTATTTTTCCAACACTTAATAATGAAGTTTTTCAGCAGTCATGGCTCCCTAGATGCCAACTTAAATTATCCTAAAAAAATGTTTGAGGTTATGTTTCTTCCTCGAAGTTGATACCATCGTATGCAGAATAAATCCCTGTATCCAAAAATGTAAAAATATACAGGGTGTTCCATTTAAAAAACAGATGTTACGGTCATTTCCGATGGAACCGGAAGTTCTAGAATTATTTTATTAACATGCATTAATTCAAATTTACTTGTTATTGCAACTGCCAAAATTTCAAAATGATATCTGAAAAAACAAAAAAGTTATAGGGGTGAGCCTAATTTCGTTTACACCCGGTATATTATGCTAATTTCAGAAGTTTTTTAAAATTTTTTGCAATATTGAAAATCAAGTTAAAGTTCTTTTCAGCGCGCCAACAATTTATTTGTGACCAAAACCAAGAAAATGTGCGTGGAGAAGATTGGCTAGATTAAGCAAAGCTTAAGAGAAGGTTATAGTACAACTAAAATATTAAAGGACAATGGTATTTGTAACCTCTCTGTTTTAAACTGATTTCCTTTCAAATACGGTACCAACAGAGGATGATCTGGATCAATGAAAAACCAAATGTGTAAATTTATATTTTTTGTTGCATTTTTAGAATTTTCTATTCATTTTCCTTATAAAAGGTGATTAAATTTTTGTCTTAAAAAATTGGGTTTATTCCATTTTACACACATTCAGAAATTATCAATGTTGGCAAATATGATCTTGTATGTGATAAAAATTACTATGAGTAGGTATATCACAAAAATATAGGCTCCTATTATGGGGTTTCAATAATACTCCTTCACGGAAAATTCAATGCGATTTTCTAAACCCTAAATCTTTTATACGCAACACGATAATCCAAAATACCTTAATTTCGAGTCATATGATTGTATAGAGAGTATTAGGATACTCGGCATTTATGCACGAAGATATGAATGCAAGAATCAGCGAATTATATACACAATCAGTCATGTGTTGTTTATTTTATTGCAATGCCATTCTGGGAATTAAATCTTTCTCATAAGTAATAATTGTAAAATAAGCAATTTAATACAAGTAATAAGTAATGACCTCGGTAATGACTGATGGTTTCAAGGATGCATATTATGGAACGGGACAATATAAAACTATTATACAACAAAATATAATTTTAATATTCTTCACAGACCAAATATTATACCTATATATTGTTAAAAAAATTATATCTGTATGTAGGTAATGTAAACAACAAGACAAATTTCGTTAATTTTAAATGATATATCTACTTAAAATAGTAAGAAATTGAAACATGTAGGTAGCGCAGTGAAAACATGACACTTGTCTTCGCATGTGGTAGTTCGAGAATAATTTCAGAAAAAAAGAGAGAAGCGTTTCGGTGCATTTTACAATACATCACAGCAAATATTAAAATATACTGCATAAATCGTCCCGAATTTCGAATCTACACCTTTTCCAATTGTAATTGAGAAAGCGTCAAATGTAATTGAGAATAGTCAAATGTAATTCAGAATGCGTTAATTGTAATTGAGAATAGTCAAATGTAATTGAGAAACCGTCAAATGTAATTGAGAATAGTCAAATGTAATTCAGAATGCGTTAATTGTAATTGAGAATAGTCAAATGTAATTGAGAACCCGTCAAATGTAATTGAGAATAGTCAAATGTAATTGAGAATGCGTTAATTGTAATTGAGAAAGCGTTAAATGTAATTCAGAAAGCGTCAAATGATATTGAAAATAGGTCAAATGCGAAATTGAGATCATGAAAATTTGAAGATGACATATACAGGTAGTCACAAATTACATAGTGAGAATATATAGGGATATCGGAAGCCGTAAGAGATCTTTACTCGACAAATTGCACAGTTGTCTTTTAGTTCCATGTTTGAAACTGTTTATCAAATTAAGGACACCAACTTTTACGAAATTCAAATTGACATTTTAAATTTTATACAAAATAAATTTGTAAACTTAACCCGTAAAAGTCACTTGTGACTGTCATCATAAACAATTATGACAGTTGAATGGCCGGTATTTTTTTTTCACAGAATTATCGATATCAAGCATAAACTATGTATTTGTGTAAAAGTTTCGAATTTTCTATGATCTCAATTTCAATTGACCCATTCTGAATTCCATTTGATGCTTTCCGAATTACATTTAACGCTTTCTCAATTACATTTGACGCTTTCTCAATTACATTTGACTATTCACAATTTCATTTGACGCTTTCTGAATTACATTTGACTATTCTCAATTACAATTAACGCATTCTAAATTACATTTGACTATTCTCAATTACATTTGACGGTTTCTGAAATACATCTAACCGTTTCTCAATTACAACTGGAATAGGTGTAGTCTCTTCACCATTCTCAAACCAATTCCCAAAATAATATATTGCATTTTTACAAAATAAGTATGTACAGGGTGATCCATAACTCTCTTTTCATCGTAAATAATTCGGTTCCTGTTAATATATTTGATTGTTTTCAAATGTATTTATATATGTAAAAAGTCCTGCAGAATCCGAATATGTATTTAGAAAAATAATTGAATGCCAAATTAAAATAATAATAATAAAAATACGATTTTCTGAAAAAATTCCACCCTGTATATTATTGCATAAAATGATATGGTAACATATTACAGACATACACATGATACTCATTGATGTTTCCAACTTCCGGTTTGGCCGGAAGTGCTTACAATTTATAGCAATTTTTTATTAACCCTGTATATTTCAATTATTTCAGATAATACTATCGATTACGAATCCAATGATATATAAAACATCATAGTTTCACCATTTTATAAGCGAGATTTTCAAAAAACAGTTTTACTTAATAAACTTTTTTAATAAACAAAAATAATTATAAACAAATGAATTAAAGTAACAAAACAAACATAATAAAACTTCGCTTACAATAAATGTTCGTTCAATTAAATGCCCTTCCTGTTCAACATAACAGTTTAATCGTTTCTTTAAATTATTTCGTAAGTTTCTAAAATTTGTTGGATTATTGTTTAAATTGTTAATTTCATCTGTAATTTTTTATTTATTATTTATTTATTTTTTTATTTCATTTTGATTACAGAAAACGCACTAACAATATCAATAATATAGTAATCACAGGTACAATCGGATAGGCAATTTTTTCAAGCATGCCGCCTACTTGAATAATTTAAAATCTGGTGTATTTAATATATTGTATTATGTATCATAAAATTTGAATTTTGTGAATTATTTCGCTTATAAAATGGTGAAACTATGATGTTTTAAATAGATATCATTGGATTCGTAATCGATAGTATTATCTAAAATAATTGAAATATACAGGGTGAATAAAAAATTGCTATAAATTGTAAGCACTTCCGGCCAAACCGGAAGTTGGAAACATCAATGAGTATCATGCGTATGTCTATAATATGTTACCATATCATTTTATGCAATAATATACAGGGTGAAATTTTTTAAGAAAATCGTATTTTTATTATTATTATTTAAAATTGGCATTCAATTGTTTTTCTGAATACATATTTAGATTCTGCAGGACTTTCTACATATTTATACATTTGAAAACAATCAAATATATTAACAGTAACCGAATTATTTACGATGAAAAGAGAGTTATGGATCACCCTGTACTACGCGTATTTTTTACGATCGAAAAAAAAACTTGGAATTTTGTGGCAATTTTAACAACAAACGTTTCAGCTTTGATTTTTTATCAATAGCAAAATCACAAGAGCTTTTTTTATCGAATAAATTTCTCTTTGCTACGAAATAATTTTGCCATCAGTGATTTTATGAGAAAAACTGACTTGAAAAAATCGTGAGACTGGAGGTCGAGTGATTTGTAAAAAAATTTTTAGTTAAAAAGAAATTTATCCATAAGTAAAAGAAAAGCTCGAGTGCTTTTTGCAAGATAAATGACAAAATATATGAACGAACAACAACAATACTAATTATCTTTAGGTATTTATACATAGAAACATTGGGCTCTTACACCTCAAATGAATTAAAGGTTTTTAATAGATCTATGTCAAAGTTGAATACATATTAAATATAATAATGCAATAAATTCCAATAATATATCATTCCCACAGTTGCTTTGAATATTAATAAGTTGTATCAATTTCAAAAGTCCCGCCAGTTTTCCGTTAATGACGTCAAAAACGGACGATCTTGTTATTGGTTAAACTCAAAACAAATTCGTTTGTGCACGTGATGTCATATTACTAACCTCAAAAATATGCATTTTTTACGAATTTCGAATATTATGTATATCAAAATTTCTGCCTGGTTCCTGTACTATCAACTAAAACCTTGTTCAGCGCATTATTAATGAAGTTTTTTAATTGCCTTGATCTAATAAAATAAGATTATTTTTGTTGGTTGGAAATCCAACCTATAAAAACTACAAAAATTAAAATTGAAAATAAATTTACAAAACCAAAATATTTAAGGTTATGTGAGTCATATGATATACACGACCTATACCAATGACTATCCGTTTTCGACGTCACAAAAATTTAATAGATTAATTACTTCGGTTTGAATTTATTTATTTTTGGCCTTAAATGAAAAATACTAGCAAAAAGAAAAAATACGTCAGAGCTATGTTAAAAATATTAAAATCACTATAGTCTGCTATCATTTGCAAAATTTCGAGGAAGAACCCATTATTTGAAGGAAAAGCGGAATTGATGTTACGGTTCTTTGTAATTTGTTCAGTCGAAATTTTCCCAAAACGACACATATTATACGTTATAGTTTAAAAAATGCTTAAAAATTTATTAATACAGTCACTTGGTGCCAAAAAGTACCCAAACTTCGAACTAATTCTATAGCTGCTTGTAATTTTTTTCTCTTTGCGAATTCTTAAACTTTAGCGTGTCAATTTCAAATATCAAAAAGGAGCAGATGTACTTTCACCCCTAAAAGGGTGAAAACTACTCCTGAAGTTCAATATTTAATACTGACTCAAGTATTAAGAGTCAGTTATTAAAAAAATTCATTAGGAGTCAGAATTTTAGAATTATAATAATAATAATAATAATAATAAAACGTCTTTATTAAGGGCGAAGTTAACCTTATAAGTATGGTTCTCTAACGCGATTTCATCCCTAATATGGCCGATATAATAGGGGTACAATGGAAAAACATATTTTGTTTGTTTTGAGCAAGTGGAACTTTTTCTTTGCAAGTTCTTATATTTTAGGACATAAAACTTATGTTTATAAGAAAAATTATTGCTATTACCCCTAAGAGGGTGAAAACCACCACTAAAATAAAAAAATCAATAATTAACGAAGTACTGAGAATAAATTATTGAAACTTATATTATTTGTTTTTGGAGTCGCTGATCACGAATGTGAAGGCAGAAATAAAAAATTATATGATATAAATGGGGTAAAATAGATGAATTAACCATTTTTTGTTTATTTTGAGAAACTAGGACTTTCTTAGCAGATTGTTACATTTGAGACATAAAGCTCATCCTCTAATAAGAAGAATAATTGCTCTTACCCCTAAAAGGGGAAAAACCACCCCTAAAGTTAAAAAATCAATAATTAACGAAGTTCTGAGGCTAAATTACCGCCAAACGAGTAATACCGTAATTCGCTAAAACGAGGCGCGTTTCTCATTTCGGTTATATCTCCATTGCAATTAACGCTAAAAATCATCAAAAAAAGCATTTTGAAGATCATTTAATACTCTTTAAGGTCAGGTAGGTCAAAACAGTACAAAGGTTGTCAGTTTTTCTATACTTATTCATCTTAAATGAGCCTTAAAAAAAACGTTAAGAGTTAACTTCAAACACTTTTATCTTCTAACCTATAATCTTTATCAAAAAAATAAAAATAGTAGCATTTTCCTTAGTTTATTGCCATCCTTTTTTATCTCTGGTAACATTCAGCTAATATTCTTTCGTGCTAAGTTATTTAACCTCAGTCAAAAAAATTAATTTCTCCAAAAATTTTCAAAATACATTAAGTGTAAAATCTTTTAGTTAAGCGTATACATACTTAATAGTAATGACTAACAAAAAACACAATTTGGATTTTTTTTCCAATTTGGAACTTACTGAACTTTTTTTTTGTAAAATATCAAAATTTTGACTTCATTTTCTTGTCTTGAAGATTAAGGCAAAAAATGAAATATTTTTATCTAGGCAATACACTTTTTTAAACATTTGTAAGATTTGACAACATATTATATGCAAATTTGGAGTATTCCCGTAATATTTACTAGTATATTCGATGTAATCATCAATTCATGAAATATATTTAAAGATTTCATGTTCTTATCATATGGTACTTGACGAAGTCAATGATTAAGCCACACTGCTTTGAGTGATATCGACTACTTCATTTATGGGGAATCCCGTGCATGTTATTCACAATAGGTTTATTTTCACATATCAAATAAACAATAAAAATAATTATTATGATATTTTAATACGTTTGCGCACATTTCGTAGTTGAATGAAATTTCTTAGAAACATCCGTGGCGTCTGGCACCAAAAGAGTCACAATAAAGCAAAACAAATATTACCAAACAACTTTTCTTTGACGTCAACTTTCATTAAAAAAGTTTCTCTCTAATTATTACAAAAAATAAGTTGTAAGTGGCAATGTATACAGGAATAGCCTCGAATTAGTGATAGTATGTAAGTACATGAAATCGATTGAGCCCAAACCTTCTTTCTCTCTATAAGCAGGCCATTAGACGCACGATTTGCCACGTGTCTAGCGAAATTGGTTTTTTTATTCGTAAAGTTTTGAAACTTGACAGAAATATTATTAAAGGCGTTGAATTGAAAATAAAGTTATCTATCGACCATAGTAGCTTCATCCCTTGAAATTGAAAAGCCAGCGCCGCTAGTATGGAAACCAAGTTTGCAATTAAATGTGCTAAATATTTTATTAAGACGGAAGTAAAAATCATTAGTTACTAAAACTTGTTAAAATATTGTTTTAATCCGGTTCTTTTCTTAAATATGGTCTAAAAATTGCAAGCAGCATATTTCCGTTTACAGATGCTCCGAGTAATTGTTGCAAATTATGTAACACGCTCGGCCTTAGTAAGTAACGTCTCTAGTCCGAGTCACGCATTCAAGTTCAAACCAAAGCTTGAACGCGTAGCCGAATAAGTCAGCAAAAGTCATTATAAATTTGCTGGAAACGAACATTAAAGAATATTTGGTTGCTCGCGCCGTTGAACCTGAAACGTGAAAATCATGTGTCGAGTTGTCGCATTAACTGCCAACCTTTGAAAAATAACCACACCATGTTTAACATTTTTACCGAAAATCATCTTGATAAGAACACAGCGTAGTCTGTCGCAATTCATCCGTGTCGTTTTCAAATAAGTATACAGGGTGAATACCAATAACTCATTTTAATTTTAAGAGGGGGTTTCTGGTGATATTTATAACACAAATTACCAATAAAAAAATATAAAAAAGGAAGTTGAAAAACTGACCTATCCTACGTAAAATTCTGGTAAACTTTTGAGTACCGCTTCATCGCTCTGCTGACCCACTTATGGGGTGAACAACATGCCTTGTATCCAAGTCACAGACTCCAAGTTCTAACGTAAAAACGTGACAAAAAACGTCTGATAAAGTTAAGCCGCCGTTCGACCACCTGCAATTATAAATTTGCGGTCGGAGACAAGTTAATTGACAGTGACAGCAAAAACTAGTGAATTTATGATTGCAAAAAACAAGGTGAATGCCAGAGGCAAAGACCTATCCTGATTTATTTTCTGTTGAGATAGGTTACGAAGTTCTGAAAATGTTGACGCATTTTAATTTATTTTCTTTCTCGAAAACTACAGGGTATATATTTTTTATTTTTGGTATATGACCTTACCATTAAGGGACCTACCATCCCTTAAAATTAAAATGAGTTATTGGTATTCACTCTGTAGATATTCTGCATTTGAGTCATATGTAAGTACCGACGTTTTGAACGACTTAATCAAACCAGAGCTCGTAATATCATTCCGCTTGTTTGCATTACATGTCATAGACACACACACTCAGCAGCAGAGCATTACATTATCCTGTTCATGGTGGTAAGACTCGTCTTAGCGAATGTCCCTCAAACGTGGATTTACGCCGGCGTAACATTTCATTGTTCTGTTCATGGTGGTTATATTTGGCCCGAACGTATGATCTAAATCATTGGTTTCTGTTAAGGAAGAAATAACTTCCCCGGTAGCATAATCTCGATAACAATTTGTGACAACTACTGAATGGTCTGCAATTAAATTGCATTTAAAATATTGCATAGTATGTTTAACACAAAAAGGGTATGAAAGAAGCAAAACATACTTTTTCAAAATTTGTTTTGACATTGTTATTATACTAACGTAATTTTGCTGGGTTAATAATAACATTGTTAGATACTAAAACAAACGCTCTAGAAATAACCAGAAATAATAATCTACAGTCTACATAATATGAATATTTAATAACAAATTTGTAACAAAACGTTAATGTTAAACTGTTTGCTATAACTTACCATTTGCTTAAGAACGTCACATTTGCCAATTCAATGATAATTGAATATTAACTGTAAGTTCATAGTCAACAGTACACGGCAGTAAATAAGAACAATTTTTTAAAACCATAATAAACTGTAAACGTGAACGAAATTAACCGTTCAGTTCCTTTTCAAATTATCACAAGAGCAGTTCCCCGTGTAGCGTAGATAACTATGTACTAAATTATTTGAGAGTAACAATACTTTAACTAGCTAGCATGGTGAAATGTATGCCAAAAACTTAAAAAAAAACGCAGTAAATTAGATTAATTAATGAGCGTTTATTTATAAATTAGAGGACAAATAAGTCAAAATTAATAAAATAATTGTGACCACCATTTTTTATAAATAAATACAACAATCGGATAGTTAATTGTGCACAAAAATGGTGAACTTCGGTTGCACAATGCCACTATACCGGGTAGCCACGAAAGTATTGCCTTCGGAATAACATTATGAAATTTGGAACGTGGTAATAGATCACTAAAGCCAGAATCTGACATAATTGTGCACAAAATTCTACTTCCGGTCTAAACTCAAGTGATACCAACTTTCTTCAAGTTAATCAAATTGGGATCAACATGACAGAACTGCATAAATTAGTACAGAAAGGATGAGCTTGCATGAAGTGTACTATCATTAGAAAAACTGTACGGGGGTTGATTTTGCAGAAAGTTAATCATTAATGTGTGGAGAAAAACAAGAGTGGGCGATAAGGTGTATCCTTGTGGAACACCAGAGTTGAAAGGGTGCATCTTTGATGATACGTACTTCCTCCATCAAAAGGTGAAGAGAAAGAAAATTCATTTAGTTGCTGCTTAGATAGCATGAAAGTACATTACCATAGAAGAACGAGATAAAAATATTAAACTCATCAGACGTGTACACACAAAAATTGAAAAAATTAAAATCTGCTTTGAAATATGTCCCAGTATTTTGGGACGTTGCGGTGACTGGACTATTAATGCATACAATCATATAGTCCTTTACTCAATTCTCCTTCTCACTTTACAACAACGTGGTAAATTTGCCAATTAATAAGCTAATTATAGCATATACCCCCTGACAACTTTCCGACTGTTGCACTTGGAGCCGCTCCGTCTAGCACCGAATACCGGTTGGTATTTATAATTTACCCACTGCAGGAGAGTTTTCTCCTCAATAATAGCTTACGTAATTTTTATACAGAACGACCACAAGCTCAAGGAGAACCGCATTGTCTCAGCTGGCTGTGAGAATAATCCAGGTTAGGTCGAGCACCTCATGATGTTGCACAACACAAGTAAAAATTAATGACTGTTACAGACGTGGTTTATTGATTGGATATTTATAATAAGCAGGCAGTGGCAGCAAATACTACAAGAGAAACAATAAAAAAGGTAATTGATTGGAATATAATTGCCGTGACTGTAATAGTGGCATATGAGCCATAAAAATAAATGAGTAGGCGTAAGTCGCATTTTGTTACTTATATGGTTTAATATAAGTTAATTTCTTCGTAATACATTTATTAATTAATATACACATACTGAAAGCTCTGATATTTACCAATTTTATGAGAAGATATTGTAATGTAATATGGGGATTTGTAATAATATTTTTGACTTTCCCAAAACTTTAGCGCCCCTACGTAGAGCGCAGATAATATGTAATGTAAGTTTGTATATTTGTTATTCTTATTTAAATCTTTTTAGCAATTGAATCTTTTATTTTAGAAAAATATTTCAAACATTTTTTTTATATATTTAATGTTGTTTTAGGGTTTACTTTTAAGTTTGATTTTTCTTTTTTCTTAACTTTATATTAATTACCAATATTACATACAAATTTTCTATTGCTTGGAGTACACTGCAATTTTAATTATTTATAAGCGACTCCATGTATTTACCAACCCGAAGGACTTACTTGGGTTAGCTCTAAACCCGTGTTTTTTATTTTATTTCAGGGCGTTCCAGGGATCTCATCAGTCGCAGTAACTTATCTTTCTCTAGTTTTATTTGATTTGTAATATTAATAAAGATGTATTTAATTTAACCTGAGTACACTGATTTTATTCAAGAATACAACAACCCGAGCAAATGCCAACATATTATATATTTTTGGAATCAGCTAAATATAATATTTCAAAATAAGCAAAAATATATAATATGGTGTTTCGAGGGGCGTTCCATTTAAAAAAGCATAAGTCTACTTTCCAATGCTATTGTGTTTTATATTCAATCGGCAAGATATTTGACACCAAAATCTACAACTTTTATTTCTATACTTCTTTCATATCTCTAAACATAAAGGCTGTAGGTAGGGTTCAAAATATAGAGGCTACGGTAGTAGTAATTATTGGTCATATAGACACAAAAATTGAATTATAAAGTACGCATATCTTATTATATCGAGAAGTAAATACATTTTCAATGACCATAACACTGAATATAACATTGATTTTCTGGTAAAAAAAACTCTTCATATAGCTCGAGCCATATTTCGTTTTATTTACGATTATTACTGGGCAAAATATAGGTACAATTTTACCAAATCTATGGACATATTCCTAATTAATTATATTTAATATGTGGAATCTTGTGGAAATTTTTGATCACTAATATTCCTGCATCTTTTGAGTACAAATTATCTGCCTGCCCCAAAAATCTCAATTTCCTAGGTTTTCCGGCTTCGAGATTTGCACGACTGTATATCAGACAGAGAGTACAGGAATTGGTGATTATCATTGCAAGATTTTACAAATGAATTAACATTTTAACACTGTACTCCCAATTCAAGATACATAGGTACAGAACTTTCAATGATACATTTTTTATTTTATCCAATGATCAATAAATTACATAGTTTATATGTAATCCTTAATCTATAATCTGCTAAAGTCCAAAATCAAGTCTAGTAATAAGCAATTCATCACCTACAATCGTATTTCATAGTGAAATGAAAGAAATTATGACTAAATCGGTATATCGAGTTAAAACGAGTTTTACCCAGATAATAACTAGACGAATAATCGCGTAAAAACCTATTCGACCCGATTTACTCGAAATTACACATTAATTACTATAATACTATAACCAAGCAAAATTCTAAATCAAATCTCGGATTAATGAGCCTCTAACTATATTTAAGAGGGCCGATTAAAAAGATATATAATGAAGCTGTTTTAATAAACGGTAATATCCTTAGGGCATAAAATGTTGAAATTTTGATATTTTTACGTAAATGTCTTATCACGGTGCGGTAATTAAATAGATATCTGCGGGCAGACATTTATTTGCTACTATGATGTCACGTACCTAATATGAGTTAAGAGTTTAAGCTTCTTTTTAACTGGATGCTATTTTGACACTAGCACATAGTAGAGTTTGTATGTAATTACATATGACATCATGACTAAGTGCTGTTTAAAGGTCGTTTTGGATTTTTGCGAGGATTTTTGGTAATTTGAAAAATAGATTTAAGAGAATTTTTCGACCATTTGCCAAAATCTGTATCGTTTGCAAAGGTTTAAAATGTATACATTGATAAATTAACTCCTATATGAAAAAGTCTATTTGACAGTCACGTTTTGTCACTTTGACAGCGATAAAAAAGGTGCATCGTTTTTTATCACCGATAAAAATGCCTGCTCCTCAAAATCAGTGTACATCTAGTAGTCGCACGTCACTTTAAAATCAGTACACCAAACCAAACCATTTATAACAATTGTATTTTTAATAACTGTTCCTTCAAATAATTGTATAAATAAAAATAATTATTGTTGCTGTTCGTTCACATATTCTGTCGTTAATTTATCTTGCCAAAAAACACTCGAGCTTTTCCTTTATGGATAAATTTCTTTGTAACTCAACATTTTGCCAATGAGTAATTTTGCTCGAAAAACTGACATTTGACAATATCGCTCGACCTACGGTCTCGCGATTTTTTCATGTCAGTTTTTCTCTTAAAATTACTATTTGGCAAAATTGTTTCGTTACGAAGAGAAATTTATCCGATAAAAAAAAGCTCTTGTGTTTTTACTGTTGATTATTTCACTCAGAAATTATTAACCAATGAAACTACTACAATTTTTAAATTTGGACCAATGACAGCAGTATTATATCGATAAAATCCCTGAAACAGTTTTATCGCGATAAAATCATTCTTTATGTCAACTGTCACTTAATACGTTACTTTGACATTTCGTCGTTAAAGATATGTTTTTGTATTTAAATAATTTATTCGTGAAATATTCTCCGCAAATACCATTCGTGCTTGAAAATTTTACCTATAAATTTTTTCTCGAGCGATATTGCCAACAGTAATATTACTCGTGTAAATTGGTCACTTTATTATCAAAAATTAAATCCCTCGCGCTAAAGCGCTCGTGATTTAATTAGATAATAAAGTGGCCAATTTACACTCTTAATATTACTAGGCAATATCGCTCTCGAAAAAAATTTATCGATAAAATTTTAAGCACTTATGATATTACATACGAAGAAAACATGAGTTTATTTAAACAAAATCAAGTTTTATTTAAGTAATCACAGTTAACAAAACAAATGAATCAACAACATAAAACACATTAACATAATGTTTTAGAAAATTAAATTATAAATATCAATAGGTATCGCCTCGGGTATCGCACAACATTCATCATTGACAACAAACAAGAACGCTATTAATAAATAAATAAAGAACTTAAAAAAGAACTAAAAGGAATTTTCACTCTGAGTACTTAATATTTATTTAACTAAATGAGAATCCACGAATCGCTAATCAATCATAATCGTTGAAATAATTAAACATAATTAGATGTTTTACATTCAAAGTTCTACAAATTCGAACGAATTTAGTTACAGTTTCCAGGCTTAACCTAATTCTCAATTTCTAGCGAAAAGTCCAAAGTTTGAGAATATTTTTCCCGAGATTTTTCCTATTCCAGCTGGTGATGGAAAATAAGTCAAAAAGTAAGGTTTAATTTTAATAAAAAAAATTTAGCATTCGGCAAAAGGCCCATTTTTAGACAAAAAATAAGTTACCATAGGTAAGTAAGAAGTTCTTGAATTTACATTCTTGCCCAATCATATTCATGATCTAATCTTTTACCCATATATTTAAAATGAAGGATATACGCAGCCAAATGTGCTGGTGTGACATACATTAATTTTATCTCGTTTTGATTTCTTTATTAAATGGTTCCAAAGATCTTCCTTGATAATGCCTGGCTCTTTCTTTGTTACATTTGCTATAAAGTCTATGAGTCCAAGGTTGAGTATTCTATCAGCGTGTATATTGCTTTCAAAAATAATCGCAACATTAAATAGTGATGATTTCTGAAATGTTTTCATCACTTACAGCCTACTTGGTTATTCCACCTTGTGTCACTAGGTATGTGTCACTTTCGAGATTCTTTTATAGCTGTTAAAAGCCTGGCATTATGATGACTTCTAAAGTTTTTAGAAACTTCACTAATGTGCCCAAGTACAATACCGAGTACAATATTAATATTTTTTCGCCATTCATTTCTTGACTCATTTGGTCTAATCTCGGGTATAATAGTTTACCTTCTATAACTGTTCTTCCAGGAGAGGGTTATAGCTAGGTCCCAAGGATCTAATAATAGATTGTCTAAAAGTTATTCGTGGCGTCGTTTAATTTTCTTTCTTCTCCTGTTTGGGATTTTTACCATCTTTTACGCCTAGGACTTTACATGAAAGGAGTAGTTAAAGGTTGTTTTTGTTTTTATTATTTGTTATTTTTTAAAGACCAGATATTTTTTAGATTCTCTGGTGGGATTTCAAAATATTCGAGATCATGTGGTAATAAATCCCAAACATGAAAAGGAAAAAATCTAACAATACAATTTTATATTTTATACACAATTAAGTTTGCTATTTATGAAAACACTTCTAATAACATCTTCCATCTACGTCTATGCGAGGTTTCTCTGCAATTCTGCACAGTGGTATTTATAAATGGAAAGATTCATCTACGCTGACAATTCCTATTTATAACGATTATTGCATGAGATTTCGCTTAAATAATTTCTTGGAAATTGTTTCATTAATATATCTTTAAACTGCATTAATATTTTCATTTATATAAAGTTTGGAATGAAACAAAAATATTGTAACACACTGTATATTATTTCTGAATTCTGACAGATGTGTTGGTATTCAATTTTGTAATACTTTGTACTCTCTCCTCTACTGTATTTTCTGTTTAAAACATTCAGTATGTTGCATTATCCTCAATTTTCATCAACGCACGATATCATATTTTAGTTTAGTATTTGACACTATTTTGTCTATTATTTTCTAAAAACGATAAACATAAATTTAGCTTTACTAAATGGAGTATTTAGTGTGTGTTACTGTTAAATGTTAATATTTGTCACCAACATGTTAATGTGAAAATTGTATTTTGGGAACTGCCTATCACTGACAAGGCGATAAATGTTATTCTAACGACGTAAAATTATTTGGAAAGTCATTAGGGCGCTATAAATACGCTTCAGCTTTGGGCCTTCAATAATTCAACAAGTTAAAACGAAAATCTAAAAATAAGTAAATTTTTCTAACCTGATCGAATTAGAAAGGAAACATCGTTGAAATATTTATGATGGTATGGTGGAAATGATACGGGAGAAGCTCCTCGAGAAGCTCAGCAAATGTTTTCTATAAGATTAGCTTTAACTCGACTTGGTAAAAGTCGAATTTACTTATTAAAGTAATTATTACGTAAAATTGATTAGAAAAATATACCTCCGAGTTAAATTTACCAAATGCCTTATTTATATTTAAATGTACGTAAATTATACCAAAGAAATCTACCTCGTACACACAAATCTGCTTAAAAGTAACTTTAACCAAATCAGAAAGGGAAAAACGAGGGGAAAAATAAGGTAGGTACCATTATGGTAACATATATAATACCTTTTTGGAAACTAAAAATTGTCTTTGTAGAAATTAAATTAAATCTAATTTTGCGACTAAATTTATTATACGTAGTTTAGGTAGTTTCAACGTCAAATTAAACCAAATAAATGTTTGTTGGGAGGGAGAACCACGGTACGATATAACCAAGTGAAATCTATATACTATATACTCACGAAGTAGATAGTACCTACGTATATAATTTAGGGCCCCGGCCCCATAAGTCCGTGGACCCTACCTCATCATTCAAGATTCAAGCACAAGTCATGACAAGTTTGTATTAGGTCTGGGGTCTGGGTTTTGTTTAGCATGGCTTTTAACCCCCTCTGACTCCTGAAGATCATTATTAATCGAGAAATGCAATCAAATTATGTCTTTGTTTGGTTTGGATTATTAAATTATTGTACCAATAATTTTTAGCTAGGATTTTAGGGACAGTTGCATACTTATTTTCTTTTGAAATAAATAAAATCTTCTAAAGAATGGTTAGCTCTTCCTTGCTATATTTCTTAAGATGATTTGAAAAAACTACGACGCTCTATTTAATATAATTTAAAAAAAAAGCAGTAGGTACAGGTACAGAAATTATCTCGGAAATTATTGTATGTATATAAATCGATGTATCTCACCTGAAAAACTTCACATGGAACTTACAACTTACTAACCTCACTTTTTAACCGACACTACTACACAGTTAAAACAAAATAACTTTTAAAGTCAAACCGGTTTTTTGAAAGTTTAAACAGAAAAGAAGAACTATCACTTCACTAGGACTGTCCTTCCATTTAGGATTTCTAAGAGAACCCCTGTTAAAAGTTAAAACTACTTGTTGAATATCAACAAAACAAAACAAACGTATTTAACGATCAGATTTAAAAAACTAGACAGCCCACAAAACAAATAATTTTGTCGCGACATCTACCGGGTACATTATAAAACAGAAAAGGTTTCTATCGAATTTATCTTCTAATGTGTTTAAATCATACTAGATGCCACTAGCGTTAAGTACATAAAAAAATAATGATAATTTGATAATAATAATACGGGGAATATAAAACATTTTTCATTGGTAAAACCATAGCCTTCTACAGTTCTAGATGGCTATGGTAAAACTTGTTTGTTTACCTAAAAATTTTGTCTTTGACAAATTTTGATCATGATTTTATACTTTCTACAATGGTTTGTTTTTAGGGGCGATAACAAAAAAAATGGTTATTGAATCTAAAAAACATAATGACAGTCAACAGTCAACTTGGCTTATGTTACTTATGAATATTGTTATAAGCTTTATTCGATGATAAGCGATGCGAAGAAGCTAAAAAAGAGGAAGTTTTATTAGTTATCAAAGCACGAAAATAATTAATTGTGAACAACATTGACGTTTAAACTTAATTTATAAAATGCCGACTTGTGTCGACACATAACGGCCTGTTCATACAAAATGTTAAAAATAAATGGTACTTATAAATTTTCTTTACTAAAAGATGTCACAAATATTTAATAGTCGTGGATAAAATAGAATATTCTACTCGCATGTAACGGGTGAAACTTTCACCCTCGGAAATAAGGTCATTATGTTAGAAATTTAGTGAAGAAAATCATTGTTTAGTGAAACATTCTGTACATCTTTTTGCAGACTTTATATTTGAGTATTGTTTAAAAGTCGGCGCAGTCCAAAATTCACAATATAAGTGAGTGTTGAGAAACATATTATTAAATAAACGTACTATCATTTTCATATCCATTTATGTATAATGCAAGCATCCACCAGATGGAGCCATATAACTGACACTCGACTAGCTTTTCGAGCTATTACGCTAGAGTGGCTTTTCTTAACGTTTACGTGGTGAATATCCTTTACTTGCCAGGGATGTAATCGTAATATCGTAGAGTAAAAATTATTTAATTCTATAATAAAGGATTAATATCCCGAAACCGACAGTTCTGGGCCGGTACTCTGTTCGCTCGCTACGATACGATAAAAGAGATGCTAAGCGCATTTTTCAGCAAGCTAAACAAAGACAGACAGATCGTAACGAGTTACGGAGTCCCACAGCTGGTTTGTCAAAAAGTCATATTTCACAGATATGCCACGATAGCATTGATGTATATTATAATAATGAAATAAAATAAGTTTTTCTTTTCACATTTCACTCATTCATTCTGTACCTTTCTAGGTTGCGATGGCTGTGACATAGACGTGATCACACTTTTGGTTTTTAAAGTTCATTATGTTAAACATAAAAAAAAACAACATTTTTATTCTATAATTTATTGTGAAATCATTAAAAACTCACGTAACTAACAGAATTAAAATACAACGTAATCATTTATTATATATTATATGTCATTTTTAACATTGATATAACATAAATAAAGCATACATTAATGGTTTAATTTTTATACAAAGCTTCAAAAATAAGTATAGAGATGTGTATATATACAGTTATTTATTACATTATACGTATAATAGTAAATTTTAATAACATAATTTTATAAATAACATTAACAAGGCAAACACAAACAGACTTAAAATTTTTAATAAAGTACATACAGCCGAAAACTTTTTTGTGCATATATAGATATTCGAGTTGTTACAAAAGCTAAAGAGGGTTCTAATCAGTAAAAAAACAATCTGAACATTAAATATCTTAAATATTTTATAAAGAAACCTTACATCAACATTTTTTTATAATAAAATTATGGTAGAGAACATACCAAGGGTTACCAAAAAAAAAAACAAATATTTATAATATTACTTATTATGTGCAACATAAATATTTATTTATAAATGAGTATTGGTTAGTTCAGACTTATTGATTAACAAACGATTTAATATGTAAATGGATTAGATCGGCGGTAAAGCCCAGAGTGTTGCGGTTTTGTCAGCTGAGGTTGATAGAAATGAGAATTCTGAAGGATGCCAGCGTCCTGAGATAACTTTGTCCTGATGTTGTGCTACCACCACACTCGGTAGAGGAAGTGTTAAGTCACCTACATAAAAAAAGAGTGTTACCTAATAAATCACAAAATCGTTGGTGTAGTAAAATGTCAATACATTGTATCAACAGAATCGTTTATAAGTGTTTTTGTGTATCCAATTTTACTATTAAAAACTTGTATCTTTAATCTGTATATACCAGACTGTTTAAAAAAAATGCTACAATTCAAAATAAGCAAGCCTAGAGTAAAAAGATTCTACAAATTTCTCTCAAATTATTACTTTCGAAAATATTGGTTTTATGTGATATGCTTAAATTTAAATATATAACCTCACCTTGCAAATCAGTAAGAACCAACTTATTGTCATATCCAGCTGAGAGTAAATAATAAGCTGACGGTGAAAACCTAATAGATCTAACATCTGAAGAATGAGGCTTGAAACACTGCACATTCCTTCCACCCCTGATATCATACAATACACAAGAGCTATCCTCATGTCCAGAAACCAGAAGCCTTCCAGAGGGGTCCACACAAAGACTGGCAACTGGAGAACCCTGCCTCGTTCCAGGGACTGTAATTGGGGTAACCATATTTACACAACCTCTTGTCCTCAAGTCCCAAAATCTTACTGTTTTGTCATGTGAACCACTAACGAACATCGCACCTCCCCAAGTATACAATGACAAAATGTGTCCTGCAAAGAAAATCTCATGTTTAAAGTTATCAGTCAATTGTGCAAACCTAGCTAATTTGGGAGTTAATTAAGATCCGATATTAAGATTTCAAATCAACATATAGGCCAAGAACTTTAATTGAGGGTGTTGTGATCATAATAATAATACTTAATAATAATATGTTCTCTGCGTTGAATACTTATTTAAATATAGGAGAATTATTAAAATGAATTTAAATCAATAAAAAGTTGAAAATTTTAATAGAAAAATTAAAATAGTAATCCATAGACAGATTATGAATAAAATAAATATAATGAGATGGTTATGAAAGATAATTGAAAATTTTTGTTGTATAATGTTCAATATAAATCTTCTTCCACGGTACAGTATAATTTTTTTGTCACTCTGCATGTGTGTAATTTTTTTGCTAGCTATTTATCTGCAATATTTTTTGGTAACTCTAAATATACCCAACCTAGAGTTTCAAAAAAAATTCTGCTTGTTGAATTTAATGCATTTAAAAAATACATTAAAAATATTTGATCAGCAATTATCTATTTATTTTAAATTTCATTCAACCAAAACAATTGACTGCATGTTCTGTGCCTACCACCAAATATACTACGCCTGACTAAATATTACTATATTGAACAATTTGGCTACCTGTATGTCCACTAAGGGCTTGGAAGGGGGTTCCTGTCGCACAATCTGTAACGTATATTTTACAATCCCCAGCACCACCACTAATAAGGAGGCTGGATTTATTCGAGGTATCTTCCAGGAAGCAGAGGTCTCTAATTGTACCATCATGCATAGTTAGTTCGATCTCTTCTCCTTCGAGATTTGACGTGTCAGAATTGAATCTCAACAGTTTGACGGTCTTGTCGTTTGAGCCAGTGGCCATGAGGTCGCCAACTGGGGACCAGGCAAGGCAGTAGATGGACCCTTTGTGGTGTTTCGTCCTCTTGAAGAGAACCATGGGTTGGTATGTTTGGTGGTCTTCCCTATAATATATCATATTAGTTTGACTAGTTAATATACTGATCTTATCACATGTTTGCTTCTGTTTATACAAATATACAAACTTCTTTAATACCTATATCTTTTTCATTGCTTTCATGGTTAAATAAAAGCTCTCCGAACGTTGCATATTTAATTTTAATTAATTTAATTAGGCAAAAATGGCTTGATTCAATATCGCATTACTATAATCTTTATCCCATATTATGTTATTTCTACAATATTTATATTTTTCTCCAAGAACTAAAACAACTAATGTAGGCATATAGTACGACATATTTTCTTACGTACTCTGTAATAAGTTACAAGAAGTGAAATTGGTACTGTACACACTTTACAGTATACTTTACCTGAGGTCGGTAAGTTTTGGATAAGCACATATTCTAAGCGTTTTCGAGTTGGATCCCACCGCGTATAATTGACCTCCAGGATGGAACTCAGCACACCTGACGGCTTGGACATCTTCTAGTGATGTGACTGCTACGAATCGAGGCCTTCCGTTTGTGCTGCCCTCGCTGTTGTCTAACTCGGTGGTATTTCTTGGAGAGGGCTGAAACAAAAAATATATTTGAATCAAATAAAAATCCCAAAATCACTTATTCCATCATAACGTTGATAAAGTAAATTATAGTTCCTAGCTCAGAAGTAACATAATTATTAAAAACAATATTTTTAGAGTTTAGAGCATGCATTTTGGTTTATTCTGCATAAATTTTAATTTTGAAACATATTAGGCTTGACGAAGTACCAGAGTATTTACTTTTAATCTCTGTCTTTTGGCATATGGAAGTTTCAAATGCAATTAACAAACAAGTTTATCTTGTTAATCAATAGATAGGTAAACAATGTAAATTTTTCATTCACAAGAATATGTGTAGGTGGTAATTGATGAATTATCAGCAAAGTATTGCAATAATTTAAAATTCAACGATCTGTTGTTTTGGAAAGCGCAAGAAAATAAACCTAGGATGAAGGACAGGAAAAGTATTGAAGTTTTAACTGGCATTAACATACATATTTTTGTAATTAACTTCTTCTAAAGCCACATGCCAGGGTTGTGGACGAGACCTGAATCAAGGACCTCAGGATGAGAGTTAAAAAGCGTACTTGTCGACCAATCAGTCATACTCTACGAATCATAGATTTTGCTAGAGGCACATCCGTCTTCATTCTACCATACCATATTAATAGTTTTGATTTAAGCAATAAAAACAGTTAAATGATTTATCATTTCTATATCGATACAATTTTGGTAATATTTAAATATAATTTGATATTTGTACCATATAGCGACCTAGCCTTCTACTACTAAACTTGGCAGTTTGAAAAGTAACTAATAAAAAAATTAATCTGTTTTAATTATAATACCAAATTAATTAATTAATCATAAATGGACGTAAGGTCGTAGAGTTAAAAGCACAGTTCATCCAAAATAAATTGCATACTACCAAAAGAGTAAAACTCTATTATCTGAACCTTAAAATAAGTAAAATTATACAGGGAGTTTATTTAAATATGTTAATAAAAATAAACGATACATTTTAATTGCTCTAAAAATTTGTTAAAAACTGAAATTTGATACAATTACAGAAACATACATCGACGTTATTGAGATAATTATAAAATACACACAAATAAACACAACAATAAATCAGATATCTATGTGGTACCTAATGACGCAATAAGTATTTTTCCAAAATAACTATTAGTTTTGAAATCTTAATGCCTGTGTTTTGGAATCGAAAATATCAAATTATTTTTACAGGCACAATTATTGTCGATTATGTAATCGTAATTTTTTTCATTCCTAAATAGGTTAAGGCAATTATAAAACATAATTAGTAATTAAAAAAATAATTACAATTAGTAATTAACAAGTTAATTACAAAAATGTCGCCAGGAAATGTTTATTTAATTACCAAAATTAAGAAAAGGACATAACGTAGGTACCATTCTCTTTAACCTAAATATTTTCATAATTTTTAAAATAGGTACCTAGTCGAGATCGTCCGAAGTATATTGAAATATCTAAAATACAACGAAAATTACGTCCAACAAAAAAGTGCCTTTCAGTTTTTATTTCCCTTATCCTCGAAAAGCTTAAATTTGTTCAAAAAATCTGTACTTTTCAGTAGAAAAAATAAACGTAGTATTTCCTATCAGACATCTACTGTGAATATTGTTCATTTTGTTTCTACTATTTTTTTATACATATAAAACCTCGTATAAAACATACATCCTTAATGAATATCTGTATTTGCGTTGGTAGGATGACATTTAATAAATGCACGTTGTGTATCGGAAGGCAAGGTGAAATCTATAAAACAGATGGATATATCCTTTTACTGAGACTGGAGCGGACATCCAGCAGGCTCACAGATGATACAAATAAATGAAAGGTAAACTAATTTGAATATGAATTATACAGGTAGGTATACTTGATAGGTACTTAATAAGTGAAATTAAAAAATTTACATATCCACAAGCTTAATCAAGAAAAAGTAAATTTTTAAAGAAAACACAAACACGATAAGTAGGCCATATCTAAAATTATAGTAACAGTTTTAATATATTCAGTAATTTATTGAAGAAAGTAAACTGTTAATTATATTAAACTTTATCTGAAATTGCAACCATTGCTTAAAGAAATAAGAAGCACCCATTATGTGAACTACGAGTATATTTAAGATATCTTTAAAAAAATGAAACAACCATTTATGTTCCTCGCAGCAATTTAATAAACCATCATCAACTTAAATTCGAGCACGGTAAACGACTTTGGCTATAAATAAATTTAGTTCCCGATTGTGGTTGAGAACGTTGATAAATCAAAACTTTTACATCTACAACATATAATGATTAGGATGCGATTTATAAGAATATTTATCCTGAACTTCAGACTGCCACAGGGATCATTGCTAGGTCCAATCCTGTATCTGATCTACGTCAACGATTACCGACAACAGATCGAGACAATGACTCCGGCTTATTAGCTGAAGACTCAATGGGTAAGTCTGCCTCGTAAAATCTCTAGCGTGATTGTAAGTAAGGGCGATTAAATATATTGACGGGTAATTATTAATCAACTTCTTTAGTATTGATTATTTATGCTTAGAATACAGCATAGGGCACAAACAACTTAGCTTTTTGGTGATTAATAGTAAATTGAAGGTCAAAGGCTATGATCACGTATTTTTAAAGAAAATTATATAACTTCTCGTCACATTTACAAGTAATTTAAATGTCGGTTATTGACCGTAAGAAATTAACGAAGATTAACAGTATTTACAAATTACAACAGTTGGAATCGTTATTATTAAATAATAGGCCGATTTCTAACGCATACAATATTAGTATACTTAATGAGGTCTTTGTAATATTTAAATATCATTTAACTTTGTGGACATCATTAATATAATGTACGATTAAATAAGCATTCATTGCAACAGTAAAATCGCAAATCGACAAAAGTAGTTATTGGGATTTTCCTCGGGATTTTCTTATGAAATACATACAGTGTGTCGCACTTAAGCAGAGTGAAACACCTCTCTAACATTTTTCATTTGTATCCAATTTGAACCAAAATTTACTCAAAGATAGATAATTAGGATCAACTTATTGCCAAAAAACTATTCGTCTCATACTAATGCAAAGCCATCTGCGGTACAAAAATAAACGAAAAAAATTAAGAAAGCATTTAAGCATTTTTTATCGGAAAATTTTACCAATGAAAGTTGACTGAATGGTCCAAAAACGTTTAGTCCAAAATTTCATCGAAATTAAAAATATTTTTTTTGAATAAATTTTTCACAAATTAGATCATGAATAACCTCGTGAATAACAAACAAAAAAATTCCGAAAAATAAAATTAAATCCAGAATGGATTGTAGTACTTTACTTTTTATGAAAAACGCTAAGGAAACGCTAAAAGCTACAAACGAACGATAATTGATATTATAAAATTATATTTTCGGACCTAAAAATTTTTTGGTATTTTAATTTTGATAAAATTTTGGACATAAGGTTTTTGGGTAATCCTGAACAATTTTCGTTGATAAAATTTCCCAATAAAAAAATGTCAAATGTGCCTTTTTCATTTTCTTCGTTTGTTTTGATATCGCAGGTGGCTTTGCATTAGTGTAGGTGGCGAATGGTTTTTTGGCCATAAGTTGATCCTAATGAGCTCTATCTTTGAATGAAGTTTGGTTTAAATCGGAGAAAAATTAAAAAAGTTATAAGGGTGTTTCACTCTTACACTGTATTTGTTTTTTATAAACTTTTGTTTAAAAATGTTTATTAAATTACCAAAGATGTTTAGGAAATCTAAATTTGTTAGAACGAAGGAAAAGTATGTCATTAATCTTAAACCCAGAACTTCTTGGTTTATTTTCTACATATTTTCCTTTTTTTCGCACTGTAACTGAATTTATTTGAATATTTAAACAATTATTTATTGCTCATCAAATTTGTATTATACACGTAGACAATGAAATTTTTTAGTTTATGACCATTTTACAGTTACACTGATATCACAAAAAAGGGATGGTTTGATGGGCAGACAGTAGACACCTATACTATTTTGATAACTATGTAACTGGTTTATCTGAATTGGAGAATCAATTCTTGTTATTTATCACTCAGGATTAATGCAATAAATCGGTTACAATGCCAGTTTTTTCGATTTAATTCAAATTATTTACAATATATTTAATTAACTTAATTTGGAAGTAATTAAAGTGGTACTACTAACAAAGGTCTGAGAAGATAAAAAGTGAAAAAAAACTAAATTTCGTTGATACGGTGGCCCAACGTCAGGTCCTGGAGGCACACCTTGTCTAAAGCCACTAAAAACGTACTTATATCATTGAAAATATTATGCCTCCGTAACTAGATGAATTTATCAATTTCGCCAAAATATCTGCAGTAAACGCATTTTACTCGGAATAGGATCCAAAGTGAAAATTCTCTAGTAAATGAGCTAAGCTAAATACAATATTTTGGATGATCCAACTAACTGTTGTTCAAATTAAAATCTCCCATACGGGAAAATTTCAATCAGGCATCAAAAGCCTTTATGATTTTGGGAAGACATAAAAGTTTTTTTGATATGACATCTGGAAGGAGTTAAATGCGTCCCATAAGAGCATCATCAATAGGGTCATTCTTCATCATGGAGGAATTATTCGAATAGCTCACTCTAGATCTACCAATTATTCATTATCGGGTATTGTTAATAATCCTTCATTTGAAGCACT
Organism: Rhagium mordax; assembly: GCA_963680705.1. Taxonomy (NCBI): domain Eukaryota; kingdom Metazoa; phylum Arthropoda; class Insecta; order Coleoptera; family Cerambycidae; genus Rhagium; species Rhagium mordax. Next base: position 12,013,864 of record OY796656.1, read on the forward strand.
GGAAGAGACTTCCTATACTTAAAGCTATACAAATTAACAATGCATTATCTTTGGCTACAGAAGTGAGGTTATTAAATCTTATTATAAGACAACGACTTAAAAAAAACTTTGTATATAAGCAAGGTGTCGTGACCGTCGGTCGTGTAATTTGTTCCTTGTTCAATCTTCAACATCGATAAGCACATATGACATATGGGATGATCAGCTGAGCACTTTTAATGATCCTTTATTATTCTGGAGGTCGGCACACAATTTATAAAGAAATAAGGGAAAGATACAATAAGCAAATTACAATCCCATGACTTCTTGGTGAAGTTGACACAAGAATTTGGTGAGCTATTAGCCATCATGGGCGTATAGGGCAGTTGTAGAATGAAACAAAGAACGCATCATGAAATTGATTGTATCTTGGGCTGGGAATTACGCGAAGCTCGTGTACAACACAACATTGCAACAATGAACTAGTCAGCTTGATCTTCGAACTTCAATACAATTGAGTACTTACATTGAAAGTCGATTGAAATTTAATATTACCAATTAAGTATATAGGCGATCCAACTGATTGAGTTGAATTTCCCAGAACCGCTAAGGAAGATATCAATCAGTTAAGTACTTATTGAAAAGATCGATGAGCGACATATCTAAATAGATTAGTACATTAAACTAGTTTATATCTAATTTTTCATTGGTCGGTTTGTAATCCAACCGTGCTTTCAGTATTAATTTATTTCAAAATATCTGCTCCAGATACATCAGCGTCAGCTTGTCTTACCGCCTGATCCCCTTTTTAATTGAAATATTGACAACTCGCAATTCTCGTGACACGGTCTGTATTTTAATCCTTGATTCATACATAAGTGCGCTCCGAACAGCCAGACCTGTCTGTCAAGTGCAAGGCACATGTAAAGATTGCAGAGAAAGCTGGCTGCGAAACTAGATATGCCATAATGCTACACCATCCTGGTGTACTGGTGCGAATTTATTGTGTATTATACCGGGTTATTAGACACGCTAACTCTCTGTGCAACAGTTGTTTAGGCTTATTAATAATAAATAGTCAAGAGGAGAAATTAAGGCAAGTGCGCGAATTACAAAGTCGGTCAATAAGCTCCCATGTTCTCGATATACGCACTCGTACCGAAAATTAAATATCAAATTGTGTGCTTTTATGTTTATACTTAGCTGTCAGCAGCTTCATTGTTGAAGATCAATCATTTATAATGGCGTGTAATACCTCATTTACGCTTTTGTCTAGATGTATTTATCATTTTGGTATAACATTTCGCAAAAACTAGTGAGGGGATCATAATAATATTGCAATAATAAAGCAGAGCCAATATATATTTCGAGATATATTTATTAAATTACAGTTACAGAAGTTACAGAAGTTGTAAATGTTTTCATGAGGTGTTTAAAATGTATACCGTAAAATGGCCATACTTTGTCCACTCTTTTTACATAATTATCAATAATATTGTCATTATTAATAACAACACTTCTTTTTTCCTTTCTACAAGAAACAGGAACCTTGTTTCATATTCTTTTTTTTTAGACTGATATTTATTTCTAATACCTCTGCCTCTTCTTCCATTTCACCTTCTTCTCCTCCTAAAAATTCATTTTCTTCTACTTCCATGACTATTTCTTCTGTTTCACTGATTTGTGTTTCATGATTTTTCTTATTAGAATCACTGTTTTCTAGATCATCTCCTAACAGAGAACAACTTACTCTCATGACTGTAATTTCTGCTCTTCTGATTTGTTCATGGTCTATTTTTTGTGAATCATCGTTTCCTAAATCATATAGGGGACAACCTGGTGCAACTTGCAACATTTTGTTCTCTGTACTTCTAATTATCTTTCCCTTTGTTTGTTGTTCTTTGTTCCTTCGGAACATCCAACAAAGCTGCGTCAATATTCTCTGATATCTTCTCTTTTCATCTCTTATGTAACTTCTTGAATACCTCATTGGGATTCCACGGATATACCCCAGTAGCTCTGATCCACCCTTAATGTTTCACCAAGTTAGTTTCTAACTTATCCAGGATTTTTGTATCAATAAACGAGGAAAAATACGTTTACCAAACAATTAAAAGATGCATGCTTTAGTTTCAGATCTGTCAAATAATTTTAGCCAACATTGGCCAATTAACTATTTATCAATCTCATTCAAAATGTAAAACTTGCAAAATTTACCTGAACAATCTCTACATGACTGTCCTCAGGAGTATCTCATATGAAAACAACAGAAAAATCAAGTTATATTTCCTCATCAATGCTTAGCATTTCACATCAAATAATCACGGAAAATCATCTATTTTTACTCATCTAGAAAACTGCCTTTATTCACATCACAACATTGCTAAGCTAAACAAATTTAAGGTTCTAAAACGAATCCAGTAAAACATCAACGACCAGATGCTACCAACTTATTTTATTTTGCTTAATCAGTGGGCAAAATATGGAAAAGACAACACTTTTTTGAACTGAGTATCCCGATTGGCATAGAAAGGAAGGTTCTGATGTTATCTAAAAGTCACCAAAGGCAGATTACAAGCAGTTGGTACAATTTGTGGCTGATCAATCTTTGGTACTGCAAAAGCTGTAAAGGAAGACACAAGTTTTTTCTGTCAGTGGAGGCGGCAATGAGAAAGTTGAGAGACAGGGGCGTCCAGCATGCTGGTCCCAGAGACCTCCGTTTGAGTGAGGAAAATAAAATTAGGAGTCTGCAATTTGTAAACGAATGACTCAAACTTTCTGGACTGATGTTGCATTATCTGATGAAGAAATGGTTCAGTTGGCAGTCTACCGCCCAAAAAGAGAAAAATTTGAAGAATGGAAATATGTACCCATGGGAGTTCACCTTATATAGAATATAAAAAGAAAGAAAAGTCTTTATCTCCCCCAAAAAAAAAGGGAGATAAAGACTTTTTTTTCTTTCTTTTCTTTTCCAAAACGAACTGTGTTTCAACAAAATATTTAGATTCTTTATCGTGACCATTACATTTTGTTGAAGTTATTGGACATTACTGATTCATTGAAAGAAGCTCCTAATACTTACACAAGTCAATTTTTGATAAAATAGTTTGAGAAAAAAATCGTTCAAAATTTTTGCACACAATGGGACTTAAAACAAGGTTGTAATTATTTATTACTAGAGAAACCACTATTATATTATGGAAGGCACACATTATTGGTCACCAAGTATCTGGACACGCTTTTGAGTTCGGAGCTACCTGCTTACAAAATTTTAACTTTGTAAAAGCCTGCTGGGATTAGCAATTTTTCCTCCAATAAGAAGATAAAACACAGGGAGAAACTGGTAGCTAATATTATTGATAGGCAACGCAATTGATTTAAAAAATATATGAATTCCAAGATGTACTACACTACTACCTAGAGTAGTTGTTTTTGATTATCAAACAATATACAGCAAAGACCGAGAAGGTTCGAACATGGGTATTAGTTTGCGCGATTTACTGGTGCCCGTTGTAGGCGAGCGGATACAATGGTGGGAATCGTGGATCTCCGCGCTGTAGCCGATGGCTTTCGCGTCTACTGTTCCTTGTTCCTTTCAGTCATGAGTTTTACATCCCAACACGGTTAATGAGATACTAACAACAGTCTGCTGACTGCTGAGCAGTCAGCGGGCATAGCGCGCTGCCGCGCCCTTCTCCTAATGTACAGGGTGATTCACTTAACTTTCCCACCCCACTTTTCTCCTTTATTTTTGCAATTACAAAAAAAAATATTATAACAAAAATTGTAGAACTTTTTATGAAGTTTTTAAATATGGCATCAAAAAAAAAATTGAAAAACAAAAAAAAACAAAAAATGCGATATTGTCTATAATTTATATATTTAAATGCAAATATTTCGGAAAGTATTACAAATAAATACCAGGTGTGCTATATTGTCGAAATCAGAATAAAATTTTATGTCGAAAAATGTAATAAAATACAGGGTGTTCCATTAAAAAAAATGCAAGTTACATCTGTAACTTCATAATTTGTTTTTCAATTGCTTTTTTGATACCATATTTAAAAACTTCATAAAAAGCTCTACAATTTTTGTTATAATATTTTTTTTGTAATTGCAAAAATAACGCAGAAAAGTGGGGTGGGAAAGTTGAGTGAATCACCCTGTACAAATTTCGAACTGAGGCGAGTTGTCCGCCACTCGTATATTCGTCCCAATCCCTGTCGTGTTCGAAGCATCCTGGACTTATCTGTATGTAGTAACTAACAATTCCAAACATATTATAAGTAAGAGTTATTATCATTTCACGCTTATTGTGCCCCAGACCGCTCTTGGACATCATTTTTCTCTTTTTCATCTCTTATCAGCTCATTAGTCGCTATATTTGAGCGTTTGGTTTCATTCAAAGATTTGACCAAGTGTGAAATCATTCCTTTGGTGTAACAGCCCACACAAAATCAAATTCCGACATTCCTAGCATTCAATTATAACCATTGCAGAACCTATTTTCACGTCTGAATTTCAAACGTTAATAACAAATGCCAGCTGTAGTTGTATTGCTTTGTTAAGTGAGAATTATAGTGAAGTGCCACGCTAAAGACAAGAAAGCAGGAATTGCATAAAGTTAATAGTTGAATTGGAGGTCATGAAATTGCATACATTCCGCGTTCGGTAGTTGTGTAGTAGGTATATGCCATATCTTGCATACACAAAGAAAAATACTGTACAATTTCACTTTACGTAAAAATATAAGCTGCAACATAACGATAAAATGCGACGATTTAGTTAATTTTATTGGCTTATAATTTACGTTTTAAAAATAAATCTTTAAATTAAATGTTAAGTTATTAAAAACGATGTAGATAACGTTACTGATAGTAGAAATGAAAGTAGATACACAAAGAGCATATATCTCGAAAACGGTACGTTTTAACAAGGCTAGAATTTTTTCTAAAATGGTATCGAATATCAGAAAAAAAACTCCTCATTGTATTTATCCTTAAACTTTTGTACTCTCTTATTCGTACCTACAACAATTCTGTTCCAAACAATTAACGATTAAAATAATAGTAGCCCAAAATTCAATAGAAACTAGACGACATCTACATCTCGACATGTGTTGTACTCGACCAGTATCAATCACAAAGTTGACAGTTATGATGCTAATAGCTAGGTAATTTCTATGTGGAACACAGTTGTGATAATTTTGTTCTACAATTAGTCCATCACACGAGCGGTATTCCATTCGGACCGTTACCTTTCCTCGTTAATTAGTGATTTATGCTATACAATCTATCAGAACCAATCAATTTCATTTGCATGCTGATGGTACATCCATCACAACATATGACTTAAACGCGGATATGTTAAGTAACATATCTCCAAATTGACATGCAAAGTTAGATGTAATAATGATCCAATGCTGAGACGCTTCGAAACTGGGGCCATCGCGTTTAATACTAAATGTCAGAACGCAGATTGAAATATTTCAACAGGTATTTAAAATTATTCAGGAATTAGCGCGGAGGAAAATTATCCATGGTCATCTTACGTCGAATACAAATATGTGACATTCATATTATAATGAACGCTACTATTTTTCTTAAATGAATATTCTAGCTTAAATTACTGCAAAGTGTTAATATTCCTCTCTAATACATTAATAAGTTATATCGGTCTTTAAATCGTATATTAAAATACTTTATCAGATCATTTAATAAATTCAGGGCGCAAAGGTTTGTTGAGTTTGTGAGAAATATTCTATTAATAAAGCATTTAAAACAGTGTTGATATAAAATTAAAAGGTTTACAATTATACAGGGTGTCCCGAAAATAGTGTGCAATACTTTACCAGCTGCTTCTATGACTAGAAATAGGAAAAAGAGTTCCTATAAACAAAAAAATGCTTCCTAAGGGAGTTACAGGCCTCTAGAGGTGGGCCTCTGAGAAAGGTTTTTATTGAATATCTCCAAAACCATTCAAAGTGAATTATTGAAAATTTACACAGCCGCTACTCTTTTTATGTGAAACAATATGAAATAGAAATAATTGGAAAATTTTAATCAGGGCTGTAACAAACTGGGGGGTTGAGGGGTGAAAATAACCCCAACTTTTTTGTAACTTTTTCCTATTTTTAACGGTAAAATATGAAATTTTAGAGTTCTCTACGTAAAAAAGTTACTCTTGTTGAATATCGATAAAATGCACCGTTTTTGAATAAAATCGATTTAAAAATTGTATTACCTACATGGTATAAAGTTGGTATCTATTGGGAATTTAAGCTCATTTTTGATTAATGGTAAATTTTTAACGGAAAACGTTGAAAGCACATAAATCTAATGTATTTTGAGTCAAAAGTAAAATTGAAAGGTGGACTTTACTCCAAGTAGCAAAAAGATACAAAAGTTTCAAAAACATGGCCCAGCAACAATTGAACGATTGGATATTCAGGATTAACTAAAGATGGTGCGGAACTTCTGGTTTCAGCTACTAAGAAGAAAAGCAATTTGTCGAAGGGAACCAAATCTAATGTACACCGAAATACGGAACAAGAATTTCAAAAATCTTTCTGTTTTCTGTTGATATTAGTATATTGATAATGACCTGAAACCAGAAGTATACAAAGACGAATAGTGGATATTGTTCATAAACTTCTCTAAATGAAGTCTAAATCGTTGATTGAAGTATTATCAACGTCTAAATGCAGTGGAGGTGAATAAGTTTTATCTATGGTTTTATCACAGATTTGTTATTTTTTTTTTTATATATGATTTTGGGACAACAACTAGGGTTTACGAATAATCCAGTAAAAACCAGAGGAGCCACTACAAGAGGAAAGTAGGGCCAAAAAGACATTATTGTGTCTATGAATATCAGTAATGACCGATCCAAGATCAAAAGTTCTTCCTTTCCTCTTCATATTAGACAATGAATTAGTTAGAGAACGTTTCCGGATGTTTCTAATGCAAAGCTAAAGCAAAACCTATTCGATGGGCCTTAAATTTGTACGGTCTTAAGGGATGATATCTTTGTCACCAAAATGAAGGATATCGAAAAAGTTCAGTTTTATAAATATTGTTGAAATTTTTCTGAGAAATCAGATGACAGAAGATATTAGCCGAAACATTAAAAACTTGAAATGCTTGATGAATTTGAAATGGCATTTCTGGGATTCTCTTACTGATTATTTCCCATAAATTTTTAGGGATTATGGGAAAAATATTTTTTTACAGAGGCATTAGAGAAATGGGGCGAAAAGGGAAGTGGGATGAAATAATATTATAGATTACTGTTGGATGTTGAGAGGAGGACCGGAAAAAGAGAAAAATAAAGAGAATGCTGCTGCGCAGATAGAGCTACATAAAAAAATTAATTAACTTTTGCATAAGTTTAATGATAAATAAACGGTAGGCTATTACAAGTTATGATGTAGGTAAATTTTTCGTAAAATTTATCAAAAATCTGATACCGGATTTGGAATCACCGCATAAAACTACAGAAGAGAGCTATTTTGCTCTTTATTGGAAGATCATTTACACCTCCAAATTTCGTAAATTTTTGGGTGACGCACAGTGGCCCCAAAGTGACTTTTTCTTCAAATCAGTCTGCAGGTCTTAATAGAAAAATAATCGGAAATCTTCGTTTTTTAATTGCGTATCAATCTGTCCAACTAGACTTTCGATTCTTTCCCCTAATTTTTCAAAAATTTTTATGAAAATTCAAACTCTTTGGACATTTTTGAAATATTAGTTTCACAAATCGAAAATTTACCTCGACAGATTGATAGGCATTTAAAAAAGGAATACCCCAAAAAAAATTGTTGCGATTACTTAAGAAATACTGTAAATGTCTGTAAAGTGATATTTACATAAAAAGACGTATTTTGATGAAAATCCAAACTTCCTTGAAAAATTTTGAAAAAAAACCAGAGAAATCGAAAATTTGGCATGGCAAGTCGATAGGCAATTAAAAAACCAATACTTCAAAAAAAAACTTTCCGATTGCTGAAGTATTAAGACCTGCAGAGTGATTTGAAAAAAAAAATTATTTTGGGGCCACTGTGCGACGCTAGATTAAAATCTTGACCTTATGGGGTTAGGAAAAATTCCTGATCTAATGAAACATATTTGGCGTCAATTTTTAACCCAAATAAAATCCTTCAAACACTTTTATATTTCTAGTACATACTTTCAAATCTACCACGTAGGCATTAAGTTGCTTAAGACTACTGGCGAAATAAAATATTGAATAAGTATGTACCTATACTCAACAAGCAATTTTTAGCGTCACAAAAGTTCATTTTTCGTTGTCACATTGGGATCTTTATCTGTTAGGTTAAAAAAGGGAAATACTGGTGTGATTATTTGACAATAAATAACACTATTAAAACTCTTACAAAGTGGAACATTTACAGCGGAATAATTAATTAATAGTAATTAGATTACTTATATTATTACCGTTTCAAACACGATAGCACATAAATTATTGTCTAATGGTACTGGTACTAATTTTGCTAACGTAGCACTATATCTAAACGATATTGACAGTATGTAATGAATTCGCATAATGATTTGTTTCTAATTTAATATTATTTATTGATAAGTAATTACTGAAATACATTAATTTGCTGTCGCCGCTTAAAGTCCAATTTTACTTGAAGTTTGTCGATTTCTTACTCATAAGTACTGATATTGCCATAAAATATGTAAGTTGTGGAAAAATTCTTAGTAATTGTTATTACAAGAAGAACTGATGCAAAAACAAAAATATCTAGAACACAAGTTTATTGCTCATTGAAGAATTAGACTTTGAAGAAATCTGCTCTATAAATCGGATTAAAATATGATAGTTTCGGGATAAAGTTTCTTAATTCAATTTCTACTACTAGGAATAAAATATATTCCTATATTTTTATCAATAATAAAGGAAAAATATGCGTGTGTGTTACCTGCATAATTACGCATTTTGCAAAATTATACAAATTTGGTGAAAACATATATGATGGTCAGGAAGAGTCCCAGTATGATTCCCTGAGGTACACCTCGGATTATTGCGTACCTTTGATAACGTATACTACTTGCTGACTGATCGTCTATTGTCGACTATTACAATGATAATAATCAGAAGAATTCACACTACAAATGGAAATATAACAAGCTGGGAAAATAGCGCTGCGTATTAATTAAACGAGCTGTGCAATTTAGCTAATTATTATGCAGGCGTATGCGTAAACTATTAAAACAAACAAAAAGAAATAAGAAAGTTAACTTATTTCAATGATCTGGAAATTAAACACACTTAATAGAGCAAAATTCTGCATATTTTGTATTTATATAGTTAGCTGCTAAATTACTTCGAATTAAATTGTGCAAACGATTTTAATGTTTGTAAAACCAGCTATAAAAGTTTTATTGCCACGGCTGCTTAGTATAAACATACACAATATCGTGAGTCAAATTTTTTTACACGATTTTAGGATATAAAATATAAAATTAATAATTCCAACTCCGCATGCATTTGAATATCATTTTGCCTACTTTTTATCATTTATTTCACTTTATGCACAAACTAATAACCAGGATATTTATATTTTGGAACAAATGGTCGAACATGGTCTGTCATGGTGCGATCGAGTCGGCAGATCTACTCCAGTTCTATTTCATGAATGTTCTGAATATGCAAGGTCCTGTACAGGATTCAAACTGTGTTTTATTTGCTGTTTCCTATTTAGACTTTGTAGAAAAGGCAATGCTTAACCGCTTACCAACTGATGAAATACAATGAGAAACCTTCAGGTTGCAAACTGCAGCATATGTTAACCTCTCTCAAATTTCTAAATTGTTCGTACTCTATTTGCATTCAGATATTTCAAAATGAATTCTTCACGAAGCAAATATGTAACCGAAAGTACGTTTACAAAACCTAACGATGGTCATATTAATTAATCATCATTATTTCACTTATTATGTGTTTGATATGTAATTTTTTACACACCAAGAAACATACGTGCCTACTCATAACATAACGATTAAGTAGAGCACGATAACTAGAGGAAACACTCTCCATATTCGATTAATTCAGAGATACACGTAATTATTAATTATTATACTAATTTGACCTAGTCAAATAAATATATCATAACTGCATAAAAAACTTTTAGAAGCGCAGTCAAAATGAACCGAACCAAGTCAAAAAAGTCTTTATTCATACCTATATGTAGATGTATGTCGGTCCTTAGTTTGGATTTGGAATATTGGCTCAAAATTATATTACGTTAGATAAGAAAATCCCTATCATAAATTAGGCCAAGGTGATACAACTAAGTTGCATTTCTATTTACAGTAATTTAACTAGTGAATTCAACATTCCTCTCGCGAACCCGCGGATTAAGCATTTATAGAAATAATTAAGCAGTTGCACTACAGAAGAAACTGATGATAATACGCTATTATCTCCACATGACTTAAAGAAAGTCACTTTAACGACATGTACAAAATTCTTTTACATGACCATCTCTGACTACCTTCCACTTTAAAAGGTTAATTTTGTTAAATATAGGAGAAATATTTACACTAGAAAGCGAGTTGAGGTATACAGATTTCTTTTTTAATCGACCGTCAAAACGATAACGAATTGAAGTACTCTGATAATAAAATAAACAAAAACTACATAAACGTTATATCAAAATGAATAAATTTTAATATTTCTCACCTTGGCGGATACTAATTAATTCAATGAATAAAGCTTTAATTAATTTGTTATCTATTATTGACTCTCACTAGTTTTTCTGTAGATAAAAGATATTGCAGGATATCAGATAATTAATATCAAGGATAACTCTTACCACTTTCAGTCGACGTTTGTCAAGAAAAGTGATGTAAAAATGAGGACGAGGAGTGGCTAAATATATACATCAAAATCTGATGTATATACAAAACAATGCACTATTTTTATAAGAATTATTTAAAAAATTGGCCGAGAAATTGGCATACAATAGGTAAATATTGAATACGGCTTGTTTTACAAAAAAAATTATTCAGTCAAATATTTTCTGTTATGTTGTGTCATTGGTCATTGGATTTAAGGAATTTTGAAGTTATGAAATTTTCACTACCTCCGCTGCCTCTATATTGATTGACTAAGATTCCATATCATCAAAATAAAACTCGAAATAAAATAAATAAATAAATACCTTTATTTTTCTTCCAAGCAATTCCCTATTGTCAAATTTTGGTCAAGAATACTAGGTTAAAAAATTGATCTAATGCATAATAAAAATATAGTCCAGTAAATATTTTCAATTTAAAACTATTTATATTTTTTGTCTGTTAATGTCTTCAAATAAATAACAAAATCTCAGACAATTGGGTGCATTTATAAAAATATTATATTAATAATATGAAATTTTTCGCTTCGTATTGCTTCGAACATGCAAGTTTATATTTGTGATAAATCTTGCCTTAATATTAAAAAATATCTCTTAAACATACTCAAGTTATCACGGCACACAGACAGACATAGAGCCGAATGGATATTTCTAGAAATATAATTTTCGGTTAAATTATAAAATTTGTAATTTCATTCGATTTTTTAAATTCTACGATGGCTAAGTTTATTTTGTAAAAATATGACAAAATATGACTTTCCTGAAATTCACATATTATTTACTTAGTTAATTCATTTACTTGCGGAATAAATACGGACCCATCTCCGAAGAGTTATAACGCCTTAAAGTAAAACTAGGGCGTTTTATTTAATACCTTTTTGGCGACTTGAAATGATTTGAAATATTACACTGTTCACGTATCTATGGGAAAATTATACGAAATAAATGGTTATGAAAGCCTTCGCAAAGCTCTACCGCTATGATCGAGCTTTAGTTGTGGCATGTTTTTTCTTTCTATTTGTGAGAAAAATTCCACCATTTTATATAAAAAAAATACCAGTTATGAATAAACTTTATAATTTTGTAAACATCAAACATTTTTATAACAGTTTATTTCATTTTATACATAACAAATCCCTCTTGCCTCTGTAAGCTTTTATAACTGAATTGTTTCTAACATATAATTTGAATGATATTGCTGCGTATACCTAACTCCACGTCATATAACCTATACAACTCATTGCCGCTTACTGCGCAGCTACAGCGCCATTTTCGGACAATTGCGCAGCATCTCAAAAACCGTTAAAAATTGTTTCAAATAATGTACATGCAATTTTAATATTCTTTATTTACGACGAGTTTAGCCTGTTTTTTCCTCGGTTTTTTTCCTTATTCATTATATAAACTACAAGGTATACAGGGTGATTCAAAACGAAGCTGCCAAAATGATACTGCAGATTAAGCATTAAAAATAAAGAGACCCATATTTTTTGTTTTGTCAAAATTTAATTTTTAGGGGCTATTGGGCTCTAAAAGGGGCCCATAAAAATGTTATTTTTCAAATTTCTCTAAAACTACTGAACTGATTTGAATGAAATTTTATGCACATCATCAAAATAATGTGTAAAATATTTTAGCCTTATCAGTTTTGCAGATTTTGATAGGGCGCGCCACTTGTGCGCGTACCCATTTGGTTTTCTTAACGTAAGTTTATTTTCCCGATGAACGAGTACATTCTTTTTTAATATTCTTATCCAAAACTCATTTTTGAACAAAAAAGGGCCTCTTATATTTTTCCTCCAGGGGGCGCCGTTTCCGAGCAAAATGCAATAAACTGTGGCGTCTACTTACCTAAATTATTTGAATAGTTTTTTCGATTATTTCTAAATATAGTCGCCACTGGAAAATTATTTGACGTTTTCTAATACGCTTATTTTTCTGTAACAATAATTAGTGAATATTGAAAAAAAAATTTACTCGTTCATCGGGAAAAAAATTAAGTTAAGAAAACCAATTGGGCATGCGCGCAAGTGGCGCCCCCTATCAAAAACTGTAAAACTGATAAGGTTAAAATATTTTACACATTATTTTGCTGATGTGCATAAAATTTCATTCAAATCAGTTCAGTAATTTTCGAGAAATTTCAAAAATAACGTTTTTAATGCGCCCCTTCTAGAGAGAGAACTTATGTTTTTTAAATAGAACACCTGTATATTTTTGCATATTTTGAAAAATAATTTTTAGTTGTTTCCAAAAATATATATGTTGGCATTTGCTCGAGTTGTTCTTAAAACAGTACCTATGCCTCTTTGTGTAGTTCGCGTAGAATATGGGTTGCCATGAAAAAAACTGACAAAATATTTCTGACAGTTTACCACCAGATCTTTATGCAAAATCCTAAATGCTATAAAATGGATTAATCAGATGTGGAAAAATACAATTTTATTTGTCATTCATCGATTTTGTCATTCATAGAATTTATTTATAGAAATATGAAAAAAGTGTAAAAACACAAGTTGTAGATTTTCATATGAAATATATTTTGGTGATAAAAATAAAACAAAGGAGAAAAAAAACATCAGAAAGTAAACTGTCAGTAACTATCAAAAATATTTTGTCATTTTTTTTTTCAAAGCAACCCATGTTCCTTGCAGTACTGTTTTGCATAATATTTCCATAACAGATAGAGTAAATGACAACATATTATATATTTTTGGAAAGAGACCTTTTGGAAGGCCTTTTCAAAATTAAAAAAATACATGATCCGAATATTTTAATTTAAACCATAAAGATAAGATGTAAAAATACATTATTATTGTCTGAATTCTCAGTATACAAATTGACTAAAACCTTAAGTAGATAAATCGGATTAAATAAAAAACCTGCCATCTCAAAAATTTCGAAAAGTGCTTGGTGCACCTCCTAGAAACACCATTATAGTTACACGAAACTTATTAAGGCAAAAATAAATTTAAAAAAAATCCAACCTGCAATCTTCCCGCCCTCTTGCTATTCGGCGAGTAATTGGTATCCACCAGCAGATTCTCCATGGACCTCCTGTTGGTATACCGGTTTGCCTTATCATTGTTTTTCAAAGGCGACGTCACGTGATTCCCGTTGATGTCGTCCTCCCAGGTGGTCGTAGTAACCTCCACCACGTCAGTCCTCACGTCTTCCATAGATTTCGACCGACACTGACAAGACGATTGACCGTTCACACTTAACCTCCTTCGCGGGTCAACCATCAAAAGTCTGTTGGGGTTGGGGGGCGGGGGCATGACATTCCGGTAATACGGTGCCAGGAAATAGTGGTCCTTGGATTTCGGGGGGAAACTGTACACAGGTGCTGGGTAGTAGGTGCTCTCTCGCCACCTTGGAGGTTCGTTAGGGTGAAAATTGAAGGAAGCTCTCTGGTTCAGTTTGTGGTTTTGGTAGATGGGAGGGAAGTGTTTCCTGGCGGGCATCTCGGGGTTCTGCCATTGAGCCGCACGAGGCGGTTTCTGCTTGAGGAGTAGATCACCCATTTTGAATTTACATCACAGGGAGGTTTAAGGAAAGTTATCGGTGCGTAACCGGGCGTTTAAGTCACTGTTCGAATTGCACTTCATTGAAAGTACCTGGATAAATGTTGCGTGTTTAGATAGGGGTTGTTTTTTGCTGCATACTTAGATGGTAGTTGCTGAACAAATTGGGTCCAATAATTATCAAATTTTGGAGTTGTCAGCACAAATAATTTTTTAAATTTAAAATATAAAATAAGCTCAATGCAACTGTGTCAAGTTTATTTTGAAGTTTTAAAAAATTACTCGAAAGCACAAAGGACTATTGCGTAGTAATATGAGAGATGGGAAAATTTATGAATTAATTTTGGTTTTAATTTGGTCGAGGAAAACAGAAATCTAAAAGATATTTAATTGATTTGATTATTATATCGAGCACTTTTTTTAGTGAACTAGTAAAAAATAAAATCCCTGTTATTACTAATTACTAATACTAAAACTCTTAATTTCTTGTATGTATCAATGAAGGGTTTTAAATATATTATGGACCAAAAAGTATATAAGCATTCTAAAACTTCAGCAATGGTAAAAAAATTACGTGAATTTCAAAAAAGTTTATTCTATAAGGCATGTCATTCAATTATCTATTTTGGTACTTGAAAGTATTGGAGGAATAGGAATACTGAATCTGAGTTTTATAAATTATCCCTTTTTGAGACTAAAACACACCACATTTAAAAAACCCAAAAACAGAAACCATTTTTGAACATCCACCATCTGTATCCAAGCAAAAAACACCAACCAAACTCATCAGTCACTAACACTCTCTGAACGCCACTTCAATCACCATAACACGGATTAACACAACCGACTATCCACGGCAGTACCGGCCTTCATTTTGCTCGCACCGTTCAAAGCGTAAGTAGACGGTACGCTTCAACCTACTTAATCGGCCCCACCTGAGAAGAAGAACAAGAGCATTTCTCCGATTGCTGGCCCAACACAATCAGCGGTTTTTTAAAGCTTTATTTTATTTACGATAATTGAATTATTACTATCTGGTATGCGGTAGGTTTTAAGTGCATCTAATTTCGGGCTTTCACATAGCTGTCGACAACAGATTGCGGAAGGAACAAAAGGCTGAAATTACCATCTGAATATGATTGCGATCTCACGCCGGCCGCAAAGATTTTCCTGTTCCAGTTCATTACATGTAAACAATTCTAACTCACGTTAAATAAAAATGTCGACTGAATTTTTGCTTAGATACTTAGTTTTTGTGGTTGGTACACTCCTCAGGAGTTTCCCGTTATTGAGATTATTTGAAGAAAAAAACTGCTAAAATTCCCTTCCATCTATAGAATGTGTAATGGTTATATACACATAATATATAAAAAATGCAGCAAATGAACTGTGAAGATTATTATTTTTATCACTAGCTTCGGTATTAATATGGATCATGAATTTAAATCCATATGTTATTACTGATATTATGTCGATATATTTATTTTGTTGGTATCTTCTATGCTCGAAGACTTGAAATACCAAAAACCTGAATGGTTTAAAATTTGAACGTTAAGTTATTGTTAGCCATAGGAAGAACCATGTGGATTTTGAAAAAAAAATTACACCAAAATAAAGAAAGTAATAAATATTTTAATTAAACAATGATCCTGAAGAGACTGCAAACATTACTGGATGTTATCCTAACACTAAACTACTCTCCACGTGAAAATATTGTTACTTATGAACAAAATATATTTTACTGGTTAAAAATTCGGGTTGGCCGATGACGAATCTTTGGTTAAATTTAAAATTCAAGATGGCGGCTCCAAGATGGCGGACGAAATTTGACATTTGTTATTGGATTCGGTTAAAAATTGATATCCGGGGGTTTTCGGGGTAGCTATTAACGAATCTTACGTTACATTTTAAATACTAGATGGCGGCTCCAAGATGGCGGACGAAATTTGACGTTTGTTATTGAATTCGGTTAAAAATCGGTATCCGGGGATTTTCGGGGCAGCTATTAACGGAGGCTGAGGTATAAATTTGTATCGAAATTTTTGCATTGGTGACCACGCAATTTGTCAGTAGTAATTATAACCGAAATCTCTACAAATATTATTTCCATAATATAAAAGTCGACAATAAGTGCAACAAATATATTTATATAGAAACTAATTCAACTGTAAACAAATTCAAAATTACTTTTGTATTACTAAGTGAAATGAATTCGCTGAACAGAGTGAAATTCCATGCGCGATCGCAACAGCTGAGAATTATTTAAATTCGTATTTTAAGTCAACTTAATCAGGGGTTAACAGTGCATACTGATTTAGTACCATTGTGGAATAAAAATTTTCCGTTTTCCCACACTAATCACTGTTGCAACGGCTAGCCGTACCAAAGCAGGCAATGCAGCGGTTTTGCGTTATCAATGTTGTGCTTGTGTTCCGAAACTATACATTTCTATTATACAATAACAAATATGTCTAAAATAAAAAAACTCAAAACACCAAACACCAAAATCCTGATTTTTATACTTAGATAGGCGAGTCAATGAGGATTTGGCTTAGGAATCCTCAGGTACCTACAAGTCGGATTTAGATGATTTTTTTAACATTTCCTTATAATATGTTAAACCAGAAACTCAAGTATTTCATATTGTGTAAAAAATTATATTAATGAATTTACACGGATAATTAATTTTTTTTCAATGGTATTTAATAAAAAGTGATTTTTTTAGTATTTACTCATAATTCACAATAAAACATTTTTGAGTATAAAACAACAAAAATTTCATTGGAAAATGTTAATTATTAATATACAGTGTGTAAACACTTAAGCTGGAAACATGGCTATATCGTTGTTAATAATCCTCGGACAGAAAAAAATATTCTTTATGATTTTTTTGCTTCTGATTGCGCATCCTCTGACCTATACTATATATTTTTTTTACAATTCTCTTTCTTTGCTTGATATGCATTGTTTATAAATGACTTTATTTAGGCTTTATTCAAGCATAATAACAAAAACCTATCCAATTTGATATACTCACATTGATGTTTCATCTCTAAACATACAATTATTAAGTTTATTGAATCTTCTCTAATGCATGATAAAAATTGAATTAAAAATTACAAATTTCAAAACGTCTAAAAATTAAATTATGGCAAAATATATTTTCCGATGCTCTATCACCTCCTTAAATATATATTTTTCAAAAAAAAAAAATAACTCATAAGAGGTCGAAACATTATTTTACCACAAGAGTTAACTCATGTTAGCAACGGCGATACAAAAAAAGATAAAGGAAAAAGATACTTGAAATCGTATACAGGGTGTTTCATTTTTAAATGTCGTCCTTTAAGGAGGTGATAGAGCATCGAAAAATAAGTCGACCTGCCCAAAAAAAAAATATCCAGTGGCGTGGGAAATAGGGTGAGAAATAGAGGGCGTCACCCCAGTATCTACGCCACTGGTGATTTTTGACATGAGTTATTCCTATAGGATTGTAGGTATGTAGTTCAGTACTGCCTGTGCAAAATTTGGTTAAAATCGGTCGTATGGTCTAGAAGTTATGACAAAAAAACTATTTTTTTATTCCAACTTTGAAGGCCTGTAACTTTGTTATTATGCATTTTTGATATAGGTTTTTTGGGCAGGTCGAATTATTTTCCGATGCTCTATCACCTCCTTAAAGGACGACATTTAAAAATGAAACACCCTGTATTATGTCTAAATATAAAATTTGAATGGAAAATTCTGAAAAATTATTTTTCACCATTTTTGTAACACTTAAGCTGGAAACAAAGCTCGATCATTGTCAATATTCCTTGGACAGGAACAATTATTTTTCAAGATATCTTTGCTTCGGATTGCGCATCTTCTGACCTATACATTTTTTCAAAAAAATACACATGGTGTTCGTGAAAAATTCTGAAAAAATGATTTTCCATCATTTAACAACACTTAAGCATGGAAACAAGGCTCGATCATTGTTATCACTTGGACAGAAAAAATTACTCTACAATAGTTATTTACATTACTAGATGCGAAAGTTTACTTTTAGGCGCGAGGTGATTTTTGAAAGGTCGAAGTTAAGCTGGGACCTTTCAAAACACACCGAACACCGAAATTTTCCACTTCCGTACTGAAAAATCCTTTACATTTAATTTATTCCTGCACAAGTTTCATTAAAATGTTTAAAAAAAAAAATGTTTTCTTAACCGCCTCTCAAGTTACCGAAGTAACCGGCCGGAAAATCCTAGGATTTTGTGTGAGGTAAAGAGAGACGAGGCCCTACAGTTTATTGTGGAGTCCGAACCACATCTAGGGCTTCGATATTTCTCTATCCATTTAAAGTCCGAAGCAAATCAGAAATAAATTTTTGATTTGCCCCAGGATGGATTCGAACTATCGATCTTTGCAACCGAGTAAGTACGCATCAACGCATTTACCCACGCGGCTTAGTATTGTTCCTGAGAATTCCAAAGTTTCGCCGATTTGTATGCTTCATTGTCTCGACTAAGAATAAAAGTTGCGAAAAACAATAAAAATAATGAAGTAAAAAATTTTTGATTGTCAGGCGTCAATATTTTAAATCCCGTTTTTTTATGGATAACTTTCGGTTGCATATATAGAAAAAGACTAAAATTTGTTAAGTTTCTAGGATAATACCCGTAACATTATTTTTTTAAAGAAATGTATTTAAAATGTTTATTTAGAGTTATCATTCAAACTTCAAAAGGCGCAAAATAATTTACATTTTTCCTGTTTTGAAATATTAGATAATTTTTGCCGAAACACCTCTATTCATCTATTTCTACATAAGTTCTGAGTAGGTATAGAAGTTGTTATTATGCAATTATATTTATATATTTGTGTTAAAAATATAACTTAAATTTTTATTTCATACAAGGTAGGCCACGAAAAACAAAAAGCTATTATTAATTAAAACAGATTTTCATGTGCATTAAATTTACCTAATTCGGCTAATTCCAATCTCGTTTAATAAAAATAAAATAAAACTCAAAGTAGGTACTTCATAACAATGACAATGACAAAATTGTGTATTTTCTTGTAAAACTGGAAATTGCAAGAAAATTATTTGATTTAAAATTGAGTTTCAAAAATATATGGTAACTATAACGAAATTTTTTACTTGCTAAAATAATGAAAATCAAACTTGTGCCATCCGGTGTATATTTTTTCATTATTTAAATTCATAGATATTAATCAAATTTAACTGTTAATTAAAATCAACTATGGCAACACTTATCGTCTGTTAAATATACACATTTTAATAGTGCAAATCTATCAACTAATAACATTAAACTTTAATAAATCAAATGCAGCGTGAAAGTGATAGATACATAATAATAGAATATATCTATACTTACTTAAGAGCATAAAATTAATTCGTTCCGAAAACGATTTTTTTTACGTTTTTTGTCGTCCGCAGAACATTTTGTAATGGTCTCCTAACCCAAATTAAACATATTATGTTACCAAATTACCGGTATTTTTATTAACAAAAAGAATTGTAAACGAGCTTGTCGAGTCGAAGTATCTAGGCGAGTTAGGTTAAAGAGTTAAACTGTTTAATCAAGTTTTTCTATATACCTATTTACCTAATACACGTTAGACATTAGTATGCATTTATTTTCGCACGCCCGAATTAGTTCGGTTTCCACTAAAAAACAAGTTGATTTAGCTACAGCTTCTAAGAATTAAAAATAAAACAGTAAAGTCGCAAATATTTGTTGTAGTAAAAAAAAATCGTTTTGCAAAATTATGCTTGTTTCTTTTCTGCCTACGCGTACTTTTCTGAAGTACCTATGCAGTTTGCAATCTTTTGATGAACCACGTCTGCTTGTTTCCTGATTTCCGATTTTCTTTTGAAGATGTGATGGAATCTACCATCGAAATAAAGGTATAAAAATTGACTACACGGGCTATGATCCCAAAGCCCCAAACCCAAATAAAAAAAAAACAAACGTAGAAAAATATCGCCAACAAAATATCGTGCAATATATTAAAGAAAAGATTGAGAAAATTACTCAGATAAAATCAAAATATATGCGTTATTTTATTATGTTTTAAACATTATTATTATTATAATTCCTTGGAACAGGTTCGCAGCTAAAGCTAGAAATCATTTTCGATATATTTTTTCAATTTTTAAATGTCAGTCGCAACAAAAGTAAATAGAGAAACCGATTGCGAAACAATACACCAGTTTTGTAATATTTCTCACCTTGGTGCAATCGATAACTTTGATTTATTATTCTATAAAATATCAATCTACTTTAATTTTGCAACGGTAATCAAATTTTATTCAGTGATAAGCTATTAACACGTGTTTAAATTGTTTATTTATTCAACACTCAAAATTTCAAAATTTCAGTAATATTCAAATCATGGTCAAAGCAATAATTTGCCAATATTATGCTGGCCCTTGACACAAGTATCCGCAATAATTTACGTATTTTGCGAATACGTTAAACAGGGTGTTTTCGAAAATTGTGCACTTATTGAAAACGCTGGCAAAATAAATGATTTGCAACAAAAAATTGTGAAAGGATTAGGAAAACAATTTTTCATTATACCATTCTGATATTATGATTTATCATTACTCTATTCTTCATTGATATGACACTAATATCAGCCTGGGCCGCTAAAATTTATCATTATTCTTCATTGATATAACACCAATATCGGCCTAGGCCGATAAATGAATTGAAGAAAAATGCAAGGCTTACAAATCATCATTAAGTATTAAAGTATTTATGGTATAATGAAAAATACTGAACGACACACGACCGATACGCAAATAACAGACGCGATTGATAGTAAAATCTCGGCTTCGTCTCGATTCTACAAACTTCAATCTTGTCTGATATTTGCTACATATCGGCCTTATGACATTAATAACTATATTATGACAATATGACATTTTACTTTTCTAGATTTAGTCGCCTGATTTGGTTCCTTGTATTTTCGTATTTATCGCCTGCTCTGTTGTTTAAAAAAAAATGCACAGCAAATAATTCTATGGTCAACTAAATTTACTTGATTTTGGTCGAATTATGAATACTCTTCTGGCAGAGGAGAAATTTGATTTCCAAAAATTACTCATTAGATGAGATAATTATTCATAGCAGTGAAAAAAGTTTTCATTTTACGAATTATACCTTGGGCAGACTTCAAAGCAACAAAACTGCGCTTGTCAATAAAAACACATGAAATCCGTTGTAATAATTTACTGTCTAAATCTTTCATATGAAACTATTACCTTGTTACGTAAGCAATAAATCCCAGACAAAAAAAAATTCTAATGGTTAATGATACGCATAAAATTATTTTCAACGTTTAAATTACTAAATAATGACATTTGAATTTAGCCACTTGTTGGTAATTAAAGGGCGACTGTTTTACTGTTTTACGACATAACAGATAAAACGCCATTGCTGAACCAACACGATTCACGTAGGGAAAAACTGTCTCGGATCATAAAAAGTGAAATCTCATGCTTGGCTCACGTTTGTTTAAATCAATATATCGCGCCCATCCTATTAATAATTGGAATATTATTTTCTCGTAATAGAAATATGGAGTACTTGCGCCATTAAGCGTTACGTAACGCCCTGTAAATTATTGTTTATTAAAAAGTGATCGTTCGCATCGAACGCCATATGTGGATCATTACAAAATTTTTAATTAAATTACGTAATGTTCTTCCGTGAGATGTAACACGGTTTGTTGAAAGGGGTTAAATAGACGGTCAGTTTGCGATAACACATTCACAAGTGACAAAAATTATCTCGCTTTCTTTTCTGTGACAATTTATGTTTACTTTTACGATGGAAAAAGTTCCTGCCATACATTTACTTAAGATTTATTACTAGAATTAGCAGTTGGTTACGTCATAATAAATGACAGCAATATAACCAAGGCTTAAATCAAATCACCGATATTGGATATAACAAAAGCTGATCATGATTTATTGGTTTGGTTTGGTTTATCATTTCCTCCATAGGATGTCATAATTGAAGAACTGTTCCTTAAAGTTCGCTGTAAAGTTTCAGTTCATACGTCCCACACAATAAGGAAGATATTTTTATTATTATTATCTAAGAGATATGCATTGATTAGTTAACACTTGTAATAATAAGAATTACAAAAGGAAGTCAAGGAATTGAAAGTTAAGAATATATAAAAAATGTAAATCAAGTTAAAGTAAATATATGTACTTGTGTAAACAAAAGAAAATATAAATGCACAATGCACATGGCTCAAGTGGAAAATAGAAAACTACCAAATATGTAGAAATAGCCGAAAATACACGAGGTGATCCCTTGATTCATTTTTAGAACAATTTCTTATAAGTATTTATAGGTACCAAAATGCTTTCTCTTTCGAGATTGAGAATTAAAATTTTCCAAGAAACTTTTCTTTGTTTGATACCAATTGGTCTGTTATCATGCATTTAACACCTTGCCTAAGCTAGGACAGCTCCCGTTCAATCGAGTTCATGGCATGAGAAGTCATTATGAGTAGGGCAAAGTTAATTGGAACTATAAATTGAACTGTCTTTAGCTCCTTTCATTGAATAAACAATAATTACCGACTTTAAGGATAAAACAATTACCACTTAATTTCCTAGTGCCTGGGGCATGCCCTTGATTTACTTATTAATTATATTATTGCTTATTATTTATAATGTAAAATATATATGATAATATCTCTTTACTACCGTGAACTGCATTTATATTAACATTTACAGTGACCGTCAAACGCAACGAAAATATTTCCCATTTGATTTCTGAAGAAGAAATTTAGTACCTATACCGATAGAACTGGGTAAGAACTAGAGCAGGGATATATGGAGAGAGAAGAGAGCGGAACAGAGTTAAACTACTTTGGGTGGCAGGACATTTTCGGATATCAGGCAATGAAGAATCTGGCCCAGAACCTGTGCTGGGAGTCTCCAAAATGATATCAAGAGGAACCATCAGAGACTGGCCATCATTGATTGAATAAAACAATTGTTCACAAAGAACAAGTTTCAGTTGAGAATAATAAGGCTTCTAACTTTTCAGCGAGAATGGGGAAATGTGATGGTGACTGATGAATATGCAGTAAGGATTCTACATCAAATGATCATATCATTTTCAAATGCAAAGCATTAGCTCGCAGGAGATCCATTATTTGCGGGCAGACCCAAACAGAACTGGAAATTATTAAAACTCGTCCAGCCAAGGATCTTTATCACTTGATTATTGGTACAGGGGAGTTGAAATAGGTGTAGTAGATTCGTAGAGGGAGAGCATAAGCCCAGGAGGTGGCTCAGAGAACCCCAGAAGGAAAAGCGAGTGGAAAGAGATCCTTCAACTAAATTTTTAAAGATTTACAACCATCAAAGTTGTTTCTGAGTAAAATATTCTTCAATTTTGAAACATATTGATAATATTTGCTAAGTGGCTCATTTCTACCTATTTGAATAAGAAAACATTACCAATATCCCCTTATGCCTATACCATAATCAATCAATTAATTCAAACGGTTACATAGTGACTAGTGATCCAAAATATTGAACAAAAATCTCCAAATGGAAAGAAGATGCCAAAGACTATTATTTATCAAGAATTTAATACATGGGTATGAGAACACACTTTACATAAGAGGAGGAACAATTTTAATAATGAAGAAGTTTTGAATGAAAAGATCAGCTCAAATCGACAGTAAATGGAGGAGCAGGTAGTTGATTGTCCCAGATTAACTTAAAGCTAATTAGAAATAACTTAAAACTTCAATTTACATCAATTTACATTCATACACCGTTGGAATGCGTATATATCTAAAAACTATGTCCTTCACCCACTTTTATTTCCTATTTAAAATTGAAATGTATGTAAAGTGTATATTAAATTCACTTTCTGTGTGCCAACAGATACACCTTTCCGCAGTGCAGAAGATCAAGGCTTCACTAAATGTATTTTTACTTTTTCATCGTTTACGGTCTAGTATTTATTTGATATTATAATTTATGCAAATGTAATTAACTAGATAAATTCGCGCAAGATTTGGGTTAATCCATTAACGAAAAAGTGACCAGAGAGTCCATTATAACGTTGAAAAATGCATTAATTCTAGTAAACCTTTACAGAAACCAGCAGGCGTGTTAAGCTATAGTTAATGACGAGGATCAAATACACATCAATTGCAATGGCCACGTTTTTGTTCATTTATAAATAATTCTTCGCTTTTCTGATAATGATAAAATTACATTAAATTAAACACTAGACGAGGGTATTGCGACCCTCTTCATGCTTGAAGAGCCATTGTTTGGGTAAACCGATTTCGTCTCTAATTAGACTCGGACATATGTAGCATAATTGTAGTGTTCAAAAATTTTGATCAATAATAGCGCTTTTCGGAAATACTACCTTAATTTTTAAACTTGATTATTTCGTTTACAGATTTTAGGAGAGTATTTTAGACACTCTTTCGATTTAGCAGTTTGTGTCTTCGGCAACTTGAACTATAAACAGTGACATAAATATACGTTCTAAAACAATCTTATGACGAAATCGCTTCCTTATTTCAGATAACAAAGTTAATTAATGTTTATTATAAATAATTGCAGTCAATTTCTTTAGACAGACAAGTCATAAAACTGAAAATGACATTATTTCATAAGCACAAAATTATTTTGCAGGCACAATTTATTTACATAATAATATATTTTAATACAAATATTAGCATTCACTATTTTTTTAATTTATTAGCATATTTAATAATTTTAAATTGTTTGTTTTACATAATATTTATTAATTAACGTATACTTTAATAAAAACATACTTCCTAATTATACAGTATGTGTTCCATAGATAAAATCTATAAGTTAATTATTAACAAAGTGAAAAACAATCGAATCCTACAAAACTGGCCGTATTAATTTTCTGCTCTAGATAAGTTGTTTTGGAACAATTATCTTTTAATGCACGAGTTAGCGTTAGTGATTTAGGAAGATTTAGTAAATTGTTTCGTTAATTTCGCTTTCAGTTCGGATTAACTAGCGTGGACGTAAAATTCCAATTGTACTGGAGGACATCGTGAGAAAATCACAAGTAAAATAAAATCTAAAAAACATTGAAAATATTGTAGTAGGTAATGTCCTAAATACTGAAGTATCCACATTCTGTAAATTATAAGTAAATATTTTTAAACCACACAAAAATGCAGGTGGGCGCAAATTCGTAATTTTGAAAGACTAGACGCAAAACTAGCCATCATCCACTCGAGTTTCCATCAAAAAAGCAATTTAAAGGCAAGTGCCTTGATTCATATTCGTGGTTTAATCTGAACACCAATAAACTGAATACCTCAATATTAAACGTCTTTTGATAGGGTCAACTTATTAGTGCATGCAGTTTTTGGTGTCCAGTGAAAACTGCGTCAGTTTTGGAGATGGAGATATTAAGATGAAAATAATCAAAAATTTATAATTAGGTATATAATAAATAATTTTGAGATAGCAGATTATTGTTAACAACTGTTTCTTATATGCCAGGACTTTTCCATAATTGGATTAAAAAAAATGTATTTTGATATTTACAATCAAGAGAATTGTGTGGTAATGGATTTTTGGTACGTAGGAAGATAACAAAAACAAAATACGATTTGTATGCTTTTATAAACTATTCAATATAATTGCGATGTACATTTTAATTATCATAAAATCTTGTCCTTCACAGTTAATAAAAAAACCTATAAATAAGGTGTACCTTGGGACAAAAGACTCCTTTCTTGGCAAATGTCAAAGACGTCTTTCTATTATGTAATGTGGCATCTATACACAACACTTGGGTGTATATCTGAGTACCAATAAACTGATGATTTTTCAATAGTCATTATTATTAATAGGCTGAATCTGCCGGCAATGTTTGATAATATATACCGAAGTGAAAAAAAATTGCAATAACCATCAGTTAGGTTTAATTGTAAATTTTTGGAACGATCAATATGACCAATGAAGAAAACTAGCACACAGTTAATTGTAATTGAGGTATGCTCGGAGATATGTTGTCCTGATCGTACTATGTGCTCCAGGCTTATCAAGAATGTGTCAGTAGCTTGCCTATATGCTTCTGATAAAATTGTCTTGCTTGAAAGTAAGGCTTTGTTTCCTATTCACTCGGTAATAACAATTTTAAGTTTCCAATTTTTTCCCCTTTTTTAAGTAAAAGTTAAAAATAAACTGATTGCAAAAAGTAGTAGACGAAAGTTTATTTTTGGCTAGTTATCTTTGTGTTCATCTCAACATGTGTTACAACTAAAAACATTTCAAGTTAAAATTAAATAATCCTCACAGCAATACAGATATATGAAACAGAAATTACCAGTAGTGCGATAATTTTCCAAAATAGTGAAGCGGTTCAGAACCATTCGCAAAGACAGATTTTGAATCAAGTCCAAAATTGCCAATTCCATTTTAAGTAGTGATCCTCAATAATATGTGTTTTATGCATCAACAGTAGCTGTTGTTAAACTTTATATGCGTGGAAAACTAAGCTTCTTTGCAGCAGATTTATCAATGTTAATAACATACACGTGCCGAGAGAGTCAATTTAAACATAGTTATTGTGAAGGTTCTCTATTCTCAACTTGGTCCGGCAATGTTTTCTGTTAATTTTTTTTGGAAAACATACTAGGAATAATTCGGAGAACAAATAAATGAGAATTATAAAGAAAATAATGGAAAATTCTGGAATTCAGTAAAAGCATCAAAAGTGAGGAAAGCAAAGAAACAAGAGGACTAAGAGGCACACAAAATTATTTGAAAACTAATATAGAGGATATACTGGAAGTATGGAGAGAACGCTACGGAATTAAATTTAAGAACACAAGTAAAGAAGAAGAGAACATCACACAAACGAATCAAGAATACACAGAAGAAGAAGAAATAGAAAATATAACGGACGAAGAAGTGGAAGAAGCAGTCAAAAGATTAAAATTAGGAAAAGCGAGTGGAGAAAATGAAATAGTGCCATGATTAAATGGGGGGAGAAATAGTAAAAGAATAGGAAATATTGAGCAAGAGCAAGAACAGTAATAGGAAAAGTCCAAATAAGTGGGAATACGTCAGGAACACTTCATATGGAAAAATAAGTGAAGCAAGGAGACTCCTTGAGTCCATTGCTATTCGTCATAGTAATGGACAGAATCAATAAAAATTCGGACCTAAATACGTCAAGAACCGCTAGTGGGCTATATAGAGAACTAAACCTAATATATATTAGACGCAGATAACATTGTGCTAATGGCCGATACACCAGGAAAAATGCATGCATGGACAATAGAAGTAGAACAAATACAAATGGAAATAAATATAAATAAGAGCAAAGTAATGATAAGAAACAGATATTTAGAAAGAATGAACCAGAATATTAAATTCAAGAGGTGGTCAATACATATGAATATTTAGGGAACATAGGGTGGATGGAGGAATAGACACAGAAATAACAGAAGAAATAAAGCAAATAGAATAATCAATAAACAATATAATTTTAGGAAAAAAAGAAATAACGGAAATCATCAAATTAAAAATATATAATCAAGTGGCTCTGTCATTCCTAACGTATGCCGGCGAAACATGGACGATACAGAAGAAACACGAACAACAACTGACAGCTTCAGAAATGCAATTCCTCAGAAAAAATAAAAATGTAGGTAACTAAAAGAGATTGAATCAGAAATAAAGTTAAAAGAAAACAAACAAAACAGGAACAGGAATTAGTCAACAGAGACTAGTAAAAATAATACATGAAACAAAGATAGGCAGAAGAAAGGAAAGAGGTAGGCCTAGGAAAATATGGAAGAAGAGGATGGATGGAATTGGAAACAGTAGAGGCAAATCACTGGCAGAGATGAGAATAATGGCCTTAGACAGGAAGAAATGGGAAAGATGGAAAAAAGATAACTGGATCTGAATTCCGGCGCCGAAAGACAGAAGGAAAAGTGTGAGAAGAAGAAGAAGAAGAAGAAGAAGAAGAAGAAGAAGAAGAAGAAGACGAAGACGAAGAAGAAGACGAAGAAGCAGATGAAGAAGAAGCCGAAGAAGAAGGCGAAGAAGAAGAAGTAAGAAAGCTTCTAAGTTTTAGATGGCTCGAAGTCTACATGATTATTTAAAACTCATTCCACAAATTTAGCCAAATCAGAATTTTCACGTGGTCTGTGTGCATTTCAGCTGCAATTTTTTATATTTGAAAGGAAATACTTGCATACAGTGTACTGTTGAGTTGAGATGACATTAATGTGCGAGACTGTGCAGTTAGACATTGCAAAATGATAAGGCAAATCTTTATGGAACGCCCAAGAATATTTTTGAAGAGACTCCATCAGGTACAACATAAAGAGAGAAAATCTGTTATCGGCAAGTACAACAGAGTTGGTAAGCCATAGGATGTTATCTAAGAGAACAATGCCATGCTCCATCAAATGCTTTGGGGATATCTAAAACTATAACTTCTGGAAATATTCTTTATTGAATGTAAAATTAAAGATAGCCAACATTACAAATAATAAAAATGATATCAAGCAATAAACGTCTATGAAATTTATAAAAGAAAATCAAATCTGGAACTCTATTATTTAACGAAGATAAATTGTCAAATTGTTGTACTTTTGTACTTTGCCTAATCTTGTAATCTATATTTCGCAATACTAAGTACCTACGTCACAAGAGGGCAATCTAATTTTTTAATTAAAAAAGTACCTAATCTAAATCATTTACTGCGCTTTTCTGAGAAAGCTACAGATTATAATCTATATTTTCGATTGCACAATCATTCGTATAACTTTCCTCATAAATTTACTCGTGAAACGGTCCAATTACGAAAGTGATAATAATATTTCACAAGGTAACTCAAAAAAATATGCCCATATGAAAATATAAAACTTACAACGTGCTACATATATTATCTATACATCATTAGTTTAGATTACGTAAATAGACTGATTATCCTAGATTCAGGATGACTACCTAATTCTACGTTATATACATGATTTGAGACCATTTATCATGATTAAGAAATTATCACTACGAAAATAAATTACTGTTTTTGTAGCTCTGGCCACCAAAGTAATTTTCAAGCATAATAAAGGTAAAAAAAAAACATAACAAATTGATTGTAGTAAAAAAGCAATCAAAACGTATAATTTAGATTAACCCAAAAAATATGTCAGCAAGCAGCCTGTTTTTAGAAAGCCTATTAAAATCGAAGTACTTCTGGTTGTACCTTAATATTCATTTGCACAAATTAACAGCCAAAGCTTAATTATTTGAAAGTTGGATTAGATTAGAAGCGTAAAATTAATAGAAGGTACCTACATAACAAATAAAAATTACGTACAAAACAAATTTTAAGAAAGATGACTAGGTTAACCACTAATCATTTTAAAAATATATATCGTCTGACGAATTTGAATTAAGGAGGTGCACTTGACATTTCCCATAAATTTGGAGAACTGATAGTAAATAAATAAATCAAGTCTCGGGTTCGCAAGATTTCATAATACCCAAAGTATGGTGGACTAGATAAATATACATTAGTTATAAATTGAGATTATACAACGTATTAATCCCAGTTGCAAAGTGTTCCTAAGGAAAAAATCTAATTTTATTTGAGTAGAATTATTTATTAGTCTTGTATGACGTTAAAACCATTTCATTAAGTAGAAAACTTAAGTACTTAAATCTTCTTGTAACGAAGTTGAATTGTTAACGTTCTCAACATAATTTTCAATCATGTATGAAAAGAAAGCAAGTTAGACAAATTATTAGGAAATTAGGGACAGACGGAGTCCCATGTTCCTTCCTTGTGGAACACCGAAACTAATTTCCAAATACAATGACCTACGGTTATTAAAAAACATAGAATCCTGCCGTCTATAAAAAACAATGCGGATTCATGACATCATAGTGTAGTTTAACTCTAAATTACTTGACATTTTAGCATCCCAAAAGTAAACAACAAATTAGTACCAGTAGATTTTGCAGGAGAAGACCATGTTGCAAAATAGATAGGTACATATTGACAAGACAAAAGAATAATTCTCACATAATTCCTTTATTGATGTGACCGGTTTCGTGAACAAAAATATACTTCACATCCTCAGACACAGGAATTTTTATAAATAAAAAACAGAGTAGTCAAAATTTAAATTATTTACCAACATAGTCAAAACAGTAGGTCGGTTGTAGCTTTAGTTCCGTCTGTCTCCTGAATCTTCCCAGTAGTCTCCTGGCCACTTAATGTATACAGGGTGTCCGAAAAAAGGAGGCCGGTAAGCAAAAATACTAGGACTTTCATAATGCCATTTTTCATTTTAGGCACCGATGTTCGATATACAGGGTGTCAAAGTTTTAAGTTTAAAAATTATTTTTTTATAATTCGAGTATTTCAGACGACCTTTATTTAAAATTGGGTACGGAGCTTCAACTTAAGGGGTCACATGTTTTTAAAAAACAAAAATCAACTGTCAAATATTCAAAATAGAGGGGTTCAGTACCCATTGCCCCCTGTTCTTTAGTACCTGAGCCAATGACTTTCAAACTATCTTTTTTGAGATAATCATGCATTTTGGATTACTTTTGTCTGTTAATAAATTTTGACAAAATGCTTCGTTTTAGAGATAAGTTGATAAATAGTGGTCCTTGATTGGTGCCTACGTGGCTTCCCATCTCATAATTTTCAAATATGTATATCTAAATGAAATCAGCCGCAAATAAGTGGCAATAGTCCTATTGCCACTTATTTGCCAAAAATAACTATTTCTAAAGTCTCTGGCGCACAGACAAAAAATTGGTAGGCGCAATTAATTCAACAATCTACTATTTTATTTATAAATTATAAGCATTATAACACGATAACAATATTTAATACGACTTATTTTCATTAGGAACAAAAAAAACAATAAAAATTAAAATAGCTAGTCTAAAAAAATCGAGAAAAAAATTGATCTCCATATTTTTGTAAACACATACGAGCTTTCTGTATTACATTTTTTCTAATATTTGGTAAGCGTTTACGAAAAGCTGAAATAATTTATTGCAAATAGTAACAGCAATTAAGTGAAATTATTTTTAACTTTCAAACGTCTCGAGTGTATGCTGATTGTTAAATCCATGCAAATCTTTCTACTGTTCAGGAAACAAATAACAATAAAAATCTAATATATAATATTAGGTATACATAGCCAGTAGGTATAATTAATACAAGTGGGAAAATGTACATACACACTACACACCTCATAATGATCCAGGAAATATTCATATAAATGGTTATATTTCACAAGCAAATATTTTTGTTATTTCATAACGAATTTACAGATACCACAAAAATATGTTGTGCTAGTTTTTTGATTAAACTCAAATTTCTTCAAAACCACGACTTTTATTGAAAAACCCCCCAAAATTGTTTTTTACAAAATTTGTTTGGTGGCGCAGCGAAATTTGTTAAATTTTGCAGTTTTATTTACCACCCTGTATTTTAAAATTAAAGTTCCTACAAACCAAAACACACCGACCTACTCTAAGACCGGACAATAGGCTCTAATATGCTTCAAATCTCGTTCAAATATCTTTCATATTTTCTGAGATATTTAACTTCAAATTTATACTAAAAAATTTACTTTATGCGTTTCAAAGCTTCAGCAGTTTATTTTAGTATACCTATGTATTCGTAAAAAACACGGCAGCAAAACTTTATCAGCGGCAAGAATTGTATTATTTGCAAAACTTTCGGATCAAAAACAGATTAACGTTGTATACCTGTGAATTAGCCGAGGAATTAGCACTAAGCCCTCATTTTTATTAGGTACATCTGTGATGATTCATCATCAGTATTTTCTCCAATAAATTGTTTTCTGCTTTATTAAACAACTAACGAAAGTTTCTCTTATTCTCACTTCAAAATTTAAAATCAGTTTTAACATTTAAATCATTTCATTCCGCTCCAACACGGTCAAATTTAATGCTTTCGATTTTTCAGTGCTATCCAACGTGTCCGTTTACACTTTAACACAAATAAATAAAACAGCTGTTGCGGGATAATTTAAAATTATTTAAAATAAGCGAAAGTGATTAGATTTCTATTTATTAAAGTGGAGTGTTGTTATAAATATGACGCATATTTAAATTTAAGTAAAAGACTCTTACCAACGGTGTGTATCTGTTCATTGTAAATTACCTTATTAAATATAATTTTCTTTAGAGTTTTAAAAAAATTTGTTGCTAGTTTAACAATCTTACATTTTGAGGAACTTCTAAAAAAAGACAATTAACATCCTAACCGCCGACTATGAATGTGCATACATAATCCAGCGACTTTCTAAAATAAGTATCCTGATTTTTCCATAACAATGAGGTGAGGTGGATTTAAAGCAAGAGCTAATAACATATTAACTCATTTACACAGAATTCATTCCATTAAAATTATTGTTTATTCATTGTAATGTTATTATAAGGCATCATTAAATTTCAAATTAATAACTATTTGTGTGCGAAACCTGTATAATGGCCATAAAATTATGGAGTACTTTGTACGAGAGTACAACGTAATAATCATGTATTAAAATTTAATAATTGTATATAATTTTTTAACGGGGATTATTCGATTTCTCAACAGGTGTGAAATAAATAGGTATTTTAACGTTTATGTACGGACACGCATTTATTAGCAAAAAAATATTTATACTTTATTACATACTATGTACAGAAATCGAAAAGTTAAAATAAAATGAGTGCAAGTGGACAACACTCCTGCCTGTTAATACTGAATTTGGGAACTTAACGCAGATGTTCTCAAAATCTTAAAATACAAAATTTGCTAACTTTTAATAATAATCCCGAATCAAAAACAGCTATTATCCTCATAATACCTACACTCATGGACAAAATTGTCGAATAATTTAAAATGAAACTAATTATTCTTAATTTTTATAACATTTTGCATTAAATTTTTTTTAGCATTTTCTGCTAATGAAAACAATATTCTTTACTGAAATAAACTATTTCTTTCTTGTGTAATGCGCTTCTTTCATTAAAATTTATAAATACAAAACAATTGGGAAAATTTAAAATATTCGATAATTTTGTCCATGGGTATAGATTAGACATTTTAGATTTCGCCAGAAAATGGTTATGTACTTATATTATGTATTTTTTCCGATCACTTAGAAAGTTAAAATTTAATACATTTAAAAATTTTAACGCAAAAAATCAGTTTGCAAGAACCTGAAGGAAGGGACAATTTTTATCTAACAAGTTCTGGATATCATCACGAACATATACCTACATTTTTTCTATTTAGCAATCCACGGGATTCTTTTTTGATTTTTTTAAATTTCCATTTTTAGTATATTTTAGTGAGTTTCTCTGATTATATTAGTCAAATTCAAGAAAAGAGAAATTGGGTTTCTAAAATTATTATTTACTCTTTTTTGATAACTAAACATCAAAAATAATTTGAGTTTCAATAAAATTTTGATTTAAGGCTACTTTCAATTAAAAATTCCCATTAGAACGATTCCAAGCGCATTTAGAATAAAATTGATTTGAATTGAATTGTTCATAACGTTATCCAAAATATGCGGACGTTATATTAATGAATTCGTAGATTTTCTAAGTACTTATGACAGAAAAAAATATATTTGCGAATTTCGAACCCATTTTTTTGTCCATTTTCTTTTTGTTTTTTTTTTTATTTTTCATGTTTGAGGGTAAAACAGACGAAAATAAAATAAATGCTATTATATTGTGAAAGCACGTAAAAAAACAAACCAATAAAAAAGTTTCATACAGCTCGGGTTGTATCCAACAAAAATATGAAAACACAAACCCAACAAAAAGATAAAAAAAACATAAACAGTGCCAACAAATTATTTTGTTTAATTTCTTTCTGTAATTTGTAAATGTTTCAGAAAATTAATTAGAAAAACGTCTGAAATCAAACTTAAATTGTCCTGATCATGTGTAATAAATATATTACGAAAGGTTCAGATTAAAAAATTATTTTTGACACAAGTGTACCTATACATCCTACTATACCCACTATAAAGTCCAGCAAATTTTTTTATATAGAGTAATTCCGGATCAGATGAGCCACTAGGATAGCTATGATCAAATTAACACGCCTACCGTGGTATTGTGCACAGCCTTGTTAATGCCTGCAACATCTGAAAAGTGTCAAACGTTGCAGAAAACAGGAATTAGGTCATGGGCTGTTTTCTACATGAAATCGGCGATATCAAACCTTCTCGTGGTGCTTAAAAGTTTTATTGGCTTTTTAGGGTTATGTTTCGCGTCATCTCTACCATCCGGTATGGTGAAATGGTCCAATCTTTTTTGGGATATATGGCCACAAGTCCGGAAGCATTTGAACAATTTTCAGTCATGTCAACCGAGTACGGTAGCCAGAGGGGGAAATGGACACTCTCATTAGCTGTAGCAGTCATCAACGCAGGCAATATGGGAATCAGAGAAGCTTCAAGCCAGTTTATGATTCCACTTCCAACCATTAGAAGAATAATTAAGATTAAAACGATTTGTCTAAGAGGAATTTGGGATCTTCAGCTGTGCTGGGAACCAAAAACTGGGACAAAATCAAGACTAGCATCAAAACGCTACAAATATGGGTTTTCTCCTACAAAAGAGTCTGCGAGATCAATGGCCTTTGAATTGGCAGAACGATTGAATATCAAACATCCATTCAATAAAGAAAGAAAGTTGGCGGGTTACGTCTAGCTTAAAATGTTTCTAAAGCAGAATCCAGATATGAGTGTGAGAAAATCGGAAGGTGTTTCTTTGGTCCGCTGTCAAGGAATAAAAGCAGAAGCTTCATATTTTAAATTCTTGGAAAGAACCCTCACCGAAACTGGTTTAATGAATAAACCCGTCAGTGTTTAACATGGACGAAACGGGCCTTCAACTCAAGAATATACCTGGGTATGTTATAGCACAAAAAGGTTCCAAAAACATCGCAGCGGTAATATCGGTTGAAAAAGGCGAAACAATAACCGTTATCTCGTGTTGCAAAGCCGAAGGCTATTTTGTTCCTCCTGCGTGCATACTCAAGGGTAAAAACAAGAAACCTGAGCTCGAAGATAGGATGCCGCCTGATTCAGTTGTTTACATGAACGAAAAATCAGCCTATATCAATCAGTATCAGTTTGTTTTTAGAATAGTTGAGGAATAATTTTTTACACAGAAAATCTATTGGAACAGTAATACTTATTGGTTCTAGACGGACATTTGATGCACTGCAATTCTGCAGAAATGCTCAAATTCGCGCATGAACATGACAATTCTTCTGTGCTTACCGAGCCACACTACCCAGTTTCTTCAACCTTTGGACAAGACGTTTTTTAAAGACTCAAATTCAGCTTTGCTAAGATGTGCAATGCTTTCATCAAAGCAAAT
This sequence comes from Rhagium mordax, assembly GCA_963680705.1. NCBI lineage: Eukaryota > Metazoa > Arthropoda > Insecta > Coleoptera > Cerambycidae > Rhagium > Rhagium mordax. The sequence continues at coordinate 12,049,718 of OY796656.1, forward strand.
CCGACTAGGAAGATTACGAGGTTGAAGTTTATTATCAGATGCATGGTCCAAATCTGCTACCGTCCAGAATGCTGTCTTCTTTTCTTTCCGATGTCGATGAACAAAACGATTCACGTAATATTCCAGTTGCTGATGTTGCTGACCAAGTGCAGCTCGTTATCGAATCAGAGAATGAACACCAAAATAAACAGGAAATCGTACCAGAACATGTTCGAAATGAAACCACTACGATAAAAAAACTCCAGGTAAATTTCTGGATGAAATTAACCAAGAAATGCTGTGCAACAAACAAGAAAGCGAAGAAGGCAACTTGCAGCTATTTTGACGCTCAACGAAAACATACAACAATGAAGATATGTCAAAGAAACAAAGAAAAAGGAAGCTGAGCTAAAAATTTTGTAAAGGAAGAAAAAAACAGTCTACAAAAAATTAGGCAGCAAAATCAAAGATCCCAGTTGAAGCATCAACGTCAGACCAATTGTTATCTGATTGGAAAGCACAAAGAATCCAGTGGTAATGCCGAATGCTCAGGATGTGGCGAATCATACAGCAAGACAACAAAAGAAATGCCTTGATTCGATGCCTATACTGCAAAAAATGGTTTCATGAATGCTGCTCAAAATTGCTGAGTGTATACCACGACTGTGGCCAAGTTTTGTGCAAGAAGAAATAATAAACTGCTGGGCCATTTCACCCACAGTGCATGGGCAGCCGAACCAGGACCCTATGGGATTTAAAAAAAAAAAAAAAATTTGTAAATTTTATTTTTTTAGTTACAAAACCATGTTTGAGATTTACACCTGTTTCAAAATAAAAGCTTTACCGATTTCTTTTTAAAAGGTGGTCACCGTTGGTCCCGAGCTTATTTTATTCGCAAAAATTAGAAAAAAATTAAAATAAAAAAATACAAGATAAAATTGGTTAAAAAATAATAAAATAAAACATTCTTTGCTATCATCGTAAAAAAGTACATAAAAGAAACTACAAATTAAAAAAAAATGTATTAATAAAAAATACGAATTTTTTGCGTTTTGCAGTTGTTCTAATAATAGTAAGTAAGTTTTTGGTTGACATTTATTGACTCATTTTATTAATAAAATCATAGAAAACAGAAAATTATTAAAATCCATCAAAAAAGAAAGAAAATTCACACTGGGTGGAATAAGTAGATACGCAATAGCAGCGGTCAATGTTTAAAGAATAATATCGTGCTATTGATTACTGAGTATTGTTTTGTCAAAAAACCTAAGTAACTGTTGGTAGTACCGCCCCATTTCAATAAGAAAATATATTACATACCATATGGCCAAAGGTGGTAAACTCCGTGCAAAACTTAGGCGCATCATGCATCCACTGGCACATATAATTCGATAACACCGGCGTCGGGACGGTTTTTTTTTCACCTCTTCCATTATAATATCTCGGAAATTCCATGGTTAAAAATAAAATTAAAGGCTACCTCTGCATTTGAAATTATTACAAACGGTAATCAAGCGTGAAACTGTTACTAGTTTTTAATTATTATAAACAAACCATATGTTAGAGACAAGTAAAAACTTTCCTTAGAAGACAGATTGTAGGAAAAGAAAGCGCGTAAAACCGTATGTATATTAACGCAAAACGTAGGAAAATATAAGCGTCTAAAGCGCTAGTAGACAACGGATACTAGTCGTTTACACTAATAAATTAAAAATCTTATTGTTGTCAGAAATCGGAAATTTCACTTTCAGAGAGCAGACTAGAGATTTTTTTGCCAAGCTGCGGTTAGTTTCTATTCTGCATAGCAGAAAAATCAAAGTGGAAACGAATTTGTAATGCTCTAATTTTCAAGTCTTCGCCGTACCAGATTAGCTATCGAAAAGTATAATCTCACACAATTATTGAAGAATGTAATATTTTGAAATGCAATGAAGTGTCAATTTATAATTAACAATTTCCTTGGATTATAATGAGATGTCGTTTAAAAATGATTATGATTTTTACGTGAATATATTACGCATGTTTTCCGTTTATTTGCTTATGGCCAGGAAGCAAATATATGTATTGCATAACAGAATTAAAGAGAGGACAACGAGTTCAACAATATTTAAGCTTATATGAATTTATTTTTGGTAAACGGTTAACCTTTGACACTACTGCTTAAGGAATTACAGTTTTTAAAGTCGATGCAATTTTTTATAATTACTATTTACATTAGCAAGTATGTAAAGAACCAGTTTTATGTAGGTAATGGATGTAGAGTTCTTCCTAGTACGTGGAGTAAATGTTAATTGTGGAATATTATAATTGCATTCGTTTCTATAAGTTAATTAAAAATTATTATTTCTTTAAGAACTGATGGTATAATTTTTTAATTCTTGTGTGCTAGGATCTGGTATTTAAACGCCAGAACTGAAAAATTTCAACGCTTTATTTTAAACGTTCATTTTTTCTCGTGTGAGGTTTGTACTTTATTCAAATATGGTACTCTTTGTAAAATTAAATTTTCTCAAAAATGGTTGTAGAAATTTATTCCCCAGAACTGATGATGGCAAAGTTATAGGCAACGAGGAGCGTGGATTCTCATTCATTGTTAACATGTAAACTTTTTCCTAATTGCTTCCACATCATCATGTGAAAGAATCTTTAGTTATTTCTATTGAATTAACGTTGAGGGTTGAGAAATCTCCTTTATTTGTATCAACCTCTTCAACTGAGTACGTTCATATGCGTTAGTTTCAAATTCCAATTCCAAATTTTTGTAATTCTGTTGATTTCTTGGTTGATCTAAATTTTTTGATTTGCTGATCAGCGCCATGAAAAGTTCTAAGACTTTAGAGCATTGCTAAAATATATGTTTTAATTAATTGTGCTTTCCTCACTGGAATGAGGACCAGAAAAAAACACGCCATACATTAGTTTGCTATGCTGTGAATAGCCTGGAAATACCTCAATTAATTTACCCATGCACTTGATTAAACCCTTTCTCAATTCGCTTAATTAATTACGACTACCAATTAAACCAAACATCATCACCCGGCAACATCAGGCGTTAGAGAAGAACACGTACCGGAATCTGGAGCGCAGCCTCGTTCGGTACTTTCTTTTTAATTAGTAGCAGCAATTCTCGCCAATTACCAGGTAGGTTCGAAGGGGAACAGCTGACATAACAACAACAATGGCCATGCCTTTTTAATTTTGCGAAGTAATTAGCTAACGTCTTCGTATGATGCAATAGTTGGCGATTCGATAAGGAATTGTGTATCTCAACCTTAATAACACCTGAACAATGCACATTTGATGTTTAAATTATTTGAAAGTGAAGGTGTTACATAAGTAACATAATTCGAGAACGTACGTCTGTTTTGCATTTCTGTAATTCAAATAACCTCCAGCGGTAATGGTTTGTATTTGATTTGGTGTTTTTACTTCCCAACTTTATGGTGTGTGTATGCAGTAAGATATGTATCCTTCAATATCGTGATAACGGAGCCACGTACGGCTATATTTTTTCTTTTGTTGTATTTGTCAGCATTGAATTCATATTTGGTTAGATTTTAAGAAAAATCGGTTCACCGAATGCTGGATATTTGAAGACATGTTCTCAATATTAAAGTTCGAACATATCGATTATAGTCAGGACTCGCTGACCACTCAAGGTCTCTTCCTCTGCCAAACTGTTAAGGAAATGTTTCAGTGAGACGGTTTCTAACCACAATAGGGAAATGAGGTGGAGATCCGTCCTGTGTGAAGCACAATTTTCTGTGTAAATCTAGTAATAAACCATCCAAAATGCCCGCAAGAATATTTTGTAAGAAAAATCCGATTCACCATTTTGGAGGAAGAATATGGTCCTAGCAGTCGGCCGCCTATAATGCCACATCAAAATTAATGCTGAAATTTATCTTTATGACTGTTTCTCCAATTGACAACGCCTCGTTGCTTCATGGGTGAACAAGATATCTCAGTAAAATTTCTGCCAGTGTTATGTTTGTTCTGAATAAATTGACAAAATTGTAATCGTCGTGGAAAATATTTTGCAATAAAATTTTGTTCACGATGGAGGTTCCGTAGAATGTGTAATTTTATTATTTTATTATTTACTGTCTTTACAGGTTTTTAAGGAAGTTTTTTGTTGATTATGATTATTCATATAAGAATTTATTAACTTAAGATTTGTTGTTTCGGTTAAACCGTACAATTTTTTCTTAAAATTTGGGTTTTTCTGTCAAAATTTCATGAAGTATTTTGCAATTAAAGAAATAATTTTCTACTAAGACAGTGTATTCTTTTTCGTTCGTCGTCGTCGTCGAATTACCTGCTAAATATTTTTTTCATTTTAAAACACTTTTCGAGACTCTAAACTGTTTAATAGCGGGTTTTTCGAAAACAATTTCACGTATGAGTGATGTTGTTTACATCATATTATGTTCCAGTCAAAGTTACCAAAACGTTTTATCAAAAAAAGTCGAATTTTATCATCAGGTATCGCTCCTGTGGTGCTACCTAGAACAAAATTTAAAATAATAAATAAAATTACATTCGTGGCCTAAACCCCTCCGCCAAATATTTTCCCGTTAGTTACGGTAAACCCTGCATAAATTTTTTGCATAATACAAATTCAAAAATCCGAAATTGTGGGCCAAGTTATTATTTTCAAGTATCTGCACCTATTTCGAGGACATCCTGGAAATCTCAAAGATTTAAAAAAAGGAATATATAATAATATAAGTAATGCAGGTTTTATTAACTTCCTGCATTTAAAGGATTTACGATTTCCATTTTAATATTTCTTACGTAAACGTGCAACCGTGGATGTACCAACGCGTATACGGAATGTCATTAGCCATGACATTTCTGTTACAATGATACATCAGTGAAGTGTCAACTAACAGCAGTATGCCGTTTGAAAATTATATACAGGGTGTTCCCAAAAGTAACGCCAGCCTCCTTGTTCGTTCAATAAGTAGCCGCAATATTGGTTAAAAAAAGGGGCGCAATATTATTGTTTCCTTTTCAAATTTCTTTTTGAAAATATTTGTGACACATTTTTAAACCAATTTCTTTACAATCGGAAGGAGGACTATTCGACAAATTACAAATTTCATTAAGAATTTTATGTGACTCAATTTAAATTTTCCAAGGAAATTGGAAACTTGATTGATCAATTTTCCTCTCAAAATTGTTTGTAAATATGTTACGGATAATTTTCAAAAAAAACTTGGTGTTCTGAACATTCTTTTCGCAAATTTCAAAAGCACTTTTTTCCCGCAACACCTCATTTCCTCTTGATGCCTTAAAGTATGGCTGAAATCCCATAATTCAATGATCTAAATTTCTCGCCGTTCCACGGTCTAAATCAAAATTTCTCTTACCCCCGTATACATGCTTTATCAAACAGATAATTTAGTGTTAAATTAATAAGTACGTTTCTTTTTTTTGTATAAAAAACTGAAACGTTTAGTTATCTATATATTTAAAATTTATATAAAAATAGTGTGAAGTTCTGGAAAGTACCAAATCTAAAAAATTTAGCAAAAAATATTGATTTCTAAAACTCAAAATTATAAACATTTTTACATTTACACTAATTTAACAAAATAATGAAGCAGTCAAAATACAAAAACGACTTGTAATTTAGAGTCTCTGCAAATATTGGCCCCAGCACACAATTACTTCGTTGAATTTTTGCTCAATTCTTAAAAAATAATTCCTCTAAAATTTCTTTACATCTTTAAAAACTTCCACGTATCTATTATTAAAAATTTGCAACATTTCAACTAAACTGCTGGAACTTTGAAACGCATAAAGTAAATTTTTAGTATACTAAGTAGGTATATTTGAAGTTAAATATCTCAGAAAATGTGAAAGCTATTTGAATGCGAATTGAAGTATATTAGGGCATATTGTCCGGTCTTAGGGTAGGTATACTCTTTCCAAACAATTTTTTTTTTTTTGATTATAGAAGAAGCAGTGGCTTAATTGTAAAAAAATAACTTTAAGAATTTTTCAATAAAAGTCGTGGTATTAAAGAAATTTGAGTTTAAAAAAAAAACCTGTAGATATTTTAGAATTTAGTTAATAAAATCCAAAACACACCGATCTATATACCTATCCTAAGACCGGACAATACGCCCCAATATACTTCAAATCGCATTCAAATGAAATCCGAATGTGAAATTTTTTTAAAAAACGAGTTTTATTCAAAAACCTCTAAAGTCGTTTTTACAATTGACCCCCTTCTTCTATAACACTAAAAACTAAAATTGAATGGAAAGAAATGGTGTCGCAGAAAATTTTGTTAAAATCTGCATTGCTTTATTTACCGCCCTGTATTTTAGAATTTAGATTCCTAAAACCCAAAACACACCGATCTACCTATACCCTAAGACCGGACAATACGCCCTAATATACTTCAAATCGCATTCAAATAGGTTTCATATTTAACCTCAAATATACAGGGTGGTCCAGTTTATAATAGCAGGACTTTACCAGGAGCTAGCTCAGCGTAAAATAAAGACATTTTGTCCTATAAACTATGGTCGAATTCTGCTTCGTTTAAGATCTACAGGGTGATAAAGATGGAATTTTTTTTTAGAATAATTTTTGGATGTTTTTTCAAACGGTAAAAACTTTTTGTCGTAGAATAAGATGCATTTGTCAAAAAAAATATATCGCTTTTCGATTGTTTGATATCAAAGCTAACTTTGTTATTTCAAATGGAAACCATAGTTTTGGCTTTGACGTAAGAAAATAGGAAAAAAAAATAAGCTTTCCAAAAATATATATGCCAAGATATGTCTAGTCATTATTTCTGCCAATATAACACATTTCTCTTTAAAAATAACATTTTTTAACGTTAAAAAAAGTTTTTCGGAATCTGTAAAATGTCAACTTTTGCCGATATCTCGGAAACGGTTAGAGATATCGAAATGTGGTTTTCACCAATCGGCGTTTCACAAAAATCGAGCTCTGGACTCATATGTCAGTTTTTCTCTACATGGTCTGGAAATAGGAAAACCAGCTAAAATCAAGCAATTTGGGATACCCTGTACACTATAAATTTACTTTATGTGTTTCAAAGTTCCAGCAGTTTATATTAATAAATAGAATGCATCCTCTAAGAACGAACTTCTCGTATAGCTTGATGCTAACTCAAGAGTCAAGACCGCCATGAGAATACCACATTTAATTATTCCTTTCTATCCACATTGCATCGCCATCTACAGTTAACAACGTAAAGGTGAAATCTTGTTTACCGCAAGAAGATAGTATTATTTAAAATCATTAAATTTCACTTCTAACAGTAAAAAGTAGCGGTGTTCGTCAAGGTTAGCTTACTTAAGCGTTCAATAGATGTCGCGACCGCGATGTATTTGTTAATAAAAAATTAGTGCATGTAACGACACAATATTTACATTTTTGCGTAGTTGTAATATTAGGTAGATTTACTAATAATAAAACTAACTTACTCACTCTTTATAAGTAGGAAAAAACTCGGGCAATTTACCTGAAACAAAAGGGAAATTAGTAACAACGAAATCAAGAAGTTAAGCGTAAAATAATTTAGTACTACCCCCTTTGTGAAAAATACTTACACCTATTGGATTCTCGATTTAAATTTTATGCATGAAAGTACGAACAAGATTCATAATAATGTCAAAGTCATCAGAATATATTTCCATTAAGCAAATAAGAGGCATTATACCTACGAGCATTATTCCACAATTATGCAGGGCGCTGCATACATGCATAGGTATACATTTTAATTTCATTATCTAACGTTGAACTATAAACTATACCTATTTTTCGTAATTCATTAATAGATAGTAAAAAAAATTATAAGGGTTGGTACTTTGTCAATTGTTATAAATGTCAATTATTCTTAAGCATAATGAAAAAACATGTGCAGCCGTGACACAAATAAATCATTCCTGTACAAAAACAGATTTGCAGTTACTTCGTCTAATAAATGACGAGTTGTCAAATTAGCTGTCGACGTATACCTATTTGTATAATCCTAATTAATCTGTCTTTCGCCTTTTAAAGAAAACTCACAGTTGATTAAATGTCGGCTAAAATTAGGGTGGGCCACAAACAGTTATGATTTCTCAAATTTCCCTAAAAAACAAATCGACAAAGGAAAACCTTGTGCACGCTGCCGACCTCACCCAGTAAGGCAAGATCAGTGTAAACCTGCGTGGGGCGCCTTCTCCATTTCTCGCGTGCATGCGTCATCCGATATCAAACTCCTTATTAACAAAATTGCGCATCGCACATTCTTTAGAAATAATTGAAACAGATTCTGTTCCTGATACGCATAACTTGATAATTTGTTAAAACAATTATTGAAATATGTTAATTAAGTAAGGTACGAGCTAATTAATTTTGGGAAATAAATAATATGTTATTAGTGTTGACTACTTTAAAATCTGTTTGTCACTTTTATAACTGGCAACATTATATTATCCATTACTAAATTATTTTCCAGCAGAGCACAGTGGGTGGACACTTATATTATCTAATTATTATTTGAGTAACGATCAATATAAGTAGGTACCCATATGATAATTATTTAGGTATTTATGTGAAAAAAAGTGAAAAAAAAACGATTTACCATTAAAAAAATATTTCGAATGTAATACCAACGACAATCAAAAACCACTCGACATACATAGGTATAGACAGACATAAATTTCAATACAAGAGATAAAATAAACAATTGACATTTTTTTTTTTTTATTTTATTTTATTAGGCATCTAGGTATCTGGTATATAGAAGTTCCTATGTGGCATATTAAAGTTGCGTCATTATTACCTCGTTACGTATGCTTAAACATATCTATACAGATTTTTCATAAAATCATCATATTTATGAATAAGTATTGCGTTGTGCTCTATTAAGTCGTAACGTATCAGGTACCTATCCGTACGCAGCATTGAAATCTCCGTTATTCTACCTCTACTCACGATATTCCGCTCCTTATCTCGAAGCAACAAACCAAGTTTTTTATACAAGGTAATATTTCGCGATACTCTGCCATTATTCACATCTAAATTTGCACTGCCTTGGCATAAACACCTTATAAGGAGAGATGGACAGACATAACTAACGATCAATAATAATAATAAATCGTTTTGTCATCGCGTAGGACGTAGATTATAAGTATTATGCTCTAAAATAAACAAGATTTGTAATGTTATTAATCTGATGATGATAAACAGTGATGAAATCCACCGCTTGTTTATATAATTTTGGCGGACAGGTAGCGCATAAATTAACTTTCGTAAGTATTCACGAAATGAAAATCATTTTATGTTGGTTGTAGTTCGTCATACTTAAGACGTAATTAAACAATCATAAATTGGAAACCACACAAATATGTATAGGCTACATAAGTGACAGGGAAAGTTTTATTAAAAAAAGGAATAAACTAGCAACAACTATTGTATAAACAATTTTCCTTTGTTGTTAATACTTTACAACTCAAGAAGGCCGAGAAAAGTGAACATTTTTCACACTTTGTGAGTAGCTGTAATTTATAAACAATTGACCGTGGAAGAAAATCATTTAAACAAAAGCTGTAAGAAGTTTAAAAACCTATGACATTGCTAATAAATAATTAATAAGTAAGAGCGTCGGAAATGGATTATTGCAAAAAATGCAGTAAAGAAATAAATGTTCACCATTCTATTCCATGTAAATCGTTTATGTATTAACAATAGAGAGGGATATTTTTTTATTTCTTAGAATAATGGTATTAAATAATTTTACGGTAGAACCAATGAGAATGGAGGTAATTATCTTATAGAAGGTACAAAATAGAAAAGTTGTATTTACCACCAAATTTTGTAATAAGGAGTGAAAACATTGAAAAAACTTTTTGCATAAAAAAATGATAATAAATATTATTAATTATTATACAGTTTGTGCGCGGAAAAAACGCAATGGTAAAAATCCGACATTAATATGCAAATCTCCATAAAAACTAAAGACGTGGGCATACATAAACAATGTTTAAAACCCTCCTAGTAGGCCAGCGATAGCTTATTTTGCAAAATGAAAAGTTGCTAACACGTTAGGTTTATTGATTGCCATTTTTAGACTGTAGTAAATTGAGATGCAACAAAATAAGAACCCACTGTATAAAGTGGAAAGCTTAATAATAGTAATATAAATTATAAAACTGGCTCTCTGACGCCATAGCTGTCGTTTGTCGTCTTTGAATTGATTAACTTTGATAGCTGGGACATTTCTCGTCAAGTCTTGGGTTTTTAATAATCACAAGGAACATATGTTCATGTCTTTAAATATGTTTACTGAACAAATCAACCGTACTTATGTAAATGAAAATGAACTATCACAGCGTATATAACTTAGAATATTTAATTAGAAGACAGAGAGGTATTGTGACAAGTTTTTTGTCCTTCGTTGGCGAAAGATTTGAACGACATACCTATAAGTATTCATCTACACTTTGTACGCTACAATCAGGTTTTTGTAGTATTGTAATTTTGATTCAAATAGTATTGAAAAATGCTTAAAAACAGAGACGACGTAAATTTAATATTAAGTATAGGTACTTATGTTGAGAGATAAAGGACAGTTCTACGTTAAAGGTCACAAAGCACGTAAATATTTGTAGTGTGAGACTAGGACCCTAGATTGTAGTTTAATTAAGATGTAACAGTACGAAGTGACATATATAGATATCTCACATACGCAGTACAGTTAAATACTCTTTTTAACATACCTTCGGTTGATTACAAACAACTCGGCAGTCGTTATTAATTATCACATCATAACAGCAAAAATGTTTGTTTAAAATACGGCTTTAAGATTTATTATTGCTTTATTTTTCGACCGTTAGACGTACCTACTGCCAGTTACAAAAAGGCAAATTAAATATACAACAAAAGCAGAGAAACAACGAGGGATACAAAGAGGGACACTTACTTCTCGTCCTGAGGTCTGTCAGGGCAATTCTATTTAGAAAACTGTTATTTATTCCTCTACTATGTCTGTGGCAGAGCTAGAAAATGCATTGAATGCAATGGTAACCTCTTTGAACACTTTATATAGGTACTTTTCGTAAGTTTAGTCTTGTAATTATTTATATTATTCTTAAAATGTTAAATATTTAATTATATATAATTATTAATAAATGAAATTTTTAAATTATTTCACGTGTCCTTTTTTCTTCATTTAACAAAAGTATAAATGTTTTGAAAACGGTTAGATTTAGGTATAGGAATACCTGGTATTACTCGAAAGGACACAATTGAATTCTCCTTCATAAAAGACAATAAAGATATGGTGTATTTTAACCATCAAATTGAACAACTACAAGAACCATAGATTTGAATAAAACAGTGTCTCTGGATTATTATCACTACGGCAGAGGAAGTTACTGAACTCCAAAGAAAGAATATCATGTCAAAAATGAAAGATAGCTTATCGGGATTTAGCTGGGTTGGCGAGAAACGATTTGGAAACTGTTGAAGTTTTCGCTGAGTATGTAAATTTAAAACTTGCGTCTCTAGTAACTAAGCGGGTGGCTCACAGAATTTGCTATGAGTAACCTAGGCTTAGACAGTCAGGGAGCAGTCAGTGAAATCAGTGAAGAAACGCTGAACGGCGCGGCGGTTTAGCGGACCATAGTGTCTCATTTAGGGATTGGTTGCAACCAAGAATTAGCAGGAGAGTTCGTCGTGACAATTAAAAACTATTTTCTCTTTAGTTAAATATCTTTTGAGGTTTTGTTCTGATATATACGAGTAACCGCCGCGTTAATTTTCTTCCACTGAAAAACACCACTCAAAGTACACAAACGTAAATTCCATAAACGTAATTAAAGTAGAATATAAAATAATCTTGCAGCGTCCAAACCGGCAGAAACTACTCTGTTGAAGTGCTGATATAAAGACCTTGAATATATAGATAAAGCATTGTTTAACTTTAACCAGACCATCAGGAGAATGAAGGACACCTTGCCTAACTGATACGTATACAAAAATGTTAATTAATTTACATCAGTAAAAAACAAGAATAAAAAACTAAAATATTTATACACACTGTTCAGCATTGTAATAACCAGTCTAGTGCTCACAACCGAAGAAACAATTGTGTTGGCAAACAATTGTTATGACTAAATAAGATATTAAACTTAAATATATACAGGCTTGTTCCTAAGAGGAAATAATATGCTTTAAATAGCAGACTAGACACCGATTGCCTCAGGCCAAAGTGATTATTTAATTATTTCCAAAAATGCTTTGTTATTAGCAGCAAAACGTTATATAAAAAAATTAAGCAATTTTTTTGTAACTAGCAACATTTTGCTGCAAACGACTATTTTAATCATGCATGTACATTTCCCACAATTTAATTCGTAAAACCAAGTGTAGGTTTTTAAATTATTTACATTTAATTACATTTTTAGTTAAGACAGGTGTCACTCAAACTCTTTGAAAGTTATTTAATATAATAGCAGTTAAAAGGCTTTGAAGAGTGGTGAAATCCTCGTCAGTATAGTTTTCGTGTGAAAACTCAAGTGAACTTGAGTGACGCCTATTTTATTTACTGTTTATGGTCATAATTTTAATCAAAAGACAGTCGACATTTTTACCCTTAAAATGGCACAAAATCGCCTTTCAGTCAACTTATGATATAACATCTTAAACTAGCACCTCACAGGCACTCTAACCTTTTGATTATCCTCCCAAATGGGCTCCTCCCATCCAACTGAGCTCCCAGAACTTCCGCGCCGACCAGGATCCCAGGAGTTCCTTTTCGTATCCAGGGAATCCGTGGAATAATTCCTAGAGTTCCTTCTGATCTGGCCGGGCACTTGCAGGAAATTCTTGTTGTTGTTGTTGTTGTTAAGGGAAGACATGGACCCTCCTAATATGTCACGTCTCGAGCCCCACGGACGGTTAGATACATTTTCTTTGGACGATCCCAAGGTGTCCTTTCGCAGCATGGAAGCGAACTGGCTCGGGTGCTCGATTTCCCTTTTTGGAGGATTGTGCGGGAGGGCCAGCGAACCACGCCTAGGTTTGTGAAAGTTGGTTTTTTAAAGGTGTTAATACATATTTGGTTGTTTTATAACCAATTAGGTGTGTATTAAAAGTAGACCCTTGTTCAAATTTAATATTAATGGATTTCTATTGTGTGCCTAAAATGAGTTGCGCATTCTCAGCGTAGAATGCTTAACTCAGTTAGTAGATATTTTTTACGAAAAAAATAATTCATTGACAATAACAGTATATCATAAGTACCTATAGTAGGAAACTGAATTTGCACACACAAATGTCAGAAAAAACTAGTTCACTTTTCACTGAAAACTCAATAGCACTGACATATAATTTTTTTGTTTTTACGATTGAAGCAACCGTGAATAGGTAACAAACAAAACTAACTACTGACGAAAATCCAATTCGACTAGACATTTTTTTTATGGAAGATAAAGCACTAATTATAATTAAAGGATTCTCCCACCGTGGAATGAATATACACATATGACCTCAAAATATGTCTTGAATTATTTATATGAATTGAATTAAATTACGGAGAATGTCGGTGATTCACCACATAACGAAGACTTGTTGAAATAATTGGCTAATAAAAAAGGTAACAGTGAATTAAGCAATACAAAAATTGGATCGATTTATTCCAGCCGGTTTTCTTTGGAGGTTTTCCTCAAAATATCCACTAATGCATAAGTTTGCTAATGAGAAGCCACCAGAATTATCGATGAGGATATTTTTGCTTCAAATTAAGTTGGCTTCAAAGAACAATATAAAAGTAGCAAATACAATGTTAAAACACAACCTCACAGATAGCACAACTTCAAATCTTTTGGTGCAATTATAAAAACCATCAACTAAATCAATATTCGTACTCACTGCAATACTTGAATACCTAACGCCATAACTTAACCATAAGCATGTTTTGAGAGCGGTCACTGGACACTGGCTGAGCAATTGAAACTGATATTGAAGGTTCTGCATATGAAGAAGGTACCAGGATGTTTCAAATTTCAAATGAAGAACAATTAAGGTAGAAAATACTTAACGAACTACAAGAAGCTACAACCAATCAAATCTGGAAAAATGCGATATATTTGATGATTAATCAAAGTGGTAAAAAAGCCACCGAAAGACAATACTAAATGGCATTCGAATTGATGGAGCAGGATTATTGTAACATAGAAAAACAAAAGTAGTATTCAGAGCCCCTTAATCAATAAATACAAAAGGCACTAGCAAATACAAATATTTACAGAATCTCAAAGCCATGCAGACGCAAACGATCTTCTATAGATTTGTTCTAAATGCAGTTTACATTACGCCATATGAATTATTCAAAATGAGATGGGAGAGTCTCAGAAATAACGTGTGGAAAATTACTGCCAATATCTAGTGATAATAATACCAAAGCGAACACTGCAGATTGTGATGAGCTGAACCATCAATAATCTAAGAAGTACGAAATGCTATCTGAGGAGTTTTCAGATATAGATACCAGCATTAAAACAATGGAAGATTCTGAAGTTGCACCAAATATGCAAAAGGCTTGGTATACTATTCCATAAACAAGTAGACACATTAAATTGCTACCATATGGAAGTTAAGTGATGTTTAGCGAAAGACTGAAGACGACTGATGAATTTCAGCACAATATGAAGGCATTAAATATTCCTGTGATAATGTACTTCGTGACAACCATGAATCATTTGATAGTATAAAATGGAATCACTTCTGGTCTGTGCTCTTTTATTGGCTTTCTGAAACATCTGCTCTCATTACAAAATCTATATATCTATACTAATCGCACAGTTATAATTGAAGTGGACAGTTATATGTCAGATGAATTTTGAATTAGAAACAGTTGACTGCCACGAGGAAGATACTTGATGATTGGCAGCGTCTCTATAGGGGAAACCAAAGTCAGCAGAAACTACGTATTCAACATAAATCACGATAGAAGCAAAATTATGATCATAGCACCTTAAAAGCTGTTGATGATCCAACGAATCAATCCTTAGACACGTGAGTCATAACTGTCCCAAAAAGTAAACGTCTGTACTCTTCAGTACTTCGAGAATATATCTAAAAGAAAAACGTTAATCTAGACTGCTTATGGAAACGTAGAGGGATCAAGACCAAGAGGCTGTTTTTTAAGAAGATAGTCGGATCCAATAAAAGAGACCACGAAATCCTTCGTGCCAGTTAACCACAGGTGATACTAAGCAAGACTTCTTACAAGACGGAAACGATGAAGAAGAAGCGTCAAAGTTATTGGAGCAATTCTCAGAAATCTGAGAAATTTGTTTGAGTGAAGGGAATGCGTTCTTATATCATACAAAGACATAAGGACGTATTTTAGTTTGCTGTGGCGCACCTTGTAATCTGGTGACCACGAACTGACGCATGCCGTATTTGATACATACAGTTATACGAGAAGTATGTTTATACACTCGAATTATTGCTTATTTTTGAATTACGAAGATTGATCATTTTCAAATAACTATAGATTCGGTTCGTGTGGAAATTAAGAAACGAAATTTGCAGGAAACCTACTTCGGATCTTCCTATTTCCAACCATACCAGACAGAAAAGTTACGGTCGCTAAAAAGGAGCTATTTTGAAAAATTAGCCGTCAAATTTTCCGTTTGTTGTTTCTCCCTCACTCCATGAATCTTCGAAACTTTCATCTTCACGTAAAAAAATCCCTTGAATTTTTGAAGAGGTACCAGAGGAGATTCAAAAAGTTGCAAAATCGTTGTTTATTAGTTACTTCAAAAATCACTAACTTTATTTGAAGAAATTATGGAAAATGTTTTAACTCAGCTTAGTGGTAAAAACGAAAAACGAACTAAATCATGAACAATCTGTGATAGCCCGTGACAGATTTGGGTCACCAGACGAAATAAGTCCATGACGTCGGCGGATGCGCAATCTTTCTCGTCTTTGTATCATGTATGGAATTACCGTTCATAAATACCTACTACTGAACACATATTAGCTTGATTCACTTTTATCGTATCTACGGTTCTGATTATATTCATTTGGAACTGCCTTGCTGGCAAGTTTTGGATAACTTTGTTTCCGTACGTGGGAAGGATTGGCTTGTATCTATCGTATATCATTTACTAAAAAATCTTATAAGACTAAATTAACGTGACATGTGCGGAGATTAAACTATCTTGTTACATTTTAATCAATTAGGTAATTGCTACGTATGAATTATTCTATCTAGCTGTTTACTACTCATTTACTGTAATACTTGTTGATTATGTAGTAGAAAAAAAAATCATAATTTATTAATCGTCACATCAATTAGGATTAACTGAGAATCATTAAGCATAACTAACTTCATTTAATTAAGTACGCTCATAAATAAATTAGGATTACTTTATAGAAAATGCCAAGTAGCACGTAAATGAGCGACATACTTATCGCGAATGTGAAAATTATATACATATTTAACTGTGTAACAAAAAAACAGTCCGCTTCTGAAAGTATACGCTAAAGATTTTACGAATGGATTGGCGACAATAATTGTTAAACTCTTCCAGAAATTCCCTCTTTAAAGAACGAAATTCTTTTGATATTAACACGGAGATTGTTCTGTAAAACTTTTGCAACTGTCTCTACCTGAATATATGCTCTTATTACGCGAATAATTTTATTAACAACAGTGTATACATGTTTAATCAAATAAATATTAATAAACATTTCTAGCCTTGGACCGTTCAACACCCGCAGTCAAGAGTAGCGTTAATAACTAACTGCCGTTTTAAGTTAACGGTTGCAGAATACATTTCAAAAACTTTCCTCTTGAATGAGCTACGGAATGAGATCGTAGACAGAAAACCCCAAGAATTATATTTATATTTTATATTCTTCATTAAATTTCATTTCATTTTCTTTTATTTCATTTTATACCGCAATAATAAAAAGACGATTTCAAGGCAGACCAATATGTTAATAATCCTTTAAACTCTGCACATAGATATGAGAAACAGAGAAAACGTTTCCTTTATGAACGCGATGAGTTTAATTAACGTTTTTGGACAAAATTGCAAAAAATTTGTCAGCGTTCAAAATCATAAAACCTTTTACATAAAGCAACTATATCAATATCAAATTGAAACTTGGGTCTACTTTCTTCACCTTAGTAACTAAAAACAACCAAACCAAAGCAATTACTTACCTATAATACGCATAATTGTTGTTATGATTATTGAGCGCAGGCATGGATTCTCTTCTGGGCCCTAGAAACCCATTTCCAGAATTACCGATGTGGTGAAAATTCGGCTCCCTCTTCTGACTTATCACATTCCCGAGGGAATCTCTTCTGTTTGTAATGTGAAGCACGCTCCCTAGGGATCCTCTTCTGTTGTTCCTTCCATGCACATCACAGTTTGTGTTCAATTTCGAATCGACTTCCACGTGAACGTCGGAGGTCGGTTTTTGGTCGATTTTTGTCTCGTTGAAAAGTGCGTCCAAGCGCTTAATGGCCGCGGCGTGGTTGATGGCAGTGCTCATGATTTATTTGACTCTATGGAATTCAGAATGTTGAGGATTCTGCAGGACATTGATAGGGGAGGTTTTTTACTTTGAGTACCTTAGTGACTGTGTTAATCTTTTGCGCCTAGTTATTAGTAAAATATATACGCCACAAAAATATCTTTTGGTATTTTCGTAACAACAGCAAAACTTTCATATCCTATCCGAGTTGTATCTGGTGGATATGTTCTAATCTCATTCACTTTGATTTCAACGCGTAACCTTCGATTGTATGCGAACTGAATAACTTTGCGCGGTTAGTAATGAAAGGTCATCCTAATAGGCAGGCAGGCGGCTAGAATGCTTAATATTTCCTATCGATTTCTAGAAGTCGAACTTTTGTATTGCGTTCACAAACCTTTCGAGGTTTTGTCTCTGAATTAGATGATATTTCAGTGAATCATGTTCGACCTGGGGCGAGCTTTGTTAGTTTCAAATATGAACAGGAATCAGAACATTTATAGTTTCATGAGAAGTTACCAAAAACTACTACGTTAATTAAATTTCTGTTATATTCAGGATGTACCAGGTCCTGTGCAATTAAAATTTCAATTGTATTGATTGATTGTTTAGGCAGTAACGATGGCACACCTGTATGACAATAATTAACGATCACGTGATCTATGTAACCAGTTACGTTCGTTTATCTTTCTCTCCACTCCAATTCTTTACCTTAATTTAGGGGAATATCCTATAGGTCCTTGTCTCAAGAGATTGTGAACAATAAAAATATTCAATCTGAGCACAAAACAGTAAATTTATTCTTATTCTACCTATTCTTCAACAAAGTTCAAATATAACAAGAAATCGTATATTGTAGATATTGAAAGCCGATACAAATCAATAAAAGTACAAAACACAAGGATATCTTATACCGTATTTTCTAAAACGTGTTGTCGGAAATAGTACAGGCATCTGTGGAGAGAACGTGAGCAGAATTGCAATTATAATTGACAGGAAAACTGTTACTAAGCGTAGATATCACTATGCATCCTCATGAAATGTTAACATCCCGTTTTACGTCAGTAATATGAAATATTGAGACGTTAAATGTGACTGCTTATTTAGGGCATTTGAAGTTAATGGACGAATAATACAATGAATTAATTAAATTATTGTAAAACATATTGAATTGTTAGAAAAATCTGGACAAAATCAAGGTTGAATCAAATTGATTGATTTAATTTTTGATGAGTTTGTTTCTGAAAATTCAACTGTCACCAAATGCTTTATCAAATCAAAATTTTTAAATTGCAAGGATGGCCAAGCTGCATATCATGTAAAAACTACGTTATTTTCATGTACTGGTAATGTGATGACGTCTTGTCCAGGGCTCCTAAGATGATTGTCTTGTCTACTGGACTTGGACAATTTCTCAAACGGGATATTTCAGCGACTTGCAGTCGAGTGTGTATAAATTTGATGACGATAAGAAATATGCGGGCTGGCAATCAAGAGTATATACGCGTGAATGATTTTATTTCGAAAGGCGGTGAGTTTTGATAGCCGGTGTCTGTTTTCGCGGCCGAAACGATTTCGGACGGCAAGCAAACGGAATTTCCAACAGGATATAGTATGAACGGCGGGCAGTCGGTTAACTATAGATATTCTTGTCTATATAGGTTTTACAATACGGCGAACTACTGCCACAAACGTAGAGCTATTTACCAAGGACTATTTTTAATAAGTTAAGTTTTCCGGTAAAACTTTATGCACTGAAGCCTTAAAGATTGCCCGAGCGAGCAAATCTAACCAGCCGATGCATATTTTATGAAACAAAAAACAAACGGAGGAATTACTAATTGCCTTGAAACGGAGGACTCGTAATCATAACATTACTTACGGAGGTCGGGCGTATTATCTAATTAGCAACATTGACTCGGAGCATCGATAACCGGAAAAGGGTTGCTTGCAGTTTCTAGACTATATTGCAAAAAGAAACGGATTAAAACGGACACGGATTAATATTTTAAACGGTTTTAGTAATTAATGATTTTGGTTCCGACTCGGTCATTATTTTATTTATTATTAATTTCAATTTTGTCCGAGTTTTGTCCTAATACGTTGAAAAGTTTGAGAGGAGGGGAGGGGGGTTAGTTGGGAAGATTCCTGGGACGAAAACTGTGTAATTCATGAGTTAAATTAAAATGAAAATAATGTTTATTTTTATCTATATTCGAATGACAAATTGATTAGATAATAAAACTGTTATCCTTCAAATGGCATGATAAATTACTTTAGTCAACGTTTACATACTGAAAACGAAGCAGGGCTATCTTAACGAATTAATGATAAAAAAATAAAAGCATATAAGATTTCCATTAAAGGGGACATAATAAACAATTAATTTTAACGCTTTATGCCGATTACGTGAAGATGCCATCATAAAAAATCATTGAGAGTTGTGTAAAAAATAGACTTTTTTCCATATCACGGAAACGTTTACTGCATGGATCTAAAATTTGATAAGAAGTTTTGTCTTGTGCTCGTTGACGTCTAAACAAAATTACTGTTACTTTATTCTATAAAATAATTTTTGTCAAAGACCCACTGGAATATCCGTTTCTTCACTGTAGCTGTCTGAGTAGTGGTGTTTCTGCACTATGAACAGAAACTGGCGCCTGAGTAAAGCACCGCCGCCACCTCGAATGCCATATTGACGATTCGGCATTTCCTTGCCTAAACCGTCACAAAAAGATATAAGGATATATTTTATCTCAGAATTAAACAAGAAATTTAAGGGCATCACCAAATTCGCAAGAAATATCAATAATATTTTTTGAAAAGGTTCTTTTTCTTTAAATAAGCCAAGCAATCACCTTTTGCATTTTTGGAAACCGAAAAGTTCGAGCCGAGTTTTAGGAATAATTCTGAACAAAAAATTATTTCTCTAAATAGAGCTAATCTCCATAAAGTATTATGACATTTGTGGTATATATTACAGTTATCTTATAAAAATATAAATATCACTAACTTTATGCGTATTTTAAAGTAGGTACTGGTTTAATTACGTTACTATTAAAAATTATGCTAAATATATAATTATATAGCATCTTGAAAAAGCTTTTAAATTAGTAGTTCAAGTGGCACGAAATCTCGTTTATGTACGCTGTTCGTGCCTCTTTTAAATTGTGTGGCGTGCAACTCTTAAGTTCTAACGATATTTCCTCTTTTTTTTCATTCAAAATTGTCTTGCTGTACATATAAGTTTTTATATCAGGATATGGAAAGTAACGATGTTCTGCTTTCGTATATATTGCAGATTTGCTATGGCGTACGTTTAGCCGACAAATTGGTATATTAGGCCATTGGGCCAACAAAATTTTTATCTTTCTCTATAAACAGATTTTCGAGATGCTGTTTATATTTCTAAAAAAAAATTATTTAACATATTATGATGTCTAAATATATCTCCAGTTTTAATCACTTTAATTTTTACACAAAATATAGTTTGTGTCTTGACCAAAACAATCACTTTTAACTCTAGCCCCAGAGTTTTGGGTCGTGTGGCATTAGGAAGAACAAAGTAATCCTAACATGCTCTGATATTAGAGCTATATTATTTGTGGCTTTGACTTTAATTTGATAAAAAAAATATTAAATCACTAGTCAAATGATAGTTTTGTGAAAAAATGAAAACAAAAAAAAATAGATTTAAATTGAACCTACTTTGAAAATATAATATTCCTCCAATATTTTGCGGTTAGTAAAAAATGGAGTTATGGAAAAATACATATTATTCCGTTAATAAACAAATCGTTGTCATAGGGAAACTCGTAAACCATATTGTAAACATTTTTTTTTAATCTGAAACCAATAAAATCATGTCACACAATTTATTATGCAAATCAACAAACCTAACAAACTTAACAAATTATGTTAAGGTAAACATAAATAAAAATAACACAGTCACTAATGGCGCTTTAAGGAAGGAATGAGTCATTCATTATGGGTAAATGCAAACAGTGTCATCAATATTTATAGAGTTTAGACAATACAAATTCATTGTCATTACACAACAAACAGGTACACACGATGTTTAATAAACGCGGTATATTGAAGACGAACGGTATGATGAAATTTAATTTGATAGGTTTTGGTTTTTGGTTTTACGACCTTTTTCACTATTAAATCTAAACCTGGTTTAATTCAAACTCACGTGACGTACAGTGAGAATTATAAGCCAAGTTCATAATTAATTGCGAAAAATGGCCACATAATTAATAATGCCTCGTTGCCTTAGTAAAATCTATGATTATAATTGTGGCAAGAATTTCATGGATATCAAGTTATTTCTGGATTGTCAAAATTGGTGGTGGGTGAGAGTTGCAAAAACAACTTGACACAACTCTTTCCTCCAAAATTGTTATATACAATCTCAAATTTTTCACTGCTATATATATAGTGGAAACTTAGATCCTAAAGGTTCTGTACTGATAACACATAAGTATGTTAGACATATTAAGCGAATCCTAATCAAGGTAGCACAACGAAAAGTTGTAGACAAATTATTCTAAAAAAAAAGTTGAAATAAAATAGTTGCCTAATTAGTAGTATCGATAATTTCTTGTTTCATTTTTAACGTTATCCAATTAAACGTTAAGTTATTTTATATTCCTATTTGTTTAATAATTAGCTAAGCTAAGCTGAGTAATTAATTTCCATTTATTGCGTATATTGTTCTGTACACAAAAGTGTGGTATTGTTTCACAATATTTCAAATTAACACTAAATTATTTGAAATTCCTACTTAATTAAAACCTAAATTATATTTTGATTGGTGATTTACATTACGAC
Source organism: Rhagium mordax (assembly GCA_963680705.1). Lineage (NCBI taxonomy): Eukaryota > Metazoa > Arthropoda > Insecta > Coleoptera > Cerambycidae > Rhagium > Rhagium mordax. The sequence continues at coordinate 12,072,071 of OY796656.1, forward strand.
ATACCTACATGATTATATTAACAAAAATAATAAATTTTGTATTGTTATAAAACGTGCTGCAAAAAAATTCAAATGTTCCTGGCAAGTCAAAACTTTCTTATATCTAGGTACCATTTTAAATAGGCTTTCAATAACCGTATATCAAGGTGATAATTGTTAGAAGAACAAGAAACTGGTTGAGTGCTGGTATTGTAAACAATAAAAAAAGTGAAGAAAATATATATATAAAAAAATTTTCATCGAATGCACTTTTATGTTAAAGCATTAACACTAATCTTCGTGTCTTAAAATTAAAATAAAAAAAAGTAATTTTTACTTGCCATACGTAGATAATATACGAATAACAATCAAACCATCATTTTCAAATAAAAAATATTAATAGATAATAATAGATCTACGTCTAGGTCCTTGAACTTTCAAACTAAAAGAAATAGAGGGACTTTTAGAGACATCGGAATGCTGATTGTTCACCTTTCAGAAAATTAATTTCAGCAATCCACAGGATAATATTAGAGTAAAAATTAGAAAAATATATTAAGAGAGTAGTTTTAATCATCTCCCGATTATGCCAATTTGGTTGGCGAAACGTGCATCTAATGTTAAGCGTTGAGTGGTTTAGTGACCACTGGAAACTATTTTAGATATTGATATTGTAAAAATAGAGAGCAATAGTTATTTTCCTAACAAGTGCGCAAAGTGGTACTTTTCCGCACGCGACTGCCAAGCATTCAAGTGCGGAAAAGACAGTTTCCGCATGTGTCAGGAACAATATTTTTCCTAGGAGCGTGATGAATACATTTTTTACTTAATTAAGAAACTAGATTCTACTTTAAGAATATGCTACTGTTTGACTTGACGTTTGTTAATTGTTATGTGACTGAGAAAAGTCAAAATGAGACAGTCATGACTATATGCAACGTGATTTTTTTATATTTAAAGTTATAGGAGCTACTTCAAGAGTTACTTAGTATAAATCGAGGTATAAATAGAAATGACTTAATTTCGTTAAATTCGTATAAAATTACCCAAAATTGCAAATAAAAATATAATTACTTTTCCGCACTAGTGCGGAAAAGTGCAACTTTCGAAACTAATATGCGTGATACTTTCCGCACGCTCGTAGGAAAAATTTTTTTAAATACTATATTTCAGGTAAAAATGATTATCTTATAAGAAAATTTTAAATCAAAATCACAGCCGTCTTCGACTCGGAAGAATTTTCAAAAAATTTGACCACTCGAAAAAGTTCCGGTAAAATAATAATTCAAGCGCTAGGGAAATTACTAGTGAAAATTAAATCACAATTTGACGAAGAAAATAAAGTCACGATTAAGAACTTATAATCGTGATCACACTTCTGATGAGACACCATCAGTGGGCAGTTAGAGAGAAAATTTGATATCTATAGGCACAACTGATTTTTCAAACCATAAAGATAGTAGTGTATAATTTTGATGGCAAAGTCAATCAAATGTTTTGGAAATATCTAAAGATTGAGATTCCAAATCTCTCGACTGTTGAACTTGAGGATTATTTTCTTTATCTATCTATATGTATTATAATTCCGGGATGAAATTTGTTGTTTCATATTGTGTGGGTAGTTGGTTGTCTTCCTCTTCATTTGGCTCATAACTCAGGGTGGGTTTTAGCTTGCTCTATCATGTTTCTGCATCTGGCTCTATCTTCCGCTACTCTTCTTCACTTTCCTCCTTTCAAAGTCTTTAGGGCATCTTTCCACATCTACTATCCATCTGTTCTTGGGTTGACCTTTTGGTCTTCTAGTTTGAGGCTTCCATTTAAGGATTCTCTTTGCTGTTCTTTCGTCATCCATCCTGTATGCGTGCCATAACCATCTTATTCTGTGACTGTTTAACATCTTACTACATCCTCTCCTTTTGTGCGTCAATTTCATGATTAAATTTTTAACCTCCATGATCCGTTTTCTTGGACAAGGCAAAATATTCTCCTCCTAAGTACCTTCCCTTCAAATACTCTTAATTGATTCTCATCGTTATTTGTTGTCCATGTCCATGTAATTTTTTCCAAGATGGTGACAGTAGCGATTTTTTGGGCAAACATAAAGTTTTCATGCATTTAACCAGATTATACAAAACATTAAAATTAATGCATCAGAGGCAGATGTCAGATAGAAAGCACCTAGGCTTAAATTAATAAATAAGCACCAAGTTTTACGCTTAATAATTCAAATATTCTTACGTAAGAAAAGTAGAGAAATTTATCTGTTAAAAAACACGTCGAATTGAAAACCTTCCTACTTTTTTTTTAAACCGATTAAAGACTCGGAAGACTGGCATAAATAACAATAACTTAATAATAATACTAACGAAAACACTATAGTTTGTTCATCGAGAAAATTAATTGCATAATAATGCAAAAAGCACAGATTTAAATAATTACTTAATTACTCCGTAGCTTTTAATTCTTCATGTGCAATCAGTGAGTACAAAATTTCTAAACAGTGAATAATTATAACTATTCCGCATATTTTTTAGCACTGACCGCAACCCACTGAATCAAATCCTTGAAGTCGGAAGTAACAGCGGCCAAACGCAACATTAAAAGAGAAACATTTAACAACGTTACTGATAACGTTGTTAAATGTTTCTCTTTTAATGTTGCGTTTGGCTGCTGTTACTGCTGATATTATGCTGCTGTTGTTACTGCTGATATTATGGGGAAATGAAACTGAGGACAAGGACGAGTACAGTAAGTGTTGCGAAAATAATTTTTTTTTAGGTGTTTTGGAGTAGAATATGTAAAATGGAAGATGAAAGACTCACGAAAACGAAATTTTCTTTATAATGTATTCTTCTATTTTACGGTTTCTTACGTATTTGACGAGGTATTGAAATAAATAAATAGCACAGAATCTAAAAAAAATTGTTAAGACATGTAGTTGAGTATCGCTCAATGTAAATGAATATTCGTCTGAGACAGATTAAAATTAAACCGAAAAAAATCTCCTACTAACGGTACCACCTTCTAACTTTAATGGCGTAATAAAGAATATATATTACAAAACTGAGGACATCTAATGAACAGATATTACCGAAAGTGGCCTTGACCGTTTTAAATGGCCATCTTAGATAACAATCAAAATAAAAAATCAGCATACATTAAATTGCGAAATAAGGCGAAGAGGCATTAAAAGTGTACCGTTGCGATAAAAAAGAGTTGATTTGGCATGCCACACCAGTTTCTATAATTTAACACATTGAAGTAAACGGGTTGTTTGGGCCAGTATCAAAAGAAATGGACTTACACACAACATGTGCATGTCATGAGTAATTAAAATAAGGTATATTTATGTACCAGGCAGGAGAGAAAACTTGAATTCAAATTTTATTGCAAATAATGTGTATGTAGACCGTTTATCACAGTAACATTTCTAGTTACCCAGTTAGTTTTAGTATCCAGAACAATTTTTCTTTTTAAATTGCCTTTACAGTTTTAAAGAAAATAATTAATAATTACAAGTTCCTGAAAACATTTGCGATTAAATATTGTGCATGCTGACTACAACAACCGTTTCCGGTTTTAAATTGCATTCAATATTTACACTTTTAAACGTGTCGAGAAGAAATTTACTACCCTAGAAGAGTATTGAAATGAAAAAATATTTCGAATTGATAATAAGAACTTCTATATTTTGAAGATTGATATAGGTACACAACAAAACAAAGGGAAAGCATCCTTCAGATTTTTTTTTACAACACACCACAAAAGTTAGACAATCAGAACATTAGCTAATGTTATTCCATAGTTTCAGCGATTCAGCTGTTCATTGTGATTGTGAGTATATTGAATTTACTCTGGCTATATCAATATAAAAATCTATCACTTTTGGATATCTGAAAAACGTAAATTTTCTTTAATATCCCAAAAACGGTTAGAGATATCCAAATGCAGTTTTCACCTATCGACGTTTGGCAAAAATTGTGTTTTGTTTGAGATACCTTGGTCGGTTTCTCTACTTGGTCTAAAAGTAGAAGAAAAAGTCAAAATCAAGCAATTTGCTTGATAACTTTATGAAAGTTAAAAATCGTCAAATGGTCATGAAATTGTTCATTTAGTTATTGAAGGACTGGTTTATTCTTTGTTTTTGTTATTATTGATGGGTGATCAAAATATAATATTTATAACATTTATAACTATTGTGAGATTCATGTAATGTATGTACACTTAACCCCATAACTCTTCAGATTGATTGTCCAAACGACTACAATTTTAGGAACGCTAACAATTTGTTTTTATTTTCTCCTGGTATGACACACGTGATCATAATTTACATACGTTTTGTTAATCCTCCTAAGGTCAAAATACTTCAACTATGAAACGTTAATAAATTAATAATTTAATTGCAGAAAAACAATTACCAAAAAACCAAAACACAAACTGCGTAGCTTAATATACATGTAGGTAAAGCTTATTATAGTACTACGGAAAAACGCGAAACAGAGGAAGTGTACATATTTACATGCCATTGCAATTAGTAATCGTTTCCAAATTTTTGTTAACACTGTCATCATCGTAAACATCCGCAAAGTTTTATCAAACATCAAATAGGTGTCTCAAGGCATTGAGAATAAATGATAGATAAAACGAAATTGTTTTGTTTTTACTAATTTAAGACGCACAATTTATAAAGCTACTGTCCATGTAAATTCTAACATTCTTGCGTTCTCCAGAACAACATAAATATTAGGTTAAGCCGAAATTTATGACACACTATTCTAAAGTATTCTAATCACAAAACCAAATATTTATTTTAATTGTTACATTACATCAATACATCGTTTGTCGTCTTCATTAATTTGTCATAAAAGAAACATTTACGAAATGAAAAAAAATACCATTAGTAAATATTGACAACACTGTTTACATTCGTGAACCGAGAATCGAAATAATATACAAACCCAATAACGAAAATATCCAAAGCACATAAATCACTAACCGCACCAAATTTCCAGTATTCAAAACACCAAAATCACAACTGAAATTTCTTATCTACGTCTATGCGTCGAACAAAGTCTACACTAAGCACGTAATGAATTCGCGCGGCGCGATCTGAGACGTGAATAATCACCCAGTGGTACCCGATGGTACTCCGTAAGCATTAGCCTAGTGTGTCAGCAGGTTCCCATGACTGTGGGCACATTCCAAGAGATGGTCGCGAGAACACTGTCATGGTGGAGGCCTTTTTACGTCCGGGCAAATAAGACTTGCGGGGCGCTTTTGCGTATATCGGACACCCACCAGACTGCCTGATTTGAAATTTTTTTTAAACGAACCTCGAGTACAAAAGCTCGTTAAGTGCCGAGCGGTAAAAAAATCAGCATCAAAATATTATTGATAGTTCAAGGGCATGGAAAAGTAACGCTTTCTTTAAAAGGACTGATTGTTATATTGTTGATCTTTAATTACGTGTTTGTTATAATACAATCCGACACCTGTTATTAAATTAGTATTGGTTATCCATGTAAAATGATTAGACAACTGGCTGGTTTGTCAATGCGACAGAACATCTAATCTTATAGTGTAATCCAAATGTACGGAGCAGCACACACATATTTATTTACTAGGATTATTTTTGGCAGGGATCCGTGTGAATCCCTCCATTTCAATTAATTGTTGTTATATTTCTTCTAAATCGTCAACGCAGATGAGCTCAAAAGGATCTGTGGGTTCCACAATAGAGTGAAGGCAATATTTTGGCAAAAAGGCTTGTTTATTTTAATGTAAGCCGAATAATTTCTTCCTTGAAGTGACAGATTTAAACCTGTTTCTCGAAATATCTGGCAAATATCACAATTTTAGAGGTGATAGATTTAAAATAGTATACTTTTATCTCTTGATTATTTCTTGTTTGTTTCGGTGTCGCTGGGCGATATGATGGGTTGTACAAGCCACATTGAAATATGCCTTCTGGTTTGTTACCGACCGACCCCTTTGGGGTAACCACAAGCGTCCTTTGGTGATAATTCGTTGGCATTTCGTAATGTATTTATGGCCACAGTAACTGCACACTTTGTAACGAAGTGATTTTTCCAATCAAGGAATGTTCATTTTTGCTTTAAATATTACCGTCACTTGGGTACACCCTGCCGCTGTTTTAGTAAGTTAGTCCTGTTCTAATTAAGTTATTAATGAGTTGTGAAAAAGTCCGTTGGTAAACAAGCAATCAAGTAATTAATTGGTTGATTTTCGACAATCCCCCGTATAAGTAAAATTCGAGAATTATTATAAATAATGGCCGAGTCGGAAATAAAAATCATTCGTTACTAAAAATATTAATCCATGGCCGTTTTAACCCGTTTCTTTTTGCAATATAGTATATAAATTGCAAGTAACTCATTGCCGGTTATTGACGTTCCGAATTGATGCGCCAAATTGCATAATCCGCTGGACCTCTGCAAGTAACGCCGTTTCAAGTCGGTGACCGCCCCTCTATCACGCGACCTAGATACGTCATAAAGGTTACAAAAGGGAGAGGAGCGCTCACTTCGTGCTCATTCCGTGAAAGTCGGCAGCAGTCCAGGTGCATTCCGAAATAGTCCGCAAGATCAGATCCGATCCACCTCCAGAAGTGCCAGATCAAACCAAAGCCGTCCACAGTTTCGCGCCGCCGCTCCGAGTTAAATAGTAAATTCAGTCAGGAAATTATTTGAAAATAATTTTGGTAAGAATACGCCGTAGTCCACTGAATCTTGCAGGTACTGCTTTCAGTGAAGTATAGATATTCAAAGATCTTTTTGTCCGTACGTATCGTTGTATTATACTACCCAATCAAACCAGAGCTAATTAGTAATACCTCCGTTGGTCTTTTGTTTGCTAATATATGCAGCGGCTGCTGAGATTTGTTCGCTGGGGCCATCTCAAAAGCCTCCCTGCATAATAGGTTACCGGAAAACCTACGATAAACCAGATAGTCATTATATGCATCAACTGGTTGGATTTGTTCGCTGGGGCCATCCAGATAGGTGATCTGCATAGAGTTGACTCGGGAAACTTACGTTCATTAACATAATCATTAACAAATAGCTCTACGTTTGTGGCAGTAGTTTGCCGTGTATTTAAAAATTCCGTATAGCCTACAATATCTACAGCTACCCGATTGCCCGCCGTGCATAATACATCCTAGTGGAAAGGTCCGTTTGCTTGTCGTACATAGAAATTCATTAATCACACGTATCCGAAAATTCCGACGTAAAATCGCGTAAAGATTCTTGATTGCCAGCTTGACTTGCTTTTAATCAGTTTGAAATAGTTTTATACCCACTCGACTGTACAGTCGTGGAGGTAGTAGAATTAATTATTCTGTTTCTAAATATTTCTGAATAAATACGTTATTTTAAAGAGGTAACATTCACGAGTTATTCTTTCTGTCATTTATTTCTGATTAACCGTTTGAGCAGCATGATCGAAATCCATTAGATAGATCTCCAGCTCCGACCTCTGGCAATCCCGTATCTCCGCTGTTTCGCTATTCAGGGTTGTTCTCCCAATAGGAGAGCCAAAAAAGTGTAGTTCTTTGCACTTAACAATTAAAGGACTGGCGCCCGAGATTTCCGTTTAAAAATATTACGTAAGAAAACGTCGTTATAAGTAAGCGTCATCACAACTTTCATTATGTGTCGTTGTGTTTACATACAAATATCTAAATCTACGATTAAGGGCAGTTGCCTATGTCAGGGTTCTTTATACGCCACCATAGAACAAAAACTAGTAGTAATAGTAGTAGTAATTGCATTTTGGCTTTGATTTTCATAAAAAATCATTAGCTCAGCGCCATGTGGTAAGGTACTTAAAAAAAAAAAAAATTAATAAAGAAACAAATAAGGGGGTAGTTGCCTTCGCTGTGGCAAAGTTTTGTCGTAAGCACATTGTTCAACGTATTCTATGTAACAACGACTTCATAGTTAGACTGTCGGCGACAAGGACCCCGTAATTACTAAGCGAGGCTTCTACCTATCAGTCGTTTGGGACACTGGACACAAAATAAAATAATCAGTGAGAAGTATCTCATTGCATGCGACGAAGTTTTGCCCTTGCACGTCTGCCCAGACTATTATTAATTATTTGTGACAGTTGTCTAAAGGTAAAAAATAAATCAGTTTAACCATTTCGAAAGTATTCATTCACTAATCATTTTTATTTCAGAAGGGGTTCTTAAATATAAGATTTAAGCCTAACTTAAGTCAATTAAAATAGTAATTAAATAATAATAAATACGAATCAAACTTTATAAGAAGAACCTAAGTAAAGCTACAAACACAACGTATTTTGGGCCCTACCATTTTAAAACTAAGAGGACAAATTTGTATGTTCTCACTCTATGGAGAATACATACGAGGGGGGTAAAAGTACATCCGTCCCATCCCTAGTCGTGACTCACACTTTAGGAAGCCTGCTGCGTTACCGATTCATTATTTGTGACAATGAATCCCTTGGTCTCCGACTTTAGTCATAATAATCCTAAAAACGCAATAGTCAGCTTTGTTGACAAACCCCGAACGAAAATTCTTAAACTAACTGGCTGATTATTCAAAATCTTGAAATCCAACTGTTTTTTAATTTCGTCATTCATCAGAACAAAATGTGTTTTGTATACATTTTTTCTCCTCCAGACTTCTAGAGTAGATATGTTTAAAAGAAAAATAGTTTTACAATGAAATATAGTAAGTATTACTTAAGTTAATCGGATACGATATTGGACTGACAACTATCTTCGTCAAAATGACTATCGCTATTTTTAGAATGTTTATATATTCAGATTAATTTTGATTTCTTCTACAATTTCCTGCCGATCACGTAAACACACTCCGCAAATCAGCGTTAAATGAAGTTCTTCCGAATAGCATTCATCTCGTTCACCATATTATTAACTCTCATTTTCCATTATAATCGAACAATATACAAAATTAAATATAAGTTTGTTATAGAATTATAAATGAGAAATGATTAGGAATATATTTACTTTCTATATTGCGCTTTTTATGTCATCACTTTTATTTGTAATACCGATGCCGCGGTGCAAATTACTCGGAATGGATTTCTGTTCTATATCCATATTTATGAGCAACCAGTTATATTTATGTTTTACTACCGTCCACCTACTTTTCAATTAATTTCTATGTAGCATACTTTAAAATCGTAACTAGTACATTATTATTAGGGCATTCAAACAGGATTATGTAACCTATAAACATAGTGCTTCACATACATAATGTTAGGGTTATTTCTGAAAAAAATGTTGCCAGCTCCGACAAAATAGATTGTATAATCTATTTTGTCGGATTAAAAAAGCCAACCATAATTTTACTTTACTAAAACTAAGATATCAAACTCAATATTTATTAATCATGCAAATAAAATTGAAGGGAAGGAAGTAATAAATAACTTAAGATCTAATAAAGCTCCTCGCTTAGTTAGATAATATTAAAGCTGAAACGTTCTAGTAAACTACCTAGTAAAACCAATAACGCATATTATCAGTGAATCAATTGATTCTAGTGCGTTCCTGCAGGCCTTGCAAATTGTAGTCATCAAACCACTTTACAAGTCTGGGATAAGCTTAATGTATCGAATTATACGACATATCATTGATTTCCAATCTTTGAAAAGAATTTCTAGATATACTGCAAAGTACAATATAACATCTGAAAAACAGTATGGGTTTAGAGAAGCCAGATCAACTCATGGTGCAATTTCTGAATTGACTGCTAAAATCTATGCAGCTGTAGATGCAACTGCTCCTGCAATTTCCATCTTTGTTGAACTGGCAAAAACGTTCGACACTGACTTGTTGAGTACCTTGGAGGTAACCGGATACAGAGGAACTGCCTATAAACTCATGGAAAGTTACCTAAATGACTGATGTGCAAAACGAATTTACTATAGTAGCACTGAAAAAGTACGCTGTGGTGTTCTGCAAGGCACAGTTCTTGGCTTTATTTTATTCACGCTATTCAATAATGATATGTTTAAACTCCCTCTTGTTGGTGAAATAATAAGTTTTGCGGATGACACTAGTATATTATAGGGCCAAGAATTGGCAAATGGTAGAAAGGGAAATAAAAGGAGATTTTCCAACGATTAGTCACTTCTCTAGTAGCAAGTTACTAACTATTACGAGTAATATAAAAAAACATATTATTTGACTTTTACTAGTTATTTCATTAATTTTTAAAATTTTACTTCAATTGAATTAGCAAATAATTCCGCGTTATTGAAATTACTGCAGCTAAAACAGTAAAATATGTTGGTGTTATAATAGAAGGGCGCACATGTGAATGATCTAGTAAAAAATTAAGATGCTTTCTAGCAAAATTTTAATATTTCATTTTGATTGTCCACCATAATGATAAAATTTTTTTGAATAATTTAAATATTTTTAATTTTAATATATTTTTGCTTTGGCTACTATAAATTTTTTTACCTAGCATATGTGAAAATGAATCATATTATTATTAACTCTAAAAATATGACCGAAAATAATATTTCCATATAAAATTTGGAATCAAAACAAACAACAAAAGTGTAAAATAACGATAAGTTGTGAACAATGGGCTCTTACACCTCAATTGAATTAAAGGTTTTTAATAGATCTATGTCAAAGTCGAATACATATTAAATATAATAATGTAATAAATTCCAATAATATATAATTCTTACAGTTGCTTTAAATATTTATAAGTTGTATCAACTTCAAAAGTCCCGCCAGTTTTCCGTTAATGACGTCAAAAACCGACGGTCTTGCAATTGGTTAAACTCCAAACAAATTCGTTTTTGCACGTGATCTCACAATACTAACCTCAAAAATATGCATTTTTATGATTTTGGAATATGGGCGAGTTGCTTATTTCACCGGTTGATCCACCAGATGTGTTTTATCTCGTTCTAACCTCGGAGATAGAACGAGATAAAACACATCTGATGGATCCACCGGTGAATAAAGCAACGCGTCCTATTATGTCGCTTTTATTAAAATTTCTGCTTGGTTCCTGTACTGTCAACTAAAACCTTGTTCAGTGCATTATTAATGAAGTTTCATTTGTCTTGATCTAATAAAATAAGATTATTTTTGTTGGTTGGAAATCCAACCTATAATTAGCCGCCTATTTTTAATAATTTACAATATTAAAACTTTATATATCTTCTGTCTGCGAGAGTTTCTAAATCTTATAATGGATTAAAAACTAGAAAAATTGAAAATAAATTTACAAAAACAAAAAATGTAAGGTTATGTGAGTCATATGATATATACGACCTATACCAATGACTATCAAAAGATCAAAGATTGTAAATGCAGGTACACTATGGTCTGAATTTTCAATGTTGAAAAGCACTTTTAAAGTCAAGGAATAGTTATTTATGCAACAAGTGCGTAAGGTGAGATTTTTTCACGAACGGGAATCCCATCAGTGAAAAAAGCTCACTTTTCGCACGAATTGCATACAATATTTTTTCTACTACCGAAATGGACCTAAATTCTCTAATAATAATGTGAAACGTCAAAACTTGCCTATTATGTCAAAGCTTAATATGCTATTTAAAAATCACAATAGTGTTATAGCCCACTAAGTTTTAAATGAGTGAAGCTAATCAATGTCTATTATTTCTTTGTCTATGTCAATGTCAAGAATATAAATGAAACTTCAGCATGTAAAAAATTCAATCATTATTAAAGAATACTGAAAATTAGGTAGGTATATTTTATAATAATATGGAATGGACTACATAAATAATCACATTTAATGCTTTTAAAATAAGATATGATTATTATAGGTGCTCTAATAGAGGTATGCAATTGTTTAGTATGTTACTTTACGCACTAGTGCGTAAGGTAACAACACTTTACGCACTAGTGTGTAAAGTTTAACTTTACGCACTCTACGTCATGTGGAAAGTTAGTACTTTACGAACGGTAGTAGAAAAAATATATATTTTTTTAAATTTTGGATATATTTTTGTTTTTTTTTTGTTTTGTTTAATGCTAGGCAAAAAACAGTTGTGTGTCACACATGCAGAAAACGCATTAGCAGCCCTTAGACTTTAGACTCTCAGCTGAAAGAAAATTTCATGAAAACACTTTCACTATAAGGACACATTAGTAGTAAGCAACAATGAAAAAGAGCCTAAACAACTTTTAATGAATTTTTTCGAAGACGCAGTTCAGATTTTTTAAGAAAACGGAAAAAATGCTGTAACTTTTAAACGACTAACAATTGGATAATAACATATTGGGCTATGGATTGTACTTTCGTTTCGACCACGATTTCTGGGACACCCTGTATTACATCAAACTGAGTATTTTTGTTATTATATTAGGTATGAAAGTCTAGAAACCTACATAAAAAAACCTATAAAATATTTAAAGAATTTCGGATTATTTAAATAGGTATTGGTTTTATTATGTAAATAACTACTTTTAGAACTTAGTTAACATAAAATTATCCAATAATTTATTTTAAATGGCTAAGGGCCGGTATTTTCACCTCCAGTTAACTTTATTCGGCAGTTATTTACCTAGGATACAATTGTTACAACAATGAAAATCAACAACTTTAACTGGCGGATAAAGTTAACGGGAAGATGAAAATATCGGGCCTTAAAATAAGAAAATACCTACTACACAAATCTGTAGGGGGAGGGGGGATTCTAAATTTAATCGAAATTCTAACTCCGATTGGATTTATTTTAAGGTTACTAATGTTTAATTTAATACAATCGACCAATTAATACCGATTCAAAGGTTGAAAGTTTCTCACGAATTTTCTAAATCTTATGAGTAAATTTGGGAATCTGTTAGTAGTTCAAGGAACTTCTAAGCAGTTTAGTGATTGCCTGAGGATTCCCAAGAATTTGCAAGGGATTTTCAAAGATTTTAGTGAAATTTTCAGGACAATTCAACATTGTGCAATGAGCTGCGTAGAGTTAAGTCCAGTGATTTTTGAATGGCTTTTGAATGTCGATATTAACGACACGAAAACTTCTTTCAAAATAAAATACGAAATAGATAAGAAAGTAGAGATTTTAATCCACTGTATTTTAAATAACCTGAGGAACAAGCAGATAGTCCTAAAACGGACACGAGAAATAATAAATATTATCTCATTTATTCGTTATGAATTTATAGGATCATTTGAGAAATTTAAAAAATTTCGGATTTTCCATATTAAATATTCATTTTTAAAAAGATACTTCTGGTGCACAGATTTTGGAGTAAGTCTGCCTCGAGGTTAATACAGACTCACTAAACAGGATTCAGATGGAACAAAGTGTATGGTGGCCCACATCAGGACAAATACTACTTTTTTTTCTTATTTTTTTATGCCCCTAACGACATTATAAAGAAAGCATTACCTATTTGGAAATATTGACAATAAGGTTCTAATGGAATTATAATATATATCTGGCATTAATTTCTGTGGTGTTTAATTAATCAAAAAAAAAAAAAAGAAACGGGTTTTAAACCAATGTTTATCAGTCTGCTTTATGATCGATGGTAATCCTTGAGTTTAGTGAAATATTTTGTTCTTTGAAATAAATTCAAACATATACCTACTAACAAAATTTCATATGAAAACAAAAATATTTTGCCATTACATTTTTATTTTTAGAAAAAATCCTAAACCAATTATTTGCTTGTGGTGCACTAATTTTAAAAACTATCGTTTTTTTCTTAATAAGAATATGTAAGGTAAATATTTTTGTCAAATTAAATTCTACAGAAATTTACTTTTTCGTAAATACTCAAAATTGTAAGAGTATTAATCCAATTCAATGCGCAGTTAAAGAAAAAAACTAGTTCCCTAAAAGCTTAAATAAACATTTTTTCTAACCATCTATTTTCAAAAACGGGTTCTTATATTTTATTCGGATCTTTCCACAATATATAATAATAAATATAAATTACTGAAATAAACAAACTGATTTGTAAACATATAACTCATAAACATGTGTTAAAATTATGAGACAACAGAATAGATGATCAACGCACATATTTATTAATGTAAATAACTATTATTACAACTATTGACAGTAACAGTTATGGCCTGATCAACATGAGAATAAGTAAAAAAAAGTTGCCTCATTGTTAAATACAAAGCTATGTTGTAAAATTTTTTTTACAAATATTATTTACAAGAGTAAGCACATATTTGAACAGTACAAGTAAATATGTCAAACAAGCATCAATATGCTACTATATCGCAAAAGCCAAATATATTTTCACCTACTGGTGTCTAAACGAAATAGCTGGTCGCTTGTCATGATTTTAACATGCACATTTCCGTTGATCTTTCGATTTTTTTCAATCAAAGTTGTATCCTTAGGTATTTATGAAAAAAATTTAGCCCTATGGCTATGGCTTAGACATCAAAATAACCCAAAAGGTTACAAATGGTTGTGTACCTATACGGATAGAATTTGTTTTAAATTAATTTTAGTAAGTAAATAAACATCACTCTACACACATTATCTTATCATAATAATATTACGATACTTATAAAATTCTGTTAGTAAGTGTCAGTAGGTGAAAAACAGTTTAGATACTTTTGCTCTTAAAGAAACATTTTGTTTTTACACTCGGCTTATTCAACCGATGCAAACTTGTGCTTAATTTATGCGATCGTTTAACCCATACACGGAGACTTCAATGGCAAGTTAGACGAGTAACTCAAGGATTATTGTAACACAAGAAGTATTAGTCACACAGGACATACCTGTACAATGCAGTCGGTCGCCAATGCATATACGCTGTGCTTTATATGGAAGAGGAAAATTGTATATTTCTCTTCCTGGAGGTTCATAACGTTCAATTTTTTTATTTCAAACAAAAGTGACCAACCCACTTGCTATTGAATTAATTAGTAAGTGTACGTCGTAATTATAGCGTGAGATTACAGTTAAAGAATATGCTAGCGTTAAACATGTATTTAATTTACTACAGATTGCGGCATGAGTCGGTAGAGGATTAATTTATGGGAATGTCACAGCTTTAAATCAATGAATTTTTACCACATCAAAATTATATGTGGATATAAAATAATTTATGAGAAACGTTTAGATCCAACTATGTATGTTTAATAAATATATTGGTACTCAGCAAGGCAACAACTCCTTAAATTGTTAAATTGTATGATAACTGGCATCCTATACCTATAATCATCGTTTTAAAAATATTTCGAAAACAATATACTGCATACTTATAATACACAACAAATAATAGGTAGGTATACCTATTAATATTTAATATAAACAATATACCATATTCAAAGTTATCTGGCTAATTTCGGTATTATTAAAGCTACAGTCTGCTAAATTAGTTAATTAGTGGCAAATTTTCGGCTGATTAAAATGGTAGAACGGAAAAAACAATCGAATATTTAGTAGTTTAGGAGATATTCATAAAAATAGAAATATTTTAAGTGAACCTCTCTGTGTATTTTAACGTACCTATTTTTTAAAAATATTTTATTTTGAAAATAATTGTTAACGCATAACCACTCTAAATTTAAAAATAAGTAAGTAATAAAATGTGTTCTTCTTTATTATAAATTTTAGTATGATTGAAATACGTTGCAATGATATCTTTGAGTGCTTATTTGGTAGGTACTTGTTAATTTATAAGTTAATGTAATAACAACTTTTTTCTCAGAATCAATTTTTGTTAAAATATACAGGGTGGTTCGGCCAAGAAAATATTATTTTTGGGAATCGTAAACTCAAAGTTAAATTAGTTGTTTTCCTGTTTTTACATTTTTAATAAGTGGAAAAAATGTCACCAATTTACCAATTTAGCCGACTATGCAGTTTAAATAATATACTAGCAATGTTAACAATGGTAAATAGATAACTTTTAACACGGTATATACAAGACAAAAAAGTCAATTATTATTATTATTATACATATGCAGGGTGGTTCAGAATGTACCGATTAAACTTCAGAAACTAATAGAGTACGTTAAAATAAATGGACTTTCTTTAATAAACTTTATATCTAAAACCACACAGTTTCTGAGATACAGGGGGTCAAAGTTTAATTTAAAAAAAATATTTTTTTAAATATGTTCTTAATTAGTTGAGGTATTTTAACGAAACTTGCATGATAAATTAACAGTAATAAGTAACGTTTTCCGAAAAAAATTCGGCTCGCTAATTTATACAGTGGCGGAGTATTCAATTTTTTTATTTTTACTTGTTAAAAAATAGTGATACGCCACTGGATAAATTTTAAAAAATTAACATTTTTAAAAACTACAATTATTTCTTAATAAAAAAGTATTCTTGGCATTTTTGTCATAACCCAAAGCTTTGTTCAAAAAATTGGTACAGAAAACGTTCTGCAAAGCTATAAATTAGATTCTTGAATACTCCGCCACTGTATAAATTCGAATTTTTTTTAGGAAAACGTTACTTGTTATTGTTAATTTGTCAAGCAAGTTTCGTTAAAATACCTCAACTAATTAAGAACATATTTAAAAAAATATTTTTTTTTAAATTAAACTTTGACCCCCTGTATCTCAGAAACTATGCGGTTTTAGATATAAGTTTATTAAAGAAAGTCCATTTATTTTAACGTACTCTATTAGTTCCCGAAGTTTAATCGGTAAATTCTGAACCACCCTGTATAATATATAATGTATAATATATACAATATATTATAATATATGATATATGACTCGATATATGATATATAAAAACCACACGCCACAGAAATTAGACAACCCCCAAATCCAAAGCTAAAGGCCGTCCGGAAGGGGGCTGACATTAGAAAAAACGTGGACAACCATCCATACCCACCGACATTATGTCGATGCCGGGTCTCGAACCCGGACGCGATAGGCAGTGTGGCTAGAGCCATGACTGTCATTCATGCTCTAGCCCACTACGCCACCGAGTCGGTGGTATGATATATGATACATGATATATGATATATGAATACGATATATGATATATGATATATAATATAAGATATAAGATATACGATATACGATATATGATATACGATATATGATATATAATATATATAATATATAAAAAGTAATATCTATGAAAATAGTAGTAATATGTAATAATAATAATGGCTTTATTAACATTTATCGATATAGCAAAGAAATAGAATATTTATTTGTTAAATGGCTGAGTTCAAATATACTTAAACTTGTATCCAACTAAATAAAGAGTATCAATATTTTATGCATAGTGTCATCACTAACAAAGAAAACAGTAATAGTAATACCTACGACACGAATGTAATTACACATTTATCAGAATATACTTTGGAACTATGTAGTTTGTATTTGAATAAATGAATATTTATATGATACTTTTTTGTACTTGTTGGAGACACGCCCGGATTCTTAGCCGTCAATAATAATTATTACATTACATATTGGTTAGATGATACTTCCATACTTGTATTAATTTAAATCATGGTTAGGCTCGTGTGTTTTTTTTTATAGAATATTAAACAATTCGGTAAGTAGGTAAAAATATTATAAAGAAATATTTATTTTCTTTAAAAAAACAGAACAAGTCTTTGTGTCCTGAAATAAATAATTTCTAAGATACAGGACGGTAAAATTTTACAATAAATCTGCTTTATTTTTGGTATTTAAAAAACATTTTGCAGCAAAAATATTATATTCGATGCAAAGATTTGTTTCATGTATTTGAGACTCGGAATTAAAAATTCTAGTTGCGGTGGCGGAGATATGTATTTGTACAAACTCTGTACTATCGGTAACAACCGGCGTGGTTAGTGTGTTTTTTTTCAAATAAAAAACAAGCAAATTATACGTTTAATTATTCATATACTTATTCTATTTTATCAAATGTTCTGGAAAACATTTTTAAATGTTAACTACTATGGAATGTATTTTTGATTATAGTCGATCTAGCTGCATATTTTCAAGGCTGCTAAGAGCTGTTTGAGTCTAAACAGAATTCGTACTATACCATTATCATTCGACAAATTGTTAGTCACTGTATATTGTTATTATCATCTTCCACGTCTAATAATCTAACTGGCACGCTAATATATTATTGATGGAGCATGACCGTTGGACGTAAAGGAATTCAGCAAAGATATTAAATGACATTTACATTCGAAATACAAAAACTTCTGTCTTAGACCGAACCAAGTCAGTTTAACAACAAATTCAAAATATTTTGCGTTGTATTTAAGCATACAAAATATCCTTCAAAGAAAGTAAACTGATTATGTACTACCACTGTACCAGCACCAGCATGATTTCATTTAATGACTAACTACCATTTTATGGAAAATGAAATAGATCAATATAATTAATTATGCAAATTTCACATTGTAAGGATCTATAAACAAGGTCACAACAATAAAATTATATTACGAACAACACTTCAAATCAACATGTGTCCGATGCGGAATAAATGGTAAACAATTACAAAATGGGAAAATGGAGTTTCACCTATATATTAATGTAAATATAATAACAAGAAAAATATGTAGGAAGCACTCTACTTGAAGAATCAGGAATTTATATTATAATTACGCTACGACAAAACAACAATAACAATATTTATTTTGGATGGCTCTTCCTATGAATACTGAGAAAATTGTGACAACACTATTAAAAGAATCATATTAGAAAAGTCGTCGTGATGACTACTCTGGCGTTGCATGTGCTTTGGATAAGAAGTTTTTTGGTATTTCTGTTAAAAATAGGTCGATATGATATTGGGTACTTTGCTATCCTACCTTCATTTCGATGTTCTGTGGACTGTGGACCTGGCTAAGTCAACATGTTTATGTATTTTAGATAATCCGAAATGTACTTGTTTGGCATTGAATCTTACACGATCATCGATAAAAAATAACAACATTCTGGTGTCAATTTATTTGTCAGTTGTCTTTCGGCAAGATGAGGAAACATAAAACAATTATTTCAAAATAAGTGAAAAATAACGAAATGATTGAAAGAATTTATAAAAGTTGAAAATTGGGAGGAATTTTAGTTTTAAGTGGCTGCAACTTTTCTTAGTGCAGTTTTAACAAAATTAAATAAATAAACAAAAAATATTGTAGTTCTAATGGCATCAATCAGCAATGGAGGAAATTTCCGTTGGCAGGATCAACCGATAAAAAATGATTAAAATGCAATCAACTTTTTATAGTAATCAATCAAATTGTCACAACTAATAATTACATATTATTCTTTCCACAAGGCAAAGTTTTGTTTTAATATTTTTAAAGTAATCAAACCAGCATGTTATTATTTCATTAACTGTTAAATGATCGCACCTAATGAGATAAACACCCACATCTAATACGTTTAATAAATTAATGTATTGTTCATTATATACCACAAATAAAATTTCAATTTAATATACCGTGTAATTAATAAAGTTGCCCACGCAGAAAATCAAGAGTTACCTTCCTTAATAAATAAAAACGTATAAATATGATTGAATATATGTCTTTCTACAAATTAAATTGCAGGATACTTAAAAAATTATCCTTTGTTTTTTATTAAAGTACTATTTTACACTTATTGGTTCTTTGTGAAAATACGATGATATTAAATCGACGTAAGAACTTCGTAAACATAATTATAGATACACTATACAGGGTGATTCACGGGGACTACCGTCATAGTAGTTAGAGTTCGTTTAGGCGAATTATAAATGACTGTTGAAAAATGTCTGTCTGAGCCTTTTTCTTACTGGTCTACTATGAATTTTGCTCAATATTTCTTTAGGTCATATCTTTTAAACTACTTAGCAAAATCAGCTCATATCTTGAGTTTACATCCGTTCTCAAAAATAGTAAATTCCTGATTAACACATTTTTATTTTTATTGCTCATATGAAAAAAAATCAAAATTCATATTTTTGCGAAAATGCGTATCTCCAATGGCGATACAAGTATATGATAATTTAAAGAAAAATGTAGGTACTGTCTTGATTAAAACTGTTTGAAAAATGCATTAGTGCTAATTGTATTATGCAAATATCGACAGCACCCAACACGCCTTTATCCTTGAGGCACTTCCGAGGTCTATGCACCCTTTAAGTGTCCACTTAAACTAAGTAACTTAATGTTTCTTGTGAAGTACCATTGGGGCACGACTATTTTTAGCCAGCAACTAAAACATTCACAATCAATTGAAAGAATGCGAGCTTCGAGCTCTGAGGAAAATCTGCAAAATTAATTGCTCAATTACTATTTAATTACAAAAACAATGCGGTTCCACTAAAACATGAAATATAGGTCAATGCTAAAAATGGATACTTTCATTAATATATAGTGCCAAATTTGGCCACAAGTTTATCGGTTTGTAAGTTGATTGCGATTGATAATTACTGGCCTCCATTGGTATTAATGCTGGACTCGCAAATCACATGAATTTACATATTTATACACAGTAAGAAGCATGAAGGATAATATTTAATACTAATAATATGGCAGGATTTATATGTAAAACAATGAACAAACATAATCAAGGTTAAGCTCATGATTGTATGCTATGGATACATAACGCGTTGTTATAATTTAACAATTTTCTTTGACAGGTTTGATCCAGATTACACAACATCACTGATATATGGTGACAAATAAGAAACACTCCGACGTAGTAGTAAAACGATATTATCGATCGATAAAGGATTATCAGTATATGGAAATAGAACAAGAAAAACTGGAGCGAAATATACCATTATGGTGTATTTATAGAAATCTCTTATCTGGTTTTAAAAACGAATCTGTTATATAAAATAAGTGCCCATCCAAATTGGATTAATTTCGGACAACTGATTATACTTACAATATTAACGAGTACGGAATTTGGGTCTTTCATGTTTTAAAAACACTGTATATTTCTTTAATTAATGATTTTGTACTCAGTGCTGTTCAAGTTTTTTATAATCACCGTTTTTGTTGTCAGTATCTTTAGTTTTAGCACATTTTGATCAGGGCAGTATCTGCACAAAGTAAAACCAAAATAAATCCACTTAATTTAGAAATTTAAAATTCCAACAATAATATAAAATTAAAATCAATACAGAACAAGAAACAAAAAAAAATGAGAAAAAAACATGAACTTTCATATTCAGGATTCTATACCGGGTGTAAATGAAATTAGGCTCACCCCTATAACTTTTTGTTTTTTCAGATATCATTTTGAAATTTTGGTAATTGCAATAACAAGTAAATTTGAATTAATTCATGTTAATAAAATAATTCTAGCACTTCCGGTTTCACCGGAAATGACCGTAACATCTGATTTTTAAATGGAACACCCTGTATATTTTTACATTTTTGGATTCAGGGATTCATTCTGCATACGATGGTATCAACTGCGAGGAAGAAACATAACCTCAAAAATTTTTTTAGGATAATTCAAGTTGGCATCTAGGGAGCCATGACTGCTGAAAAACTTTTCTTTCTGAGTCATTGAGTATTGGAAAAATAAAATCAGGATATTAAGTGAGCTAACTTTGCTTTTATGCAGAATGAATCCCTGAATCCAAAAATGTAAAAAAACCAGATGTTACGGTCATTTCCGGTGAAACCGGAAGTGCTAGATTCATTTTATTAACATGCATTAATTCTAATTTACTTGTTATTGCAACTGCCAAAATTTCAAAATGATATCTGAAAAAACAAAACAGTTATAGGGGTGAGCCTAATTTCATTCACACCCGGTATAATAGCAAAATATTTTAATTTTGAACGTACAAATGCATTGAAGAAAAGAAATATGTAAATA
Source organism: Rhagium mordax (assembly GCA_963680705.1). Classification (NCBI taxonomy): domain Eukaryota; kingdom Metazoa; phylum Arthropoda; class Insecta; order Coleoptera; family Cerambycidae; genus Rhagium; species Rhagium mordax. The sequence goes on from OY796656.1 coordinate 12,093,847, forward strand.
ATTATCATCTCTAAAATCTTTTGTGTTTCTGAGGACGAAACTTAAATCGTCTTGATAACATAGGAAATGTGATCAACGAAAGCTAACTTGCAATCAAATATTACACCAAGATTTTTCAATTGTTCACATATACATAATCGTTAAGTATCGGAACGCTTTCTTTAGTTTAATATTGCATTTTTCCACATTCAGAGGCAAAAGACTTTGTAAACCGAAACAGATACAATCCTCTATATTGTATTTATGATATTTTTAAGTAGTTTAAATACAAATGAGACATACATTCGAGGTCAAATTATCATTAACAAACATTATGAACAATAAGGACCCAACATTTGAGCCTTGGGGAACACCACACTTAGCAAATATGTCTCTAGACTTCTAACCATATTTTAAAATTAGTCTAAATATGGTATTCACACAGGGTGATTCATGGATGAAATAATTACACCGATATGATTCGTGGAAGCTTATAAACTTATAGATAAAATATAATAAATGACAATTAAAAAATATTTATTGGTTACAAAAGTAGCCCATATTTATCCAAATTTGAATACTTATTTATTTGTAAACATATTTATTTATTAGTCATATTTATTATCAGTTATTTATTATTTATTATCAGTTATATAATATATTCATATTTTTTTACAGGACCAATTTGAGTCCTTAAAACTTCACAAAACAATTATCCGGAAAAGATATATCATGGATGCTTTTCTACTCTTGTCTTACTCATTTTGTAGTATTAATATTTTTTACTTATCAGGATAAGGAGAGTTGTCAAATAAACTACTGGCCACTCGAACTTACACATAGAGACTTTTAGGCAAAATTTAAAGTTCAATATTTTCAACAGGAATGCAAATTTTTGAACGCGGCTTGCAAATTTTAAAAGCTAGTTTTTTTCGGATTAAGCTGCATGACGAATATTTATCGTAGGACCATAGGTTTATTATATACGGGGTGATCAATGAAGTCATGCAAAAAATCAAAAAGTTTGTATGAGTGAAATTTCCGCAAAAAATTTTTTTTGGTCGTTGCAATATGGTTCGTTACTAAGGTAACATCAATATCTCTGGACGTTTTTGTCAGTTTTTGGATTAAGGCCCTTAGGCCTTGTACACACTACTCAACATAAAATTTGGGTAGCGAAATTTTTAAAATGCTATAACTTGACATTGGATTGACGGTTCTTGATGATTTTTGCGGATTTGGAATCCTTATTTCACGTAGATATTCTATGATCTAAGCATGTTATTTGAGGGTTGAAATTTACACATTATACCGGGTCGATAATAAACAAAAACGTAGCGACAAGAACAAGTTTATTACATTATATTCTACAATATACAAGATTGGTTAACAACGGCCGAAAGTCAATTCTTAAAAAATTTATAATTCTAATTCTGGTAATGGCTCCAGTCTGCATTACCCCAATTCGCATGCCGATTTGTCCATGCCCGCCTATTCGCTCTATCGTGTTGTAATAACCGCACACATTTTGCTCTGCGACGGGCTCTATAATTTAAAATGATTGGCATTATGTTATGTTTTAAAAAAAAATTCTCACCTCAAGTTGTTTCTATGTTCTTCTCACCCCAGTTTGTTGTCTTAAAGAGTCATTTAGTTTTCTAGAGTTCTTTGTTCTATTCCGCATAGTTTCTCTCATTAAAATTCTTTCGGTTCTTTGGGTTATTTTTTTTGTATGTCCACCCCATGCCCATAATTATGATCACCAGTAGTTTCGACGCGGCGGTTCAAATTATAAATTGTCTTTCGGCTGACATTGTAAATGTGCGCAATTTGCTGTTTTGACATTCCCTCGTTGAGAAGTCGAATGCAATTTTCCCTTTCTGCCGTGGTTAAACGCCTCATATTAATTAAACTTTACGAAATTATAACATTGAAATGTGTCAGATTACGAAAATAATGTTAACAGTTTTTAATTCCATAGCAACAAATTTGTTTTTCCAATGCCTACTTTGAAATTGACGCGTCGCGTAAAAATTACACCCGATCATAATTATCATGGGGGTGGACAAAGAACTTTGTAAAACTGAATGATTCTTTGAGACAAAAAAATGGGGGTGTGAGTTTCGGACAGAATAGTGAGAAGAACATTAAATAAAAACAACTTGAGGTGAGAATTTATTTTTACAAAAACTTAAATAATGCCAAACCTTAGAGCGCGTCGTACCCTACGTTTTTGTTTATTTTCGACCCGGTATAATGTGTAAATTTCAACCCTCAAATAAAATGCTTAGACCAAAGAAAATCTACGTGAAATAAGGATTCCAAATCCGCAAAAATCATCAAGAACCGTCAATTCAATGTCAAGTTATAGCATTTTAAATATTTCGCTACCCAAATTTTATGTTGAGTAGTGTGTACAAGGCCTAAGGGCCTTAACCCAAAAACTGACAAAAACGTCTAGAGATATTGATGTTACCTTAGTAACGAACCATATTGCAACGACCAAAAAAAATTTTTTGCGGAAATTTCACTCATACAAACTTTTTGATTTTTTGCATGACTTCATTGATCACCCCGTATATAATAAACCTATGGTCCTACGATAAATATACGTCATGCAGCTTAATCCGAAAAAAAACTAGCTCTTAAAATTTGCAAGCCGCGTTCAAACATTTGCATTCCTGTTGAAAATATTGAACTTTAAATTTTGCCTAAAAGTCTCTATGTGTAAGTTCGAGTGGCCAGTAGTTTACATAACATTTTATGGCAACATTTTTACTTGTAATATTTTCTCATGTCTTTCTCCTACCTAATGCATGCTGAAGTTTTCAATACAATTTTTATCAAACGTTTATGATAAATTAATGAACATCACATTTCATTCCTTCAACATGCATATAAAATCCAACCTGTAGAAACAGGTCACTTAGCAAATATCTCCGTTGAGTAATAAAGTAGACTGCTTGAAAACGTGTATTATCACTAGTCTCGGTACGCGTATAATTCTAAGGTGCAATTACCACAAAATATGTAAAATGGAAATTTATGTCAATGAATTGCAAAGCAAAATGTTTAATTTGAAATAAATTAACAGGCGCACGAATACTAATCATGCATATGAAAGACTGTCAGACATGAATGCAGTTTACAGTTGGCCACAATGAAATTTACAAGTTTCTGACAGCGGTTACTTGGGTATTGATAAGGCTGTTGGATAAATTGCCGTTTGTTGAACTGAAAAAGGCGAACCAGTTCGATTGAAACTTTATTGCAACAAAAATTGGTTTTTAGTTATTCACAGCCACTTCAAAGTATGAGAGTATTTTTAGCATTTGTTGAGTATTATTTGCCTGTCTTGCTCGTGCAGAATTGATGACAAATTAAAGGAACAACGGTATTTTTGCACAAATAAGATGCTTGCATTGCAAGAAAATTAATTGGTCCCGGTACTGACCCTTGTGGAACATCATGATCATTTTTAATTAATTGAAATGAGAAAAAATTATAAAACACTTAAGACATTGTAGGGTTGACCACATCTACATAAGGCACCTAAGAAATATCGGCGTCGTTGATGGCGGTAAAGATCCTTAAACACGGCGACACGTTTTTAAGTGTCTTCAATGTTACACGTTTTTTAAAGTAATTCTATCTCTATTACGTCATAATTTTATCTTTATCAATTTTCCAAGTACGAGAATTAACAGAAACTGAAGCACAGTTGTGACGAATTCCTCATAATCGATGGTATTAGAAAGATTACTGTAACAACAATTATAATATATCGTCATCCACTTAAACAACCATTTAAATTCTGCACTAACCATCAAGACAGTAATGATGTCAGGCGATTTTAAATGCCCTATAAAAATCAAACAATAAGCTAATTTGTTACGCTCTAATGCCGCCATTAATTGTATTTTCATGAAAAAATTCCACGCAATTAACGTGCCTGTCTGAGGCATAAAGCATGCAAAATGCAAATAATACTGTCGATTTTCTGTACATAGCGTTACACGAGCAGAAGTGGGCGTTTGATGTAATAATCACTTTAATCAATATTTATTTTCGCTACCTGCAAAAAGTGACCTTTATCATTCGCAATGGCATCGGGAACGTAAGTAAACGCCTACTCGGGAATAATATTCACATAAAAAATAACTTCATAATTAATTAGTAATTAGTAACTAATACCAGGTCCGGGATCAAAGCGCAAAATATTTCAAATATAAATCCCTGAAAGGTTATTTGCCTAAAATTATTATTTAGTTATACCTAAAAGACCTAATTTACAATAATTGAATATAATTACTGGCCCTACGACACCACTAAAGTCTAAAGAAACTATTTATTGGATTCGACCACAAAAAGTTGACTGATATTTTCTGATGCGACCAATATGGTCGGAGTGGAAAATCAATAGCGTTTAGTACCTTGAGTGCGATATGATGGATTGATGTTATTAGGGACCATTGATTTATATTTACTTATTTATACAAACGTAGGCAACTCAAAGAGTTCGAACACAATTAAATTGTCGTGACGTTACGTCTTATCAGGCAGTAATGTAGTACATGTGTTATTCAGCTGTGTAAATAGAGGATATGAAGACTTAAAATATAAGACTTATTATATTACTTGCATTGAAAAATATATTGTAGTCCTTTTATCTTTAATAAGTTATATTCTTCTCATTTTCAATAATATGTAAAAAACTGATTTTACATATTTATTTATTCATTCACGTGAGAAGTTTTTTTATAGTTACAAAATTGTTACAAATTTTTTAAGAAATACATTTAATTGCTCGATATAATATTTCTTTCGAGAAAAAGTAAAAAAAAAAATAAATGTATGTGAAGTGTGAAGTAATTAATAAATTATTACATATAGGTAGTAATATAATAAAACAGAATTATGAAAATATTACCTATTAACTAACAACAATTAGAAATATACATTCAAAATAGTAAACTGTACATACATATACATATACATTCTACATTATAAAGATGTACCTACATAATTAAGAAGTAAATTCTAAAAAATATAAAATTTTTCATCTCAAGATATGTATCGCACTCTCATTAATTTTGAATCGTTTTTTATTTCAATATGACTGTGAATCACTTCTCATTGCATTGATAAGATGACACTTTTTAATTCTATTGTAAAGCAAACAAATTACCAATTTTTATTATATCAGGGACAGTATTACATAATCTTGGTGCTAAAAATAAGTATGATCTTTGTCCAATTGTTTTTGTCATGAATGTGGTGGCTCCATATTGATTCCTGTTTCGAGCACTGTGTTCATGTAAATGTACTATAGACTATTATAATAAAATGAGTCTTAAATGACTGTCTTATATCAAGTATTTTTGTATCAGTATAGACATGTCCTGTAGGATGTAGGAGTCTTTATAAGTCTTTTTTGTAGAATTTCAAGTGGTTTTAGATGATTTTTGGCAGATGTTCCCCATGTTAGGATACCATAATTCAAGTGACTCTCATGGGCAATTGTTTTTAAAGATCTTATCTAGAGTATTACGTAAGTATTTAAAAAATAAAACAGTTTGAAGTTTTTTTATTATGAATTTTGTATGTACGTACATCGTAAATGATTACCGATAAATAACCCTAAATAGTGGCGTGCCCAGAAATTTTTTCAAGGGGGGGGTTGACTACTGAGTCTAGCATTTTTTACAACAGATTATATTTTTCTTAATAAAATGTAATTTTCTTCTTCGGTTTTTTGTCTTTAAAACTGTTTAACAGGAGAGTAAGTTATATTTATTAAGTTAAAACACTAACCTTGTTTTTGTTAATTTTTCAAAATAAATATCTCCCTAAAGTTCGTTATTAAAGAAACTGGTCTATAATTAGGTGCCAATTTAGCGTCACTTTTTTTAAATATTGGTATTATTAATGAATTTTTAAATGTTGCAGGCCACTATTCTGATCTCAAGCATTTATTCATATTATGTACTAACGGATCTAGTAAATATTCAGAGATTGGTTGCAGGGTTTCGATTTTTAAATAATCTAATCCATGTGTTTTGTTACTTTTTAGCTTATTTATGATCCGTTTAACTGCATAGATGTCTGCAGGTAACAGAACTAAAGAATTTATCGAAAACGATCTTGTAGATTTCAATCTTTGTTTATTTAAATTTTTTTCTTGGTCATTTGCGTAAAGGTTTGATTAAATTCACCTGCAAGATTTTTAAATTCGTTAGTAGTTTGTCTTCACCATTCAACGATGTTATTTCGGGTTTTTTATTTTTTTACTTTTTTTTTTTTCTTGAACTACTTTCCATAGGTTGTTTGTATTGTATTTGTTTATATTTATTAGATTTCTATAATAATTTTGTTTCACTTTTTTGTTAGCATCGATAAAGTTATTATCGTGATGCTGAACGCGTTTGATAATATAGCTAAGTATAGCAAATTATCTATCCATAGAAAACCTCAAAGGGGGTCCCCCTGCTATCACCATCGCGATAACATATTAAAAAGATACTTATAAGATTTTTACCTTGATCGTGTCATAGTGTCCTTCTTGCGGAAGTCTTACGTCCGATTCCACAGGTTTTGGCGAAGGCCTGGAAAAAATTAAATATTCTACAGCAGGATCTATAAAGCGCATACTTTCAAATATATCCAGTGGGTATTTAAAATGGTGTTAAATGTTTATACTGACAGTCACCAAATCGACCTTAACCATATACAGGGTGTCCCGATTTTAAACCGACAAACTTCGGATACAGAAAGTTCACATGAAATTATGACATACCCCTTCTAACATTTCTTCTCTATCGAGCCTCCTAACGGAGATACAGGGTTTTGAAAATTCAATTTATTTTTTGTTTTTCTTTAATAACTTCCACAATATTAAAGATAGGGAAATCAAACTTGGTACACATAGTTAGGTTGTGAGGGTGCATCTTTGCTATGGTTCAGAGTTGAACTGAGGCGCGCCAGTGGCGTGCGGTGTGGTCACGTCAACATAAGTTTAAGGAAAAAAGTATGTGCACAAATTTTTTTTCGCAATTCTGATCAGATTTTCATAATTTACGGTTAGTTTTCTAAAAAAACTTGCTCATGTAAAATTTTGACTGAGGCATTAGATTTCGAGATATTTGCGTCTGAACAAAACGATGCACCAAAAACACAATTAATTAATTAAAATAGCCCTTTCAAAATTAAACATGTCAAATTCATTAATCTTTTGATTTCACGGCCAACTTTGGAAAAAAATTATTTTTCAATATCTTTTAATTGACATTTTAATATTTTTGAAAGAATTTAATTTTTCGGCCATTTTGAAATAAAATGTCATTGTGTGACATATCATTGTACTGTAAATTTTATAACGAATAAGATACATTACAAAAACAGGTAGAGTTGTATTTAAAATAAGAAAGTTAATATCACTTCCGGCTAAATCGGAAGTAAGAAATAAAGCCACCCAGTGTCAAAAGTTGCGCATGTAGATGTTATACCTCACCTGTAAATTTCAAATTAATCGGTTTAATAACAAAGAAGTTATAGAGTGTAACCTCATCTCGTGGTCACACGGTATTTAAAATTTACGTACAGTAACTGAGGTTCCTATAAATTAGGAAAAGTTGTAAAATTAAAAAAAAAGAAAATATAGAAATATATGTCTGTTCAATGTGTGACTTACTTAAAGACGTCTCCGCTGTCTCCAACACCATTGAGATTCGGCCTGGGAGGTGTCGGGTTTCTGCTGGGCACTGGATTGCCATTTACTGGTTTATTCGTACTCGGTTTACTGCAAACAAAACGAAACATTGGCAAATCGATAAGATTACAAACAGCAACAATGGTCAATTGAAATAGAATTTATATATTTTGTTTACCAGTTTTATTATTTACATGATGTTTGACAAACCAGTACAAAGACTATATGATTCAAAACTATAATAAAGTATCTAAAGTAGAAACTTTTCTAATAAGCAGTCCAAATTTGGTGATTTTTTAAATGGAAATCAGAGTAGAGATTCAGATTTTTATATTTTTTATTATTTCCCATCGGTACACAATGGGGTTCAGTAGGGCTTTTGATATACTGTATTAAAAACAATATTGGGACGTCACTGGATATTCGAAACAAAAGACCGGTGTTTTTTTATTTTGAATAATATTTGAATGGAAAGAGATGCCCTGGAAAATGATTGCACAACAGCGAACTAATTTTGCGTGTGTGCAATATTTAAGCAATGTTTTTTGTTTTGTCCCATGGAACATCCAGATTTCTTTCTTTCCTTGTAAGCAAAGACCAAAATTAATAAAAGTGTATCTCTAGAGTATTCCATGCGAATGTGATAAAATATATGGGTGAGCCATCCGGATATTGCATTGCAAGGTAGATTGAACACAAAAGAAATAAAATGAAAAATCCAAAATTACGGACACGCCTTTGAACATACATTGGGAAGCGGCAACAATGTTAACAAAGCAAGCAAACAGTAAAAAGAGAAAAATTAAAAAATCGGCGACATTGTTTTTAAACGAAGATAAGTGCGTAGCGAATTGTTCTATAGATTATTGTCCAATGTGGGTACCGAAGCCAAAACAAGAATGGCAAATTTAATATCTAATTTGATCAATAATTCTGTGAATGTAGTAGGTACCTATGGACATTCAAATGGTGTAATTTGTTTGAAATTTACACTTTAAAAAGAATTTCAGCATGAAAAATGAAACAACTTGAGTTTCCCAAACGTCTGTAAAATATTTTTATTTATATTTTGTCAAAAAAACCAACCTTTAACTGCTCCACAGATACTATAGAAGTTATTTTTTCAAAAATCCATATATTTTTTTAGATTACCTGGGTTTAAAAACAATCAAGACAAAAAAGAATACGACAAATAAATCTTAAAATATCAAGTTAGTAAAATATATTTGACAAAAAATTTGCTAGAAAAATTAAACCTAGTTTTTAAGTTTTAGTAAATACTAAAATTGTTCCCCTTATGTTAAATATACGCTTGCAAATGACAGAAGTCTAATAAATAATAAATAAATAAAAAATAGGCTAATATTTGCTATTGTTATACGTATTTCTGTCAGGTTCTTCATTAGGAAGCTTTCAAATAACTAAAAAAAAAATACATAATATATTTGTGGATTTTATTAAAATCTACTAAAAAGCCAAAAATTACACTTCAGGCTTTCGATTTCAGTTGATAACATCGCGAGTGACTGTCCGAGAAGAATTCCCCCTCTGAAGAGGGGACTTGCAATGATGAACCTAGTCATAGCGTTAAACACTGCGTATCACATCGGATAACAGTACACTTGGAATCATATGACTAAAAATAAAAGCGTGGGGCATAAATAACAGTTATGCGAAAAATAATGGTAATTTACTCCCTCGCTTTTCTTTTCATTCAATTATTTTCTCCTCTTTAGTACATTTTAACAAAAGCTTGCCATTGTTTTTTTATATATATGAATTATTATCCTTTTCAGTTTTCCAGAAGTTTGTAATATTCATTACATTAAATTAAAATATTACCGTAGTCATTGAGTAAATAATATAAAGAGGCGAAACCGTCAAGGGGCCGAGATTTTAGTGTTGTATTTTTTTGCCAATAACTACAGAATTATCTACAATATTTAGGGCTATGCAACCGATTTACAAATACCTTCCCATAGCACTAAAAATTGATAACAATACTGAGGCTATTGGCAAAAAAATACTGCATATACATATAGTGTGTGTAAAGATTCAAGTCGATAGAATATTGTAGACGTAAGTCAAAATGAAATTGCTACCATTCTGGATTTGATCATATTCGTAGCTAGGAGATTTTGAGCGAAATCGCCTTTATGTGGAAAAATTGTCCGCCATTTTGAGACCGACATTTTGAACTTTTGAGTGTTAATTTGTTTGTTCTTGCATTGCCACCGAGAATTCATAAGCATGCAAAATTAGATACTTACCGGTAAGTGGGTAAAAATTAAATTGTAAGATTTGATCATACGAGTAATAAGTGAAGTTAAATAAAACGCATACAATTTTTTTTGCGCTTTCTTGACATTTATTGTATTATATTTAAAGGGTCGTATTTAACAGCCTATCAAATCTAATGAAAATATGCACACAAAAAAATACTTTCGTTTCCCAAAAATATTAAATGTTCACCAAATCTTAGAACAATCTTAAAGTGATAACAGATACTGTCTTCTCGTCATTTTCTTATATTATTTACCAATAAAAAAACTTTTTTATTCTCAAAAATAATGAATGTTCACCAAACATAAGACTATATATTTTTAAAACAGGTTATTTCTTATGATATTTGGAAATGAAATTAATAAAACTAACTAAAGTAACTAAAAACTAACTAAACTAACTAAAAGTTAATAACATAAAACAATGAAAACTAAACTTTTAATTATTATTGTGTTAAAGTTTTTAGTTATTAATTATATAAGGGGATTAACAAGCCTTTAATCTACGAGAAAAATATGACTCTCGGCTGCGCCTCGAGTGCACATTTTTTCGAGTGGATTGAAGGCTGTTAAACCCCGAATGTAATTAATTCAACGTTTTATCCACGACCACGGCCAAATTAGGAGCGAAAATGCAGGTGAAAAATTCTGATTTTGAAAAACGTCAGATTTGACAAGTTTATTTTGGCTAAGAAATCTTTTGATTTTGAGCAAAAAATAGAAGAGTGATATTATGAATTCCAATCCAGTAGTGTATTATAGGGCCTTTAATCCACGGAAAACAGACATATTAAACCTTCCTAATATAGTGGTCGTGGATAAATTATATTAATCATGACATAAAAATCAGTCAATCTTTTTTTGACAGTGTTTAAAATAATTGAAAAAGGAAATATTTATTTTGGCAAGTCGCGTAAATTTGGAGAACATTTAGTAAAATTTGTAGAACCTTAGTATTTAAAATACAAGCAATAGTAAAACAATAGGAACAGATGTTATTTGAGTGACACAAATTCCATTTTTCGAACTATCATTATTTGGTATCGCACAAGTATTTTTGGTATTCATTATCTTTTTTTGGAGTACAGTGCTAGGGGTTCAGAGTTTAATTTAGTAACCATTATATTTATACCCACTTTTAAATACCAACTTTATAGAGAGTGCAGAACATCAACAGACGCAATTTAATTTTATTCAAATTATTTAAGTTTACATATTGTTAAAAATTCTGTAAATAGAAAAAGATATAAAAATTTGTAAACACCAAAATTGTTTACCTTCCAGCTACCAGCTACGTACTTTTATTTCAGTTATATTAAAAACCAGTGTGCACTACAACTGTTTTATAGTTATTTATGTCATAGACTTTTACATTTTCAAAGTTTCTTTAACATTTTTGTTGAGGAATCTTTACAATAAATTGTAATTTTCTTATAATAAATAAATTGAACTTTTGTCCAATTTGTCACCTACTAAAATTCGCGTACATTGATAACTGTGGACACAAAAAACTTGGCAGTTTGAAATTCCCTCAAAATTTCTCAAAAACTTTTGTTTATTATTGTTACAAAAACTTGATTTGGAGTTGGTCAATTCTAATAGGTACTGATTTGCTTCGACGCGGAATTAAGAAACGTGCGTTATTCATTTTAAATTCCTTCGTCGCGCTAAACTATCTGCGACGAATTAAACCTATTATTACCTGCACTTCCCATGCAAACTGCAACCACTTTTGTCCATGTACGTCACAACCCTGTTCAGTCCATACTTCTCAATCCTTGCTTGCACCGGAGGTTTCAAATATTTATTATAATACATACTCCCCGAAGTCCCGCAATGTTCCACGCATAAAATTCACAGATCCCGAGTTCGTTCACCACACTTGGCACCAATAACACTGGATGCACTGTCGGCCTCATCTGCATAAGCGGCAAAAAGGCCACAAATGCTTAAGTGTTATGATGTGAGTAATTCAAACATTGTAAATTTGTTATGTGTTTAGTCACGCCCTCAAACACGGCACTTAAAAGATGACTGCGCCTACCAGACTGAACCTAATCGAATTTTTCCAATTAGTGCAACCAATTGAGTTTTTAAGTCTATACGAAGTGCTCTATTAAATTGACAGGCACAACGGCTAATATGTTCTATTTCTCCTGCAAGCGCAATAAGAACTGATGTTATTCAAGTACAGTCGTCGCCATATGAATAGAAATATATAAAGCGTTTCAAAAATTCGAGGTACAAATTCAGGAACATATTCCTTGAGAATTAATTTAAAAAACTTGCTATGGGGAAAGGAAATGGGGAAGGGCTTAACTATTTGTGTTCAGTAAATCGAGTTTAGCCATATCAGTAACTTGCTTTTTGATGTGCCTCCAAGTTCGTCAATTTCACATTTGGCTATTCCACAATTTCAAAAGTAAATAAGGATATTTTTATTGATATTAGACACAGAAGTAACATCTCAGGTGCCACCCTGACTTATTTACGATCGACGCGATCCATCGCTTTTAGTCAACTTATTATTTATTTTTGTTAACACAAATAATAACTGTCTTTGCTTATAGTAGCCTTCGACCAAAATTTCGGGATATCACGACACGGATAATTTCATGAAAAATGTTTAGTTCGAGTAATTGTGTGAGTTTTTTAGGTACTTTGCCGCCTCAAAGGTTTTTTCTGGGCGAGTGTAGGCGCGTGGCGTCGTATTTTATAAGTGTCTTCGTGTCGGGATAACCTTTTAGGCTATATTCATAGCGATCCTTCGACTATTAAGAAAGCCATTAACGTGTCAATATTCCCGTGTCGGAGGACTGTGAAAAATTTGTGAGATTAGAAAGAGATGAGAGAATAATGACCGCTACAGGAAATTTGTAAATTTTAACCCAACTTCAAAATTTTCGTCAAAACGTCAGAATCCACTTTTTCGTTCGCTCCTACCGCGTCGAAAATCGCAGCGAGACCGTGCGATTACGATGTAGTTCTAAGTTGAATCCTCTACCTTTAGTCGGGTAAGGAAATTTGGAACCTCGAAAAAATTCCGAACTTTCTGAAATTTTCAGGAAATGTCACGCGCGCGTGACGTATATAAAATGTACCTCTTATATACTTACTAGTCGGGTAACGAAATAAAGTATAGCCCATAGAATCTCCAAAAAATTCCGAATTTTCAGGAAATGTTTTTTATTAGTAGTATAATGTTGTACTGAAAGTCCTTATATACTTATATCCCTATGGAATTTCAGTCACCTCAGTGAAAAAATGACGGAAAAGAGAATTTCAAATTATTTTTTTTAAAAAAAGAAAGTTTTCAAACAAAAGCCTTAGGATTTAAAGATTTAAGGAACTAAATTAATACAAAATGGTGTAGTATCGTTTTCATTCATCCATTCATAATTTTAAGTACCGAATAGAACGTAAGGCTATAAGGACTTATTTCCATAATGGATAGTATATTTTCTTTAAACTCCAATTGTCTGCACTAAATAAATAGTATTTTTCAAATGTACTAATTTTTTCAGTTCAGCTTACAACACAATTTTTTTTAAAACCGAATTTATTCTCAGTTCTAAACCTCAAAGATTTCTGATCCAACTCTGGTATGGGTGATCATTTATATTTTTACACCTCCCCTTAACTTTGTTATTTTTGGAAAAAGAAAAAAAGTGTAAAGACAAAGGTTTTGGTTATTTGTACGTAGATTTTAAATACGATATCAGAAAAACAATTCAGTAACGCCAAAAAAAGTTATAATACAAACTTGTGCTCTTTGTTTGATAACATGCTGTACGTTTTTGCGGAATATGAAAGAGCATGAAAATAGCTTTTCAAAAATATATATCACTGTTTTATCTTTTGCGGGTTTTTGAACTATTTACATACATACATACGGCGTGTTACTATAAAAAAAATACAAGTTTGTATTATAAGTGTTTTTAGCGTTACTCAATTGTTTTTCTGATATCGTATTTAAAATCTACGCAAAAATAACTAAAACTTCTGACTATACACTTTTTTCTTTTTCCAAAAGTAACAAAGTTAAGGGGGGTGTAAAAATATAAATGATCACCCTGCACCTCAGATGTAGCAGCACTATACTGCTGCACTGTAGTTTGATGTGTGTACTCTTTCCTACATTTTGTATGTAGCAGCATGAGATGTAGTATTTAAATACTTCTTAACAGTAACGATGTCCGATGTCCCCTACTGTTAATAAGTTGGTACAAAATATGCACAAACGGTCTTCCATGTTTTAAACAAGCAGATCCAATTAATATTAGATGTAAAAAATTAGAACGAAATTCCAAAAAACTAAACAAATAATCAAGAAGAAATCCCAAACTATAACACTATCAAATAATATTAACCAAAAACAGATCTTATTAATATTAGATGTAAAAAGAATAAAAGGAATCTCTAGAAAAAAAAATAATTAGAAAGAAAACTAAATAACACTAGATCAAATTTCAACCAAGAAGTTTTCCCTAAAAAGGAAAATTTTGTTAATTATTATTTTACTAACACTATATTATAAATATAGAACATGTCGCCGGATTCAGTTTACAAGAGAAAAAATTTTTTTATTTTTGATTACGAAACATTTGATTCTTCATAAAAAAACACAGAGTAAAATATGCTGATTTTTAGTTTTGTACAAGAATGTCAAAGAAATAAAAAAGATTCTGATTGTTTTAAAACTACCATATCCGCGATTAAAACGCCGACGGATATTTTTTTTTAATTTTCACTTAAAAATAGTGATCCATAATTTAGTGGGAATTTAAAATTTGTATACTTTTAATATTCAATTGTTAACATGATGACTCGACATTTTGACAAACGGTTCTGACACTGAAATTAAAATAATTACCCTATATGGATCACCATTTTAAAGTGTTAATTAAAAAAACTGTCCGTCGACGTTTCCATCATGTATTTGGTGGTTTTAAAACAAACAAAATACTGTATTCCTTTGACATTTTTGCATAAAACTAAACAGGGTACTTATTTTATTCTTGTATTATTTTCACATTGTTGATTCTTAATAATATAACATTTCATGTACAGGGTATATGAAATGTTATTTTTATCAGTGGCATTTTTATTTAACTGCAGAAAAACTTTTTATGAAGAATCAAATTTTTATTTTTTGATTATTTGCTGCGTTAATGTATACATAGTTAAATACTGACAAGTATATTTCGTAATATCAAAAATAAAGAAATTTTCCCTCTTGTAAACTCAATCCGGGGACATACTGTATATTCAATATAAAATATTAGTAGGACTAATAATCAGAATATAAATAAAACTATCTCGAATCAAGTTTGGAAATTGTCAACGTAAACACTCTGACCTAGCCGTAAACTGCATAGGTATAAAGTTAAACTCGCGCGCTCTTTATCTTTAAAAATCCATTACTCCGTTAATGTTTGAACAATCGCAAATCTGAAAAAACTTCATTGTTCAGAATTGTTTTCTCTACAAATTTCATCTGAGATATTTTTCAAAATTATTTTTAATTTTCAAGCAAATTGAGGGAAATTGCTGAGGGAGAGCTAATGTCTAAATATTTTTCAATATAAAGTATGTTAATGGTTATTTTTAAAAATGAATAAAAATGTCGTCTTATGCTATGGTATTATGTGGTTATTTTCTTTTTTGAATTTTCAAAATTTATTGAAAAACAAGTGAGATAATAAATATTTTCTATTGTTATGCTTGATCACCATTTTTACAATATGGCGGTTAACGCACAAGGTGGATTTTTAGGGACTTTTAGCATTATACTACTAATAAAGAACATTTCCTGAAAATTTCAGAAAGTTCGGAATTTTTTCGAGGTTCTTATGGGCTATGCTTATTTCCTTACCCGTCTACTTGGATTTCTTACCAGAACGGCGGCTCGGCGGTGATTATTCGTTTGGAAATAGCGTTTAAAGATTTCGTGTTTCGCATTTTTTTCAATTTTTCAAATTTTTCCACACAAGCGTCCGGGCCGAGCATAACTCGCGCCTTCTTCAAAATGGACAGGCGCGGCGGTGTATTTTTTTTGAAAACTAGATATAATTTAGAAAAACCTGGCGTAAACGTTTTCGATTTTGCCTCCTAAGGAAGCTATGAATTTTTGGAAAGAGGCCATTTTGTCGGATTTTAACGATTTTTCAAACATGTACCCTTTAGAAACGCGCCACAGCCTTTCCCTTTGGATCCAAAGGATCTGGATCCGGACGGCGGGCAAGAAGTAAAAATGAAAAACTCTTTTTTTTAGGTCCATATCCGATATTAGCCGATATGAATTTTTTAAAAAGGTCGATTTTGCCGAAAAACTGTACTTTTCCGGGTGCCCTTGCTCCCCTCCCCGGAGGCTTTTTTCGACCGAACTTTCAGGAGAGCTAGGACCAACCTTCCTCTCGGATCCCTGAATATTTCGTTGCTTAATATCCAGCCGCGGCCGAGCTCGGATAATCGAATAACTATTTTGACCAATTTTTTTTACATCTTCTATAATTTTTTCCACCCCTTTGGCAAAGAGATAGACGTCAAATTGAATGTCGCGATGAGGTCGAAAATCCTGGTCTAGGGCTCTCCTACTGATTTGCATTAACCATTTACTTTTGTCTCAATATACTCCATTTTAAAATGGTGGCGTGGCCAACTCTGTATATTAAAGAGTATAAGATATTTAGTTTCATATCGAGTAGATACATATTTGTTTTTAGTTCTTTAGTTTTGATTTAAAAAGTATAAAAGATCTATCTGAACATTTCAAACTTCTGAAGCACCGAAAAATTTGCAGTCTGTTTACACAGTGCAGTTTGCGTCACATTCGTCGTTTTGCACGCGGGCCGTATGGGGGTTTTCATTTCATATAGGCATATCGATAATATTTAAGTACATATCTAAATATGCCAATTACATATTTAGTTACATATTTATAGACTGAAATTATATTTCAACACGTTGCATTACAGAATTAGTACAGCTGATAACGGATGATGGGCCTCATTTAAATTTAATATAGATTCAAGTAAATAAGATAAGAAACTTCCATGAAAACCATTATAAAATATTAATATACAGAATTCTGGCGTCACTCTGGACTGTATTTGTTATATAATCCTCTTAAATATAAAAAATCTAGATTGCAAACTCAATTCGCCGAACAAACCACGATAGCTTGATGTGGTAAACAAATAAAGATATTAGGTATAATCATACAAAGACATTTTATTAACTGTGAAATTTTGCGTAAATGACCTAACCCGGATGTCGCTTAGTTTAGTTATTACAAAATAATTCAAAACAAAAAAAATAATAAACATTATGTGGGTGAATCATCTAGACCACTTAATGTACGATTGGGCGAGCACAAAAGTTATATTAGAAAAGGTGATATTGAAAAATCTAAAATTTGTGAACATGCTTGGGAAAACGATCGCAG
This sequence comes from Rhagium mordax, assembly GCA_963680705.1. NCBI lineage: Eukaryota > Metazoa > Arthropoda > Insecta > Coleoptera > Cerambycidae > Rhagium > Rhagium mordax. The sequence goes on from OY796656.1 coordinate 12,111,263, forward strand.
GATAAAATGGGATTGACCAAAGAAGCAGACAACAAAAAAGAAAAATCAAAGAATCTGCAATAATTTTACTTAATGAAGATAAATGCGTATCAAATTGTTCGGTAGAATTTTGTTCAACTTGGTTACCAATGTTGAGAGAAGAACTCAATAAAATTAATATTATTTAGTATATTTTTCAACATTTCTATGGTAAGTATCTATGGAAATGATATAAACAATTTTTATTTTATGCCGTGTTATTCTACACGTTACATAAAAATCTAAAGCCTACACTTTGAAAAAGGAAACGGATATAGTCTCCGAAACGTCAGCGCCGTGTTTTTGTATTAATTTAATTCCTATGAGTTGTCAAAAAACACCCTCTAACTGATCCTCTGACATTACGTCAAAGGCGTAGAGGTTATTTTCCAGTTTTAAACTGGTTAATTTGAATATTTTTTAGGTAAATCGAAATTTTTTTGGATAGGAATCTCAAGGAATGTGGTAATAAATCCCAAAAAAGAAAAGGAAGAGAAATAAAAAAAATTTTGTTAGGAGTAGGAAATCAAAATCCCCATAATATCCAATCAAACTATACCTTATACCAGGACATTCTAGGGAAGTTCCGTAACAGATGGATACTCGATTTTCTTCTTTCACGCGACTACGAAGGCAGGCAAAGAAATAGAATTTTTTTCTCAAAATTAAACCAACTCAATTAAATAGCTATTTATGTAACCAGTTACGAAAGGCTTTATTTTGTGTAACGAGTGGATGTTTGCGGGACGAGCAAAGCGAGTTCCCGCAAAATGACACGAGTTACACAAAATGGTTTTTCGTAACGTGTTACATACAAGATTTTTTCTAATTTTAAACATCTAAAACTAAAATTCTTTAAATAAAATGTTCAAAAGTCATAAAAAATTAAATATTCATGTAATCATAGTTACCTTTGTTTCTGTCATTACGCATTTAATGTTAATGTCAAAAGTGACAAATGACAAACGTTATTAATTTAGTGCATAATGCAGCACATAATATTATGGCAAATTCAACAAATAAAACTTCTTCAGGAGTTAATTTGACAAATTTTACAAATTATAGTTAATATTTTATAATTAAAAAAATAATAATTCCTATAAACTTGCATCATGTTTTGAATATACATTGTTTCTATTTCTTCTTGAAGGTTCTTTATTTTTCATAACTGGTGACGTAACGAACTTTTCCTAACCAGTTAGGAAAAGTTTTACTTTTCCTAACTGGTGATGAAAAGTAGAACGTTTTAACACTTACGTCAGTTTTGAAAAGTGTAATTTTATATGTCAAAATTAGAAAAAAGAATTTTTATCTCAAAATCTCCCATAAAATCGAACCAAACTATATACCAGGACATTCTAGGGAAGCTCGTTAACAGATGGACACTCGATTTTCTTTTTTCACGCGACTGCTAAGGGCAGGCAAGTAAATAGAATTTTTAACTCAAAATTTAAAAACAACAAATACTTAAAATTAAATTTTAACTCAAAATTTACCCATAAAATCGAACCAAACTATATACCGGGACATTCTTTGATTTCTCGAATTTTTACCTCAAATTTTAAAAACAAGAGCGAAATAGTTATTAACGTCATAAGGCCGATGTAGCAAATATCAGACATGCTCTAAAATTCCATAAACATTAGGCATTATCTAGTATTCTTCTGTTAAGAACCGATCATTTTAACTATTTTTACTCACGTAAGAGAATTTAAAATATACCTAGTCACGAATTTAACAATAAGAGTTTCCAGAGGTTTAATCATCTGCAGCAAGCCGATTTTACACTAACCCAAGCAACAGTTTTGAGAATGCTTCTCCATTGAGTGATTTGCTGCATACTCGTTATTGAAACTTAGCTAACGCATCATATTAATACAGTAAGGACAAACATGACACAAACATTGTATATTTACAAATAAATTAGCTTGAATGGACCAATTAGGAACATAACAGGAGTGGCAACGAGATACTGTCATAAATATAGAAATGATTCCATTAGTAGATGTGAGGAAGAAGACGAAACTTCCCTTCATCTCACATTTGAGGTCATCAAAGAAGGAAGATAGTGGTTCCTCGGGTACACCCCATTAGAATCAAGCAGCAACTTTCACCAAAATCCTGCTATTTCTAATGCAACAAGGTTGTTTACAGAATTATAATTATTGTATGCTAGCAAAAGGGAAGCCTCTGTATTCTTGTATAGTTTGAATTCTCGAAAAGGAAAAATCACAGAAGAGTACAATTCTTGAATTGTTAGTTCTTTTAATGCCCTTTTAGTTAGCTTGTTGATGAAATAAGGTCAAAGAAAAAGAGAAGGAAAACTTATGATGTCCTAAACAGCGGGACTTTCTCATTTTTAGTATAGGGCTTAGCTGCGCTAGATACCCACACAGATAGGTACAAGTCATCTTTGTAATCGAATTCGATGTTTGATTTACTCAAAAACTTCTAAGTCTTAGTTTTTGAGAATCTAGCAGTATTACTTACACCTTCAGAAAAGATACAAAAGAAAAGTCTGTTCTACAACAATTTAAACCATCTCCATTTGATATAAATCGTCAATAATGCATCTAGGTTTATACATAAGTAGAAAATGGAATATATTTGTCACTTACACAATGGCTGGTCCATAGAACCAGCATATAATAGGAAATCCAAATTCAGAGGATTTAAATTGTGCATATTATGATTATGATAATAGTGAAAATTATATCTAAATGCCGACATATATGCGCAAATGTCCAATTTGCAGCCTCAAAATTCGTTGAACTTTTAACTGTACTTTGAGTTCCACATGGGCCAGTCCATACATTTGCTGCTCACTGTGTATTACAATAATTTATACTTTTCGTTATTTACAGATCGCGTGACTTTAAAAAATATGAGTATGATCTCGTGACTTACATTTCGTTGTTATACTCACGTTTCCCAAATAAATAAGTACAGTAAAACTGTAATATTCATAAAAAAAAAATTTCAACTAATCATATAATTTGATATTATTTTATTGCTACAAGTAGTACTTAGTCAATGATATTCGGATAAGTTAATATGCGAAAGTAAGATATTCTTATATACCGGGTGTAAACGAATAGTGGGCCACCCCTATAACTTCCTCCTTTTAAAGATATCGATTTATATCGAAGTTCAATTAAATTTTGATCAACCCTGTATATTTGTGTTAATATTTTATAGTATGCAACAAGAATGAGCCAGAGGCCCATTCTGATTTACACAAATATACAGGGCTGATCAAAATTTAATTGAACTTTGATATAAATCATAAATTTCTTAAGAAAAATTGTCATTCCTGCCGGTAACGACTACACATTACGGAACTTTTGGTACCGTTTAACCCCTACTAAATAGAGCTTTGTGAATATCCGGGTGGCCCATATCATAATATTTAAAAAAAGAGTTATTTTGAAAAATTTGATTTTAATGAGTTTAGAGCACCTTGTATAATGTATTATTGGACATATTGATGTTTTCGTATTTTTTATATGAATTACATTGGCACAAAAATAGTTTTAACATATTCGCAGCCATCTAGATTGACAACTAATATTCGAATTATTTTTCGTGCAACCCTGTATAAATTGTTCAAAATAGTATAAATGTATCCAAAATGTGATCTTTATTTCAAAAATGTAAAAATATACAGGGTGGTGGATTTAGAAAAAGATTATTGGGGCCATTTCCGGTGAAACCGGAAGTGACAAATATGGCGGATAGGTCTCAAAAAGTTGGAAATCTTACCAAATTTCACCAAACAATATCTTATCCCGATATTTTTAAAAACGAGGAAGTTACAGGGGTGGCCCACTATTCGTTTACACCCGGTATACAACAGTAAAGAAACACAAAAAAACATTTCTAGGTATCTGCATTTAAATTGATTTTTTTTATTATAATTAAAGACATTGAAAAGGTTCATATAAAAGTTTTAAGTTGAAATCTTTCTTTTATATTACAGTATAACGTATAATCCACAGGGTGGCCATTAGGTACCTCTATCTATCTCATTGTATGAGTAATTTTTTTATTTTCAAAGCTAGAGTCGGTCAAATAGGCAAAATTATATTATAAGAGCTAATCATTATTATTTTGAAATTTGTTGAATTATCCGGAGCGAAAGCTGAAAATGGTAAATTTTTTGAATTTTAAATGACTTCGGATCGGTTAACCCTAGAAGTAACAATCATTATCAATAGATATTTTTACGTATAGACATCAATAAACCTGTTATCCCTTCGATAGCTAACACGATTTCTGACATACAATAAATATTGGCATGAATTAAGTCGCTTTTGGCATTAAGTCTGTTTCATTTCCAGTTTGGAAAAAATGTTTTTTAATATTGTCCCACACGTTGGGAGGTTTAAATTAATTTAAGAAATTTTATTTTTGGGGTTTCTACTGATCACAATTACTGTCTAAACGTATATGGAAACAATATTTGACTATTGAATTGCGTTGTACAATGTTTGCACAATTTTAATTCACTATGGACTCATAAAAAAAGCATAAGTATTTTTATTTGATTTTAAAGATATGTGTTTTGATTATCTTGAGATGATGCAATATTCCATTTAATTTTAATAAATCCCTAAGTAAACAAGTAAGCTTAAAAATAAATTGATTTATTACATGGACTTCTAAAATATAGGATGGTAAATAAAACAATGCAAATTTTAACAAATTTTCAATCAATTTTTCTCTTTTTTTTCAGGATTTTATGAAAGGCAGTGGCTCAATTGAAAAAACAATTTTAGGGGTTGTTGAATAGAAGTCGTGGTTTTGAAAAAATTTGAGTGTAATAAAAAACTTCACATTCTGATATCATCATTGCGATTCAATTTATTGTTAGTACAAAATTCTTGTAATTTAGTAGTTAGTATGCCCCACCATTAGGCAAGTAATACGCGTTAGAGGTGACAAACATAATATTAATTTTAATTTTATTAACTGTTATATCGTTGTTTTTCTTTTTGCATTATCGTAAGCATACTTTTTTCTCACCCTGTATAAAATCTTTCCTAAAACAAGAAAAATCACAAAAACTTTGTACTAACAATAAATTGAAAAATCATGTTTCGAATAATCGCTATAGAGATACAGGGTGACGAAATCCGATTGTGAAGTTTAAAACTAACTACGACTTTTATTGACAAACACCTAAAATTGTTTTTTACAATTGAGCCACTGCTTCTTATAAAACCCAGAAAAAAACAAAACATTTGTTTGGAAAGAGATGATGGCGCAGTGAAATTTGTTTAAATTTGCATTGTTTTATTTACCACCCTGTGTTTTAGAATTAAAGTTCCTACAAACTAAAACACAACGAACTATTCTTAGACCGGACAATAGGCCCTAATATGCTTCAAATCGCGTTCAATTATCTTTCATATTTTCTGAGATATAAACGTCAAAATGTTTTCCTCAACTGCTTGTTTTTTAGAAAATCTTCCGTTTACATATTTTAAAAATTATATTTAGTTTCGCCAACGTCTAAAAGGTGTATTTTTATTAAAATGTGCCTGTTCTATTTTCCCAGAATTAATTAAACTCTCTTTTTGGTTAGGATGAAACAAGTTACACCTTCTAAATATACGCCCGCGCCCGTAGTAAACCAGCTCGTTGACTTGGTCCAACAACATCTTATTTCTTGTTTGTCGATACAGTAATCGTTACATAAATTTTGGTATCCGTAGCTTTGCACTCACAAAGACAAATGATCTTAAAACAGTTGAACATCAGTATCCGCTACTGTTTCACATGTACGCAGCTGCAACACATATTTTACAAAACTTCTGCGGCACATCCGTTATTTCTCCTCAACACTTCGACAAACATCCTTCAACTGAGTTCTCACATTTCTAAACATTTTTGCACATATACTTCGTATAACTAATTCAAACGGAGAACTTTCGCTTTGAGGCCATCACGAAACCGATGCAATGTCAACAAGTTAATCACGCAAAGTAAAAAAAAAACACTCCGCTTTACACATTGCACGCGTCATACTCCCACAACGCAAATGCAACACCGACTAAATGGTCAAAACGCAGTGTGTATATTCCCATATCCTCTATATTCATTAGCATACGAATATTACTCGTCACAACAAACGTTATTACCATCCTAATTAGATTTCCGTATGTCATGCGCTAGCAAGTTGGAGATCGCGGTATGCTAAATCACAGTTTATTGTCTGTGGCAATGTGGAAACCGCTGGTGGACGTGCGTCATGCCTTTTTTATTTCGGAATATGACAGGTTAACAACTATAAACGGTTTAATAATTTACTGCCTTAAAGATCGCATGTAAATTGTTGCGTAACTATCACGAAATGTTTTCAGACATACGGATAGGTAGAAGAGGAAAAACTGAATGAGATTGGTGAGTGTGGTTGATATATAACTCCTTTACTCTTGTAAGTTTATTAAGAAAGTGGACACCAATGAATATCGACGATCCCAGAATTAGGTACTGTAACGAAGTGATTTTTTCCAATCAAAGAAAGTTCATTTTTGCTTTAAATATTACCGTCACTTGGGTACACCCTGCCGCTGTTTTTAGTAATTAAGTTCTGTTCTAGTTAAGTTATTAATAAGTTGTTAGAAAGTCCGCTGGTAAACAAGCAGTCAAGTAATTAATTGATTAATTTTCGACAATCCTCCGTATAAACAAAATCCGAGAATTATTATAAATAATGGTCGAGTCGGAAATAAAAATCATTCGTTACTAAAAATGTTAATCCTTGCCCGCTTCTTTTTGCAATATAGTATAGACATTGCAAGTAGCTCATTTCCGGTTATAGACGTTTTGAAATGATGCGCCTAAGTGCATAATCCGCTGGACCTCTGCAAGTTACGCCGGGTTGTGCATCCGAATCCTTCGTTTCAAGTCGGTGACCGCCCCTCTACCACGCGACCTAGATACGTCATAAAGGTTACAAAAGAATGAAGAACGCTCATTCCTCACTTATTCCGAGAAAGTCGGCAGCAGTCCAGGTTCAGTCCGAGATAGTCCGCAGCATCAGATCCGATTTACCGCCAGCAATTGAAGATCAATCCCAAGCCGTCGATATTTCCGTACCGCCGTTCCGAGTTGAATAGTAAATTTAGTTTGATAGAAAATTATTTGAAAATAATTTTGGTCCGTTTGCTTGTCGTACACAGTAATTCATTAATCCAACGTATCCGAAAATTCCGCCGTAAAATCGCGTAAAGATTCTTGATTGCCAGCTTGCTTGATTTTTAATCATTTTAAAATAGTTTTATACACACTCGACTGTACAGTCGTGGAGGTTTTAGAGTAAACTAATTTGTTCATTATTACTGCTGAATAAATACGTTACTTTAAAAAGATGAAATTCACGAGTTATTATTCCTGTCATTTATTTCTGATTAACCCGTTTGAGCAGCATGATCGAAATCCATTAGATAGATCTCCAGCTCCGACCCCTGGCTATTCCGTATCTCCGCTGTCTCGCTATTCAGGGTTGTTCTCCCAATAGGAGAGCCAAAAAGTGTAGTTCTTTGCACTTAAAAATTAAAGGACTGGCGCCCGAGATTTCCGTATAAAAAGATTACGTAAGTATCTTGACTAAAAGCACCGTAATAAATACATTACACCATTACAGTACGAGAAACATGTTTTTTCACTCAACGGTAGGTACTAGATATATTTTGAACGTGAAATCGAGGATCTTGTACTCTTGATGATTGTCAGTATTCCTCTATTTGATTCTGGCCTATAACAGTAGCTTTCTCAAAGTTCGTATTGGAGAAGGCGTGGATCTGTTAGCTCTTCTAATAGCTTTCTTCTACCTCAAACCGAGTATAGGAAAAATTAAGATGAAGATATATCTGCAAATTCGGCCAATATAAAACATCCTTTATTTTTGTTATCATTTTGTTATGTCAAATGTAATGAGAAATAATATTTTGGGAGCCGACAATGACAATAGGTTGTTGGCCAAGTTGTATCTGCAAAAAAGTGGATTAAATTGTTCTTCAGTTTGTTTTTGCCCCAATGCCACACCAAATGGATCTAAAAGCTCACCAGAACAAGAAATTAATATGAAAGATGACATCGATGAAATTAATTTAGGTAACAGATTTTCTGTCACTTATAATGAGGTTATAATGTTGAGAAGGAAACTGTAACAGATACGAGATATAGAGGACGAAAAACTTGACGTAGAAGGCGACGAAGAGGAGGAGCCATAATTTTGTATCGTTGGAACATATGAATTAGGCCTATAGGGAATGTCATGTCTAATAAACCTGCCTGATCTATTTCGAAAGTGGTATGGAAATGAGTGATTTGCTATTCATAAGCATATCGGGTTAAACTTTATCATACGTAAAAGCAATTGCTCATTCAAGACCAAAGACCTTGTTCATAGATAATTTCCTAATCTACATATTTAATATAAATTATTCTAGTCTGACCAATATAAACCGGGATATTTATGAAATACTGATTTCTGACCTGGCCGCAAAATTGGAGATTTCTCATATTTTATTTATAACGAAGGTGCGTACAAGAATTCAGCTGGCTCGGAACTTTTCCTAGAGATTGTACCTGTTCTTTGTCTAAAATTACTGGATTATAGAAACTAAGATATGCTTGTGACCATGTGCTCTCGTCATTTCAAATGCAAAGTCAGCTACGATGCAATACTGAATTAAAAATAATAAAAAAATCACAATAGGCACTTCTTAGGAAAATATCGAATAGAAATTATATTAAAAAAAATTCCAAAATACGTCTAATGCAGACTTCGTTTCGAAAAGCATGCTGTGACTCTTTTGTTTCTAAAACATTGTTAATATAACTATCAAAGCGTTACCAAGTCAGTTTCTTATTGTTATTTTTTTTGTTCTTTTCTGTAGTCATATTGATTCAAAGCGATTTCATTAGAATTTGATAAAAAATTTGTAAAATAGTGTTACACGTGTTTTCACCTCTTAGTAAACACCTCAAGCGAGGATTCAATAATTGCAACAAGATTGACACTAAACCACTAATTTATTAACTCATTAATTAATGACAATAAATAGTCACTTAAACTATAACACCACTTGTCACTACTTCTTTTCTGTTCCGTTTAGTTCACTCTCCAATATTCAACTAATTCTATGGTCTATTCTGGCTTTTATATACCATCACACATGCCTTCTAGAATAATCCATGTGTTTCTTTCTAGATCATTCCAAAATTTTATACAAACTGACTCCATCTATTGAATGACTGTTGAACAACCACATTAGGAACCTATTATGAGAGGACATGCTACAGACTTCTGTAAAGTAAATTCATCACAATAGGCATGGTTGACTTCTAGCTCTAGTATATGTCTTCCTTTTCTCAAGTTTGAAATGGCCTCATGAAATGTTCTTACTTGCTTAGCTTAGTTGCAAAATGGTATTTGAGAGGCGAGCAGTGGTCCCTCTCAATCTACCTACTACAGCTGAAGTAGGCAGATTAATACCTTAAAGACCAACCACGAAGAAATAGGTAATTAAATGTACTGGAAATGGTGATTTTCTAAATGCGACGATACGGCGAGTGAAACCCCATTGACAGCTCTTCTCAAGGTGACATAGTTATTTTTATCGATGATATCATTCTGGTATTAGGTTTGAAAATGTAAGAACCGGCGCCGTGTTGATTGTTATCAGTAATGTTGTTTTCAATGTATTATTGTATTTTGTAACTGATTTTGTCTCCAATGGTTTTAACGTCTTCAAACTTTTCCTGGTGTTCCGACATTAGAATAAGTTTCTCACAAAAAGCGATTATACACTTTTCCCATCAATGATATCTTTCAAATGATGCGTCACGCGCCATGTTACTCCACCCAAAAATCGTATAGATAATGAATTATTTTAATCAAAAACAATATCATACGTAATACATAAGTACATAAAAAGATTAACACCTAAGTATAGATAAAGCCCAATTATAAAAGCTCTGTTTTCTGTTTACCGCTGTAGTTTTCTCCAATAGTTGAGTAATCGATAACACACAACATGACGTTAATTTTTAAAATTTGTGTCGCTGTAACCTTTATATTATTTAATTTAGGTAAGTAATTGATTTTGCTATTTTATTTAAGAAGTGACTTCTTAAATGTATTTTATTGTTAAAATTTAACAAAATTCTTTTCTAAATATGAATTTTATTCATAATAACTTAGCAAACTAAAAATACCGACAAATACTTGATTTCTTACTAAATCTTACTAAATAGAGACAAATCAGTTCGGGAATAAATTATAGTATTCGAACTACGTATAAATTTACAAATAAACATCTTTAAATCTGGTAACGTGTAACCCATTTTGGAACACCTTGCTTAAACATGACTTAGTTGTCTGAATTTTTTTCCACTATTTAACGACCAGGACACACGAACACCAGTGCTAGTGTAAATAATGGTAGCCTCAATATGAATAATTTACCGAACCTCCATAGTGCCGTGAGGTAAGAACCTTTAACGTGCACCACATCGCAGATAAGCGGAGTCTACGTTTTATCCGTTGCTATAGATGACTACACGAGCAGGTCTGCCTGTGGGCCATACACTTTGCACCCTGACTAACGAATACATTTTCTCTGCTAAATGCGTAAAATGTTTTACCAATCAAATATTCTCGTATGATTTTAAGAGAACTGCACCACCAACAAGTGTAACTTTTTAAAAACCAAGTAAAAAAAATCCTAAGTGAAGATATTTTAAAGTAAAAGTCATTAGTTCGAAAACGCTGTATGACACCAACTTAGAAAAGCTTTATACTTATAAATGTTATCTTTTTAATTTTAGATTATAGTTATGGAGAACCTCGAGTGTGCTATTACTGCGACACCCTACCCAATGATAAATCTTGTGACGACCCAGTAAATACGACGGCAATTGACGTCATGGACTGTCAGTACATTAGTATGAATAGTAAATCATCAAAAACATTCAATTTAGGATATTCTGACCAATTAGATAGGGCAGATGTTCCGCACGTATGTTTGACAGTCTCAGGAAAGATAAGTAAGTAATGTAATGTAAATCAATTAATTCTTTGACTTATTTACTGTAGCGTCTTAAATAAAAAAACGCATTTGGCAGAATATTATTTTTGTAATTCAAAAATAAAATATTTTGCCAAATCGCCCTGTATATATCTTAAAAAGTTTTCAAGTTAATTCAGTATTCAGACTTACTTTTTTGATTTCAGTAAGGTCTAAAACAAAGTTCTGTTAAATATCGATGTGCGTTATTATACAGTGTTATTGATAATTCGATGCATTCCTTTAGAACTGTGATAGTGCAATATTTTGAAGCACAATGTCTATTATTTAAAAGTCGTTAGTTTTTGAGATATGCTTATCAATTTCTATTTTTTCTCGAAAAAAGTGTTGAAAGTTAATTTTCAAAAATCCACTAAAAATCTAAATAATTAAAATCGTAGAATTCTTAAATACATCTTATAATCTGAGGTTTAAAGTAAAATTTTGTTTCAGATGGCGGTTTTACGACATCGCGAATGTGTGGATTTTCCAAGGTTAACAATACGAATATCTGTACTGTTATAAAGACATCCACAGAAGCGCTATATCCAGGCAATTTGACTGATTTTAAATGCAACACTTGTGGCAGTAATTTGTGCAATTCCAGCACATCTATATATGCCTCTGTTATAACCCTTATAATTACTAGTTTATTTCTATGCATACATTAAATAATAAATACAAAGTACTGTACAATTTAATCAACCGACCTTTGCGCTCACACTGGCTGCATATGCGACAGACATAAAAATATCGGACAAAATTAAGTAAAAGAGCTCATAATTCAATTATGACTGTTGTGGACCTGGACCAAGTGCAGCCTCTTCAAAGATATCATCCGCATATTGCGAAAGAGCAGTCAAATTTGTTGACTTTTTAGGTTCTGGCTGATACGTACATGTACATACTACTTAGAATATTTAGACGTTGACTATGTTCTGTATATTTTAACTCTGAGTGACGCAAACATAAGTCGATTCAACATTTCAGGATTATACATATAAAATAATTATTATTATTGAAAATAATTAGGAACAATTAATGGAAAATTTGAGAGAAAAATATTAAACAGAAGAAATTGGTGTGAAGTCCCAATCATGCTGGAGGCTCTTACACAAATATGTATGCAGTCAATGGAGTCACATTTTTTAAAATCTTTTATGTAATTTATGAGAAAGACTAAACATGATTTTTAATTAACAGTTAATGTTTTTTTCTTTTTAAAACTTAACATGACTTTTGATATAATTTGAACATCGCTATCTGTATATCCATAAGGTAGGGGAAGAATGAAAAAGTGTAAGGTCAAGGAGAGAGGGGAGGGATATAGTAAAGTTTACAAGAGAAGGTAAATAGAAAATTCCAAATATGTAAAACAAAGACAGAACGGGTATGTATCTATGACTGTTAGAAGTGAAGTTAAAATTTAATTAACTACGACCTTTAGAATTAGTAATAGAAGCTTATGAAAACTAACAGGTTGGGCAAATAATAACAAGGGGCGCAACCGAGCAGGTTTCAAAATTTTGGTATTGTGTTCTTCTGCCAATAACTTCAGAATTGTCATCAATATTTAGGGCTATGCAGCCAAATTACAAGTATCCTCTTATAGAACTAAAAACTGATGACAAAAGAAACAAAAGAAGTCTAAAAATTTCGTGGTTCTTGGGCCACAAAAAGTTCGGCCGATGCTTTTCAAAATGAACAACTTGGTTCTTCACTATACAGACAACGCAAAACTTGTTCGATCATAGGAAATACCAGGGGAATTTACAATTCCCAACAGATAGTATTATAAATGCGTATGCGCAAGCGTACTAACGAATTTGACGCTCTAACGTCTTACTGTAACCGTATGTATGTTCATTCTGTTCTAGACCGCATCAAAAGAAATACATGCGTTAGTCACGTGCGCTTAGTTCACAAGAGCCCTTCATGCGTAAAATTCTAGACTAGACGTTGTTTAAAAATGAATTTAAAGAACAAATCACAATAATAACAATACAATAATAACATTACGTAATTATCGCGTCCTTAACAATACCTAATAACTGAAATTAAACAATTCATGAAGTCTAAGAGCAAGTGTAAATATTTTTTTACGCAAATTACGTACGATTGACGGAATTGTAAATTCGTCTGGTATTTCCTATGATCGAACAAGTTTTGCGTTGTCTGTATATACAAGAATAAAAAGAAAAATCGAATACCCGACCTTTTCCGCGGTAAGTTGCACATTGTACATAGCTACTGGGCTAAAGGGACATTTACATATTTACAACACAGTCGTGCCTATAAATATTTCTTACTAACAACTAATATTGCCTTACCTAACTAATGATATAATTTTACAACAAAAACTATCCACCTGATCAAATTGCAAAGCTTCCTGAATCGTCTAGACATCTCCCAATAAAAGTCCATGATCAAGGAACACAGAAACTGAATTCTATTAACAATATTATATCACTTCACAGACACCACAAACAAGTACTGATTTTGCTTCTTGACTGGCACTGAATAATATTTTAATATTACCGCCAATAAATACGCGAATGCATGTGCCCTGCGTTCATTATATCATACGTTAATTAAAATTAAGTCGCTTTGCTTGCTTTCCACCTGAATTCGTTCAATTTCAATCTAGTTCAGTCGCATATCGACTGATAACTTTTATTTGAGAACCTGTAAGAAAATGTAAATAAGCGTTGCACAATAATGAAGGGATCTGGGTATTACGCGCAATTATTTTGGTTTTATAATTTGCGTTACAATTTGAAAGCAAATATTTTAGAAGGTTGTTCACAAATAGTGTAGCTTATGGAAACCAAACGTTTGAAGTAATCAGTCACGTTTGTTCTACTTCGGCTAGTAAGTAAATTTTCCCTAACCACACGCGTTGTTTTATTTTGATTTTGGTGATTTGAAAGTGACTATAAATGAAAAAATATATCTTGCATATACCGAATGACCACAAGATCAAATCTCCAAGTTACTTTTTATTTTTCAAGCTGAAAGTTTTGAAAATTCGAAATTTCGAAGATCTAATGTTTTCCCATATTTTCTGTGGTCTGGGGTTATAGGATACATTTTGCTACCGTTGAACAAACTTATATGAATATACGCTTTCTTCAGGAATTCCACAAGGATGTGTTGGACCATTGTTTATTACCCTGACAATCCAATTTAAGGAGAAACGTATTTTTCTTTAGGCTGAAAAGTCCGGTTACTTTGGCTTTTCGGAGAAAAAGGTTTTGACGCAGGAGTGTGCAGTTTTCTTTTTTCGGCATGGACATTTTTTTCAAAACGCAATAAAATCCATAGGTATATAAATAGTTTTAAACCCTAATAGGTATTGCCACATTGTTTCTACTCCTCCTTTCACTTATATACGAAACGGTTTGAATGATACCGCAATATGCGAACTGGCTTATAATAAAATTCCAATTTTTCTAGCAAATTTTTCAATGATTCATAAAGGAATATGATAATAAGTAGACAAATTGGAAATTTGGGGATAAAGGTTGATTTAGGGATGAGTATTAATCACACGTCATACTAAGGCGACATCCGTATGTCTTGAGATTAAAAATGGCTGTAAAAAAATCTCTACTAAAACTGTTAATTCCAAATAAACATGCAATGAATTTAACTTCGTATGACTAATTTTCATCTTTAAATCAACCTTTATCCATTAATTTGCAATTTGACTACTTCTACTTGTATTTACTTGTGATTCATAGGAAAAAAAAAAATCCGCGCAAATTCCATTTTTACTAAAAAAAAATTGTAACTTTAGTAGGTAAAAGTCACATTGAAATCATTACAGAATATTGCTCAAATCTTCTTTTAAGGAAAAAAAAATGTCGAAACATGGTAGATTTGTGACGATAAGGCTATGTCCGTCTAATTTCGACGAGGTTTCTTATGTACTTTGCGGGCGCAAAGGCTTTTTTTCCGGACGATTTGCGACGCGCAGCGCCGCTTTTTATAGGCGTCGTCTCACTAGGAAAATCTGTTAGGCTATATTTCGTTGCGACCCGTCGAGTCGTAAGGGAGTTATTGACTGTTTCTATCCGCGTGTCGAGGGGGTTGTTGAAAATCTGCGAAATTTGAAAGAGATCGAAGACTAATGGCCGCTGCCGGAAGTTTGCGCGTTTCTAACCCAACTTTCAAATTTTCGTCGACGTTAAAATTGCCGCTTTTCGTTCGCCCCTGCCGCTCCGAAAATCGCAACGCGACCGTGCCGTGCCATTCGCGATGTAGTCTTAAGTTGGACCCTCGAGTGCCGATTTCTTGCCGGAGCGGTGGCCCTGCGACGTATTTTCGTTCGGAAATAGTATTTGAAGTTTTTGTGTTTTGGCAACTTTTTCAAATCTGTCGGAATTTCCAAACACGTCCCCCTTCCGAGCTCGATGACTTTTTTTGTTTTTTCGCCCATCTCCGATATTAGCCGAGATATGAATTTTTTAAAGGTCGAATTTCGAGAAAAACGGCACTTTTCCGGGCGCTCTAGCTCCGTTGTATACAATCTTGTACACGTTGGATTCGTATGCCAATTGTCAAATCATTGTTATTTGTCATACATTTCAAGAAAGAGAAAGTGACATACGCTAATTAATTGTTCAAAAGTTGTTAATTTTTTTAACACTTATTTTAGCGTATGTCAATAATTTAAACACTTTCAAAATGTATGCCACTTTTTTCTAGACATATTTACACAATATCTTAGACGTATAGTCAATTGGCATACACGAACTAACTGTTCCGTGTTATTACGAAAATAATACAATTACAAAGAAGCCCAGCGAACACATAATATTTTGGGAGCCGACAATGACAATAAGTTGTTGGCCTAGTTGTAGCTGCAAAAAAGTGGATTAAATTGTTCTTCAGTTTGTTTTTGCCCCAATGCCACACCAAATGGAGCTAAAAGCTAACCAGAACAAGGAATTAATATGGAAGATGACATCGCTGAAATTAATTTAGGTAACAGATTTTCTGTCACTTATAATGAGATTATAATGTTGAGAAGGAAACTGAAACAGATACGAGATAAAGAGGACGAAAAACTTGACGTAGAAGGCGACGAAGAGAAGGAGCCATAATTTTGTATCGTTGGAACATATGAATTAGGCCTATAGGGAATGTCATGCCTAATAAACGCGCCTGATCTATTTCGAAAGTGGTATGGAAATGTGTGATTTGCTATTCATAAGCATATCAGGTTAAACTTTGTCATACGTAAAGGCAATTGCTCATTCAAGACCAAAGACCTTGTTCATCGATAATTTCCTAATCTACATATTTAATATAAACTATTCTAGTCTGACCAATATAAACCGGGATATTTATGAAATACTGATTTCTGACCTGAATAAAATTGGAGATATCTCATATTTTATTTATAACGAAGGTGTGTACAAGAGTTCAGCTGGCACGGAACTTCTCCTAGAGATTGTACCTGTTCTTTGTCTAAAATAACTGGATTATAGAGACTAAGATACGCTTGTCACCACGTGCTCTCGTCATTTCAAATGCAAAGTCAGCTACGATGCAATACTGAATTAAAAATAATAAAAAAATCACAATAGGCACTTCTTATGAAAATATTTTCCGAATAGAAATTATATTAAAAAAAGTTCCAAAATACGTCTAATGCAGACTTCGTTTCGAAAAGCATGCTGTGACTGTTTTGTTTCTAAAACATCTTTAATATAACTGTCAAAGCGTTATCACGTAAGTTTCTTGTTATTTTGTTTGTTATTTTCTATAGTCATATTGGTTTAATGCGATTTCATTAGAATTTGATAAAAAATTTGTCAAATAGTGTTTCTACACGTGTTTATACCTCTTAGTAAACACCTCAAGCGTGGAATCAATAATTGCAACAAGATTGACACTAAACCACTAATTTATTAACTCATTAATTAATGACAATAAATAGTCACTTAAACTATAACACCACTTGTCACTACTCCTTTTCTGTTCTGTTCAGTTCACTCTCCAATATTAAACTAATTCTATGGT
This sequence comes from Rhagium mordax, assembly GCA_963680705.1. NCBI lineage: Eukaryota > Metazoa > Arthropoda > Insecta > Coleoptera > Cerambycidae > Rhagium > Rhagium mordax. The sequence continues at coordinate 12,128,392 of OY796656.1, forward strand.
CTACTCTGGCTTTTATATACCAACAGACATGCCTTCTAGAATAATCCAGGTGTTTCTTTCTAGATCATTCCAAAATTTTATACAACTGACGCCATCTATTGAACGACTGTTGAACAACCACACTTAGGAACCTACTATGAGAGGACATATTACAGACTTCTGTAAAGTAAATTTATCACAATAGGCATGGTTGACTTCTAGCTCTAGTAAATTATGTCTCCCTTTTATCAAGTTTAAAATGGCCTCATGAAATTTTCTCACTTGCTTAGCTTAGTTGCAAAATAGTATTTGATGGTCCGTCTCGATCTACCTACTACCTACTACAGCTAAAGTAGGCATATTAATATCTTAAAGACCAACCACGAAGGAATAGGTAGTTAAATGTACTGGAATTGGTGATTTTCTAAATGCGACGATATGGCGAGTGAAACTCCATTGGCAGCTCTTCTCAAGGTGATTTAGTTATTTTTATCGATGATATCATTTGGTATCAGGTTTGAAAATATAAGAACCGACGCCGTGTTGATTGTTATCAGTAAGGTTGTTTTCAATGTATTATTGAATTTTGGAACTGATTTTGTCTCCAAGGGTTTTAACGTATTCAAACTTTTTCTGGTGTTCCGACATTAGAATAAGTTTCTCTCAAAAAGCGATTACACACTTTTTTTACCAAAGATATCTTTTAAATGATGTGTCACACGCCAAGTTACTCCATCCAAAAATCGTATAGATAATGAGTTATTTTAATCAAAAACAATATCATACGTAATACATAAGTAAATAAAAAGATTAACAACGTATAGATAAAGCCCAATTATAAAAGCTCTGTTTTCTGTTTACCGCTGTAATTTCTCCAATAGTTGAGTAATCGATAACACACAACATGACGTTAATTTTTAAAATTTGTGTCGCTGTAACCTTTATATTATTTAATTTAGGTAAGTAATTGATTTTGCTATTTTATTTAAGAAGTGACTTCTTAAATGTATTTTATTGTTAAAATTTAACAAAATTCTTTTCTAAATATGAATTTTATTCATAATAACTTAGCAAACTAAAAATACCGACAAATACTTGATTTCTTACTAAATCTTACTAAATAGAGACAAATCAGTTCGGGAATAAATTATAGTATTCGAACTACGTATAAATTTACAAATAAACATCTTTAAATCTGGTAACGTGTAACCCATTTTGGAACACCTTGCTTAAACATGACTTAGTTGTCTGAATTTTTTTCCACTATTTAACGACCAGGACACACGAACACCAGTGCTAGTGTAAATAATGGTAGCCTCAATATGAATAATTTACCGAACCTCCATAGTGCCGTGAGGTAAGAACCTTTAACGTGCACCACATCGCAGATAAGCGGAGTCTACGTTTTATCCGTTGCTATAGATGACTACACGAGCAGGTCTGCCTGTGGGCCATACACTTTGCACCCTGACTAACGAATACATTTTCTCTGCTAAATGCGTAAAATGTTTTACCAATCAAATATTCTCGTATGATTTTAAGAGAACTGCACCACCAACAAGTGTAACTTTTTAAAAACCAAGTAAAAAAAATCCTAAGTGAAGATATTTTAAAGTAAAAGTCATTAGTTCGAAAACGCTGTATGACACCAACTTAGAAAAGCTTTATACTTATAAATGTTATCTTTTTAATTTTAGATTATAGTTATGGAGAACCTCGAGTGTGCTATTACTGCGACACCCTACCCAATGATAAATCTTGTGACGACCCAGTAAATACGACGGCAATTGACGTCATGGACTGTCAGTACATTAGTATGAATAGTAAATCATCAAAAACATTCAATTTAGGATATTCTGACCAATTAGATAGGGCAGATGTTCCGCACGTATGTTTGACAGTCTCAGGAAAGATAAGTAAGTAATGTAATGTAAATCAATTAATTCTTTGACTTATTTACTGTAGCGTCTTAAATAAAAAAACGCATTTGGCAGAATATTATTTTTGTAATTCAAAAATAAAATATTTTGCCAAATCGCCCTGTATATATCTTAAAAAGTTTTCAAGTTAATTCAGTATTCAGACTTACTTTTTTGATTTCAGTAAGGTCTAAAACAAAGTTCTGTTAAATATCGATGTGCGTTATTATACAGTGTTATTGATAATTCGATGCATTCCTTTAGAACTGTGATAGTGCAATATTTTGAAGCACAATGTCTATTATTTAAAAGTCGTTAGTTTTTGAGATATGCTTATCAATTTCTATTTTTTCTCGAAAAAAGTGTTGAAAGTTAATTTTCAAAAATCCACTAAAAATCTAAATAATTAAAATCGTAGAATTCTTAAATACATCTTATAATCTGAGGTTTAAAGTAAAATTTTGTTTCAGATGGCGGTTTTACGACATCGCGAATGTGTGGATTTTCCAAGGTTAACAATACGAATATCTGTACTGTTATAAAGACATCCACAGAAGCGCTATATCCAGGCAATTTGACTGATTTTAAATGCAACACTTGTGGCAGTAATTTGTGCAATTCCAGCACATCTATATATGCCTCTGTTATAACCCTTATAATTACTAGTTTATTTCTATGCATACATTAAATAATAAATACAAAGTACTGTACAATTTAATCAACCGACCTTTGCGCTCACACTGGCTGCATATGCGACAGACATAAAAATATCGGACAAAATTAAGTAAAAGAGCTCATAATTCAATTATGACTGTTGTGGACCTGGACCAAGTGCAGCCTCTTCAAAGATATCATCCGCATATTGCGAAAGAGCAGTCAAATTTGTTGACTTTTTAGGTTCTGGCTGATACGTACATGTACATACTACTTAGAATATTTAGACGTTGACTATGTTCTGTATATTTTAACTCTGAGTGACGCAAACATAAGTCGATTCAACATTTCAGGATTATACATATAAAATAATTATTATTATTGAAAATAATTAGGAACAATTAATGGAAAATTTGAGAGAAAAATATTAAACAGAAGAAATTGGTGTGAAGTCCCAATCATGCTGGAGGCTCTTACACAAATATGTATGCAGTCAATGGAGTCACATTTTTTAAAATCTTTTATGTAATTTATGAGAAAGACTAAACATGATTTTTAATTAACAGTTAATGTTTTTTTCTTTTTAAAACTTAACATGACTTTTGATATAATTTGAACATCGCTATCTGTATATCCATAAGGTAGGGGAAGAATGAAAAAGTGTAAGGTCAAGGAGAGAGGGGAGGGATATAGTAAAGTTTACAAGAGAAGGTAAATAGAAAATTCCAAATATGTAAAACAAAGACAGAACGGGTATGTATCTATGACTGTTAGAAGTGAAGTTAAAATTTAATTAACTACGACCTTTAGAATTAGTAATAGAAGCTTATGAAAACTAACAGGTTGGGCAAATAATAACAAGGGGCGCAACCGAGCAGGTTTCAAAATTTTGGTATTGTGTTCTTCTGCCAATAACTTCAGAATTGTCATCAATATTTAGGGCTATGCAGCCAAATTACAAGTATCCTCTTATAGAACTAAAAACTGATGACAAAAGAAACAAAAGAAGTCTAAAAATTTCGTGGTTCTTGGGCCACAAAAAGTTCGGCCGATGCTTTTCAAAATGAACAACTTGGTTCTTCACTATACAGACAACGCAAAACTTGTTCGATCATAGGAAATACCAGGGGAATTTACAATTCCCAACAGATAGTATTATAAATGCGTATGCGCAAGCGTACTAACGAATTTGACGCTCTAACGTCTTACTGTAACCGTATGTTCATTCTGTTCTAGACCGCATCAAAAGAAATACATGCGTTAGTCACGTGCGCTTAGTTCACAAGAGCCCTTCATGCGTAAAATTCTAGACTAGACGTTGTTTAAAAATGAATTTAAAGAACAAATCACAATAATAACAATACAATAATAACATTACGTAATTATCGCGTCCTTAACAATACCTAATAACTGAAATTAAACAATTCATGAAGTCTAAGAGCAAGTGTAAATATTTTTTTACGCAAATTACGTACGATTGACGGAATTGTAAATTCGTCTGGTATTTCCTATGATCGAACAAGTTTTGCGTTGTCTGTATATACAAGAATAAAAAGAAAAATCGAATACCCGACCTTTTCCGCGGTAAGTTGCACATTGTACATAGCTACTGGGCTAAAGGGACATTTACATATTTACAACACAGTCGTGCCTATAAATATTTCTTACTAACAACTAATATTCCCTTACCTAACTAATGATATAATTTTACAACAAAAACTATCCACCTGATCAAATTGCAAAGCTTCCTGAATCGTCTAGACATCTCCCAATAAAAGTCCATGATCAAGGAACACAGAAACTGAATTCTATTAACAATATTATAACACTTCACAGACACCACAAACAAGTACTGATTTTGCTTCTTGACTGGCACTGAATAATATTTTAATATTACCGCCAATAAATACGCGAATGCATGTGCCCTGCGTTCATTATATCATACGTTAATTAAAATTAAGTCGCTTTGCTTGCTTTCCACCTGAATTCGTTCAATTTCAATCTAGTTCAGTCGCATATCGACTGATAACTTTTATTTGAGAACCTGTAAGAAAATGTAAATAAGCGTTGCACAATAATGAAGGGATCTGGGTATTACGCGCAATTATTTTGGTTTTATAATTTGCGTTACAATTTGAAAGCAAATATTTTAGAACGTTGTTCACAAATTGTGTAGCTTATGGAAACCAAACGTTTGAAGTAATCAGTCACGTTTGTTCTACTTCGGTTAGTAAGTAAATTTTCCCTAACCACTCGCGTTGTTTTATTTTGATTTTGGTAATCTGAAAGTGACTATAAATGATAAAATATATCTTGCATATACCGAATGACCACAAGATCAAATCTCCAAGTTACTTTTTATTTTTCAAGCTGAAAGTTTTGAAAATTCGAAATTTCGAAGATCTAATGTTTTCCCATATTTTCTGTAGTCTGGGGTTATAGGATACATTTTGCTACCGTTGAACAAACTTATATGAATATACGCTTTCTTCAGGAATTCCACAAGGATGTGTTGGACCATTGTTTATTACCCTGACAATCAAATTTAAGGAGAAACGTATTTTTCTTTAGGCTGAAAAGTCCGGTTACTTTGGCTTTTCGGAGAAAAAGGTTTTGACGCAGGAGTGTGCAGTTTTCTTTTTTCGGCATGGACATTTTTTTCAAAACGCAATAAAATCCATAGGTATATAAATAGTTTTAAACCCTAATAGGTATTGCCACATTGTTTCTACTCCTCCTTTCACTCATATACGAAACGGATTGAATGATACCGCAATATTCGAACTGGCTTATAATAAAATTCCAATTTTTTTAGCTAAAATTTTGTTTTCGAGGTATTTTTTTTCAATGATTCATAAAGGAATATAAGTAGACACATTGAAAATTTGGGGATAAAGGTTGATTTAGGGATAAGTATTAATTACACGTCATACTAAGGCGACATCCGTATGTCTTAATCCGTTGTGTCGTAAGGGAGTTATTGACCGTTTCTACCCCCGTGTCGAGGGGTTGTTGAAAATCTGCGAAATTAGAAAGAGATCGGAGACTAATGGCCGCTGACTGAAGTTTGCGCGTTTCTAACCCAACTTTCAAATTTTATGAAATACTGATTTCTGACCTCAATAAAATTGGAGATTTCTCATATTTTATTTATAACGAATGTGTGTACTAGAGTTCAGCTGGCTCGGAACTTTTCCTAGAGATTGTATCTGTCCTATGTCTAAAATGACTGGATTATAGAGACTAAGATATGCTTGTGACTATGTGCACTCGTCATTTCAAATGCAAAGTCAGCTACGATGTAATACTGAATTAAAAATAATAAAAAAATCACAATAGGCACTTCTTATGAAAATATTTTCCGAATAGAAATTATATTAAAAAAAGTTCCAAAATACGTCTAATGCAGAAAATAGTTATTTTTATCGATGATATCATTCTGGTATCAGGTTTGAAAATATAAGAACCGACGCCGTGTTGATTGTTATCAGTAAGGTTGTTTTCAATGTATTATTGAATTTTGGAACTGATTTTGTCTCCAAGGGTTTTAACGTATCCAAAAATTTTTCTGGTGTTCCGACATTAGAATAAGTTTCTCTCAAAAAGCGATTACACACTTTTTTTACCAAAGATATCTTTTAAATGATGTGTCACACGCCAAGTTACTCCATCCAAAAATCGTATAGATAATGAGTTATTTTAATCAAAAACAATATCATACGTAATACATAAGTAAATAAAAAGATTAACAACGTATAGATAAAGCCCAATTATAAAAGCTCTGTTTTCTGTTTACCGCTGTAATTTCTCCAATAGTTGAGTAATCGATAACACACAACATGACGTTAATTTTTAAAATTTTTGTCGCTGTAACCTTTATATTATTTAATTTAGGTAAGTAGTTAATTTTTGTCATTTTATTTAAGAAGTGACTTCTTAAATAAAATGACGAAACAATTTCTTGAGTAATTGTTGCTTTATTAAATTTAACAAAATTCTTTTCTAAATACGAATTAAAAGTCATTAGTTTCGAAAGCACTTTATGACACCCACTTAGAGAAGTTATATTTCTAAATGTCTTTTAATTTTAGATTATAGCTACGGAGAACCTCGAGTGTGCTATAGCTGCACCACTCTACCCAATGATAAATCATGTGACGACCCAGTAAATACGACGGCAATTGACGTCCTCGACTGTCAGGACATTGATATGGATAGTAAATCATCAAACATATTCAATATAGGATATTCTGACCAATTAGAGAGAGCAAATGTTCCTCGGGTATGTTTGACAGTCTCAGAAGTGATATGTAAGTAATGTAATGTAAATCAATTCTTTGACTTATTTACTATAGGGTCTTAATTAAAAAAAAAGCATTTGGAAATATTATTTTAATAAAAATAAAATGCCAAATGCTTTTTTTAAACAAATTATTGAATTTTGCATAACTTTGAAATACCACTAATACCAGATCTATACATCTTAGGTTTAACCAGCGAACAAAAAAATTCTGCATAATTTTAGGGTCACCACCATTCAACCCCTTGCAGTGCTCCCATTAACATAAACTTGCTGTTTATTATGGCCTGTAATGAGTCTAAATTGTGTGTAAATTGTCTTCCACGTTAAAGTTTTGTAAAGATATAATTCTTTGTACGATATTTGAGGGGGGGCTTAATCTTCTCACGGTGGGTGCAACTTAGTATATAAATAAATTGCGTTAGATCGTCATATTTTTAGTTACCACGAGCTTTACCTGATTTACGTCGGTTCATTTACGAATCGCCCTGTATATATCTTAAAAAGTTTTCAAGTTAATTCAGTATTCATACTTTCTTTTTTGGTTTCAGTAAGGTCCAAAACAAATAAAACAAATTCTGTTAAAATATCGATGTGTGTTATTAGACAGTGTTATTGATAATTCTATGCATTCCTTTAAATTGAAAAGTCATTAGTTTTTAAGATATATTTATCAATTTTTATTTTTTTCTCGAAAAAAGTCTTAAAAGTTCCTTTTTAAAAAATCGATTAAAAATCTTACTAATAATTAAAATCGTAGAATTCTTAAATACATCTTATAAACTGAGTTTTAAAGTAAAATTTTGTTTCAGATGACCATCTTATAACATCGCGATCTTGTGGATTTGCCCAGGTTAACAATACAAATATCTGTACTGTTTTAAAAGCAAACGCAGACGCGCTATATCAAGGCAATTTGACTGATTTTAAATGTAGCACTTGCAACAGTAATTTGTGCAATTCTAGTTTATCTATATATGCCTCTGTTATAACCCTTATAATTGCTAGTTTAATTCTATGCATACGTTAAATAATAAATACAAAGTAGTGTACAATTTAATCAACCGACCTTTGCGCTCACACTGGCTGCATATGCGACAGACATAAAAATATCGAACAAAATTAAGTAAAAGAGCTCATAATTCAATTTTGACTGTTGTGGACCTGGACCAAGTGCAGCCTCTTCAAAGATATCATCCGCATATTGCGAAAGAGCGGTCAAATTTGCTGACTTTTTAGGTTCTGGCTGATACGTACATGTACATACTACTTGGAATATTTAAACGTTGACTATGATCTGTATATTTTAACCCTGAGTGACGCAAACATAATCGACATCGAACCAACATTTCAGGATTATTAATTAATATTGAAAATAATTAGGTAACAATTAATGGAAAATGTGAGAGAAAAATATTAAACAGAAGAAATTGGTGTGAAGTGCCAATCATGCTGGAGGCTCTTATACAAATATGTATGCAGTCAATGGAGTCACATTTTCTTTATCTTTTATGTAATTTATGAGAAAGACTAAACATGATTTTTAATTAACAGCTAATCTTTTTTTCTTTTTAAAACTTAACATGACTTTTGATATAATTTGAACATCGCTATCTGTATTTCCATAAGGTAGGGGAAGAATGAAAAAGTGTAAGGTCAAGGAGAGAGAGGAGGGATATAATAAAGCCTACAAGAGAAGGTAAATAGAAAATTCCAAATATGGAAAACAAATACAAAACAGGTATGTATCTATGAGTGTTAGAAGTGAAGTTAAAATTTAATAAACTACGACCTTTAGAATTAGTAATAGAAGCGTATGAAAACTAACAGGTTGGGCAAATAATAACTAGGAGGCGCAACCGAGCAGGTTTCAAAATTTTGGTATAGTGTTCTTTTGCAATAACTTCAGAATTGTCAACAATATTTAGGGCTATGCAGCCAAATTACAAGTACCCTCTTATAGAACTAAAAACTGATGATAAAAAAAACAAAAGATGTCTAAAAATTTCGTGGTTTTTGAGCCACAAAAAGTTTGGACAAGGCTTTTCGAAATGGAAAACTTGGTTCTTCACTATATATACAAGAATTAAAAAAAATCTAATACCCGACCTTTTCCGCGGTAAGTTGCACATTGTACATAGCTACTGGGCTAAAGTGACATTTACATATTTACAACACAGTCGCACTATCAATATTTCTTACTAACAACTAATATTGCCTTAACTAACTAATGATATAATTTTACAACAAAAACTATCCACCTGATCAAATTGCAAAGCTTCCTGAATCGTCTAGACATCTCCCAATAAAAGTTCATGATAAAGAAACACAGAAACTGAATTCTATTAACAATATTATATCACTTCACAGACACCAAGTACTGATTTTACTTCCTGGCTGGCACTGAATAATATTTTAATATTACCGCCAATAAATACGCGAATGCATTGTGCCCTGCGTTCATTATATCACACGTTAATTAAAATTAAGTCGCTTTGCTTGTATTCCACCTGGATTCGTTCAATTTCAATCTAGTTCAGACTTATAAGCATATCGACTGATAACTTTTATTTGAGAACCTGTAAGAAAATGTAAATGAGCGTTGCACAATAATGAAGGAATCTGGGTATTACGCGCAATTATTTTGGTTCTATAATTTGCGTTACAATTTGAAAGCAAATATTTTAGAAGGTTGTTCACAAATTGTGTAGCTTATGGAAACCAAACGTTTGAAGTAATCAGTCACGTTTGTTCTACTTCGGCTAGTAAGTAAATTTTCGCTAACCACACGCGTTGTTTTATTTTCATTCTGGTAATCCTAAAGTTGCTATAAATGAAAAAATATATCTTGCATTACCGAGTGACCACAAGATCAAATCGCCAAGTTTCTTTTTATTTTACTTAAAAAGTCATTTTTTACATAAACGCCTCAAAAATACACTTCGAGAATCTGGGTTATTTTGCTAGCGTTGAACAAACCTTTATATGAATACGCTAGGCTTCTACTTTATTCTGGCTCTACAAGGATGTTTTTGGACCATTGTTTAGTAACCTGACAAAGGGTATTTCAATAAAATTTAGAAACGTAATTTTAGTTTTAGCTTAAAAATCCGATTTCTTTAGTTTTTAGTTTTTCTGCAGTTTTCTCTTTTCGGCGTGGAGAAATTTTCCAAAACGCGATAAAAACCACAAAAATTGTTTTAAACCCTAATAGGTATTGCCACATTGTTTCTCCCATTTCTTTCACTAATAAGAAAGGGTTTGAATGATCCCACAATGGGAACTGGCTTAATAAAAAAAATTTATTTACGAGGTATTTTTGTCAATGATTCACAAAGGAATATAAGTAGACAAATTGGAAATTTGGGGATAAAGGTTGATTTAGGGATGAGTATTAATTACACGTCATTCTTTAAATCAACCTTTTCCATCAATTTGCAATTTGACTACTTCTACTTATATTTACTTGTGAATCATTGAAAAAAAGAAAATACCGCGCAAATTCCATTTTCGCACATTGGAATCATTACAGAATGTTGCTCAAATCTTTTATTATTGAAAAAATTGGCAAGGAAAAAAAATGTCGGAACATGGTAGATTCGAGTCCGAACATTATTTGTGTTTTTTTTTCACATTTTTCACTGATTATGATATATCCTTAAAGAGTGTCCATTTTTAAACAAATAAAAAAAAAGTCTGTTCAGTTGCATCCAATTTTACTACAAGAATATTTCTCTTGTCAAAATCGTTGGTAAAGCCACCATCTGGCAAAAAGATTGTTTTTTTGTTTTTTGAAATATCTCGCGTCCTGTCACAAGAGTCTAGACAGCCAACGTACGTGTTGCTGCCGGGCTTGCGCATACGCGATGGAGTGGTTGACAGTTAACCTAACCTTATCTTCTGTTAATATTTTATGATTCATTGGTTACGTTGGTCATATGATGCATATGACCAACATAACCTTAAATTTTTAGTTTTTGTAAATTCATTTTCAATTTTAATTTTAATAAATGAAAGAAGATTTTTGGGGAAGTTAAATAAAATAGAGAAATATTTTTTGCCGTTTACCCCATGAAAGAAACATGTTACGCGCGGGAACCGGAAATTGAAAATAAAATTTTTATTTACCGGACCAAATTTGGCGCAAAATGTTCGTTTTGGCATACAGTACTGTACTGTAGTGGTAGATATTTAACCGACTCGGTGGCATAGTGGGCAAGAGCATGAGTGACAGGCACTGGTTTTTTTTCTTCAGTTTTTCGCGAAAAAAAAATTTGAACTCTTTCAGGGGCGGCTTGGGGGGTTAAATTTGGCAAAAGTATCTGCCAGCCAAGGTTAGGGTTTTATGGGGCTTCGTGAACTTGACTGGGAAGAAGTTTTTTTAATTCCAACTGTTTTTTGTGAAAATTTAACGTTTTAAAGTTTCAGGGAAATCCGAGAAAGCACAGATAAGTTCAAAGAAGTCTGAGGAAGTCTGAAAAAGTTATAATACTATTAAAAGTACGCAGTTCATGTAGATTTATTTAATATCTTTAGTCGTTACAAAAGAATTTTTCTAATGTCCTAATACACTTATTATGGTCGACATAGAAACAAACAATTCCCACGTAATGTACATTTGCATACACGCGTTATGCAAATGATGCCGCTTGTAATTAAATGTTATCCGCTAATGAATTATATTACTAAAGGTGAATGTGAATCAAATTAATTGACTGTTGATTACGTCTTGTTGGGTTAGATTAGTGCCCTTTTCTTTATTTTATGCTATAGGATAGATCAGACCTTCACGGTTAGTTAGGTTTATTTAGTTACGCAGACCAGATAAAAGGAAAATTGTTATGTAGAAAATAGGTCAAAGGATAGCCGCACATAGATCTTGTTCAATTCACCTTCGATAGGATCATCGTAGGAAAATAAACTTACTGGTTACTGGAGTTGGTGTTCCTAACATTTCGTAATTTTCTGCAAATTGGGTTATTAAAGAAAAAACAGTTTTTTAGCCTGATAGCCGCCTCAATTACCAGATCTGACTCCTCCAGACTTTTTCATAGGAAGACTCAGTAAATAAGGTTTTATTTTGACTGTAATTATGATTTAAGAAAGTTTCAAACGCTATTCTTTTTCTCCGACTGATTTTGACGTCCTTGATCATTTTCCAATATATGGGAAATGACACCCTGACAAACTGTGTATATAATATTCATCTAATATAACGTTAATTAAATATTAATTCCAATAAATTGAGAAACGTAAACAACTTCCAACTATAGATGCGAAAATGATAGATCTCATCTGCGTAATTTAAAAGATAAATTTAATAGATTAGCAGAAATAACTCTTTTCGAGTCTGAGTTATTGTTTGCGAAATTAAAATAATCCAATATGGGAATTTAACAAGGCAGGTAAGATAAAATCAGCACGGAATTATTACCATTTAATTATGGTGTATAACAATAAAACTATAGTTCTGTTAGCCTAAGGGTATGTTATATCCGAGGTTATATCACATATTATTATATTAAATAAAATAATTATTAAGCAAACAATACTTAAAACGAGTCTGAATATACCACGAGGGCGTACGTGGAAATGTTTTATATAAATATAAATTATAAGGCAAGCATAAAATGTATTATTGGAAAAGAGAGAAGTTTGTTATACAGTACCCAAGATGTAAATGTTCAATCTCAAACTACATAAGTGTTAGCGCCACCATTTATTAAACCTTAAATGGACATTGTAAGTAGTTGAAGATGCTAACAGTTTTTAAAAAATGAAATGATCATTTTTACAACTGTTTAACGGAGATGAATGGTAACATTCAAATTTACTAAAACAAAATTCTGTGAATAGTTGATTCGAAGACGTATTGTGTTGTGACATAATTGAACCCTTTTCGTGCATAATTCATTTAATTAAAATGTAAAAGAAAAACAATAGTAGATATGTGTGTCATCTTCGCACATACAGGGTGGAACAAAAGTATCAAATAATGGCTTTAACTTTGTTGATTGCAAAGTTACAAAAAAATGTTCAGTATAAAAGTTGTTTGGTTCTTTACCATGCATGTTTTGAGTTTTGTAGTTTGTTGATATCTTCTTCTGGTTTGTTCCTATGGCAACCAACTTTTTCTTTTAAATGGCACCCATAATTTCATCAATTTAAAACAAGCATATTTTTCTCTATTCAGTCATAAAATTTTGCAATTTTTGGAAAAAAAATAAGCGTGAAAAAAAATTTTATTAATTTCACAACACTAAAATTTAGAAAAAAATTAAGTTTTAAAGAGTAACAAAGGTATACTAAATACAAAAAAAAACAGCAATACTAAATCAAATGTTCAAACTGAGCTCCGTTGACTGCCAAACAATGACCTAATCGGTATTTAAATTCTACTGTAGCAGTAAATATTTTTTTCTAGTTTATTTTTTTTACAAAAATTGCAAATTTTCATGACGGAATAAAGAAAAATATGCTTCTTTCAAATTGACAAAAAAAATGGTAATTTTCTACGGAAAGTCCGATTTTATAATTTTTTTTGCATTTATCATATGTAGTTTTGCCTCCTGAACAAAAAATTCTAATAAAAAAATCGCGTTAGGCAATAGTTCTCGAGATATTTGGCCCCAAAGTCTCTGAAAGTCGTATTTTTATTTTTTCCACTTCCATAATCACTTATTTTCACCAAATTTTTCACTTTATGCTTATGCAGAATTTACTTAAATACTTTTAAATAGTGTCAACATATTTTTTCCATCAATAACTATTTTTTGAACCTTTTTGTAGAAGCCTTGAAAACATCACCTAAAATTTCAAATGTTAAAAGCAAAAAAAATTCAAAAATCGGACGTTCCGTAATATAGAAAATTACCAAAAAAATAATGGGTGCCATTTAAAAAAAAAAGTTGGTTGCCATAGGAACAAACCACAAGAAGATATCAACAAACCAAACAACTTTTGTATTAAACATTTTTTTTGTAACTTTGCAAATAACAAAGTTAAAGCCATTATTTGATACTTTTGTTCTACCCTGTATATGTATTTTCTCGTGTTATAAAACATAAAAATTTATATAGGTATAGATAGTAAAAAGTAGGGAACCTAAACTAGATCCTTGAAGTACTGCTAAAGAGGTAATTCTTTTGAACTTTACCTCAGGATTTCAACAGAGCAAAACAGATTTGAAGTAGGTTTTTCGTGATCAATTGTAGCAAAGGCCTCATTGAAATCAAGTGCCAATGGCATCGCATTACCAATATACAAAAACAGATTGCACAAGATCAAAGGGCATGAGGTAATAGGTGAAAACATTGAGGTGGTGGAAATTGTATACCTATTACAAAAGTAGGATGGAATTTTGGAAAAAATGCCAGAGGACCTTTAGCTCGCAATAATTTCCCAATTGCATTTTTTATTCATAAAGAACTGTTATTACTTTCGGGTAAAAATCTGAAAATTTGTAAATTTCACGTTGGAGAAGTAATTTAATTTAAAGTTAAAGTAAAAATAGTCAAGTCCAATTGAAATTCAAGGTAAAACCTTGTGTAAACAAGAATATGTCGACATTAAATACAATATTTGGTAATCTGTCAATGTGCCTCTAAAAATACAAAACACCATTAGGTTATTACTATCTCCTGTTATTTGAACAATGCTGATAATATTTGAATTGTATCTATCTGGGTTATGAATCTCGAAGCTCCCGAAACTGTAATCTCACGCACAGAAATGATACGTTGCTATATTTACAGAATTATGATTGATATTAGTAAATAGAAAAATATAAAATATAATGCATCTCGTCGTATTGCAGGAAACATTAGCATTAAACGCTTGTGGTTACTGTACACAGGCAATTAGGTTAATACCACAAGATGAATGGCGGGTATGAGACAAGTGTATCCGAAAAAAAGTGAAAATTAGAAAATGTAACGGATGTTCTAATGATGATCGGATATGACTCACAAAACAATAAAATCAATGTCTATAACAGTAAATGTCCCCAGAATGAGTTTACAAGCGGGAAAACTTCTTTACTTTCGATATTACGAAATATTTGATTCTTCATCATAAACAGTTTTGCTTCGGTCATAAATAAAAATGCCATTTTATTCGAAGGTTTTCGAAAAAGTCGAGATTTTGTCTTTTTGTCTCCGATAACACGGAAATAAAAGAACAAATTTTATTTTTGGGTCCAACTTCAAGGGGTTGGGGGCTGTATAGCCTGCCCCATGTTGACATGAACTTTTCTTTCATATTTTGAGTTAAGGAATCGCCCGCTGAAATATATGAACCATATTACAATTTTTCATCATTAGATAGAGAAAACAATTCTCTTTTAACTACGTAACAAAAATACAATTTTTCAAAAACCATGTTGTTACTCGAATACTTGCAAATGCTCGTACAATGAGAAGGGCGATGCGATTTATAGTGCATTGGAGTCAATTTTTAAGAAACAAATAAATCACAATAAACGATGATTAATGTCGGATAGCTAACATATTTATATGAAATGCATGCACGCATTGAATAATGAATATATTAGTTTCTAAAGCGTGTAAGTGGACGACAAATAATTTTTTTACGTTCATTGAGCAATCATTTTAATGGCTTTCCATACACGATGAACATAAATAATTGACTTAATGATTCATTTTTTGGCCGATGATGTGGAATAAAATGTAGAACAAAACGTAATGCGTGTCATTTTCTCTATATGGATTTTGCTTTACAACTTTCGCGATTTCCGTACTGCTGAACCATAAGAGGATATTGCCTAAGTCTATTATGTGTTTTTACAAGAACGAACATAAATACTGATGACCGAAGTGCATGACCTCGAAGAATTCGTGATGATGCCAAAAACAATAAAAAAGTGACGAAAGTATCAAGATTTGTGCTAGCGAATTTATATTTACCTACATAACAAATTAATTAGTTCCTCACATTTATGGAAACTAAACGATAACATAAAGTCTTTAATACGGAAACTTTAACTCAAAATAGAAATATTTAACGTGCCCACATCGCAGATATACGGTGCTTGTCAAATATTATGACATCGAGTCAAGTCATATTTAGGACTATCAAGAAACATAGTACAATGTACGACTCAAGCACTATTTCATTTCATTGCTATTTTCGCTCGTAATAACGCAATTGGTTAACAAGCCGCAAATTGGTGTGAAGCTCGGTGTGAAGCTTACAACGATTGTTAATTTATAAGTCTTTACTAACTACAAATAATTATATAATTTCCCTTTCCTCTAATATTTTTGACTTGGGTCTTTTGGCTTCTCTACTCTTTCCACCGCTATCTCAATATTTAAGCACATAAAATTTGGAAGTTATTTTGAAACGCTGCCAATATCTGTGAAAATACAAAACCACTTACCAATCTTCCCCGTATTTACTATTCTCACTGTTGATTTGCTTAATTAGTTCTTCGCGTTCCCGCTCCCGTAAAGCCAAAGCTTCTTGCAGTTTCTGCTTAGTTTTCTGGAATTCCTTTACCAATTCCCCGGAAAAGCTTTGGTCGAGGTTAGGTATAACTTCTACAGGCGCCGGCGCCGTCAAGACGATATTTTGGGCGGCCATGGGCCTTTCGTTAAGCGAGTCCCTCCTCGAGGATCTGGAAAAGGACACAGACATATATTAGGGAAAAATTGGATTCATGTTATTTGATGATGAAAACTTAAGAAGATCCACGAGATAATTTAAGAAGTATTTTTTTTTTGAGATTGTATATAAAATATGCGACAAACTCACCGTGCAGTCCCCAATGACGCAGGACTATCCCTTCCTCTGTGTTCTGGAGTGGAAGCATTTGACACTTTCCTCTCCGGGCTTTTCGAATGAATATTCGGAAGAGTATTGGTTTGAAGTTTTGGTGTACTCGTTTGTTCCTGGATGGAGGGTAGTTGTTGGAAATCTGCGTAACTGTTGCTCAAGAAAACTTCGCCTTCGTTTTCAAAGAGTCTGTCCACTGACGTGTTCATCAGTTTGTTGTTCTTGATACCTGAGGAAGTATAAAATTGTATTAAAATAATGTCTAGATATAACTATGTACTTAAGTATAACAAAATGTTTATTTTGGAAATGATGGATATTTGGAATATCGGGAAAAAAATGGTTGCCAATAGATAATACTAATGGAAAGATGCATAAATAAAGAAAAAGAGGCAATCTTAGAAAGCTCAATTAAAAAAAACATGTAGGTATCAATCTACTGAACCGGGCTGCAAAATATAAATGCATAGGAGCCGGCGGGAGCCGGTGAATGGGAAAAAATTCCAAAGAGTAGAACAAGCGAGAGGCTGCAGGAAAAAACTGGCTAGCAAGATTTATTGAAGGAAATTCTGAGCTGTCTATAAGACAACCAGAGGCAACTACCTGAAGGATGAAATTGAAATAATAATAAAAAAGATAAAGAAAACTATCGGGAATATTCTCGGGAATATTAAAAACATCAATTGATATTTTTTATTTCTGTAAATCTAGAATTAATGTTTTAGTTTAAATATGTTTTGAAAATTGAGTTTTTCCTTTCTGTATTCTTAAATATGTGATATTAGATGTTTATTTTGCAAAATAATAAATAACCCTTTTTTGTAAAAATTAAATATTTTGCATTTTAATTTTTTAAAGAAAATCTACCTAAAGCAAACCTCTCGCATATATGAGCCAATCCTTCCCACAGTTCTTACTAATGGGGTGTATATATAAAAATTCACCCACCCTATATTTTTATATATACAGGGTGCGCCACTTTAAACTCCCCAGACTCGTGACTTTCTTATTTTTTAAGTGACGACAATGTTGGACACATCAAATTATAGATATTTCACCTTTTAAACATGTCTACAGTGATTTCTAAAAAAAAAAAATTTATTGTTACAAAAGGAGACTTAATTTCCTTGCATATTTTTTGCCTCACCCTGTACATGAACTGTGTTAATGTTTTCTTATATGATTTTAATTACTAATTAGCTTCAATTTACGTCATCTTCAAATTTTTTTCTTCGGTTAGAGAAAAAATAAAAAACACTTTTTTTAGTCCAAACTGAATTCTTTTAAAATAAATTTGAAAATATTGTAAATAACAATGTTATGCTTTATTTGTAAAAAATATTTAAAATAACAAATCAGCAACAAGAAAGATAAGAAAAAAATATTAAAAACAAGCTTTTATTTAAATATATTAAATAGGAAATTGCAAAATTTCGGAGTAAAACAAAAAAAAAATTTAACCAACATAAATCGGAGCTAATTAAAATATTTATAAGAAAACAGGGTAGGTAGCGCAAACAATTTCTTCAAACAACTTTTTTTTAAATCTCTCAAGATTGACCCAAACTTCATGGTACTCCCGTACACCTGTCTCTAAATGCATCAGTAGTATTCCCAAATATATAGAATATGGCAAAAATTTTAAAAACATCAACTTTCGTCATGAAATATTTTTCTTTCAAATTAACATAACCTATAATCTGACGAATGTTCTGCCAAAAAAAATGTGGTTTGTATCTTGACAGAGTAATGAGATGGATGATATCTTCAAAAAATTATGTATAAATATGTACATATATCAAATTATATTTCTTCCAGTTGTCGTTCTTGAGTAGCTTTGATGTGCAGGGGTGTAACTCGCCCGAGGAGTGTCTCACGCTCCTAAAATTTGTAAGTAGGTACACCTATTTCCTTTTTCGGAAATTATTTCCTAAAATTTCCGGAATCTCCGAAAAGTTTCTCAAATTACCGAAATTCTTTAAAACATCTGTACCTACTTACTTAATTTTGGAGAAAAAAAATCGAAAATTAGATTCTAAAATTCAGGAATTGTAAGACGACTTACTGAAAAAACCAAAAACTTTTAAATTGTTTTAAGAAACATTATTTGATGCCTCAGCGGTTTCTATGCCAAAATTAAAGGGATCACGAAGTTCAGCGGAGGAAAAAATTACCTAGCTAAATATTACTCTACGAATGTAGGTAGTACTCTAAGAAATTCCAAAAAGAGATTATTTAAAGTGTGGGCATAGATACCTTCTCAAGAGGAGGCTGAGGCTGATTAAGACAAAAATGGTGGCACAACCAAAATTCTGGGTGTGCCACTGCCTAAAAATATGTAATGCGTCAAATGCGTGATTCGTATATATTTCTGATAAGATTTTCGGTGTTGGCAACACCGTATTATTCTCGGTATTATTTATATTTTAGATTAGGAAATTTAAAAATCAATTGGTTATCAACTTACGTTGACAAATTGGGAGCCAATCAATAACTTTTAAATTTCCTGATTCTTACTTTACCAATTTAATTTCAGAGTATTAGCCAAACACGTATGCTGTGATAAAAATAACCATTTCCAAGTTCAAAGTTCAACAGTAGACATTGGCATTCGACAGAAAGGTTAAAAATTCCAATAAAAGCATTTTAATACAATATTACGTACAGGGTGTATCAAAAAGACTAGGTCAAAATTTGCTACCTACGTCCTACATAAAGAAACAAGGTTATTGTGTTTAATAAATATAAGTCCAAAAATGCTTCGTTTCGGAGTTACAGGGCGTTTAACTTTCATGAAAAAAATATATATATATGATTGGCCATATCTCTTAAAATAATCAGCCGATTTTTTTCAAATTTCATATGAGAGGTGTTACTTTTAAGATCTATTAACTGCCAAAATGTCAGTTCAACCCCTTGAGTCAATGGGTTTCAACTGTGGTTTCAGCCACCTTTTATAAAAAAAAGTACGTCACTAATTTTTTTTTTTGAAAATATGTCAGCGAATTTCTGTTCTTTACATAACACATAAAAAAACAGGTATGTTGTATATTTTTGATAAAATGCGCCCTTCTAATTAGTTTATTTTATCTTGACATATTTTGGCAATTTTCTTATTTCTATTTATTTTTTAGAATTTGGCGTGATTCCCAGAATTAAGTTCAATGAATATTAACTATCCGCCACAAATAAACTACAAACAATAGTTTATTAAGCTTCAAGATTTTCACATATTCAGCTGCTAGTAAGCAAATCAGTGAAATAATTATTGTAGGAGGCTGAAAACCTAATGTCAATAAAACGCTGTCACAAAATTCGTTATAATCGTTTGCTGCATTGCTGCCAACCATATTTTCTTCTCATGAAAATTATTAAACTCCCTGTAACTCTGAAACGAAGCATTTTAGGCTCGATTTTAGTACACATATTTTATTAAACAAAATAACCTTATTCTTTTATGTAGAATATACCTGCAAATTATGATCTAGGCTTTCTGAGACACCCTGTATATTTCACTTTATACGTAACTATATTTTT
Organism: Rhagium mordax; assembly: GCA_963680705.1. Classification (NCBI taxonomy): domain Eukaryota; kingdom Metazoa; phylum Arthropoda; class Insecta; order Coleoptera; family Cerambycidae; genus Rhagium; species Rhagium mordax. The sequence goes on from OY796656.1 coordinate 12,148,576, forward strand.
TTGATGGATTTGATGCACTGGCCACGAGACTAGCCACTACTAAAACCGAGAACAAACACAATCCCCGCCCGCAAGTCTTCACTAAATAAACTTATCCCCTCCAGAATTTCCTATGATTTTTGAAAATATCCGAGTACCTAATTACTAAAATTTCCGAAAATTACGGAACGATTTATACAACTATTTCCGAGCGTGAGACACCCCTCGAACTCACTAATTAAAAAAAATTACTTATATGACCCCCCTTAATTTTTGTGCCTTTTGCGTATGTTTCATCCTTGTAAAATAAAAGATCTTATAACTTATTAGGTAGTTGTTATGTTCCATAATAGGCAACCACCATTACACATTAATTGCAAAATATTGAGCAATACGGAATACTCTCTTTTCTGATACACTAATAAGGGCCGTATTTTTCATCTTCCCGTTAACTTTATCCGGCAGTTAAAGTTGTTGATTTTTATTGTGGTAACAGTTGTACCTACCCTAGGTAAATACTTAACTGCCGGATAAAGTTAACTGAAGGTGAAAAAAACGGCCCTAAACCGAAACGTGTAAACTTAACAATGAGTAAATTTTAAAAACCGATAAGTACAAGCGCTAGACAGAAACAATTTATAAAACAAGATAAATATGCAGAGTATGAAAGTTGTGGCAATAGGTTCCGAAAACAAGAACTGATTTGTAATCTAGTAATAAACATACTTATAGCTTTTAAATTTTGATTCTAACGTTTGCTTTTTGCGAAAAGATATTTATAGCCAGCTATACGGATCTTATTAGTTGTATTATATAGGCAACCACCATTACACGGTATTTGAGTACTAGTAAAACAAATGAGAAACTGGCCCATCCTTATATACCAATGTATTCAATCAGGGTCGTCCTGATATTTCGCACCCGTGGACTAGATACTAATAATAATGCGCCCCTCTTCATAAGAAAATACACGGTAGAGAGTTGAGCAAATTTGAGTACAGGTAAAATTGCCGCCCCAGGGCTATAGCCCATTTTAGTGCATTCTGTGAGTCGGAAAAAACCTTGAAAAATACAAGTATTTGGGGAGTCAACCAAACTACTTCCCCATCCGTTTTCGAGGATGCTGAACACGACAGTGTTGTTTTTTCTGCTCCCTGAGTTGACCCTACCCCCCAAACGGCCAAAAAACCACCCCCAAATGGTGAGAATCGCGTATTCGACGTCTTCCACCGGCAAAACTTATGTCATCCCCCGTTCTCGAGGATGCTGAACACGATGGTGATGTTAGTTCTGCTCCCCGAGTTGATACTACCCCTAAACGGCCAAAAACCACCCCCAAAGAGGGGGAATCGCGTATTCTACGTCTTTCACCTGCAAAACTTATGCCACCCCCCGTTTTCGTGGATGCTGAACACGACGGTGATGTTGGTTCTGCTCACAGAGCCGATCCTACCCCCAAACGGCCAAAAACCACCCCCAAAAAGGGGGAATCTACGTCTTCCACCGGCAAAACTTATGCCACCCCCCGTTTTTGAGGATTCTGAACACGAGGGTGGTGTTGGTTCTGCTCTCCGAGGCAAATGAGGCGAATCAACCCCCCGAATCACCATCGTGTTCAGCATTCTCAGAAACGGGGGGTGACATAAATTTTGCCGGTGGAAGCCGTAGAATACGCGATTTCCTCTCTTTGGGGGTGGTTTTTGGCCGTTCGGGGGGTTGACTCGCCTCGGGGAACAGATCCAACATCACCATTGTTCAGCATCCTCAAAATCGGGGGATGACATAAGTTTTGCCGGTGGAAGACGTAGAATACACGATTCCCCCTTTTTGGGGGTGGTTTTTGACCGTTTGGGGGGTAGAATCAGTTCAGGGAGCAGAACCAACATCACCATCGTGTTCAGTGTTCATGAAAACGGCGGTGTGACATCAGTTTTGCCGTTGGAAGACGTCAAATACGCGATTCTCCCCCTTTGGGGGTGTGTTTTTGGCCGTTTGGAGGGTAGGATCAACTCAGGGAGCAGAACTAACATCACCATCATGTTCAGCATTCTTAAAAACGGGGAGTGACATAAGTTTTGCCGGTGGAAGACGTAGAATACGCGATTCCCCCTCTTTGGGGGTGGTTTTTTGCCCTTGGGGGGGTAGGGTCAACTCGGGGAGCGGAGCCAACATCACCATCGTGTTCAGCATCCTCGAAAACGGGGGGTGACATAAGTTTACCGGTGGAAGACGTCGAATACGCGATTCCCCTCATTTGGGGGTGGTTTTTTGGCCGTTTGGGGGGTAGGGTCAACTCAGGGAGCAGAAAAAACATCACCATCGTTCTCAGCATCCTCGAAAACGGGGGAGAGCGGTAGTTTGATTGACTCCCCAAATATTTGTATGTTCGTCCGGCTCACAGACTGCACTATTTAGTCCAGTGGTTGGGGTGGCCCTGTATTCAATATGACGCATTTCATACTTGAAATGGAAAGACTTGTCTTATAAATTTTCAAAGAATAGATACATGGAAGACAATAGATACATTTTTTTTTTGTTATATATTTTCATCTAGCATCAAAACAACTTCTTACCGTCCCTACCTGTCAAGTGAAAACTAGCAAAACTACTCCTAGACATCGGCCCATTCAAGCTTATATCACCGGTGCTGAGCGCCATAAGCCTGGGGTTGCCGTTGTAGGTGGCTGTCCCGCTTTGCGCCAGGCCGTACGGCAACCCGTCCAACACGGGCATCAACGACCTCGTCATGATATCAGCCGCAGATCGCGGCCTCGTGAACGGCATGGCGGAGTGGGGAAAAGTCTTTGGCTTGATGGGAGTTACTAACATGTGTTCAGTCCACGAGGTCTCCAGCGACGGCCTCTCCAGTCTTTCGACGTCGACGTTGAGCGTCCGTTGTTCGAAAGGCACGGAAAACGTCTCCGGCGGCACACTTTGCAACCACGATAACAAACTAAGATCGGAATCACTGAAGCCGACACTACCATCTAGCAGTCTACTGAAGCTCATTTCCTGAGACTGTGCCTCGGTGGAACCGGTGGCTTTGGCTTGACAATAATTTACGCAGGACTCATACAAAATGCCCTTTATTATAAGTTGGATAAGTCTGTCATTTTTGGCGCTACTGTTAGCATTGACGTCTGTCGCTTTCCGGTCTCCTGGAAGAAATTCGGCCACGAGCGGATACACTTCGCGAAAGCACTGAACGCGCGCGTTACTCGGATTCCAGTCTTTGTACTGTAAATGGTCGGTCAGTCGCGGCAAAGTCAACAACAGACACAATGTGGAATAGTCTTCTTTCGTCGGGGAATATTTCTCTAACTCATTTAGAACTTTAACTACTTCCTCCACAGCGTTGTCCACGCTGCTACCCTGCACGTTGGCCTCAGATTTGATGCACAACAGCTCTATGTACTTGTGCTTGAGAATGGTGTAGCTGAATTTGCGCATGTCGAAGGACTTGAGGGCCTCCAACGGTTGGATGAATTCGAGCACGTCGTCCCATTGTCCGTCCAAGATGAGTTGGCGAAGGAAGAGCACATCGTCGGAGTAGTTTCCGTTGATGACCCCAGTTTCCCGCTCCAGGCTCAGCTGGGATATGTGAAGCTCCCGGTTGTGCAGGAATTCCAGGGCCAGCCGCACGACGTCCTCCTCGCGGAGAGTTAGCCGAGCAGACGGCATGACGTACCGAATTTGTAATCTGAAACAGACAGACACTATTAATTTTATAATAAGAAATTTGTTTATGTATCTATGTGAGATAGTAGTGGGTATGTTACGTTGTTGCCGCTTTCTACCTTTTAAATCTGAGAGAGAGTTTGTCCCTTTTTACACGCAGTTCAGTTATTCTTCTCGGTTTGTCAAACACTTCTTCCGATCTCGGCAACAATGTTACTACCCTATACTATCTCGCAAATGCTAATAACTTCTTTTGTAACTCATCAATCTGAATCTCCTTATTGACGCTTGAAATCGCATTCCGGAATCCGATTCTAGAAGCGTCCTAACTGAATGTTTGCAGATAGTGTAGGTATATCGAAATTTTAAAGTCAGAAGCACAAGACTTTTAGGATAAACTGTTAGGCTCGAATTTTAAACTAAAACAGCAACATCTGGTGTCACTTGTTTGAAATCGTGCATACCTACTTGTCTGTGATTTCTACATGTCAAAATGTTCGTAATATTTCAACTTGTTAATCCTCTAATTTACTACAGCAAACTTTTTGTTGGGGATCTCAATTATCCCATATAATGAATTTTGTAATATCCTTTTATTCAGCAGTTGACTCGGTTCAAGTTCAAGGCTACTTGGGCCAACGGATTAGTGGATAGCGATGTGAGTCATTTTGGCATCTGTAATCATGCTAACGATGCCTGGCTCCCGACAAAGTGGGAGTTCAATAAAAGTTTCTATATTAGAGATCGGTGACACTGATGATAGTACTGGCGAAATTCTTAAGCTTTTACCTTATCACCTGATGTATTAGGACAAGCGCTGTACAATGTCTAAATAAATATAACATCATTTCAAAAGTTATTTCAGAGAGAATTTTAAAAAAAAGAGCAAAAAACAAGTTACCTACATTAATTTATTGCCAGCTTGTACGTTCTCTCTCATTTAGATTCTTGTCACATGCATATTATATGTATTATGTATATATTTATGCTTTTGAATGCAATGTGTGTAAGCAAACAAGAATAAATGTGGAAATTAATATTTTGCTGAATACACGATTTTAAATAAAAATATATAACTACCAATACGTAAACAACTTAAAACAATAAGGATGCCACATAAGTTGAATCCAATCCAATCGCAATCATTACGGATGGCCAGTAGTGCACGTTGGAATTTTAAAGTGCTGTTCTTTTATTCTATAACTGTTTTTCTAAGTGAATATGAAAATAAATTGATATCACTGCACGCGATACAGTCAGAGCAAATGTAATTCTCTTAATAAATATAGAACCTGAGTTGTCAGTTATAGGCAATAAAAATTTTATTAAATAAATCCAAAGTTCGCGATGATTTCAATAACCGATCGGAGTACAAATTCACAAAGGCTACCAAAGCTTTGAATTCATATAAAGAATGCGAAGAAAACTCAACCGTTCCCAATATATTGGAAATAATTCTCTTACTTTAAACAGTGTGATGGAGAAGGAGAATTAACATAATGATCATGAGGATATGAATATTGATGATATTCCTTTCCTTAGAAATCGAAGCAACAATACCGGCTTATCGAAAACAGTAGATATTGTTCGCGCCTAAAGAATGATTAAACAATACCTGAAAGAATTAGAGGAACAGTCAGAGTGATGTGATCCTCAAATTAGGAAAAACATGAAGTTGTACAATGTAGGTGAATACAAAATGTTATTTCTGAGAAGACTCAATGATAGTATAAAATAAATCACCAGTAACGAAAGATCCCCAAAGAAGAAAGTAGAAGAAACATTTTGTAGGCCAAATTTTGCTACCAAGAATTTCTCTAAATCCCAATTTGTTTGAATTTAGGTATATGATTGAATTAAGTATAGAAGGTACAAAATCTTAAACCCACGACCAAAGACGACAAATTGAATAAAAATAAAGACGAAAGCGGTCAACGAATAACTTGTACTTCTAAGGGTGGCAGGCATGATGGATTTTATAAAGAGGGTTCGTGGTATCTATAAAACGTATTACGTATTTATGATAGAGGATAATTGGTGAATATACTAACAAAAACAATAGGAATAAAAAAGAAGAAAACAATTTGCGAAAAAAAATTCCGAAAACCCCATCCTGAAAAGTCCTGAAATTACAAATCTTTGAATTTTTTTTTTTAATATCAGAATAATCTTCAAGACAATCTAAAACAAGGTTTTCTTGCTTTCGAAAAAATATTAATTTTTGGAAAAGTTACCAGCATTTGAAATTTTTAATGGCTTGAATCTTAGTGTCAAAAAATTCAATTCAAATGGTGGTAACTTTTCCAAAGATTTATAGTATTTTTTCATAAGCAAAAAATCTTGTCTCAGATTGTCTCGAAAAAGAAGAAGTTTGATTTTGTTCCGTTACCATGGCAACCCATCAGGTATTGTTTTGAAAATATTTTTGTGCTGGGGTACCCTGGAGAGAATTATAGTCGAAATTTTTTGACAGTTGCATATAAAAACAAGAAAACTTCAAACGCGATTTCTGAACGGAAAACCGCCGCCGGACCTCCGGCGTCGTTCTGGCAAGAAAAGTAAAGTAAAGGGTCCAACTTGGAACTACATCGCGAATCGCATGGTCTTGCTGCGATTATCGGAGCAGGCACTAGTAACTTCCCAAGTGCTTGAATTATTACCGGAAATTTTTCGAGTGCACAAATTTTCTTAAAAAATTAACAACTGTAATGTTTTATATTATGTTTTCTTCACTAAGAAGGGAGGAATTCTGTTTTTTTTATATTTTCAAATTTTACATTTTATTTATGTGACACCAAACGTCAAATATGATCACATGTCACATGTCAATCATTTAACTGAAACATTTCCTCATATTAATTATTTTGCACAGGGTACCATGGAGGACGAAAAATTTTCGGAAATTTTTGGGTTGCCATGGTAACGAAACCAAAAACAAACTTCTGATTCGCTAAAAAAGTGAAGTGTGAGATTCTTACCGAATACCACACGTAGGTGCTTAAATTATTCCTGGAAATGTTTTCTTGTTGAATTATCCCGAGTCGAAGACGAGGGACAATTTTCAAAATATTCATGACCTCGAAAAAAGTTCCGGAAATAATTTAAGCACTAGTGGTATTAAAACTGAAAATTAATCTGATATTTAAAAAGAAAATTCAAATATATTAAATTTCAGGACTTTCCCGAAAGGAGATCCCAAATGAAACCTCTTATAATTTGGTATAGGTTCCATGTCTCTAAATTGAAATATCGAAAATTGAAAATTCACCAGCCGCCACTAGTCATATTGACTTTCCATAAACTAACTTGATATAAAATACAAAGTTGATAATTTGAGGAGCACTGCTAATGCAGATTTCTTACATTTCTTCAGAAACAATTAATCCAAACAAAATTTTACGGAAGAAGGAAAAAACAGATAATGAATCATTCTGTTTAAAAACTGCAAATTTTTTACTCTTCAGCAATGCAGTGGCTTTTTCTGATAAAAATTTTTATTTATGGGGGCTAAAAAATGTATTTTGAGTTAACTGACTTTGATCAAATTTTAGTATTTTTTTGATAAAATTTTAATATTTTAGGCGAATCCGAGGGCGAATCCTTTATTTAATTATATATTCCAAATATGAAAAAAATTCGTTACGTCAATTCCCAAATAATTAAAAAAAAAACACACTTTTTAAGTGCCATCTTGAGGTGCCTCCAGCTCCCTTAGGAGTCGATTATGGAAATATTAAAGTTTTTGTCATATTTTTAAGTAAGGAATGTGGTTCAGAGATTTACATGTGATTTAGAAACACCCTGTATACCTACAAGGTACCTCAAAAAGTAACAAAATTTGTACCATTTCCATGAGGCATCCCATATAAAGATTGCATTAACATCTCTCAGGGTGTTAAAATTTAGAAATAACTTGTTTGAGGGTAGGTATTCCTCCTATGTTTAAGGTCCTTTTCGCCCGATTCTGAATTTTCAGAAAAAATAACGTCTCAAATTCTTCATTAGCACAAAAAAACGCGTCGAAAATTCCACTCTTCCCTATACAGTTAAAATCAGTTGGAAATAATTTAATGAGTTATATAAATTGCAGGAAAATATATATAACTCCTCTCTAAACCTGTGGCAAATATGAAATATTTATTAATTATACTCTATACAGAGTGAATACCAATAACTCATTTTAATTTTAAGAGGGGGTTTCTGTTGATATTTATAACACAAATTACCAATCAAAAAATATAAAAAAGAAAGTTGAAAAACTGACCTACCCTACGTAAAATTCTGGTAAACTTTTGAGTACCGCTTCGTCGCTCTACTGACCCACTTATGGGGTGAACAACATGCCTTGTATCCAAGTCACAGACTCCAAGTTCTACCGTAAAAAACGTGACAAAAAACGTCTAATAAAGTTAAGCCGCCGTTAGACGGTCTTTCATATTCGACCACCTGCAACATTCACAGGGAAAAAAATCATAAATGCAACACAGGCCGACACTGTTCTAATGTTATAAATTTGCGGTCGGAGACAAGTTAATTGCCAGTGACAACAAAAACTAGTGAATTTATGATTGCAAAAAACAAGATGAATGCCAGAGGCAAAGACCTATCCTGATTTATTTTCTGTTGAGATAGGTAAGTTACGAAGTTCTGAAAATGTTGACGTATTTTAATTTATTTTCTTTCTCGAAAACTACAGGGTATAAGTATATTTTTTATTTTTGGTATATGGCCTTACCATTAAGGGACCTACCATCCCTTAAAATTAAAATGAGTTATTGGTATTCACCCTGTATATGAGTTGTCATCTCCTGACCTAAATGAGTTAAATTAAATAATAACATTCATTAAGTAATGATGAGCTTCAGTTAGTTCAGCTATTTATAAATTTGGTTAGCTTGTGTTCAGTTATTTATGCATTGCGATATCAAATAATACTATCGAGTTTAAAACAGAATTTCAGACTACTCAATTAATTCTGTACTCTGCATCAGTTATTATTGTTATTAATTAATACCGAAAATTTTATGTAACTGTAATGTGTATGTATGAAATAGCTACTTGTGCTAAATAAAGATATATTATTATTATTTGTGTAATCTTGTAAAATGAGACAACATAACATAAACATAACATAAAATACACCACAGAACAACAAGTCACTATAGACAACAAGTCACTATACAAATTTGCCGTGCTAGGAGATGACTACTAACGAAGATAACGATTTTAGTTATGCAGATTCAACGCACTCATGGACAGATACGCGTTCTTGGGCAAAGAATGGCATGTTTAAACATAAAAAAACTTTCCATATACGTCGAATTCTAATAACAAATACCACATTAATAAACACTTAAACTTACAGGCTGGTATCACATTCGAACAACAACATTATACATAATAAAGAAACACGGAACACGCACAGTCCGAGACCATTATGAAAACTCAATGAAATATGAAATCAAATCAGAAGTTGAAAAAATAATTGGGCGGATGGTCTATGTAATAGCCGCTAATAACGGTTGCATTGTATGGTGTAAAAGGTCCGGATATGGATTATTATAATGCTGTTACAACCACCTAACTGGGTTAACCCTTATTGGGATTTACAGATACGTCAAAATATTCTATTATACATTTCGATTATAATAATAATAATATTTATTTACGTAGTTAGCTGAAGTTACTGTCTACTGGGTCGAACGGTATCAATGAAAATGCAGAAATAATCTCAACATCTCGACAGTCTTTTCGCATCTTGTTTAGTTTTTTTAATAATCTAACCATAAATTGGGTTTAATAAATTTGGTACTTTTGGAACATAATCTATAATTTCAATACTTCTACGACACTAATATCTTTAAAGAAGAATACCTTAATTGATTTTGGTGGCTTTAGTATTTCTCTTGCAGCATTTGCTTCAAATGGTAAAGAAAAAGTGGAAATAACGGTAGTGGATTGCGAACCATACGGGGTGCTAGAAATTAAAACCGATTGGAATGATTCAATTCCTACAATATGTGGTTTTGACCTTGAATATATCTTCAAATTTGACCTTTACAGTTGCATCATATTCAATTCAATATAATGAAAACATTGAAAACCAAAGCACAACTGACAGTTTCTGAATCTGAACATTGAAAATTGAAATATTATATTAAGTATTATTCAGAAAATAAGACTATTTACTGTTTCAATTTCTCATACAATTAAACTTAATGATCCATTACCCATCATGGCAATGCTTAATAATAACATTAATTATAACAACTAGCAACAGTTAATTTGCTTCGTTAACAAGCAAAATGTAATAAGGTGTATGACTCCATTCATCACACTTACTAAGATGTACTAATGCTATATTAGTTAACACATGTGATATAAATTACTTGTGCTATGGCTAACATTGAATACTACAATATTTGCAAATTTAAATATAAGCCAGCCAGTGGAGCAAACGTAAGAAGGCGCCTAATGTGCTTTCACATAGGGGATGCAACAAGTTTTTTTTAAATTTAGAAATTTTTAGTTACATTTGTATTTTATATCATGGAGAGTAATGTGTGATGCGTTGGAATTCTATAACGTGCTTCCTATTATACAGGGTGTTAAGAAAAAGTAGGTCATGCCTTTAACCACAGATTCTTTGGACGAAAATAATATGATTTTTTATTTTGGAGCGTAGTTTTTTTTATACAGGGTGTTAAAGTTTACATATTGAAAATTATTTTTATTAATAATTCTGTTACTGTTTAAGATTTTTACCCGAATTTTTGCACAGACTTTCATCTTATACAGATACACTTTTTGTGTAATTTTGGTCAAAAAAGTCAAAGCACAAACGGGAAAAAGGGGGGTTGTGTTACGCATTAACCCCCTCAACTTCTTCATGCGTACGCCTATGGTCACTAAATAGTTATTTTTAGATTAAACACTTATTTCCCCAATTTTTTTTACTCCTACAAAATTTTGATTTAGGACTTGATTAACGAGATATTCCAGTAAATTCAGAATCATTTTCAATATTTCAGTTTCGGAATTTATTGTTTTTACTATTGTTGTTCGTAGTAATCCTGGGTTTTCTTTAAATCGACTACTTTTAGACAAAAAATGCTAGAGACTTTTTTTGTTTTAGTAATAATTGTATTTTCTGTATTTTTGCTGTCTGCTTTATTTACCATATGTACAATAACTGGATTCGCCCGTCGGATAAATTATTCAAAAATTAATAAATTACGAAAGTAAACAATATGAAAAGTTTAATTTTAAACACAGCAATGTTTTATTTTTTATAGTATTTTCTTTAAATTAGTGTTTCTATTTGCTTATTTTACCTACCTCAGTGGCATAGATAACTAAGTATTAATTTACGTTTCCTAAGCAAAAATGTGTACGCCACTGTTTTTTTAAAGATTTTTATTTTATTGAACTTTTCTGACTATGCACAACAAAAAAAGTTTCTAGCATTTTTTGTCTAAAAGTAGTCGATTTAAAGAAAACCCAGGATTACTACAACAACAATAGTAAAAACAATAAATTCCGAAACTGAAATATTGAAAATGATTCTGAATTTACGGGAATATCTCGTTAATCAAGTCCCTAAATCAGAATTTTGTAGGAGTAAAAAAAATTGGGGAAATAAGTGTTTAATCTAAAAATAAATATCTAGAGACCATAGGCGTACGCATAAAAAAGTTGGGGGGGTTAATGGGTAACACAACCCCCCTTTTTCCGTTTGCGCTATGACTTTTTTGACCAAAATTACACAAAAAGTGTATCTGTATAAGATGAAAAATTCGGGAAAAAATCTTAAACAGTAACAGAATTATTAATAAAAATAATTTTCAAAATGTAAACTTTAACACCCTGCATAAAAAAAACTACGCTCCAAAATAAAAAATCACATTTTAAAAGTCACATTATTTTCGCCCAAAGAATCTGTGGTTAAAGGCATGACCTACTTTTTCTTAACACCCTGTATAGGTACCGATAATTAAGTTATAACCTATAAATGAATTCTAATAGAAAACTATGTTTCATTGTTCTTTTTTCACAAACTTATTGTTCTTTTAACAATACGGAAAAATTGCGGTTCAAACTCATAAATACAATACAAAACACACCTATTAAACTAGTTTATATTTTTTTGTAAATCCGCAAAGTCTCAGAACAGAGGAACTATGAAAGCTTAATCGATTAATTGCTTATTCAGTATTGCATGTGCAATTAACTGTTAAATAGATAATCAATATTTTACTGCTCAACTAATTCAGATGCAGAAATAGCAGTACATATTGTGTAAATAGGCATAACGTAATCTATATAAAAATGTGTGAATATGACAAAAGGGATATTGAAAATGCATGTGATAATAAAACATATAATACACATATTGTGACAGTTTCTCGCAATTTGAGAATGTTTATATTTATTAATAAATATAACATTTGAATCATTCCGGGAAGGCAAAAGTAAACAAGATAAAAGCTTCCTTGAATAGAAAGTAACGAACGAATAGTAAATAAATACATTAACGGAAGAAAATTCGTGTCTGCATTAAATTTTAGACCAGAATGATCCAACGTTGGAGCAGTTTCTCCATAGTTATCTAGATATCACCACGAACTCAATCGACTCTTGATTTCAAATTTTCAGAGAAATACGTGATTTACTGTAAATTTAAAAAATCAAGTTCTATTCTTCACAAAATTGGGAAACACGCTATTTTTTCAGGTTTTTTGCTGGGATGGGAACTTCTGAAAAAAATCGTGAACTTAAAGTATAGGCGATTGCTCATTAATTATATGCACTTTATCTTTTACCATTGAATATAGGAATTATATCAATGCTTTTACTTATCTACTGGGTTGACATACATTCTCTAACTTTATAGATTAGTTTTCTTTTCGCGCAGACACACGGATGTATGTTAATGGGCAATGAAGGATAAAATTGCCAAATCGAATATGACACCTATTAAATTCTGTTGGTCCGAATGTTCGAAATAAAATTATAAAAAAAAACACAAAAAGAGCGATATTTCCCTGTAGTAATCAATTAGGAGAAGTACTGTATTTACTTTTCCCCGCTGATTACTGACAAGGGTCCGTCACGCATGCATACGAGCTATAAAGACGCGCGGTCAGAATAATTAAGAAACAATGCACCAAGTCAAGTAATAAATTGCACACGCAAATTATAAAGGGAAGTGGAAGAATCGAAGTGTCCATTGGGCGTTAACCAACAATGGGTTTTACTTATAATTGCAAGGTGGCACCAGTTATCAACAATACAATTCTCGTTGGCAAGGGTACAGAAGTATTGGAATAAAAAAACCGCTTGAACAAATTTTATTTTTTTCTTTCACAATTTTTCGTAGTAAGGATCATAGAATTGCGCTACAAAAAGATTTATTTATTTAAATGCATACTAAGCCGTTATATAATTGATTATTTTTCGTTAATTAGAGTGATTTCTGAAGGATTTTCTGGATAATTTTATACTTTTTAAATAACAAAATTAAGAAAACGGCTTTGCTGCGGAATGTGAAATTATGTTTTCTTCAATTGTGTGTAACATTTTTTATCATAAGATGAATATTTAATTTTCAACATCGAAACTTCTAATACGGTGTTAATAACACTTACTTCGCAGCGAAGCGGACCCTTAAAAGGGTTAGGGTAAGTAAGACCTATTGTTGGGTAACGCCCATTGGATATTTCGATTCTTCACAAATTTTATAATTTGCTTGTGCAATCTGTTACATGATGAGTTTGTGCATTGTTTTTTGATTATCCCGATTACGCGTCTCTATAGCTCGTTTGCATGCGTGACGGACCCTTCATATTCATATTTGAAGATAACTTTATGGTTTCACAAAAAGTACGGTTGCTTTGCTACGTAAAAGATAATCACATATAACACATGATTTCCTCATGAGGCATTTATATGTAAGATGGCAATCGCAAGAATGTAACGACCATGCCATTCAACTTCCAATTGAATAATGTTACAAATCTTCGTGTCAAATTGTCGTACTTAATAAATTGTACAACGGTTTCCGAGCTGTTTGTAGCAGTGACGTGCATCGTGCAGTTCTAGACAGTTACACTATTTGTCATAGGGAATGGACGCAGAAAGTGTTCAATAGCATGGATAATACATTTGCTAGAAGGCATTAGGTAGGGACTAAGGTGTTACAAATGTTTGTGTCAAATTGTCATACTTAATAAATTGTACAACAATTTTCGTGCTTTTGTGGCAGTGACGTGCAGCTCTAGACAGTTATACTCTTTTGTCATAGGGGACACAGAAAAATGTTCTGTGGCATGGATATTACAATTGGTAGAAGGTATTAGGTAGAGATTAATAAGTTATAATAATACGAGTTTTCTATACAATATTAATACAATAAAATGTCATCATAACCAAACTATATAAACACAATAATGAAGCGCAACAGACGACATAACTTCAGGGGCGTATATAATCATGTGCACTCAATAATTAGTGCCTTTATTTAAGCATATGATTAAAATTATAAATATTGACATAAAAAATATAAGCCTCACTTTTAAAACATAAATATGATGCATATACAGTATGATTGATCAATTGGAAACATAGCAAACTTTTCCAAAAATTAATATTTCTTCAAAAGCAAAAAAACCTTGTTGTATCGAAGGTTATTCTGATACTTCAAATATAATTAATTTCATGACTTTCCATAGTTTTCGGAAATGTTTTCCGCAAATTGTAATTAAATATTTTTCTTTTTCGCCAATATGCGCATTTTGATCCCAAATGAAACATTTTCAGAATTTAATTCCTAGAAATTATAACACATATTATTCTATATATTATTAGAATTTATAATGCGAAAATACTTGTAATGGTACAAAATGAAATATATTAAAAAATTTTTTTAGAATTCCCGCCATATTAGTCTACATCAGAAATCCAAGTTTCCTCTACCTACGCCATTGGTTTATAGTGACTACAAAGGCTTGCTAATCTAACTAAGTAAACCCCAGGGATAGACGAAATGGACTACTAAATAATTCACGGCTATCTATCAGACTGTCTCCTCAACGAGATATAACATGACAGTTTGTTTTGTAGAAAATATTGTTATAGTGCTCAGAACGTGTTTACGAAGACCCAGGCTAAAACGTATGCGAGGTTTGAAACGCTATTACTCAAATACCCACAGGAAATTTAATTGTCAACGTTAAATATGTACTTACTACTGGGACCTAGTTTTAGAAAATGTTTGCACTCAAATCCATTCATGAGTAACAGAAATAAAAATCAGTATAATATCTGAAATGAACATTACAGTATTTGGAAATAGAACAAACATATTTTTTTGTGCCTTGAAATGTGAAACATGCAGGCGACTTTCAGTTTTTGACATTTGAAAAGCTATATGGTAAAACAAAATCATTGATTACAATGAGTTCGCAGTCAAAAATTATTTTTTAAGTTTAGGGAACTACTCATGTCGGGAAGACAAATTCATTCGTGGACCTGTTTCGTCGTTTCTCAGCAGACGGGAGGGACGCACACCCACACCGACACTATACACTACACCTGTCAAAGTTACGTCATTTAATTGTTTCTTCCATGGCTAGTGTGATAAATAGTATAAAATGAATTGTTGTGTTCGATGATTTTTTCCCTTTTTTTATTACTTGCACATTACAGATTTATGATTTATGAAGGATGGGCACATCAATGGATTTCATACAAAATGTATTATTTTATGGTATCGGTTTACCATTATGATATCTTTTGGGAAATTGGTCAAAATGGACAAAAAGTGATTTGGTCAAATTTGAATGCACGCCAAGACGCCATTTTAATATTCTTTTTTTCGATCTAATTTTTTGGGAGTTATACCAGTACATTTGAACCAAATTAGACCAATCATAGCACTCTAGATTAAAAAATGAAATTGGCTCTAAAAAAATCAAGTGTGCTTAAAGAATACCCAAAATAGTTCTATCATACTCAGAATTTTCTCAGTATTCCAAAAATGCAATAATATACAGGGTGCTTGTAACGAGCACGCTTGCCTCCTGTTACTCTAGATTAATATTGTTCTATAATGTTAATTTTCATAATGTTGTGTTGTTAACAATCGTTGGCGATGCCCTGCGGTTGGCATGGAAAATGGAGATTGTTTTTTTTAATTTTAGAAGAATGAATTGAGAGAAATGTCAATGAATTGTAAAAAACGATTGTATACTTTTATTTGATGAATAAAAGTAATTTGTAAGAATTTCCTGTACGTGAGTACCTACCTACTTATTATTATTTATTACTTGTACTGCGGAACCCAGGTGGGGTTATAACTTCGAAGAAATATCACATTTGGCGCCCAACGTGGGGCTAGTAACCTATCAGAAGATTGTGGTCAGATAGTCTGCTGACGAACTAGTTATAAAATCCTGAACTGTTTTATGGAAAGAAATAGTCATTGTGGGAAGCAAGTGCTGTTAGAAAATTTTGGAATATTTCTTGATTTAATTTTATATTTATCCAATTTCTAACTTAATGTTATGTGTTTAGCATATTTAGCTTTATTACGCTATAATAATTGCTATATTTATGTGAAATTAGTAAATTAAGATGGTTAGGCCTAAGAAAAGTCAAAGTAGTAACATTGAAGTGGTCGATTTAAATTTAGAACAAAGACTAGAGCAATCTTTGGAGAAAGCTTTTGATAATTTTAATCTGAAATTAGACAGTATATTAACTAAAAGTTTTGATAAAGTTGTCACTAGTGTCACTATGACACTTAATGAAAATGTTATGTCTTTAAATGAAAATATATCCATTGTTAATGGAAATGTTAAACAATTATGTAAATCTATGGTAGAGAGTCCTGAAAAGGATATTATAGTTGAGGACAATGTTAGCCAGGGGCATGCTGAGGCAGTCTCAGGGTATCAACATAATAAAAAGTATATATCAATGTTTAAAGAGTTGGGGGGTTCCAACTTACATTTTTCGCCTACAGGTACTCTACATCCGGTACTGTTTTTAAAAAAACTAAGTACAATATTTGAGGAAGCTGGGGTACCAAATGAAAAACGGGTGTATTTTTCAGTTAATTGTCTGAGAGGCTCGGCTCAGGATTGGGCAGATATTACCGATTTTGAGTCATTTGAGCATTTTAGAGATTCGTTTTTAAATAGATATTGGGGCATTGAAAAGGAACGGGAAACCTTTTCTAAAGTAAAGTTTGGTACATTTGAAAGCGGTTCGATGGCTGATTACTTCTTAAAGATTGTTAAAGAAGCTAAATTTTTAACACAACCTTTAACTAATGATGAGTTAATTGGTATGGTGAGTAATCATTTTCCTGTGGAAGTACGCAGAGGTATTATAAATTCTGGCTTTAAAAATATCGAGGAAGTAGAAAGTCATTTGAGAAAACTAGATAGTGTTGAGGAAGGTGCGGTGACAAATAACCGTAACCAAAGAATGGGTAATTATGGGGGCCGCGAAAATAGATATAATCAATATAATAGATCGGGTAGACAAAATTTTCAACAGAATGCTAATCGTCAAGAAAACCATACAAATGATAGACGGGATAATAATGATACTACTGTTGCTATTATATTTAATCAGGGATTTGAGGACGTCTTAGAAGACAGCGTATGCGATATTAAGGCAGTGGTGCCAACTATCGATATTAGCTTAGAAACGATGAATACGCGTTGCTTAGTGGACTCGGGTAGTCAAGTGACGGCGATTAGTGAAAGTTTTTTTGAAATTATTTTACAGCAGGATTCTGATATTCCACGTTTACCGGCGAAATGCACAACATTGGTTGGTGCATTAGGAAGTAAATCAACTAAAGTACGCGAGCAAGTATTTTTAAGTGTGCAACTTGATGGATTTAAATTTGATTATCCTTTCTTGGTCGTACCGAATCTAGTTCAAAACTGTATTTTAGGCTGCGATTGGATGAGGGACTACTCAGTTATTATTGATTTTTCGAAAAGAGTTTTGCGGGGAAATTTTGCAGGTACGGAGCGGCAAATTTCTTTTGTCGTAGAACCAAACCCGGGAATTTATATTTCGTTGAGCGAAATTGTTGAGCAACAATTTGAACCACTTCAAATAAAAAAAGAATTGACGTGTTATGCAGAGGATGTATTGCGAGAGGTGGCAGATAATGCCGAAACTCTTAATGAATTGCAGAAGAATCAGTTGTTTTGTATACTCTTAAATTATCCGATTCCATATGCATATAAACAGGAGGTTCGCAAGCGAATCGACGAAATGTCGAAGTGGGGGGTCATTCGATGTTGTCAAACCGAATATGTTGGTCCGTTAGGGGTTGTAAAAAAGAAAGACAACACAATTCGAGTATGTTTAGATGCGCGTTATTTAAATTCTCGCATGGTGAAAGATCATGAGTAGAGTAGTAATGGCGGAGCTGGGTCTCCCCCCACCCTTTTTTTTTTTTGTGGTGGGGGGTAACTAGGGTAATTAGAGTAATGTAGGTAATTAGACTGATGTAATTGCAATAGAGGTAATTAGAGTATTGTCGGTAATTAGCCTGATGTAGTTGCAATAGAGGTAAGTAGAGTAATGTGCAGTAATTAGACTGATGTAATTGCAATAGAGGTAATTGGAGTGGTGCAATGCAATTGTAGTTGTAATTAGTGTATGTACCAATATGTGTATGAGTACTCCAAGTAGTGGTGGTGGGGTAGCTCAGCTAGACTGCTATAAAGAAGATGTAGTCGCAACACAAAATCATTTCTATCGTGTTCTATCGTGAACCATCTACAGCTAACAAATCAGCCTAGTGCAGTCAGTGACTTCAGTTATTTCAAGTGAGCAATATCTTATATTACTCTTTATAATTCTTTCATTATATTCATTTTAAATATGGCAATTTCCGAAGTTGACTTATTAGCACTTAATGAGCTAATAAATCAAGATATGCAGGTTTTAGAGCAAAGATCCATTTCAGCGTTAATTTTAAATAAACCTTATATCATAAAAAAAATATCTTTGGTTAATACAAGATTTGGAAAATCAATCATAGTAACTTTGTTTGAGGAAAGTTCAATTACGACTTTTAAATCATTTTTACCGAAACGGTTTGTGGAAATTATATGTGAGAACACTATCGATAAAATAAATTCGTCAAATGGTAAAGTTACATTGACATATTTAGGACAAAGTTCTCCAGCTTATCCTGGAGCAAAATCTAGTCCATTAATAAGTTTCGGTGTTTAATTCTCAAACAAAAATAATCGTAAAGTATTTAAGTTAGCTAAGTTTAAGTATTAAGTAGAAATGGAATATTGTGGAAGAATGCTAGGAGTATTATAGAATAGTATCACTTGTTAGCCTATAAAGATTCTGATATATCTAAATTGACATTTGTACAACATATTTTTACTTCGTGTACACCAATAGCTCAAACGTAAGTCCATTTAGTGCTGTTTTTTATGTATTTTTTTACATTTCATTTTTTATTTGTAGGTACGCAGCAAAGATGTGGATGCAATATTCAACCCAAACATGGACCCCTGCAGAAGACATTAAATCTGCCATTGAGAGATTGTCTTGTAAACTAGATGACTTAATAAGGGATGCATTGGTTTCATTAAATTATGATATGAATATCTGCTTCGACGCTGAAGAAGTTCGACGGGTTAAAGAAGCTTCTAAAGCGTATAGCATTGGTGTAAATCTATGTGGTAGATATTCCCGTGGCTTCTTAAATTTGGATGAGTTTTGTGAGCATATGGACAGAGTGGAACTAAAACATTTTCTATACGAGATAATGGAGTACCTACCTAAGAATATTATTGAAAAATATCAACTCGACCAGTCTGATGTAGAAGATAACAATGTAGATACATAAATAATATTCATCTTCTATTGTCATATTTATTACACCAAATATTGTATGTATCTGTAGTAAACAATATTCTGTATTTTATATTATATTATAAAACTGAATAAATAAAATACACATTAAAAGATTACATTCATTTTATTTCATATTTCTTATTACACAACAAAAAATACAATCATAGTATAATTAGAACAGTTTTTATTTTAATTTTATATTTAATTCTACAATTACATTCTGAGAAAATAAACAGTTGCAAGTACATCATGATTATTGTTGATAAAATTATCCAGATATCTTGATAGAAATAGGTTGCACTACTTAATTCCACAATAATAAATATTTTCTTTTTTTACTTGACATCGAGAAAACCATTCTGAACCGAGCCATCTAATGCGTTATAACTTAAATATGTATCATGAAGTATAAGTGCATACACTCGAGTTTGTTCCGGAAATTTCGCTTTTCGTGTTTCAAATTCTATTTTTATGTCGACAGTAGATGATTTCACTGCAACAGGTTGGTGTGAACAATCAATGACAAACAAAGGATTCTTCCTGAATTCCCCAAGATCCATCATGGGTTCGCTCATATCTTTATCATAGTAACTACGTTGGAAGTTCTCATAAGCATAATATGCTGCAGAATCGAGCTTCTTATCGAAATCTAAATTCCAACGTTCATATGGATATACTTCAGAGTTTAGAAATAGTCGAATATTATTTATGTCTGCGTGTTTGAACTGTGTAACATCCTTTGTTCTATCATTGGCCTGATCAGTGCCTTGAAAGCCAAGAAGGATGAAAAGTGGGCTTTCAAGACGGGTGGAGAGTTTAAGAGCCCATATGTCATAGGTAGTATCGCGTAGACAGGGAAGCTCATAAAAATCCCACGCACGGTAGACCATCTTAACTTTGGTATTATTACCACTTTTATTAATTCGATTCAATAATTTTAACTTTTGTCGATCTTCAGGTACAATGTGCCTTATCTTCCACTCAATTTTGCTGATTTCCAACTCTGCATCAACCTCACCGATATAGGAGTCTTTAAATGAGCGTGCAATTATCATAATTAATTCTTGCTTCACATTCAGAATGCCTTTGGTATAATCTTCTGCAAAACCCATAAGGAACTTAAGGGGTAGTTTGCCACTGAACACGTGACTGGCGGTATCTAAAATATCTTGTCTCGTTTGAGTGAGACCCCAACCTGTTGTTATTAATGAGCGTGCATGCGTTTGCCCATACGACACCATAGTTTTCATTGTGGTAGTAATACCAGGTCTTCTAACTACTGCTACTTGTTCACCACCCATTTCCAGTCGTATCTCTTCAAAGAGAAATGTTAGTGCATTATTGGATAAATAACAACGCTTTGTGGTGTCGCTAGGAGTAAATTTTCCCTCTATGTATATATAACTTTCTGAAATGTCGAGTATAACATCTTGAAAATTGATGGGAATACGTATTTCATCAGAGTTTCTGTAATATGGGGATCCATATGGTTTATATGTATGCTCATGTAGGCTAACTAGGGAATGATCTAACACAGGTTCATCAAACACCTCAAGTTTGTCACTAGTTGCAGTAGCCACCATTATTATGACCAATTTTTTCGCAGTTTTAATCCAATAGATTTTAAAAAGGCTTGATCCTCAACTGACAATCTATGTCTTAACTGTTTAAGGTATAGACTTTGAATGAATTGCTTTCCACATCTCCCTTTCTTTTTATCTATACTGTTGTTCGCTACAGTATCATACTGATGGTGATGTACTTGCTGTCGCTGTTTATATCTAAAACCCATTTGGTTGGTGATATCCGACTTTCTTCAATTCTAGCCTTACAATAATTTTCTCACCTCGAAAATCGATCAAATCACCGTTGTCGTCCAGTATGCGTAGTGTGATGTTGTCTATTAACTGACACCCTTTAGGTCTAACAGGTAAATATATGATATTTTTGGGTTCTCTAGTAAGTTTGTAGCCAGGCTCAACGTCTATGTCAAATTCAAAGAGAGTGTGTGACTCTTCTGCATTCAGATAAGCTCCAGAAATAATATTGCAATCTACGCGTATCATCCTTACTTTCATAATATCAACAGGCTGTGTTGATTCGTAATTTTTATTTGGTTGTAAATATATTTGTCCAAATCCCAACAGACTTCCTATTGAATTTGGTTGTCTAAAATCTACTTCATACTTTGACAAAATCTCGCACTTTAAGGTATTGTTGTTTGCCCTTAAAGTGAATATTTGCGTGTAATCCTTTCCATCAATATTCATAGCTTTCAACATTGCAGCATAGATTTCATCAATTTCATAAGCCCCCAGAGGTATGTGAACAGTAGTGAATGTATCTTTAGCACTAACCCTATATTGGAAGATGTTATTTGTTTCATCCACATTGTATATGGAGTTGTAAGAGTAGAATCCAATTAAACCTAACCCATGACGACTGCTCCTATCCAGTTCAATGGGTGGATCAAAGTTGACACTTAGCTCACTTAAGCGGCTCGTTAGTGTGAACGTGTACGACATGACTGATATAATTAAATTGTGTTACCCAATTTATTGTGGATTACAGCAATAATGGTATAATTTCCTCTTCTTAGAAGTGGATGGTAATATATTTACATTGTTATTGGATGCCACATTTACATCGTTTACCTTACAATAGCAGCAAAACATTTTTCTAGGTGTTGGACCATCATTTACGTCAACATTGCTTTCATAATCATTAAGGTAATGTTCTGTACAATATTGATATTTTAATATATCGACATCGTTCTGAAGATGTGTAGGTAGCTTATCCCATACTAATGCAATTTCATGTGAAGCCAACCCAATCATCACCTCTTTGGGCATATCTGCTAGTTGTTGTTTGCTCATCTTCAACAGACTACGCAAACGGGAGAATGCAATTAGTGAGTGACCCATTCGCTTGATACCTTCTCGATCTATTGCTGGGGTCATAGATTTCAGTTCCATGGCGTTTTATATTTGTTTCGTAGAGAGAAACTTTAAACACAAATGTCCACACAACACTGTGTTAAAATTCTGTACACGTTTGTAGTTATAGAATATTTGGTTGGCCCTCCTTGAATCGTTATTGAAATATGTAACTAATTCTATAGGTGGGGGTAAGTCGCCAAAACTATCAAAATAATTTACTAAACTACCTCGTTTTTTATATGCCACCCAATGTGTCCCAGGACCATATATACTATCCAAATTGATTATTGCGGATTCATTGTAATGTGGCCCATGTCTTGGTAGTGAGTCACGCATAAATACACCTCGAAAGTATGCTACCTTCATTTTATTAGCATAATATTTAAGATCAATGTCGGTAAGAGGTCTCCGAGGTAGGGAGTCTATTAGTTTTTTGAATTCTGTTTTAGATAAAGACCCATCCCCTTTCGGTATGGCTTCATATACATCCCCTTACCACTTTTCATAGCTATTGCTTCCATACTTCTGTTGTGCCGATTTGCTTCAGCTAATTCTTCTCTACCCTTTTTCACATCATTTACAGCTTTAGCAATACCAGCAGCCGTACCAGCCAAACTACCCAATGCAGATAATCCAGCAAAAATGGGTATTAGAGGTAAAATACCACCAACTTTTGGAATTGGTATAATTCGAGGTGTTTGAATATTGCGTTTTCCACCGGCCTGTTTTATATATCGACGTGCAGCTTTTAGAGCAATTTCAACCACCTTCTTTTGGTCTTTTACTTTTTTGCCTCCAGCATTTCGCAGTGTGTCACGCACTTTTCGTACTATCCCAGATCCAAACGCTGTCTTTTTAACATTCTTCTTACCTTTCTTTGTTTTCTTGATGATTCGTTTCCTTATTGGATTGCGAGATATTGTTGAATTACATCCCATACCAAGACGTTGTTTTCCCTTCATTATAGTTGTGACTAACCAAGCAGCTGCCTTTTCTCCACGTCCTGCGTCTTTGGATTTCACCCGTTTCCACGCAGCCTGTTCAAGCTGATAGTCTGCTTTATGGCGGGCTGCTTGATTACTGCTATTTTTGTCGTATGCAATATCGTGTTGCTTACACGCTTTATCGAGCTGATTTATGCCAGAATCACCTCGTGCTAACCTTTTATTTAAATCTGTGCCTGGACCACAAAATTGATAACCTGGCAAATGCAACTCGACGGGGAGCTTATTAATCAGGGAATTAACTAATCCTCCACCGCGCTTCGTACGTTTTTCACGTGTGTATCGTATCGTAGAAACCATTTAAATAAGAGTTGTAAATCACACATCTACTTATATAACATTTAGCCGCGGTACAATGCACATTGTGAAACAGAAACAAACGCTTTCTATAGATAATTTGGATGAAAAAGTTGGGCGTGGGTTAAGTGCTGATAATCGCCATGGACCACTACTACCTTCAACTGTACGTGCCCTCATAATAGGACCCTCGAATTGTGGGAAAACAAATGTCTTAATATCTTTGATCACGCATCGTTTAGGTTTACGTTTTTTAAATATTTACCTATACTCAAAGTCTATAAATCAACCCAAGTATGAGTATCTACGTAATGTATTAGCGCCGATTAAGGGGTTAGGATTTTATACATTTAGTAACGGTACGCAAATAGTGGAACCATCCGAGGCAAAGCCAGAGTCTGTGTTTATATTTGACGATGTAATATGTGAGAAACAAGATGTTATAAGGGGATATTTCAGTATGGGCCGACATAGAAATGTGGATTGTTTTTATCTTGGCCAGACATACTCTCGAATCCCGAAGCAGCTAATAAGAGACAATAGTAATTTAATTGTTGTCTTTAAACAGGACGACATGAATCTGCATCACATCTTTTCCGATCATGTGTCACCTGATGTAACGTTTACAGTATTTCAAAATATGTGTGCAAAGTGCTGGAATGACAAATATGGATTTCTAGTGATTGATAAGGATAGAGAAGTACAAGGTGGGCGATATAGAAAAGGGTTTGATAGCTTCATATATCCATAATGCATTTTAATGAAAACTTCACTTGAATTACATACGTCGTTAGGATTACTTCGTTTACGTATGCGCTAAGATGAAGGTTACCAAAGATAATAAAAAATATAACAATCTTGCACATCCCAGTAGCGAAATAACACTCAAGCGACAGCTGATTGAGGCAACAGATGCGGTACGTAAGAAGTTTAACTCTATTAAGAACAAAGATATGGAGATGCACGTAACACTTGAAAAGATCTATCAACCAATAACTGAACCTTTAAATGTTATATCTTCAGCAGCAGAGAACAAATCTCATATCCAACAATTACATTCAAAACCATCATCATCAAGGGTGTCCACCCAGAGGGCTGTATCATGGGAGAGTGCTTCTGAAGAAGGATCCGATAAGTATGTAGGTGGTGATGATGTTCCACATTATATCCCCATTATGGAAACACCACCATCGTCAATAAGAACAACCCCTGTATCCGAAACTTCTCCAGCTAGTAAACTAGAAAAAAGACATGAGGTTGTAAAAAGACATATACAAAATTTAAAATCTGGTGATTCCAAGTATGATAGTTTATATGGAGTGCGTGTAGATCCCAAGACAGGCAAACTGCTGATGGGCAATGCCGAAATACGTTTTTCCCATGGAAATATTACGCTATGGTATGGCAATAAGAAACTTGGCGTGTATCTAGGTAGTCCTAAATTGTACGATCTAATATTTCTAAAACGCCCAACAATTTTAGATGATAATAGAGAGGGTGTTCTCGATGATGAATGGAGTAAGATATATGGAGAAATACTAAGAAAAACAAAGGCACCTTACAAAAAATTCGATGTAGCGAATGGCTATAACACTACTAAGCGTGGAAAATTTCACAAAATTATCAAACCATTAACATCTTCTACAATTGCGACACGATCGTCAACAAGTGGTCACGGCTTAAAACGTGTACCTACCCACAAATTGTACAGAAATAAAGATAAAGAATATATTTTTTGGAATAAACCCAGCGAACTCGTGGATCGTCTACGTCTACTATGGAGTTCGAAAATAGCGGGAAATAACAACCACGACAATGAAATAATAGAAATAATATCAGAACTTAGGGAAGAAAAAATAGTGTATTAAAGATGAAATAAAACATAGTATCATTATACTTAATAAGTATTATATAGTCTGAAATTTTATAAACTGGATCAGATGCAGTCAGAAATGTCTACTGTAAACACTATCGACAAATTTGGACGCAGCAAAAGAATTAGTGCGAGTAAGTTAATAGCCCATCGTGGATTACCTGGCGTGGGTTTTAAACTTACCAGAGATAATCACTATGATATTGAAAATAAGCGTTTAAAAAATTTAGGGGAACCTGTCGATGATCAAGATGGTGCAACATGTAATTACGTTAACAAGCGTCTACAAACAAATGATGAAAATGCTGCCAAAGCTATTTTTGATACAACCGATGTAATTATTGGGGAAATGAAAAAATATGTTGATGTGGGACTTATAAGAAGTGGAGAAGAAAATCGCGCTATTTTCAATAAACAAAATAATGAGATGATGCAGAAAATGAAAATAGAAATGAGGAAATATGTTGATAAAGCAATTTCTGAAGTTAAACGTTCGGCCATAAACAATCGCAATACTTTAATCACTAGAATCTCTAAATTAGAGCATATTGCCACCGAACTCCAACCAAAGAAGGTGCAATCCGGAGGCCTAGCATTTCCACCAGAACTAATGCCTGAAGTTGATATATAGCTGAAGACAATTTTATAATGGAGGTTAGCAGCGAAAAATTACAAGTTGTTAACGAGTTACATAGAAATGCTCGACGAAATTTTCGTAGAAGGCGAACCATAATTAAGGGGTTTGGTGATTTGTGGCAAGCAGACCTAGCTGAAATGCAGCCATACGCTGATGAAAATAGAGGGTATCGTTATATTCTTGTAGTGATTGACTGCTATTCCAAGTACGTATGGACCAAACCTATTAAAAATAAAGCAGCTGTAGAAGTTACCAAGGCTATGCAGACTATTATTCAAGAAGCAAATTATTCACCGAGAAATTTACAGACCGATAATGGTACTGAATTCTATAACAGAAAGTTCTCCGCATTAATGAAGCGGCACGAAATTAATCATTATTCTACGTATAGCACAAAAAAAGCAGCAATTGTTGAGCGAGTAATCCGCACATTAAAAAATTGGTTGTATAAAGAATTCTCAGCTATGGGTAAATATAAATGGCTCGATATCCTACCAAACGTTACAAAAAGTTACAATGACAAAGTCCATCGTACAACTGGCAGAAAGCCCATTGATGTCAAACCAACTACACATTTAAACGTATATAATTATATTAAGATTGCTCTGAAACCGAAATTTCATCTCGGTGATATAGTTCGTATTAGCAAGTATAAAGGTGTATTTGATAAAGGGTTTACACCGAACTTTTCAACAGAACTTTTTAAAATTACCAAAATAAACATAACAAATCCCACAACTTACCTGATAGAAGACTTGTTTGGACACCCAATCAAGGGATGTTTTTATGAAATGGAGCTACTAAAAGCAAAATACCCCGATGTGTATCTAGTTGAAAATGTATTAAAGAAGAAAGGAAATAAAGTGCTGGTAAAGTGGTTGGGGCTATCTGTAGAACACAATTCGTGGGTTGATATAGCTTCTATTGTTTAAAATTGTCATTAACTAGAAAAATATATTAATGTATCATTATATAGTTATGTCGATTGAAATATTTTAATATGTGTCACAAATGAATAATAAAATGAATATACTTTATTAATATTTATTTAATTTATTTCCTTCATTTTAAATTGTAAAAAAATTAAAAATAATCATTTTTTTTTTTTTTTTTTTTTTTTTTTTTTTTTTTTTTTTAACACTTGAAAGATAATAAACATACACATAAATGTTTTAATTCCTTTTTATTTTCCTACAATCTATATTATAAGAATGATACAAATATACATATAACATAAAACATAAAATTAATTAAATATAATTAAAAATTATAATTAAACATTAAACAAACATAAAAAATAATATAAAAAGTACAAACTAGAAAATCTAATATTATTATATGGGTACTGTTCTTTTTCCAGTATTATTGCACACAAAACAACCTTCGATGGCACCGACTGTCACTGTGTCATCGCCACAAGCTTTGCACTTTATGGTAGGTACGTCCCACCACTCAACCGTGTTGTGCAGACTTGCGTGTTGGTGAACAGCCCCCTCTACAACCATGCGAGAATACGATACGTAGCACCTAGTGCACATAAAGTATTTTCCCTGGTCAATGCTGCATACCACAACGAAGGCCGCTGTAGCACACACCTTGTCCATTGTACCAGCCACCATATCTTTTATCTGGAAAGCCATCTCGTGCTGGTCTTCCTCGATGAGGTCCGCAACATCGACTTCTATACCATCGTCCACCATTTCGTCGACTCCATCGTCCACTATACCATTTTCGCCGCCTTCGATGACTTCCTGGATATCGATGTTGGCACCATTGGCATCAACATCAGCAGGTGCTCCAATCTCCACAGCCTCAGCAGGTACCCCCATCTCCGCAGCCTCATGATTAAACAGCATCCAATTATTGGAATCTTCTTGCGCCAACCGTCTTAGAATAGATATAATAGATGGATTTGCCATTTCGATACGTGGTATATAGATAGAAATAGTAAATGCAACTAAGTTTGGTTTAATATTACTCCCATATATATAGTAGTGTGGGGAGGGAGTCACTCTAAAATAATAGAGGGGGTATTCATATCCAATCATAGGATACGTGTTATTATGAATTTTAATTAGTGAAGTTTGACACCTTAACCACTCGGCCAACCTGACTTATTCATTGATTCAGTAAAACACTATACATTAAATGTTTACCCCCTCTCCATCATCAATAATAGAGGTGCCTGTAAAGTAATGTTTGTAGGAGGCGCCACTGCTGGGGGTGGAGATTAGTTTGCTTTATATAACACACAGCAACGCTCTTGTTTGTCAGATTTAAAATTATTAACATCATGGACACTTCTCAAGTAAATTGCGTCTCCTCCAGCACCGACTCAAAATCAACGTCATCGACCTGGTCAATGCCTAGTGAATACGACCCAGACAGCAGTGATTGGTGGGAACGGTCACCTCCATCGTATTCGATAGACGAAGAGGACCAGGAAGACGAAGAGGACCAGGATGACCAAGCTACCCCAGATAGCATTGACGACAGACCAATATCACCTTCATCTTATTGGATAGGTGAGAATCTAGGCGAGGACCAAGATAACCCCCCGGACAGCAGCACTGATAGGGCAACATCACCATCAGCATGGTCTATGGAAACGGTGTTCTACGATCCAGACGGCCAGCCATCACCTGACCAGAGCCACTGGTCAGATTATCAGCTCTTGATAGAGTGCGATAATGTCTGCGAGGGAACAGATTAGGCATCCATATAAATTAAACATTGTAAATAATTTAATAAATAGTTTTAGTAAATAAATTAATTGTAAGTCATTTAATACATTTATTTACTTAATAAACTCTTAAATATTTATTTAATTTATTTCCTTCATTTTAAATTGTAAAAAAATTAAAAATAATCATTTTATGCAAATGTTGTTCCAACAATTGTCCTCGTACTTACTACAGTACACGCATCGTTGTCTTAATTGTGGTTGGTCTGCTTTGCAAGCTTCACATACGTCTCGATATATACCAAAATTCGTTCTTTTGAGTATGGTAAGACAATTGCGACATTGTGTTTCATTTGGACAATTGTCTCGAAATTCTTTTTTCTGCACTGGGTTCTGAATTACACACTTTTTGCACAGTCCAGTGCATGGGTTGATAATTTGCTTCCTCCATGCAGTATAGCAATTATGGCAAATTCTTGAATTATTGTAACTATACGGTTGTACTGCTATTATTGGTTTTAATTTCCACTCTCTTGGTAGGACCATTGTATGCACTTCTGTTTTAAGACACGATTGTGTTACGTAAGAAGTTTGAATGCGTTCCTCTTGTGGTCACTCTTGGTTTAAATAGCTAATAGTAAACTTGACGCAATAGGAAGGGCGTCACCGTCACGAATTATAGAATATAAAACGGAGGAGGTTTAACATCAAATCAGTTGAGTTCCAACATTTAAAGATGGCTTATAGACGATTCCTCACTGAACTGGCAGAAAATGATATGGGTGCAATGGTGTTACACCGAGATGGTGTAAATCAAGAGCTTCAGGACTTGAATCAAGATGGCAACCTGGTTCCCGTCAGTGTAGATGAAGGTCTTGGGGATGATGTGGAAGACGAAGCGGGAGAGTTAGCCTTCTCCGGAAAAATATTAAACAATTATGATGATCGGCGGAGACTATATTGCACGTCAGCGTCTTTTGTCATAATCAGAACCAGGCCGGATGCAACCAAACACTTCCTGTGTGGGCTATGTTATATATCCTATACACGGATAGTGTCCGGACGTCACCAGCATGTAAATATTCACAAAACGACGACGTTGGATGGTGCAATGATAACGAAATGTAAATGTTGCAGCACAAACTTGGTGCAATTGCATCGAATTGAAGTATGTCATACATGTAATAATGTAAATAAAACAATTGCGTGAACGATACAACGTGTTTTACTAAATTTGATTCGTTATAAGTAGTATTTATTAATGTAAATTTATATTTCATTTTATTTTTAAGTTTAATTGTATATATTTTTTAATTAATAAAAATATTTGTGCCACCCTGTATATTACAAGTTGTGAAAATTAGTAAATCATATAAATATTAAAACAAATGAACATATGAATGATTTTATTAAAAAGTATTTTGAAAAAAAAATGGTTATCTTTTATTTATTATTATTTAAATTAAATTAAAATATCTCAAGATATAAACTGATTCAAAATAATACAGTTGTAAATGTATAAAGCCGATAGCTTGGGTTGATTTTATAGCCTAAGGCCATGCGACCCTGCCTGGTAAATACGGATCGATGAGCAGGTAGTTTTTTGTTGAAATTAGGAAATAGACCTAACTCTTGTGGGGCGTTCGAGTAGCCGAGCGGGCAAATACGCGTCGATCTTGAGGTCACTCAGAAGACCACAGGATCGAATCCTCGGACGCCCCCCGGAGAAAGGAGGTGGTGGTTCTCCGGTTTTTTTTTTAAATTTGACCTTTGACCTTTCCTAATTAACCATTAATTTTGATTTTCATGTGTTTAAAATTCGATTTTTTTAATTTTTTTTTTTTTTTTTTTTTTTTTTTTTTGTTGTTATTAACCTATTAAACTCTTTATTTATTTAAATTAATTAACCTTTACATTATGTGTTTATTCATGTCAAACATGTACTCATAATATGCACAATTAATTAATTACATGTGGTGTATTTATTTTATTAACTAATTAATTTTTTTATCATTTTTTATTCACTTTTTAAAATTTGTTTTAAACTTTTTTATATTTATTTTTAACAATATATTCTTACATAATAATACACAGTAATTTATTTTTTATCATTTTTTGTCTTTTATTTGTATCATTTTTTTGTAATTATTTGTCATTTATTTTTTTGACAAACTTTTTAATTTTTTTTAATATTTTTTTATTAATAATATATTTTAAACCTAATTAACAATCTTATCTGACTAACAATATTCTTAAATAACTTAAAAATCTAACTTAATTAATTTGCCTTTATTTGTATGCTCTTTTAATTATTTTTGTCATTTATTTTTTTTGACAAATTTTTATTTTTTTTGGGGCATTTATTTTTTTAATTATTTTTGTCATTTATTTTTTTTGACAAACATTTTAAATTTTTTTTTTTGCATTTATTTTTTTAATGTTTTTTTATTAATACTATATTTTAAACCTAATTAACAATAATCTTATCTAACTAACAATATTCTTAACTAACTTAAAATCTAACTTAAAATAACTTTCCGCCGCGTGTGCGCAAGTGCTCAGCCACCCATTTGATCCGAAATAAACCTCATCTGCTTTGCAGTTTTGTCGAGAGCCTCCCTTTGTCTCTTTACGTCGGCCTCTAATTTTGCGGCTCTTTCCCGCATATCAGCAGCACGACGCAAGATTTTCGGATGATCCCGACAAAGCCTCAAATTTAAATCATGTGTTCTCTTAAGTTGACCGTATATTTTAAAAAATTGTTTAACAGATGTTTTGGTGTCAACTTGCGAGAACACCTCCGATTCAGAATCAGAGTCCGCTTGTGCTGGGAGCGGATTCTCATTAACAATCGGAGCTACCTCTGGCGGCGGTGGCAACACCGCATTAGAGCAACCCGGTTGTTCTAATGCGTCATTGCGTGGTGGTGGCAACACCGCATTAGAACAGCTTGGCTGTTGTAATGCGCTATTGCCAGGTAGAGGTACAGCCACAAACGACGCAGACGGTTTTACCTGCCCTTTACCTGCCGAAACCTTATTTTTTTTTGGTGAAGCAGGTAGCGGACTTAGAGGGGCAGGTACAACTGTCTGCGCGAAATCCATTATCTCGTCCCATAAAGTCGCGTCACAGTCTATGGATTGTGTTTCTGTACGTCTACCTTTACCTTTTGATGGCGCCGACGACGACTTTGTGTTTTTATTGTTGTTTACATTACTAGGCAAAAAGTCGTCATCGGAGTCATGTGCCACCAGAGACATAGATGATTTGCGCGGATGAGATGCGCGTACATCCTGACACCCTGAAGTAGATGGTGTGACTTTAAATTTTTTGTTTAAAGCCAAACCATGTAATTTCGGGGTATGAACGGCTTTACCTGCATTACTCCTGGATACGGTGACATTGACGGTATTGCCGAGGTCACCATCTTCAAGGTGCAAAACAGGTAAATCTGCGCCAGGATGTATATTGCCGTGCATCTGCTGATGGTGCCCATGATACGCTAGCTGACTACCGCCTTCGTTAGAACACGAAGCGCCCCCAACGTCAGCAGCAATACCATCTTTAACAATAATGTTGTTTAAAACATTAACCCTGCCAGAGGATGGATTTTTTATTGCTGACTTCACAGCACCGCCATTAATGGCGGAACCTGACGCCGTAGATGCGTCAGGTGATGGTTTAAACGTAGCCAAATACGTCATTAAAGTCAAGGGCGGTAAAGTTGGTGGCGGTGTCGACGAGCGCCTTTTACGCCCACCAGCAGATGATACATTTTTAACGGTTCTTACCATTTTGTTCACAAAAACTGAGCAATGAAATTCACGAGAGCACACTTGCACACACTAGCACAGGCGAAGACGGAAAGAATCTTGTAAGCGTCCTCAAACCCAAGCCAAGCTAACTTCCCCCTCCAACGGTAGGGAGTGGGTGACCACTCTCGTCTCTCATTGGTTGGACGACATCACGTGATTTATGCAAGCCAAGCTTTCACCCCACTGTTGATTTTCTTTGTCTCAACAGAATCCCGCTACAAAGTGACGTCAAACTTTTCTAAATGTCATGCGCACATCGAATAACTGACGCAACAACTTTCTATTTGAAATGACATCACATTCCTGACTGCAGCATAAAACGACATTTTAGTTTTAGCAACGTCACCTACTCTTACATTGTAAAACTGTATCATTACACACACCTCTTCAAGTCACTACCTACATTATTTATAATTTACGATTTAACCTAATCGATATTTAACTTATTTTGGGAGAAAGGTTTACTAATAACAACACTGTGATTTTTATTTAGATATTTTTATTCTATTATTTGAAAGTACTTAAAATTATCACAATAATTTTGTATTATAATGTTACAATTAAATATTGGTGAAATTTTGTAGTTTGAATTTTCCAGTTTAGTAGTTCATGTATTCGAATTTTCGACCTTTACGTTAGAAGATGAAATAAAAATTTTAAATTAATTATTGGCTTAAATCAGCTATTGCTGCAAGTAAAGCGTCCAAGTTTTCATTTTTTTTCTCCATATTATTTATGGCAACTATCAGTCGTTCTATATTTTGTTCTTGTTCGCTCTGAAAAAATGATATGTCACGGTGCCCCCACGGTAATGTTTTAGTAGTATTAGGAATAACAAAACGTTTGTCATCGTGTTGGGACAAGGCCACTTTGTTCTTTATTTCTGTGTAAATGTCATGCAAGCAACTCCGAAACGTATTCATTTTTCTAAATATTAAACCTCCCCGCTCAACGATTTTCTTATAGTCATCTATTGACAGCTGCTTTCTAATAACAGATTTCTTCACACCTTTAGCTTTTTTGAGTTCATTATCCACCGATTGTATATAATAAGCTTTCGCACCCGTACCATAAAAACTAATAATGGGATCAGAGGGGAACTCGTCTTTCATTTTACCTAACACCGACAAGCCCTTATGAATATTAAATTTATTTATTTCTTCGTAGTTAGATGTATCGAATTTGTCTGGATTCTGTATTATGAAATTATAAAAGTTATCTGTAAATGTTTTTATAATCAACGAATCCGTATCTGTATACAGCAAAGAAGCATTATCGCCGAAATGTTTTTTGATAACGTCGTAGAAAAAGTTGTATAATACTGTCTTAGACAACTCCAAGATACAAAAACCAACGTAAATTGGTTTGTTGTAGACTACCTTTAGTTTACCCATATGGATGGCTACAAAATCATCAGTAAATATTGAGCATGATTTAAAGTTAGGGCGTGTTATTAATGCATTTGCACCCATACTCCGCCTAACGCTCTCCCAGTGGGTAACTAATTTTATATCCATTCTATTATCAACATTTTCCATTGTCTTACCGAATACTGCGTTATTTAATAATTTATACTGATCTTTTTCAAATTTATTCTTAGCCTTATTTCTCATATCGGTGTTTAGGTCAATATATTTTTTAAGCCAAGGTGATTGTTTGAATTTAAGTATTCTATGTGTTTTTATAACCATTAACCCGTTATCTAGCGCTTGTTTCAAATTTATATAATGCACAATATATCTCCTCTTATCGTTTAAATTTGGTATCAGTTTTGTCAATTTCGATTTTGATTTTGGTGGAATAATATTTTCTACTAAAAAGGGTAGGTCTGAGTGTAAGTCGTGTAAATCTTGTGGATAATGTATGTCTACTTCGAGAACATACCCATGGGTGCTTTCATCTGAAATGCTCGTAATATCTAAATTCATGATTTCTTCTTCGGACAGCCACACGAATCCACCTGTCGGCAATTGTTGCGACATACTATGCCCATATAGGTTCGTGGCATCTAGATATGTGATGAATGAAGAAGGTTCTTTGGGGTCGTAGTTAGGGAGAAATTTGTTATTCGCAATATGTTTCCTTTCCGTACACTGGCTTACTCCACCACGTATTCCCTTTTTAAAAAAATGGATCATATCAATGTCCGTTAATAATTCCAACTCCACTTTGGTTAGTTTTAACATAGCGTCCCACGAGAGACCCGGACAAGTGTAATACTGAGCAGGATCAAGTTTATATTTTTCCAAACAAATTTTACGAAAATTTTCAAATACGTCACACAAAAGGAGTACGTCTGATTTTAAATAAAGATCTGAGTAATCGCCCAAATTCTGACAATCAAACAAGTTCCACACATCGTTAGCCCTCTGATAATCTTTATCTGTTATATGTTCTTCATTTAGGTTATCGTAAAATTCATCTTTCGAGGGTAACTCTACATTATTTAGTTTCTCTAAACTATCCATAAAACTATATGGAAATACACCCTTTTGCCTCATTAAATTAAATTTTTCCTTATCTGTATAGAAACTTCCCGTAACAAACAATTGGTTATCAGTTAAGTTGCCCCCTAAATTTTGCAACGATGTTGATAAGAACTTAAAACTATCGATGAATCGTAGTTGTATAAATTTCCGTTTTTTCTCCCCTTTCTTATTGACGTAATCATGCATATAAAGGTGTTTCGTGAAAGATATATATTTTTCTTTATTTTGTGCTATAACATCAACTCTGTCCTTATGTGCACAGAGCTGTTTTATAAATAGGTGACTGTCGTAGCCACTCATATTGTGAAATATGATAGGTACAAAATTTGGTAATTTGTAATTTAAGTTACATACAGAGTGTGCGGCACCAAATCTTACTTTACCAGTTATATGACAATGATCTCTAACTTTTACATCCTCTACTTTAAATGGTTTCTCACATATACCGCATACGGTCGCATTCAGGAAGTCTTGTCTTTCTTGTGCTGTGAGTTTAGCCATTGGGACTATATCTTTCATATATCTGTTATAGATTTCCCTTACATCGGCTTCAATACGCGATACAAAAACTTTGGCTACATCAGATCCTCGATAGAGTTCAAATTTTGATAAAGAATTGTCAAAAGAACATTTTATGAAATATGCGAAGGAGTAAGGTTCGTGTATAAAAG
Organism: Rhagium mordax; assembly: GCA_963680705.1. Classification (NCBI taxonomy): domain Eukaryota; kingdom Metazoa; phylum Arthropoda; class Insecta; order Coleoptera; family Cerambycidae; genus Rhagium; species Rhagium mordax. The sequence goes on from OY796656.1 coordinate 12,184,550, forward strand.
TTTTATTTGTATAAGAACGTTCGGGGTTCGGTTCACAAGTATGAATAGGTTTCAGAATTGATTCAAAGTCTGCATACACTACAAATGGTACTTGCATTTGTCTTTCAAAGTTTTCAAATTTTAATATATTTTCAGGTACTTGTTTACCATATTTATCAATCCGAAATTGTGTCGATGGTGTTGTTGTATAAACATGATTACAGTCATTTCTCTGATGCTGGAATAACTGACGCTCATTATTAAAATATAGTAAGCAACCATCACAAAAGTACTTTTTATGATCATGAGCTGAAATTTGAGCGGAAACTAGCTTAGACAAGTTTTTTATCCAACAATAGTGATTATTAGCGCAATCTTTCTTACAGTGATGATTTACACCACATTCACCGGAAAGTAGTAACAAATTTACATGCATAAATAGTTTTTTTTCAGAATAACGTAAAGGCCCAACAACTTCATACTTTATTCTATTATTCTCAAATTTTTCTTCTAACCCGTACACGTTAATTGAAATATTATTCATCTCCTCAAATTTTGAAATATCCCGCAATTTTACTGGAAAATTCATACCTGATAAATTTAAAACTCTTGAAAAATGTGGATATGATGAGGTCTCAGATGTGCAGCCATTTGCAGGATACAACGCTGAAGTTACAGCCCAAGCAAAACAATACTGATCCTGGTTTTTTACATTTACCACTGCCTTCTTGTTTTCTATGGATTTTGGCAACTTGACATATGATGAACCACCCAGAGGACTATATTTATTCACATTGATTTCAACAAAAGCAATTCGTTCGAGGGCCCATCCTAAAATTAAATTATAATTAGTCATTTTCTTTCCACCTTAATGTATGTTTAAATACCTGAATCACGTTCCAGGAACTCCGTAGTTTGTGTAATCATAGCATCCACAAAGGTGTCCAAAGTATTGTTCAAATCCATAGCTTGATCCAAGATTTTGTTGGAAGTGTTAAATGATTTCATTTCAGATAGTTCCTGTGTCTGTAATACGTACGTAGCAAACGTTTCCATATTTACTTTTACTGTATTATGAATACGTAACACTTCCTCGAAGAGATTTAATATTTTTGATCTAATTTCATTGAAGAACATTACATAGTCTTGGTGATTATTTTCGCTATATACTCGATAGGTTACAATCCTGTATTTGAAAGCGCTCTGCACAATTTCTACACCTTCTATAAACGGAACACATGAATTTGTCCTATGCTGCAATGTCCTTCTATGGGAATTCATTTGGGTTGTGCTTAGAGTCACATTACAGCAATTACAAGTTTCCATATTTGTAGATGTTGAAGGATTACATTCCAGTTTAGGATATTTTGCTTGCGGACCACTATCATGTATCTTCTTACAAGATTGCCTCTGATGTCTTCGCAAATTGTCACCACGTGTAAAACTTACACCACAAGAAGTACAAATATACATTTTATGTCTTTACTCTGGGAGACTAGCACCACAAATGGCTGTGTGCTCCTCATCCTCATTTATATACACGGAGTGAAGCTGCCCCACCACCTCTACTTGAAATACTCATACACATATCAGTACATACACTAATTACAACTACAATTGCATTGCACCACTCCAATTACCTCTATTGCAATTACATCAGTCTAATTACTGCACATTACTCTACTTACCTCTATTGCAACTACATCAGGCTAATTACCGACAATACTCTAATTACCTCTATTGCAATTACATCAGTCTAATTACCTACATTACTCGAATTACCCTAGTTACCCCCCACCACAAAAAAAAAGGGTGGGGGGAGACCCAGCTCCGCCATTACTACTCTACTATCATGCTATGCCTTTTAACCCATCTGAAGAAAATCATTTAAAAATTCTATTGGAGAAATTTAGAAAAGCGGGTGTCACTGTAAAATTAAGAAAATCTTATGTTGGTCGAACTAACGTCAATTTTTTAGGACACATTGTGTCGCCCACCAGAATAGAAATGGACCCTAATCGTGTTAGGGTCATTCAAGGATTTCCAACACCGCGAAATGTGAAACATTTAAAATCGTTTCTCGGTGTAGTACCGACAGGTATTAATGACATAGTTTGTTTAGAGTTAATGGGGCCTTTGCCGGTTTCTCGATCGGGAGCTACTCAACTTTTAGTTGTGATCGACGCTTTTAGTAAGTATGTAGCGCTCTACCCATTACGTCGTGCCACTACCAAGTCGATTCTTCGTTGTTTAACTGGTAGATATTTTTTGGAAATAGGTAAGCCGCGTATAATACTTTCAGATAATGGAACGCAATTTTCGAGTCGTTTGTGGAGCGAAACGTTGAAGCAACAAGGCGTGAAAGTTCGGCATACCTCTGTATATTTTCCACAGGGAAACTTAACTGAAAGGATAAATCGCGAAATCGGGAGATTGCTTCGCACTTTATGTTTTGCTCAACATACCAAATGGGCTACAATCATTAAGGATGTTAATGTTTGGTTGAATAGGGTAATACATAGCGGGACGGCATTTTCACCAGAAACGGTGCACTTTGGGAGAGTGCCACCCAATAATTTTACTGACAAAATTGAGTTCCCTGATGTCGAGTCCTCAAAATTAACTAATAATACGATAATCACTTTGGCTTATGAAAATTTATTATCTAAAGCTAAAAAGCGAAAATTGAGACACGAGAAAAACAAAAAGCTGGTAAAATTTGAAATTGGCGATAAAGTGTTGGTTAGAACTCACCCACAGTCTTGTGCTGAAACTAAGGAAATAAGGAAATTGTTCTTGTTATATAGAGGGCCAGGTACTATTAATTAGAGGCTCTAACTCTTACTCAGTTGTTGAAGACGCCAGTGGCGTGCCCCTGGGTGTTCAGAATATTGTTAATTTGAAAAAATATGTTGAAGAGAAGAGGGTGCAAGCTTAACGTTAATATTAACCTTCGTCACTTAGTTCCTTTTGTTAATAGGGGGGTAATGTAACGAGCACGCTTGCCTCCTGTTACTCTAGATTAATATTGTTCTATAATGTTAATTTTCATAATGTTGTGTTGTTAACAATCGTTGGCGATGCCCTGCGGTTGGCATGGAAAATGGAGATTGTTTTTTTTAATTTTAGAAGAATGAATTGAGAGAAATGTCAATGAATTGTAAAAAACGATTGTATACTTTTATTTGATGAATAAAAGTAATTTGTAAGAATTTCCTGTACGTGAGTACCTACCTACTTATTATTATTTATTACTTGTACTGCGGAACCCAGGTGGGGTTATAACTTCGAAGAAATATCATATATATATGGGTGAATATTGTTTGTGAAATCTCTCAATTCTAATTTATTGGAAAATTGACGATTTTGACAGCTGACAGCTGCCAACCAACTGTCATGTCAAGATTAACAATTAAAAAACTTGAAATAATCTATAATAATGATCTAGAAAAATTATGATATATTATTCTGGTTGCTGTATTTAAATCTGACGTCAGATTAAAAATTTTTACAGTTGACAGCTGCCAAAATCGAAACTCTTACTTAAAATTTGAATTCAGCGACTTTAAAACTACAATGTTATTAAATTATTTCAAGTTTCCGATAATTTATGGTGATTTGACACTGTTTTGACAGTTGCCAACTGTAAAAATTCTCAATCTGACGTCAGATGTAAATACAGCAACCAAAAAAATATAACCTCATTTTTCAGGATCATTATCATAGATTATTTTAAATTTTTGAATTGTTAATGTTGACTTGACAGCTGGTTGGCAGCTGTCAAGTGTCAAAATTAGAACTGAGAGATTTCAAAAACATATTCACCTTTTTTCCTTATTCTTAGCGAAATTTTGAAGCTGCCAATTTTAAACACAAAATTTAGGCAGCAAGACTAAATTCAGCATACCCAAATCCTATAGTGTACCAAATTTTGTTAAATTTCATCAAAAATTGGCGTGGTAATAGATTTTTAACGCCTATTCTTACAAAAGGCACCACTGTGCTACATTGGCCTACATTCCATATAATTTTTGTGTAATATGTAATATTTTACTTATTTTATTGCCAACACATTTGTACACTACGCTTAAGAGGAGCAATAAATAACTCAATTAAGTTCATATTGTATTTTGTATTGGAATATTCGAGCATATTGACCTGCAAAATTTATTTTAAAAAATAATGGGGATACAAAATATATGACAACCGAAAAGCGGTACGGACACATTCTATTCAACTACTACATTACGTTTCTCGTTTTGCTAAGGCCTATAAGGAATCTCAATTAAATGAAAAATCATTTGATGACCTCAACGGTAGCGTACAATGTGGCGGGTATAATAAATTTGATAAAGCCATTACCAACTCAGCAGCAGAATTCTTCGAGACAACATTGCCTACTTTATTTATTACAGTAAATTTCTTACATCAAAGGCAATCAAATACATCTTGTAAAACGGATCTATTTAAATGTCTAATGCAAATCTTCCGCTAGTACTTCAATATTCATAAGCTTCAGAAACAAAATAATTACGTATTAAGCCTAACTAATGCCCTCACGTTACTTTCAAATAGATTTCTTAATTAGATACTGTTAGGTATACCTGTATATTTAGTTCGTTTAGGACTAGCTCAAAATTAATAATAATTGATCTTAATTCACAAAAATGATATATCTAGAGATCAGCTAAATTAGCCACTTCGTTATTATTAAATGGTGGTCTGAATTTAAATCGGGAACAACGCTAGCCTACTACGCCTAAAATTAAGAGCTTTTTGTGTTATTATCAATTTTATCAATAACCACAAAAATAAAAAAATAAATTTTCTTTGCTTTAAAAAGAACCTAGATTAATATGATTCAACTTTTACTGGTGGCCTACAAAAAAAATTCTTGTGCATTTAAGGGTAATCGATCAGAAAAACATAAGCACTCAGTACAAAATTCATTATAATTAGGTAATATGCTCGCATTAATTATACCTGTTCATCAAATTTCAATAAAATAAATCCTTTTTCGTTGAAAAAACAATTTTGCTCCCACCAATTTTAACACCTTGTATTTTGAAATCCACTCATTTTTCGGTAAATGTTTATATGACAAAAGGTTCTTTATTTTACGCCGATATAAATTCGGGCCACCCTCAAGGCATTAATTTCGGTACGAGAGTAGTTCTATATTTGCCAACTTTCCCCTTCTTTTTAATAGATTTTTAAAACTTCAATTAAAAACACAAACACCAAACTTGTCTATAAACAGCCTGTGTTCTCATATTGAACTATAGAAGCATGCAGTAAAAAGTATTCCGAGGCATTCCTGAGGGATTCCCGTAATATTCTATCCATGTACCCGATTGTACCCTATTCCGGTTAAAAAAATATTTTCCACGATATGCTTATCCTATAATAAACCCTTCCGAGATTCTCAATTTCTTACATAGCAGTATAAAAGAACTTGCAAATGTAAGGACTCAGAGGACTCCTCATTAAAATATATCGTCCGAGGCCTAGAAAATACACACTGCTCGAGGACAGTAACGTCCTTGCGTTTACGAGGATGAAAAGCGAACTTTTGTTAGCTGTAATGAAGGACTTGTTCGTCCTCTATTCAAGCGAAGCCCCAATAAAGGAAACAAAATGTAAGAGAAGTTCGTAAAAGCTAGCCTCATACTTTTTATAACATTTTCGCTAGAAAGTAAGGGATCTTGAAACGTTTCCATCAAATTACGTTTTCCAGTGTAGCGCTGGCTGCTTCGAATACTAAAACTGGAGAAAGTACACGAGCATTAAATTAGCTCAGTCTGATAAATTGCAAATTTTAAATGTCGCAGAAACAGAAGCTTGTATTAAAAATATCATTTGCAACAAATTCTTATATTTTTTTCTCATTTTATGTCTTAAAATTCCATTTTCCCGAGACGATGCTAAAGCAATAATAACATTTAGATTAAGAGCTTTTACATAATAAGCCTATATCAAATATGAAATTTCGTCAAATCTTTTTCCTGATTTATTTACGTCAAAATTTTCACTCGCCAATGATATTTTTGGAGCAACATTCTAATTATCCAAGCTATAAATAACTAGCAACTGCTCTTTAAAGTATAAAATAAATCTGTTCTCCGACTAATTCCCCACAAGTAGTTTGGTATTAAAAATAATCCCGTATCATAAAATTTGCTGGAATTTATGCAGCTTCATAATAATAAGAATTAACTTAGTTCCATACGACACTTTTTATCTGCTCTAAGCTCTTGTTTCAAATTACCCTCGAATATGCTTAGGAGGTTTAAGCTTTATGTAATATAATAATTTGTTTTTATGCATGAAATATTTCTAAGCCAAAGAAATTTATATTTTTTGCATTTCACAAGAACTGTCGTAATTTCAGTTAAAATTAATTATTTTAATTTTGGAATGACAAGAAATATCTGATTAACAAATCTAAATAAAAATTTTTTTGAAAAATTATTTTTTTATGCCCATAAGATTAGCAATGGAATTGGCTAATGCACTATAGTTATTATAGTGGAAATTATATTTTGACTTGAAATTTTTTATTTACAACTACATACAGCATATTCTATATTTCATTTACCATTTTTCATATTTTATTTACAGTACTGACGGATTTTGGCAGACAAGAAATGCATTGCCTGTGGCGTTATTACCATCTACCACTGTTGAGATTCGACTCAGAAAAGCCACGCAATGGTTACTTTTAATAGATTTCTGCAAGATTTAGAAGAATGAAAATTCTGCTCAAGTAATTTTTACTGAGTATGGCTCAAAGAACCAATAGAACAAACAGGGATGATGTGAGTGCAGGAGACTTGATTTTGAGAAATATCTGACATTTCATGAAATTAGATCGATCAGAGATCATTATGTTATGATCAATAACTGACTCCTAACCTTTTTTCTCTAAATCATCGGATGGCGTGAAAAAAAAAATTGTGTATGATTTCACTAATACATAATGCACACTATCAGAAATTATTTAAACAAACGATTTAATCAAACATAGATGGGTGCACGCATGGATCCAGCAAGGTTCCTGACTTGACCTGCCTGAACCAACTTTTGAGGGAGTCGCCAGAAAATGTGGTATCAAAAACAACGCCACTATTGATAACAGGAGGTATTGCAGTCCGATAGGATGAACCGAGATGAAGCTTGAGTTTAGCTCCATTTATGGGCGATGCAATTAAACAATACCTCTGACCATCTGGCGCATACAATAATCTTTGCTCTTACATAAAACTTTCCAATAAATCGAAAGGCGAGGAAGAAAAAATGTCATTTGTTATGGAAACATGTACTAGAATCAAGCTTACAATTTTTTTATATAAAATAAACCGTTTCAAAAATATCTTGTTATTTCTTTAAAAATAGAGTTAATTCAATTCTTACAAGTATGGTGTTGTTTTGCTATTTAAAAATAATCCGACCACTATTGTCGATAAACTTGTAGTTAAACATTTAGTACCTATATTTTCCCAAGAATAAAATTTATTAAAATCTCATATAAAAGGATAAGAAAATAATTTTCGTTTTCAACTAATGTTTTATGCCTGTAATGAAATAAAAATTTGCAAGTGCAACGTACTGGCTTCCGGATTTAACCTGAAAATGGTCATAATAATACGGCAAAATGAAATTTTTTGTAAAAAACTTTGGAAACACTTTTGGGGAAATTTTTTACGAATTAATACCACTTGTTATTTTTTATTTTTTAATAAAAAAGAATAGTTAAAATAATTCAATATTAATCATTGAATTCTTCATCGTCATCAACCATTTCCGTTTCTTGAATTTCCCCAATATTCTTTTTCCTTCATTCAAATCAAGTTTAGTTTATGCCGAAATAATCAGCCTAATAATATATTGAATGTTTGCCATTTGCCATAATTTTTCTACAGTTATAACTATTTACAGGAGTCACGCAAACCAATTGAAAAACAAAAACATCGTTTTCTCGCTTTTGAATATTTTATACCGTATTGTATAATTATTAACTTTAAAGATTATTTGACTGATTCAAAAAATCAAACACCATTAAATGTACAAGGTGTTTGCATTCTCTGTCTCATAAATGAGTAAAAGTAAAAGGTAATTTTACTTATGATAAATAGTAGATAATGGAAGAATTTGAATTTTCTGAAAACAATGCAGATGAGACAGCTCTATATTGGAAAATGCTGTCTGAAAAAACATACGTTGCACTCAGTGAAATAATTGCTCCTGGTTTGAAAATTGCCAAATAACGGTTAACATTTTTGAACTGTGCAAATGCGACAGGCCTACATAAATTGAAAGAACAAAAAATGCGTGGATGGCTGGAGTGGTTCTATCAACATTTTGCTCCAGATGTAAGCTGAGTCTAAAAATTGTTGTTCCATAGTATAAACCTTTTTGCAGGAAAATTGCCTCATCTTTAATTTGATCACAGGCATATTACCTGATATTTTTTTATTAACTGAAATATTAACTAAAAGCGTCAATTGGTAAATAAATAATGTATCTCATTATTTAACGATATTTAAGCCAAAGTCAGTACCTCACCCTTGCAAACTTTCCTTTAATCTATTTTATGAAAGAAATACATACTACATTGTAGTGTAAAGTGTTTAGAGGATATTTCTATTTAATCTATTTTTCTCGCCCCAATAATTTAGTAATGTGCTTAGAGGGATTTAAGTTTGTTTTTCATTTACTATTTTATTTATTTTTTTAACAATTTATTTCTTATTATTATTTGATTTATGAAATATTTTAATTTAAGTTTATTAGTTTATTAATTTAATTTCTTTTTAAGTTGATTAATAATATTTTTTGTTTTATCATTTTATTATAATTAATTATAAGAAAATTTCACACTAAACACGATACGAATTTCTTTCCCGGAATATACCACATTCAATCTTATTTCTCTGGCATTATTGTTTCATGCCTATGAACGAAAATGTGTACGTTACCAGGATTCACTTACTGGAGTTGGTTGTAATCCCTTTTTACTTTATATTTTTAGGGCGTTCCAGGGGTCCTCACTCTCTTTATACAGATTTACCTATTTTTACACAAATTCTTGTATACATTTGTCTTAATTTAACTAATTACATGTTACGATGACAACTAACTTTCTTTCATGGTTGATTAAGCCTTCGAATATGCCCTTTTTTAGTTATAATATTACTATTATGTCTTTGTTATTTACTTTTGATTGATTATTTCTTCATGTATTTTAGGTAATACGAACCTCACCTACGTGGACTATTTAATTTCTCTTGGTTACAAGTACAACTGAGCAAGCCAAGTTTCCCAAGATTAGTATCCTTTAAAATGCTGCAAGTTTTAATATAATTCGTCCTGTTTTGTAAGTAAATCTTCCTGGGGCTTTGGGATAGAAATTTCATATATACTTATCTTAATTTATTTGTTTAATTTTTATTAACGTAGAAATACATGACATGTACCTACGAAGGTCTCTCAGTTAGCGACTTATCGAGTTGGAGCCCATGAAAAAGAGACTAATTTCAAAACATTGAAGATACACATAAATCGCAACACATCGTACCTCTATGGCGCCTTATTACATGTACTCACTTGAACTCACTCCAAAATTCTATTTAAAACATACCACTTCCTACACATAAAATATATGACGGATTAGATGAACGCAGGAATACACCTAAGGTCACTATAACAAACATCCGTCACTCTCGACAACTACAATACATGCACAACTTGGCATGACTAATTTCAGCAAAGGCGATCGGGTATTCCTTTAGAAAGAAGGAAAAAACTGAGACTTTATACCTAAAGAATCCAAACTATGCCAAATTTCACTTCGTATGCATTTCATTTGATATTAATTAATAATGATGTAGCGTTACACCATTCCCATTAACACCAAGAATTCCAGCATGATAAAATAAAACACAATTAATTGTTTAATCAACTTTAAAGAGGTGTACTTAATGTCACGGTTTTAAAACTCATATGTTTATGATTTGCATGGTTAACAATGTTATCGTTTATATGAGCATTTTGTAATAAACCTAGAAAACTGAAAGGCAGCGGTTTCCACCTGTCCCTATTGCTAATAAGACAACAGCCGACATTCCGTTGCACACTTTATTAATTCATTTTCTAGTCGTAATCCGAGCGTATTTTTAACAGACATTATGGATTTTCCTGAATTGTTAATGTATTTATTATATGCTGCTGCATCAGTTTGACAACAATAAAGGGCGGAAAAGCCTATAAAAACTTTTCAATTGTTTTTCTTTTTCTAAAATTATCAAAACAAATAATCATAAATTCAACATAAATGAAGCCGGGAAACTGGATCCAATTCGTAAATTTAATTGACGTAGCGAAGTGCCCCTTATAAGAAGGTAAAATTAATCTAATATGTATCCAACTGGTGATTAAGATATTTATTCTTACCATTTAAAAACAGGTTCGTCTAAACGGCGAAAACTGGTAATGGTCTAAGAAATGCACAAGCCATATTCTCCGTTGAATAGGGTATCCCGTTTTATTGAAATACGTTCATCAGTTGGCTAGAATTTTACAGTTAGGTTATATTCTATAAAGGTGTACCTAATAAAAAGAATTATACTAGAGCTGATTCACGAAAAGTTTTAAATAGCTCAACAAATTGGTCCCGAGATCCAAATAACAGATAATCCTGTGAAGTTTACATCATTATGTTATGAGATTCTATTTAAAACCAATTAGACTAAATTAGAACGGTTTTATTTTAATAGCTACTTATTAATGGTAGGTATTTAAAATTAGTGCAATTTATTCGAAGGAGGATAACCAAGCCAAGGTCAGGAATGCACATAAAATAAAATACCAATTTTCCTGGATGCTCATATGAAATAAAACAATTGAAGAGTCAGTGCCACATTTTATTTATTCAGGTATTGCATTGAAAATACTTCGCTATAAAATATGTAAGTAAGGAATACTCTACAATTTTGACAAGGGGAGAAATCTGAGGATTCCATGTTGAGTAATAGCAGCGATGATGATGGCAGGAAAAGCACATTTGATTTGTTCCAAGAAGAAGCAATTTTTTCTCAAACGGTTCCAGAGCTTGACAACGAAAATTGGATTTTGTGATACTGAAGTTGAAGATAGGTTAATTGAAAATGAGGATAGCAGCCAAGATGCGGTCGAAAATAATGAAGATATATAGGATAATGAAGACGAACTACCTCATGCATAGTTGGCAAACCGGTCGGAGGAAAAATCTTTATTTTCATGCCAAGTGTAGATCCCAATAAGACTCTTTATTTTACTGTTTGACATAAGTTTATTATTCCACAGCAGGAATAAATCCTAGTTAAAAAATCAAAAAAATTAATGACGTCCTTCGAACAAATTCTTCATCATGTATTAAATTTAAATCAAATATTTTATTTCACTCTGTAGGTCATTAGAGTGGGTTTCCCTACTCTATTGGACAATAGCACTCTGTTACATTTTAATTTATTCAATTTTAAATTTATTGTCTTGTTTTACAACTAGTTGTTTAGCATTGTCAGTCAATCTGGCACTACCATCGAAGGAAGCTAATTCAATGCTAGCAAAACAACTGTCAGGTTGTTTTATATATGTATTTTGTAAAAATGTCATTTGTAAACCAGTTAGTTTTTATTCTGGTCATTATTAACACGAATTATCATCACATTAATCAACTAGTTCCAATGCTACTATTATATATTTCACAACGACAATAATGAAACTGATTAAGAAAAAACAACAAAACCATTATGACAACATTGTACCAAAATAAATATGGAAAGCACCAAATGCACGTCTGTTGAACGCAATTTGATCAACAATTACTTATCTCCACGTAGTGAATTGAACAAAGTTTATATCCGTAATAAACACATAATTAAATTTATCGTACGGCACTCTTACAAACTGGCACACATTTTTCTTAAATAATCGTAATTGAAGTCGTATATTGTTCCGCAGCCACTTGAATAAGGATCTAAGCCAGTGACCGAGAAAATGCTGTTATGAACGCCAGGAATAGATTCAAAGGGGTCTTAAAATAAAGTGCATTAAGGAGTGAATTGAGTTCTAAATTGAGATGCGGAAGAGCCGTACGGTTTAATTTTATCATGTTTACGAGAAATAACGCTCTTAACTGAATTGTTGCATAACGAAAATAAAGTAAACAAGAAAATTTAGATTTTCAATTCAGAATCAAAAGTGCATCTAGTAATGGCAATAACATGGGATGCACCCTTGCACCCTCGATGAAATTAACATTACTATTTAGTCAGCTAAAATATTAAAAAAAAATAAATAAATATTGTAGGTATTTTATTATAACAATTAAGATAACGTTTGCTTAGACAAATTAAATTATTACCTGATAGAAACAACCATATTTAAAAGCATACTTACGCATTCTTTCAAAGGTTAAATTCAAATCTCCGAAAATTTCGCTGACCATCTGTGATTATTTAATTACCTAACTATATACATTAATTTAAAATACGACGGCACACGCACCTTAAACTGTAAACCTCATAAGTCGCTAAGGTTACAGGTACTCGTTTTTATTAATAATCCTAAAAATATTTGAATTTCTTCCAAATATGGGCATGTAATTTATTGGAAAAATATATTCCCACAATTATTAATAAATAATTTCATATTATAGAATTATGTATACTATATCATCATGAACTAAAAATTAAAAAAAATATTAATGTCTGTGATTTGGGAAGTACTTCTATTGATTAATAAAAAAGCCACTATTGCGATTAGTCGGTCTATACTATACTAAGTAAAGAGGTAAGTAAGAATCCCCATTTCCGAGCCCATTTCATAAAATGGTTTCATAAGATCTCTTTTTGATTTATTAAATTTTTTCTACATTTAGCAATAATTTATTGACACCAAACCAATTAATAACTGTATTGATAGAAGTTTGTGGTATTTGATCTTCATAGTTTTTATGATTAAAAACAATAGGTACCTACTTGTGTCATCAGCAAAAAGAGAAAATCTAGTTGAGGAAATCTATACATAGTCATTTATATAAATCAAAATAGAACCGGACCCAAAATGGAACCCTGTGGAAGATCACATTTTATGATTCTGTAGATAAAATTTTATGAACATGATTATTATCTTCACATATATTTTGCAATGTGTCAAGTATGATTTAAAACCACAGTAACGGTATGCCTTACAAAATAATAACTTAGTTTTAGACGCAGCCAAAAACTTTTGCCAGATCACAAGAAAATACCAAGAGAGTCTTTCTCCTCTAAGGTTTCAGATATTTCTTCCAATTAATGTAAACATAGTACTTGTGCTTTCCCTTTTTTGCAACCAAATTGCATATTGCTTAAAATATTATATTTATATAAATATTTTACCGTATTTTACTAATTGCTCCTCCACAACTTTTTCAGAATTCTAGAAAATGTTGAAAAAGAAGCAATATATAGTAAATGTAGTTGTTTGGCTCACATTTTCTTCCTTTTTTAAACCTCGGTTTTATCGCTATTTTAAATTTATTAGGAAACTGGAAACTTTCATCGGGTCAATATTTTCTTTTATGTAATAGGAAAGATGTAAATTATTTTACAAAAAATGAAAAAGTGCAGGAATGATATAAATCAATGTGTTTTTATCTTATCAATATTGGTAAGGGGAAATTTACTACGAATTCTGTTATTTTATTTAATTCAATTCTTTGCAACGTAGTTATACGTAATTGTTTTAACAGATTCGATAATAATGGCATTCTAAAATAGTTTCAATGATTTTTACGTTCAATAGATTGGTATGTAAATTGGATATTTTTGTTATTATTATTCTTGTAAAAACCTAAATAAAGTTGTAAATAATACGTGTCAAGCAAGGAAAGTAGAACAATTTGTAAAATTTACAGATATGCCCTTTGATTGGAGTCTACATTAATTTGCTTCCATACCACTAACATCGATAGCTATAAACTGCTGAGCAAAATTCCAGGAACGCCTGAAAATTTAGTTACAATTTCTCACTGTATATCTTCCAATCCTACCAATTCCTCCAAAATTTTTGAGGAATTTTTTTAACCACTTAGATTTAATCCTTGGACTGATACCCCGAAACAGTTTTTCCATGTTTGGCCTAACTCCTTTCTTTATTGAGATACGATTTTTTTTCGAAAAACCTAACGTGACGCTCGAATGACGACATAAATTGGATGGGATTTAGCAGTTACCATGTTCAGTAGTATTTGCAGTGATGTCTAAGGATACCATTTCTCTCAATTTCACAAATCACTATATACAGGATACGTGAAAATGCCGTAAAAATTCCAATTAAAAAATTCAAGGATTTAATGTCGTATCTGATAAAAAATAAGAGATGGAAAGGCCCACTCGATCTCCAGATTGTAACCCTATAGAACACGTCTGCACACGCTTCAAGCTACAAATTAGACAAAGAGAGCAACTTATTGAAAGCCTTGATCAGTTGAGGTGTGCCATGGAGGAGGAATGGAAATTGATACCCCAAGAGCTAATTTCAAATTTAATTGAAAGTATGCCCAGAAGATGCAAAGCTATCCCCCAAAATCGCGGTGGTCCCACCAAGTATTAAATTTTTGTTATATACAATAATTTAATATTATTTTGTTACTTTGTTAATCTGTTTCTTCTGTTTTTTATGTTCTTCCGTTATTCTGTTATACTGATATTTTGTTCGTGATCATGTAAGTTTAAATAATAATTAATAAAAATGTATTGAATCAATTTATGTGATCATTCGAGCATCACGTTATTTTCGAAAAAAAAAATCATATCTCCATAAAGAACGGAGTTAGGCCAAAGCCGTTTCGGGGTATTAGTCCAAGGATTAAAACTTGTTAAAAAAATTCCTAAAAAATTTTGGAGGAATTGGTAGGTTGCCAAATTTTTGGAAAAAATGCAAGGGGTCTGAAAATCGCCCTGTACATCTTAGGATACAAATGGCATACCGATCGCTTACCCTATATAAATTTCCATTGAATTTTCCGTCGAGATGTTGCAAACCTCGCAGTATTGCTAGACTAAATTTGCGGTTCACATACCTATATGGTCCCTCTATGTACAAATTTTAGGTTAGTTGCTTCTAACTAGAGAATTAAGGATCAAGCAATTTCTCATCATTTTGACACGCTTCATTCATCTACATTGTCAGTGTCAAAGCTGGGGAACGAACCGATTCCATGACAAACAATGTGACTAAGCAAGTTCATTAGAATACGCTCTAGCTATATGTTTATAAATTTTTTTATGTTTTCAAATAAAACGGTGTTAATAACATCTTGAGAAAGATATGATTAGGTACGGTACATCAAGAGTGAATCTTGCAATATTACTGGATACGTTTACGTCACACAATACGAATATTTAGTGCAAGTGAATGAACATAGAAGGTCAAGAACCTGCAATAATAGTCGTCTCGTTTACTCAACTGAACTGGCTCATGTTCTCAATCTCTTCGGTAACGCCTAACTTGTCTGTTATTATGTAGATCGTCTTGCATATCCTCCGATGACGGTGTATCATTAGGAACACGACACACGTCTCGGATTAAACACAACTTTCGTTACGCGAAAACCTTTGATTCTTATTACACGATGATGTTGGCAAATATATCAATGAAAAAATCGAAAATGAATGTCGAATAATATATCAAATCGGCGACGAATTGCATAAAAAACTCAATAATCTTGATCACATTCCGTGGCATACGCATTTTTTACGCTATTAGATATTTATGTAAGCCTTACCATACCGGGAATGTTGCTGTGGTATTGTGCTGTTTCAAACTGTATTAAATTATAAGAATAATTCAGCATCTCAGTCAGGACATTTCTCCGGCAACAGGTTCTTTAAGTTATTTAAAACACTGTGCCGTCGCACTTATGATCCGTAACTGATGAAAGCTGCGATGTAATGACCCAAAACTTGATGAATGGGATTACATCTATTACATTAATTACATTTGCCATTTTCTCACGAATTTTATATCCCGGAATGACTGCTCGCTGTTATTTATGAGGACAGCGTCAATTTTAACATTAAATCTTTCTGCAAATTAGTAGAAAATATGCAAGTATTTCTGCAACAGTTTTTTGCATCAATGAAGTCTTTAATAGCATAATGTGTAGAGAGTTTTCCGAAAGTCTGAAACCAGCCGGTTTTAATTTTGAATGATTGATATGCCGAATTTACGATTCCTGAAATATATTAAATTGATAAAGCCAGTTGACCACCAAATGACCTTGAAACTGAAAATTTGCTACCTTCAAAACTAAAAAAAATATTTGGGAGAGTATTTTTAAAACGCCTATTTTTCGAGAAAATCCTTTGCAGAATTTTGAAGTCTTTTGGTAAAAAAAACACCGCATTGCCTTAAGCTTAAAATTGTAAGAAAACAAAAGTCTTTTTCTTACAAAAATTCAAAAACTTTATTTTTACAGCGATCGGTTTCGTAGACAAAATTTGCTCCACATCTTGGCCTGAAAATAAATAAAAAAATAAAAATAAATTTTTGAATTTTTGTGAGAAAAATACTTTGGTTTTCTTTCAACATGAACAGCTCACATGGGATTGCCTGCTTTATATCAATAATTTAAATCGTGAATTAAACTGATTTTTTAATTTCATCACTGGATTCTTCATCACGATCAGGTTTCTTTATTAAAAATACCAAGACAGCAAAACATTTGTTTCTTGTTTCCCGTGGCTATAGTATCTCTAGTCCCCAGTACACGAATTTAAAAAATCACAATTATATTATGATATTCGGTCAGGCAAACAAAAGAAAAAACAACACCAAGAATTCTTTAACATTTTAAAAAAATTAATGATTTTTTGATTGCGGTGATTTTTTCGACCCCTGTTTATTATTAAATATCTAAGAAGTCTTGAAAAACTTTAAACAAACTTTATTCATGTATATCCTTGCAGGTTTTTTCCATTCTTTCAAATGAGCCTCTGGATGGCAATTTCTGGATCTGACGAAAACGTGAACGCAAGTTTTTATATTTACACGACGGTGTAGTCCGTTCAGCATTACACGATGCACACTTGAGAAGAAAGCACATATTTATAAACCGTTTTTTTATGAGACTTTTATGAAGATTGAAATTGTGGATCAAGATTTATGACCAACTCGGAATCTCGAGGAACAAAAGACATCACATAAATAAAACAACCCCCACATACAAAGCCGAGGAGAAAGGCGCTATACATTTGAAAAAAACGCAGACAACCATCCATTACCCACTGACATTGCCAGTATCGCTGCAGAAGATCGACCCCAGTCCACAATAAACAGTATGGCCAAGCATGCTCGCCACACACACACCACGCTGTTTTTAATCTCTCGGTAAACATAAACCGCTTAATATTTTATACAATTCATGGAGTTATAAAAGCAGTCGTGCCGGTATAGGCGAATGTTAATTAATTTTTTCACAGTTACTAGGCACCCTGCGGTTCATCTCTACATTTCACGTAAACAAATATGTTAATGAATTTAGTGCATAAAATTATGCCGTATTCTTTAATCATAATATGAGGAAATTAAGTACATGGTACTGTTAATATTTTAGATATCACGTTCACGGAACGACGCAGACAACAGTAAAGGCACAGTGATAATAATAATTAAAATATTTATTTATTCGTCAAAATGCATGCAGAAAATGGATTATGAATTTACTTAAATTGAATCACTTCTGAAAAACACAAAAATCTATATATTTATGTATGTATGTAAATTATATTAATAAATGAATTTTAATCAGTTTGTCTTGTTAATATTACTGTTAAAGTTGACAAAGCAAACAAATTGTCAAAAGGCAAAGTAATTACTATTCAATTGAATGAATTCAATATGAACAAGAGAACGCAGAAGAAAAATCAAGTAAAATTTTTCTTCGGGAAATATCGAGTGCAAGGCGAAGGACCGATAATTATTTCGATCAGTTTATTTTGCTTTCTTGAGATTAGCATTAAGCTGCATATGAAGAACTTTCCAATAATTGCATTGGAACATACTATATTCGTTGTAGATCGAAGAGTTGGGAAAGTGATGGAATATTTTAGATACATCGAATGAAATGTCATTAAAATATTCAATAAAATAACTTCAATTATATAGTTTTCCAAAATTTTATAAGTACCTATATACCTAACTAAACGTTTAACTGTTATGTGAGATTCGTGGTAATATTAATTTATGATTTTCGTTTTCATTGCATATTCTGGTAATTTTTTTGGTATAATTTAATTACATAATGTATACAATCGACATACCTAATTCGAATTATTTATTACTTTTTTTTAAAAACAATTTTGAAATACTCCTTTTGATAACTCCCCGATTTATTAGAATTGTAAGTAAGGAAAAATATATTATTGTTTTAAAGAAACTTTTAGGTATGTAATAGTTGCATTCTTCTTGCGTTGTCACTTTTCGAAACATTCCAAATCTAATATATTCAACAATATCGATAACGTAAATCCTTTAACGAGGAAAAACCTTTAACAATTTCTATCTAACCGTTGTTTATAACAAAACAAAAAATTCTCTTATAATCTAATCTGAAGTTACATAAAGAAAATTTAGATAATTATACTCTTCAATCTGCATCTTTAAAAAGGCTGTAAAGAGAAAGAAAAACGAAAACTAATCGACGTGGCAACAATAAAGATCATTTTTACAATTACTAAATACACAAACAAATATTTACTGAAAATGCAGAAGTAGATACTGCGGAATCTTATTTATTAACACATTCGATTCCTTGAAAAGGACAGAAATTGATCGATACTAGCTAATATATACAGGGTGATTATAAGCTCTACGGCAACTTTTGTCAAAATAAACACGATACGATTCTATAAGTAAAATATTTATAAAAAAGTTTAAAAATCATAGAAATTACTCGAAATGTCCACCAATAAAAGTATCTCATCGACAGACTAAAAATTTTATAATAGATACGATAGGCGAGACGATAGGTATATAACTTGTAGATAATTTCTTATATTATCCTGCATCCTGCATCTTCTCCAGTAATTGCTGAAAGTTAGTAATTTCTACAAGGTATACCAACTGCTTCATGCGTCCCCATAAATAATTATCCCAACGGATTTAAACCCAGGGATAATGGTGGCTAGGTCCTTGAATCTCCATAACCAATTGGTTCCGTCAGCATATGTAATACTTGTAACTCCTTACAATAATTCCAGGGAGAAATTTAGTTTATACAGGGTGATTCACGAGGAAAGGGCCAAAATGTTATGGTAGATAGAGTTCACTTAGATGAATTAGAAATGAAAAAAGCCTGAGCCTTTTTTTTATTGAACTACAGGGTGATTTATGAGTTTTACCCAATATTTCTTAAGGTCATATCTTTTAAGCTAATCACTAGAATCTGCTCGTATTGTGGGTATATAGTATACTATTAATTTTATTGTCAATTTACATGCATAATCAAAGACAGAAAATTCCAGGGCCGGCCCAACTATTTTTTATTTTTAGGGCTCCTATGAAAAAAATCACCCTGTGTACGTGATTTTTAAATTCTAATACTGAATTATGAAACTACATACAGAAATTATCGAAAACATGTATTTTGTTGTTTTTTCCACACTTTGGGCGAATTTTAAATAAACGATCAATTTTCGTCAAAATCGAAAGTCTACACAAAATTAATTTATAAAATTATATTTTCCTCTCTTATTTAAACTAAAATATTTGTTATACAAAACTTTGTGATTTCATGATTGATTAATATGAAATAAATAATCAAAAATAAATAATTTTAACATCAGATTAAGTAATTTTTATTTCTTGAGGTTTCTGTGAAAAAAATCAGTCTGTATGTATTTTTCTCAAATTCTGATAACGGTTCATTTCACATTAAAATTTGGAATTGACCAATAGCAACACGTTTCGCATTTCGCTTTTCGCAATTCGCGAGTGCATGAACCCCGCTTTATGGTTATTATTATCTCGGTTATTTTAGAGGTTATAAAATGGCCGGTTTACTCGCAGATTTTGACATTCAAAATTAATATTTTCAAATGTAATGTCATTATTATTAGGTATTATTATCTTGATTTTTGAAAAGATCTAATTACAAGCTACTACTTCAGGTGTACTAGTTTTTTTTGTTCCCGACCGCACGTAATGAAAATAATGAATATTGATTAAATGTCAGAACCACATTTTCTTTTTGAGGTTAGAGAAATTCCATCGATTCATATTAATTAATAATTTATTAATTTGTACCTTGTAAAACTAGTTATTTCATGCATGCATTAGTCTAGACAAATGGGGAGGAGCTTAACTATTTCTGTTCAGTAAATAGATTAGAGAAGGACTATTTTTATCAGTAAAATGGCCCTGAAGATAGTGGCACGCTTTGAAGTGAGACAAACACTAAAGTGAATTTCTACAAACAGAAAAATTGTACATGGTATATTAAAGTGATCCATGTTCTAAATTCGTAAACAAGCCAAGGTATATTTCTTCGATTCCTCCTGAACTTTTCAGAATGTCACTTAATTCAGATGTTACTAACTCAATTTTGACACAATTCAACAAAAAAAAAGCTTTGATAATGATATGAGAAATAGTAAACCACTGATAACTATTAATTTTTAGCAAAGGAGTTTCGTATCCACAAATATATTAATACAGTGTATAGTCGGATTGGATAAAAATTGGAAAAAAAAAATCTCTAATTCTCATTTAGTCGACGTTTTTGTCGAAATGAGAATTTGAGGTTTTTTTCCAATTTTTATCCAATCCGACTATAACTATTAATTTTATGGTCCTGTAATTTTGGTCAACAACAATCCAAACCGCAAATTCAAATAATAGATAGTTAATTAAATTAGCATTTTTAAACATAAGTTACATTACGCCAAGTTTATAAAACAGCACCAGCACCACTAAACAACAAAACAAATAAATACTAAGAAACAAAAGAGATATTTTCCTATTTATTCTTCTTCTTTTTTCTCTTCTTCTTCTTTCTTTTCTTCTTCTTCTTTCTTCTCTTCTTCTTCTACAGTTGTTATTTTTCTTCTTTCATCGATTTTCTCTTCACCTTCTTCTACAATTGTTAATGTTTACATGGTTTTTCTAATTGCGTTCACTTTTACTATATTAAAGGCAAATATGTGAGCTGTTGTGATATACACAAAAAGTAGATACAAGAATATTAAGAAAATCACCTTAACATTGATTTCAAAGCGGTATAAATTTTCTTTCAGTTTATTTCCCGAATATTTATGTAAAAATAGCAGTCCACATTACTCTCGACATTACTTTATAGGAAAAAATATGTAAACATGTAAAATGGGGGCATTTTACACCACGATTTCAGATTGGTAATTCGCAAGAAGCACATCTTACGCAATCAAGAAATTGTAAAAATAGGCCGCTGCATCACAGCGAAAATTTAACACTGTTAGCATTTACCGTATTCGCGACAACAGCTGCAAAAACATCGGCTCGTAAAACTGTAGTGTTTGGAACACATCTACGAGAATTAAAGGTATTTGTATCCAGTAACTAACCTGCCCCTAAATAAAGCTTTCTTATACGTAACGGGTATACAGAGCTCGGTGTGCGTCACAACAACCATACTTCATCGTGGACTGGTACAATTTGATCTCCATCCACCACCGGTCTACCACAGGGCACCCACACACAAAAACCCGCGTCGGAGTAAAACAAAGAGCACAGTTTTGACGTCAAACTTTAAACGTCACCACAAACAAAACAAAACTAGCCGGCGGAAGCCACCGCAAACAGAAGAGTACGTATCTCTTGGTTGCGTCGAGAGGCAATCACCAGAAGCGCGGATTTACCGTAATTTTAGTGGAGGATAATCGAGCACGATAACACCGGATTCTCTCCGGAACGATACAGCAAATGCAGCTATGCGGTCCGCCAGATGGGTCGCACAAAGGAAATCTGATTTGATTTAGGTAAAGCCAACTGACTATTATCGACGCGGCGTGAGATTGAACACAGAGCATTTGCAGATTTTACATCGACTAATAATTATGAAAATTAAACAAATAAAGTAATTGTTCTTTATGTCATGTATTACATATTTCAATGGTTGTCTTGGTTCGTTGGTAGCAAATACAGAACAGAGAATGGCCATATCATATATTGAAACAATAGGGAACTTGCCCAAATAATAAAATTATGTAAAAACAGTTAAAATCGTAAGATAATATCATTAAAAACCCCATGCAAAAAGAAAAAGTTAAAATTTTTTTTTTTTTAACTGAGTTATAAAGGTTTAAAATTTGACTAATTGTATCTCCGCTTAAAACGCGTTGTGACGTCAGACCGTGTGTATCGATAGAGGTGACGGTGGACCAGCACCTGAAAGCCGTGTGAAAGCCACAGCGTGCTGTTCTGTTGATTTTGGAAGCAGTTTTATTTAATTTTGGTGCATTGATTAGGCGTTTTGTGACTGTTTCTTAATAATTTATGTGGTGAATACCTACTTGCATTAAAAATGGTTGATGCGGGTTATAGAAAAGTTATAATAAGTATTTTCCATGTTAAATACAAAACACAAACAAGTTAAATCGAATAAACAAACCGAATATCACACCAAAATACAATAACCGAGACAAAAGATGCCAACCAAATAAATGCCCCTGACTGGCGGCTAAACATTCGGCTCCGTACCGTACTGTTCACACTGAGTGACGTCACACCACACCGTGCGTTTCGCCTTGTTTGAATTTGCTGACGGGCCATTCCAACTTTAATTATTTATTGTAAAATAAGTACTACGATTTAAGGGCTGATATTTGGTATGATGTGTTTTTATACATAAACACACATTTTAATGAAATAAAAAAAATATGGGCAAGTTCCCTATTGAAACATTCATAACAATTAATTCATAATTTATGACAATTATGACTATTTTTTGGAGTACAAGAGTAGAGTAGTAATGGCGGAGCTGGGTCTCCCCCCACCCTTTTTTTTTTTTTGTGGTGGGGGGTAACTAGGGTAATTAGAGTAATGTAGGTAATTAGACTGATGTAATTGCAATAGAGGTAATTAGAGTATTGCAGGTAATTAGCCTGATGTAGTTGCAATAGAGGTAAGTAGAGTAATGTGCAGTAATTAGACTGATGTAATTGCAATAGAGGTAATTGGAGTGGTGCAATGCAATTGTAGTTGTAATTAGTGTATGTACCAATATGTGTATGAGTACTCCAAGTAGTGGTGGTGGGGTAGCTCAGCTAGACTGCTATAAAGAAGATGTAGTCGCAACACAAAATCATTTCTATCGTGTTCTATCGTGAACCATCTACAGCTAACAAATCAGCCTAGTGCAGTCAGTGACTTCAGTTATTTCAAGTGAGCAATATCTTATATTACTCTTTATAATTCTTTCATTATATTCATTTTAAATATGGCAATTTCCGAAGTTGACTTATTAGCACTTAATGAGCTAATAAATCAAGATATGCAGGTTTTAGAGCAAAGATCCATTTCAGCGTTAATTTTAAATAAACCTTATATCATAAAAAAAATATCTTTGGTTAATACAAGATTTGGAAAATCAATCATAGTAACTTTGTTTGAGGAAAGTTCAATTACGACTTTTAAATCATTTTTACCGAAACGGTTTGTGGAAATTATATGTGAGAACACTATCGATAAAATAAATTCGTCAAATGGTAAAGTTACATTGACATATTTAGGACAAAGTTCTCCAGCTTATCCTGGAGCAAAATCTAGTCCATTAATAAGTTTCGGTGTTTAATTCTCAAACAAAAATAATCGTAAAGTATTTAAGTTAGCTAAGTTTAAGTATTAAGTAGAAATGGAATATTGTGGAAGAATGCTAGGAGTATTATAGAATAGTATCACTTGTTAGCCTATAAAGATTCTGATATATCTAAATTGACATTTGTACAACATATTTTTACTTCGTGTACACCAATAGCTCAAACGTAAGTCCATTTAGTGCTGTTTTTTATGTATTTTTTTACATTTCATTTTTTATTTGTAGGTACGCAGCAAAGATGTGGATGCAATATTCAACCCAAACATGGACCCCTGCAGAAGACATTAAATCTGCCATTGAGAGATTGTCTTGTAAACTAGATGACTTAATAAGGGATGCATTGGTTTCATTAAATTATGATATGAATATCTGCTTCGACGCTGAAGAAGTTCGACGGGTTAAAGAAGCTTCTAAAGCGTATAGCATTGGTGTAAATCTATGTGGTAGATATTCCCGTGGCTTCTTAAATTTGGATGAGTTTTGTGAGCATATGGACAGAGTGGAACTAAAACATTTTCTATACGAGATAATGGAGTACCTACCTAAGAATATTATTGAAAAATATCAACTCGACCAGTCTGATGTAGAAGATAACAATGTAGATACATAAATAATATTCATCTTCTATTGTCATATTTATTACACCAAATATTGTATGTATCTGTAGTAAACAATATTCTGTATTTTATATTATATTATAAAACTGAATAAATAAAATACACATTAAAAGATTACATTCATTTTATTTCATATTTCTTATTACACAACAAAAAATACAATCATAGTATAATTAGAACAGTTTTTATTTTAATTTTATATTTAATTCTACAATTACATTCTGAGAAAATAAACAGTTGCAAGTACATCATGATTATTGTTGATAAAATTATCCAGATATCTTGATAGAAATAGGTTGCACTACTTAATTCCACAATAATAAATATTTTCTTTTTTTACTTGACATCGAGAAAACCATTCTGAACCGAGCCATCTAATGCGTTATAACTTAAATATGTATCATGAAGTATAAGTGCATACACTCGAGTTTGTTCCGGAAATTTCGCTTTTCGTGTTTCAAATTCTATTTTTATGTCGACAGTAGATGATTTCACTGCAACAGGTTGGTGTGAACAATCAATGACAAACAAAGGATTCTTCCTGAATTCCCCAAGATCCATCATGGGTTCGCTCATATCTTTATCATAGTAACTACGTTGGAAGTTCTCATAAGCATAATATGCTGCAGAATCGAGCTTCTTATCGAAATCTAAATTCCAACGTTCATATGGATATACTTCAGAGTTTAGAAATAGTCGAATATTATTTATGTCTGCGTGTTTGAACTGTGTAACATCCTTTGTTCTATCATTGGCCTGATCAGTGCCTTGAAAGCCAAGAAGGATGAAAAGTGGACTTTCAAGACGGGTGGAGAGTTTAAGAGCCCATATGTCATAGGTAGTATCGCGTAGACAGGGAAGCTCATAAAAATCCCACGCACGGTAGACCATCTTAACTTTGGTATTATTACCACTTTTATTAATTCGATTCAATAATTTTAACTTTTGTCGATCTTCAGGTACAATGTGCCTTATCTTCCACTCAATTTTGCTGATTTCCAACTCTGCATCAACCTCACCGATATAGGAGTCTTTAAATGAGCGTGCAATTATCATAATTAATTCTTGCTTCACATTCAGAATGCCTTTGGTATAATCTTCTGCAAAACCCATAAGGAACTTAAGGGGTAGTTTGCCACTGAACACGTGACTGGCGGTATCTAAAATATCTTGTCTCGTTTGAGTGAGACCCCAACCTGTTGTTATTAATGAGCGTGCATGCGTTTGCCCATACGACACCATAGTTTTCATTGTGGTAGTAATACCAGGTCTTCTAACTACTGCTACTTGTTCACCACCCATTTCCAGTCGTATCTCTTCAAAGAGAAATGTTAGTGCATTATTGGATAAATAACAACGCTTTGTGGTGTCGCTAGGAGTAAATTTTCCCTCTATGTATATATAACTTTCTGAAATGTCGAGTATAACATCTTGAAAATTGATGGGAATACGTATTTCATCAGAGTTTCTGTAATATGGGGATCCATATGGTTTATATGTATGCTCATGTAGGCTAACTAGGGAATGATCTAACACAGGTTCATCAAACACCTCAAGTTTGTCACTAGTCGCAGTAGCCACCATTATTATGACCAATTTTTTCGCAGTTTTAATCCAATAGATTTTAAAAAGGCTTGATCCTCAGCTGACAATCTATGTCTTAACTGTTTAAGATATAGACTTTGAATGAATTGCTTTCCACATCCCCCTTTCTTTTTATCCATACTGTTGTTCGCTACAGTATCATACTGATGGTGATGTACTTGCTGTCGCTGTTTATATCGAAAACCCATTTGGTTGGTGATATCCGACTTTCTTCAATTCTAGCCTTACAATAATTTTCTCACCTCGAAAATCGATCAAATCACCGTTGTCGTCCAGTATGCGTAGTGTGATGTTGTCTATTAAATGACGCCCTTTAGGTCTAACAGGTAAATATATGATATTTTTGGGTTCTCTAGTAAGTTTGTAGCCAGGCTCAACGTCTATGTCAAATTCAAAGAGAGTGTGTGACTCTTCTGCATTCAGATAAGCTCCAGAAATAATATTGCAATCTACGCGTATCATCCTTACTTTCATAATATCAACAGGCTGTGTTGATTCGTAATTTTTATTTGGTTGTAAATATATTGGTCCAAATCCCAACAGACTTCCTATTGAATTTGGTTGTCTAAAATCTATTTCATACTTTGACAAAATCTCGCACTTTAAGGTATTGTTGTTTGCCCTTAAAGTGAATATTTGCGTGTAATCCTTTCCATCAATATTCATAGCTTTCAACATTGCAGCATAGATTTCATCAATTTCATAAGCCCCCAGAGGTATGTGAACAGTAGTGAATGTATCTTTAGCACTAACCCTATATTGGAAGATGTTATTTGTTTCATCCACATTGTATATGGAGTTGTAAGAGTAGAATCCAATTAAACCTAACCCATGACGACTGCTCCTATCCAGTTCAATGGGTGGATCAAAGTTGACACTTAGCTCACTTAAGCGGCTCGTGTTGACACTTAGCTCACTTAAGCGGCTCGTTAGTGTGAACGTGTACGACATGACTGATATAATTAAATTGTGTTACCCAATTTATTGTGGATTACAGCAATAATGGTATAATTTCCTCTTCTTAGAAGTGGATGGTAATATATTTACATTGTTATTGGATGCCACATTTACATCGTTTACCTTACAATAGCAGCAAAACATTTTTCTAGGTGTTGGACCATCATTTACGTCAACATTGCTTTCATAATCATTAAGGTAATGTTCTGTACAATATTGATATTTTAATATATCGACATCGTTCTGAAGATGTGTAGGTAGCTTATCCCATACTAATGCAATTTCATGTGAAGCCAACCCAATCATCACCTCTTTGGGCATATCTGCTAGTTGTTGTTTGCTCATCTTCAACAGACTACGCAAACGGGAGAATGCAATTAGTGAGTGACCCATTCGCTTGATACCTTCTCGATCTATTGCTGGGGTCATAGATTTCAGTTCCATGGCGTTTTATATTTGTTTCGTAGAGAGAAACTTTAAACACAAATGTCCACACAACACTGTGTTAAAATTCTGTACACGTTTGTAGTTATAGAATATTTGGTTGGCCCTCCTTGAATCGTTATTGAAATATGTAACTAATTCTATAGGTGGGGGTAAGTCGCCAAAACTATCAAAATAATTTACTAAACTACCTCGTTTTTTATATGCCACCCAATGTGTCCCAGGACCATATATACTATCCAAATTGATTATTGCGGATTCATTGTAATGTGGCCCATGTCTTGGTAGTGAGTCACGCATAAATACACCTCGAAAGTATGCTACCTTCATTTTATTAGCATAATATTTAAGATCAATGTCGGTAAGAGGTCTCCGAGGTAGGGAGTCTATTAGTTTTTTGAATTCTGTTTTAGATAAAGACCCATCCCCTTTCGGTATGGCTTCATATACATCCCCTTACCACTTTTCATAGCTATTGCTTCCATACTTCTGTTGTGCCGATTTGCTTCAGCTAATTCTTCTCTACCCTTTTTCACATCATTTACAGCTTTAGCAATACCAGCAGCCGTACCAGCCAAACTACCCAATGCAGATAATCCAGCAAAAATGGGTATTAGAGGTAAAATACCACCAACTTTTGGAATTGGTATAATTCGAGGTGTTTGAATATTGCGTTTTCCACCGGCCTGTTTTATATATCGACGTGCAGCTTTTAGAGCAATTTCAACCACCTTCTTTTGGTCTTTTACTTTTTTGCCTCCAGCATTTCGCAGTGTGTCACGCACTTTTCGTACTATCCCAGATCCAAACGCTGTCTTTTTAACATTCTTCTTACCTTTCTTTGTTTTCTTGATGATTCGTTTCCTTATTGGATTGCGAGATATTGTTGAATTACATCCCATACCAAGACGTTGTTTTCCCTTCATTATAGTTGTGACTAACCAAGCAGCTGCCTTTTCTCCACGTCCTGCGTCTTTGGATTTCACCCGTTTCCACGCAGCCTGTTCAAGCTGATAGTCTGCTTTATGGCGGGCTGCTTGATTACTGCTATTTTTGTCGTATGCAATATCGTGTTGCTTACACGCTTTATCGAGCTGATTTATGCCAGAATCACCTCGTGCTAACCTTTTATTTAAATCTGTGCCTGGACCACAAAATTGATAACCTGGCAAATGCAACTCGACGGGGAGCTTATTAATCAGGGAATTAACTAATCCTCCACCGCGCTTCGTACGTTTTTCACGTGTGTATCGTATCGTAGAAACCATTTAAATAAGAGTTGTAAATCACACATCTACTTATATAACATTTAGCCGCGGTACAATGCACATTGTGAAACAGAAACAAACGCTTTCTATAGATAATTTGGATGAAAAAGTTGGGCGTGGGTTAAGTGCTGATAATCGCCATGGACCACTACTACCTTCAACTGTACGTGCCCTCATAATAGGACCCTCGAATTGTGGGAAAACAAATGTCTTAATATCTTTGATCACGCATCGTTTAGGTTTACGTTTTTTAAATATTTACCTATACTCAAAGTCTATAAATCAACCCAAGTATGAGTATCTACGTAATGTATTAGCGCCGATTGAGGGGTTAGGATTTTATACATTTAGTAATGGGTACGCAAATAGTGGAACCATCCGAGGCAAAGCCAGAGTCTGTGTTTATATTTGACGATGTAATATGTGAGAAACAAGATGTTATAAGGGGATATTTCAGTATGGGCCGACATAGAAATGTGGATTGTTTTTATCTTGGCCAGACATACTCTCGAATCCCGAAGCAGCTAATAAGAGACAATAGTAATTTAATTGTTGTCTTTAAACAGGACGACATGAATCTGCATCACATCTTTTCCGATCATGTGTCACCTGATGTAACGTTTACAGTATTTCAAAATATGTGTGCAAAGTGCTGGAATGACAAATATGGATTTCTAGTGATTGATAAGGATAGAGAAGTACAAGGTGGGCGATATAGAAAAGGGTTTGATAGCTTCATATATCCATAATGCATTTTATTAAAAACTTCACTTGAATTACATACGTCGTTAGGATTACTTCGTTTACGTATGCGCTAAGATGAAGGTTACCAAAGATAATAAAAAATATAACAATCTTGCACATCCCAGTAGCGAAATAACACTCAAGCGACAGCTGATTGAGGCAACAGATGCTGTGCGGAAGAAGTTTAACTATATCAAGAACAAAGATATGGAGATGCACGTAACACTTGAAAAGATCTACCAACCGATAACTGAACCTTTAAATGTTATATCTTCAGCAGCAGAGAACAAATCTCATATCCAACAATTACATTCAAAACCATCATCATCAAGGGTGTCCACCCAGAGGGCTGTATCATGGGAGAGTGCTTCTGAAGAAGGATCCGATAAGTATGTAGGTGGTGATGATGTTCCACATTATATCCCCATTATGGAAACACCACCATCGTCAATAAGAACAACCCCTGTATCCGAAACTTCTCCAGCTAGTAAACTAGAAAAAAGACATGAGGTTGTAAAAAGACATATACAAAATTTAAAATCTGGTGATTCCAAGTATGATAGTTTATATGGAGTGCGTGTAGATCCCAAGACAGGCAAACTGCTGATGGGCAATGCCGAAATACGTTTTTCCCATGGAAATATTACGCTATGGTATGGCAATAAGAAACTTGGCGTGTATCTAGGTAGTCCTAAATTGTACGATCTAATATTTCTAAAACGCCCAACAATTTTAGATGATAATAGAGAGGGTGTTCTCGATGATGAATGGAGTAAGATATATGGAGAAATACTAAGAAAAACAAAGGCACCTTACAAAAAATTCGATGTAGCGAATGGCTATAACACTACTAAGCGTGGAAAATTTCACAAAATTATCAAACCATTAACATCTTCTACAATTGCGACACGATCGTCAACAAGTGGTCACGGCTTAAAACGTGTACCTACCCACAAATTGTACAGAAATAAAGATAAAGAATATATTTTTTGGAATAAACCCAGCGAACTCGTGGATCGTCTACGTCTACTATGGAGTTCGAAAATAGCGGGAAATAACAACCACGACAATGAAATAATAGAAATAATATCAGAACTTAGGGAAGAAAAAATAGTGTATTAAAGATGAAATAAAACATAGTATCATTATACTTAATAAGTATTATATAGTCTGCAATTTATAAACCGCATCAGATGCAGTCAGAAATGTCTACTGTAAACACTATCGACAAATTTGGACGCAGCAAAAGAATTAGTGCGAGTAAGTTAATAGCCCATCGTGGATTACCTGGCGTGGGTTTTAAACTTACCAGAGATAATCACTATGATATTGAAAATAAGCGTTTAAAAAATTTAGGGGAACCTGTCGATGATCAAGATGGTGCAACATGTAATTACGTTAACAAGCGTCTACAAACAAATGATGAAAATGCTGCCAAAGCTATTTTTGATACAACCGATGTAATTATTGGGGAAATGAAAAAATATGTTGATGTGGGACTTATAAGAAGTGGAGAAGAAAATCGCGCTATTTTCAATAAACAAAATAATGAGATGATGCAGAAAATGAAAATAGAAATGAGGAAATATGTTGATAAAGCAATTTCTGAAGTTAAACGTTCGGCCATAAACAATCGCAATACTTTAATCACTAGAATCTCTAAATTAGAGCATATTGCCACCGAACTCCAACCAAAGAAGGTGCAATCCGGAGGCCTAGCATTTCCACCAGAACTAATGCCTGAAGTTGATATATAGCTGAAGACAATTTTATAATGGAGGTTAGCAGCGAAAAATTACAAGTTGTTAACGAGTTACATAGAAATGCTCGACGAAATTTTCGTAGAAGGCGAACCATAATTAAGGGGTTTGGTGATTTGTGGCAAGCAGACCTAGCTGAAATGCAGCCATACGCTGATAAAAATAGAGGGTATCGTTATATTCTTGTAGTGATTGACTGCTATTCCAAGTACGTATGGACCAAACCTATTAAAAATAAAGCAGCTGTAGAAGTTACCAAGGCTATGCAGACTATTATTCAAGAAGCAAATTATTCACCGAGAAATTTACAGACCGATAATGGTACTGAATTCTATAACAGAAAGTTCTCCGCATTAATGAAGCGGCACGAAATTAATCATTATTCTACGTATAGCACAAAAAAAGCAGCAATTGTTGAGCGAGTAATCCGCACATTAAAAAATTGGTTGTATAAAGAATTCTCAGCTATGGGTAAATATAAATGGCTCGATATCCTACCAAACGTTACAAAAAGTTACAATGACAAAGTCCATCGTACAACTGGCAGAAAGCCCATTGATGTCAAACCAACTACACATTTAAACGTATATAATTATATTAAGATTGCTCTGAAACCGAAATTTCATCTCGGTGATATAGTTCGTATTAGCAAGTATAAAGGTGTATTTGATAAAGGGTTTACACCGAACTTTTCAACAGAACTTTTTAAAATTACCAAAATAAACATAACAAATCCCACAACTTACCTGATAGAAGACTTGTTTGGACACCCAATCAAGGGATGTTTTTATGAAATGGAGCTACTAAAAGCAAAATACCCCGATGTGTATCTAGTTGAAAATGTATTAAAGAAGAAAGGAAATAAAGTGCTGGTAAAGTGGTTGGGGCTATCTGTAGAACACAATTCGTGGGTTGATATAGCTTCTATTGTTTAAAATTGTCATTAACTAGAAAAATATATTAATGTATCATTATATAGTTATGTCGATTGAAATATTTTAATATGTGTCACAAATGAATAATAAAATGAATATACTTTATTAATATTTATTTAATTTATTTCCTTCATTTTAAATTGTAAAAAAATTAAAAATAATCATTTTTTTTTTTTTTTTTTTTTTAACACTTGAAAGATAATAAACATACACATAAATGTTTTAATTCCTTTTTATTTTCCTACAATCTATATTATAAGAATGATACAAATATACATATAACATAAAACATAAAATTAATTAAATATAATTAAAAATTATAATTAAACATTAAACAAACATAAAAAATAATATAAAAAGTACAAACTAGAAAATCTAATATTATTATATGGGTACTGTTCTTTTTCCAGTATTATTGCACACAAAACAACCTTCGATGGCACCGACTGTCACTGTGTCATCGCCACAAGCTTTGCACTTTATGGTAGGTACGTCCCACCACTCAACCGTGTTGTGCAGACTTGCGTGTTGGTGAACAGCCCCCTCTACGACCATGCGAGAATACGATACGTAGCACCTAGTGCACATAAAGTATTTTCCCTGGTCAATGCTGCATACCACAACGAAGGCCGCTGTAGCACACACCTTGTCCATTGTACCAGCCACCATATCTTTTATCTGGAAAGCCATCTCGTGCTGGTCTTCCTCGATGAGGTCCGCAACATCGACTTCTATACCATCGTCCACCATTTCGTCGACTCCATCGTCCACTATACCATTTTCGCCGCCTTCGATGACTTCCTGGATATCGATGTTGGCACCATTGGCATCAACATCAGCAGGTGCTCCAATCTCCACAGCCTCAGCAGGTACCCCCATCTCCGCAGCCTCATGATTAAACAGCATCCAATTATTGGAATCTTCTTGCGCCAACCGTCTTAGAATAGATATAATAGATGGATTTGCCATTTCGATACGTGGTATATAGATAGAAATAGTAAATGCAACTAAGTTTGGTTTAATATTACTCCCATATATATAGTAGTGTGGGGAGGGAGTCACTCTAAAATAATAGAGGGGGTATTCATATCCAATCATAGGATACGTGTTATTATGAATTTTAATTAGTGAAGTTTGACACCTTAACCACTCGGCCAACCTAACTTATTCATTGATTCAGTAAAACACTATACATTAAATGTTTACCCCCTCTCCATCATCAATAATAGAGGTGCCTGTAAAGTAATGTTTGTAGGAGGCGCCACTGCTGGGGGTGGAGATTAGTTTGCTTTATATAACACACAGCAACGCTCTTGTTTGTCAGATTTAAAATTATTAACATCATGGACACTTCTCAAGTAAATTGCGTCTCCTCCAGCACCGACTCAAAATCAACGTCATCGACCTGGTCAATGCCTAGTGAATACGACCCAGACAGCAGTGATTGGTGGGAACGGTCACCTCCATCGTATTCGATAGACGAAGAGGACCAGGAAGACGAAGAGGACCAGGATGACCAAGCTACCCCAGATAGCATTGACGACAGACCAATATCACCTTCATCTTATTGGATAGGTGAGAATCTAGGCGAGGACCAAGATAACCCCCCGGACAGCAGCACTGATAGGGCAACATCACCATCAGCATGGTCTATGGAAACGGTGTTCTACGATCCAGACGGCCAGCCATCACCTGACCAGAGCCACTGGTCAGATTATCAGCTCTTGATAGAGTGCGATAATGTCTGCGAGGGAACAGATTAGGCATCCATATAAATTAAACATTGTAAATAATTTAATAAATAGTTTTAGTAAATAAATTAATTGTAAGTCATTTAATACATTTATTTACTTAATAAACTCTTAAATATTTATTTAATTTATTTCCTTCATTTTAAATTGTAAAAAAATTAAAAATAATCAAGTAGTGTTTCATTTGGACAATTGTCTCGAAATTCTTTTTTCTGCACTGGGTTCTGAATTACACACTTTTTGCACAGTCCAGTGCATGGGTTGATAATTTGCTTCCTCCATGCAGTATAGCAATTATGGCAAATTCTTGAATTATTGTAACTATACGGTTGTACTGCTATTATTGGTTTTAATTTCCACTCTCTTGGTAGGACCATTGTATGCACTTCTGTTTTAAGACACGATTGTGTTACGTAAGAAGTTTGAATGCGTTCCTCTTGTGGTCACTCTTGGTTTAAATAGCTAATAGTAAACTTGACGCAATAGGAAGGGCGTCACCGTCACGAATTATAGAATATAAAACGGAGGAGGTTTAACATCAAATCAGTTGAGTTCCAACATTTAAAGATGGCTTATAGACGATTCCTCACTGAACTGGCAGAAAATGATATGGGTGCAATGGTGTTACACCGAGATGGTGTAAATCAAGAGCTTCAGGACTTGAATCAAGATGGCAACCTGGTTCCCGTCAGTGTAGATGAAGGTCTTGGGGATGATGTGGAAGACGAAGCGGAAGAGTTAGCCTTCTCCGGAAAAATATTAAACAATTATGATGATCGGCGGAGACTATATTGCACGTCAGCGTCTTTTGTCATAATCAGAACCAGGCCGGATGCAACCAAACACTTCCTGTGTGGGCTATGTTATATATCCTATACACGGATAGTGTCCGGACGTCACCAGCATGTAAATATTCACAAAACGACGACGTTGGATGGTGCAATGATAACGAAATGTAAATGTTGCAGCACAAACTTGGTGCAATTGCATCGAATTGAAGTATGTCATACATGTAATAATGTAAATAAAACAATTGCGTGAACGATACAACGTGTTTTACTAAATTTGATTCGTTATAAGTAGTATTTATTAATGTAAATTTATATTTCATTTTATTTTTAAGTTTAATTGTATATATTTTTTAATTAATAAAAATATTTGTGCCACCCTGTATATTACAAGTTGTGAAAATTAGTAAATCATATAAATATTAAAACAAATGAACATATGAATGATTTTATTAAAAAGTATTTTGAAAAAAAATGGTTATCTTTTATTTATTATTATTTAAATTAAATTAAAATATCTCAAGATATAAACTGATTCAAAATAATACAGTTGTAAATGTATAAAGCCGATAGCTTGGGTTGATTTTATAGCCTAAGGCCATGCGGCCCTGCCTGGTAAATACGGATCGATGAGCAGGTAGTTTTTTGTTGAAATTAGGAAATAGACCAAACTCTTGTGGGGCGTTCGAGTAGCCGAGCGGGCAAATACGCGTCGATCTTGTGGTCGCTCAGAAGATCACAGGATCGAATCCTCGGACACCCCCCGGAGAATGGAGGAGGTGGATCTCCGGTTTTTTTTTTAAATTTGACCTTTGACCTTTCCTAATTAACCATTAATTTTGATTTTCATGTGTTTAAAATTCGATTTTTTTAATTTTTTTTTTTTTTTTTTTTTTTTTTTTTTTTTTTTATGTTGTTATTAACCTATTAAACTCTTTATTTATTTAAATTAATTAACCTTTACATTATGTGTTTATTCATGTCAAACATGTACTCATAATATGCACAATTAATTAATTACATGTGGTGTATTTATTTTATTAACTAATTAATTTTTTTATCATTTTTTATTCACTTTTTAAAATTTGTTTTAAACTTTTTTATATTTATTTTTAACAATATATTCTTACATAATAATACACAGTAATTTATTTTTTATCATTTTTTGTCTTTTATTTGTATCATTTTTTTGTAATTATTTGTCATTTATTTTTTTGACAAACTTTTTAATTTTTTTTAATATTTTTTTATTAATAATATATTTTAAACCTAATTAACAATCTTATCTGACTAACAATATTCTTAAATAACTTAAAAATCTAACTTAATTAATTTGCCTTTATTTGTATGCTCTTTTAATTATTTTTGTCATTTATTTTTTTTGACAAATTTTTATTTTTTTTGGGGCATTTATTTTTTTAATTATTTTTGTCATTTATTTTTTTTGACAAACATTTTAAATTTTTTTTTTTGCATTTATTTTTTTAATGTTTTTTTATTAATACTATATTTTAAACCTAATTAACAATAATCTTATCTAACTAACAATATTCTTAACTAACTTAAAATCTAACTTAAAATAACTTTCCGCCGCGTGTGCGCAAGTGCTCAGCCACCCATTTGATCCGAAATAAACCTCATCTGCTTTGCAGTTTTGTCGAGAGCCTCCCTTTGTCTCTTTACGTCGGCCTCTAATTTTGCGGCTCTTTCCCGCATATCAGCAGCACGACGCAAGATTTTCGGATGATCCCGACAAAGCCTCAAATTTAAATCATGTGTTCTCTTAAGTTGACCGTATATTTTAAAAAATTGTTTAACAGATGTTTTGGTGTCAACTTGCGAGAACACCTCCGATTCAGAATCAGAGTCCGCTTGTGCTGGGAGCGGATTCTCATTAACAATCGGAGCTACCTCTGGCGGCGGTGGCAACACCGCATTAGAGCAACCCGGTTGTTCTAATGCGTCATTGCGTGGTGGTGGCAACACCGCATTAGAACAGCTTGGCTGTTGTAATGCGCTATTGCCAGGTAGAGGTACAGCCACAAACGACGCAGACGGTTTTACCTGCCCTTTACCTGCCGAAACCTTATTTTTTTTTGGTGAAGCAGGTAGCGGACTTAGAGGGGCAGGTACAACTGTCTGCGCGAAATCCATTATCTCGTCCCATAAAGTCGCGTCACAGTCTATGGATTGTGTTTCTGTACGTCTACCTTTACCTTTTGATGGCGCCGACGACGACTTTGTGTTTTTATTGTTGTTTACATTACTAGGCAAAAAGTCGTCATCGGAGTCATGTGCCACCAGAGACATAGATGATTTGCGCGGATGAGATGCGCGTACATCCTGACACCCTGAAGTAGATGGTGTGACTTTAAATTTTTTGTTTAAAGCCAAACCATGTAATTTCGGGGTATGAACGGCTTTACCTGCATTACTCCTGGATACGGTGACATTGACGGTATTGCCGAGGTCACCATCTTCAAGGTGCAAAACAGGTAAATCTGCGCCAGGATGTATATTGCCGTGCATCTGCTGATGGTGCCCATGATACGCTAGCTGACTACCGCCTTCGTTAGAACACGAAGCGCCCCCAACGTCAGCAGCAATACCATCTTTAACAATAATGTTGTTTAAAACATTAACCCTGCCAGAGGATGGATTTTTTATTGCTGACTTCACAGCACCGCCATTAATGGCGGAACCTGACGCCGTAGATGCGTCAGGTGATGGTTTAAACGTAGCCAAATACGTCATTAAAGTCAAGGGCGGTAAAGTTGGTGGCGGTGTCGACGAGCGCCTTTTACGCCCACCAGCAGATGATACATTTTTAACGGTTCTTACCATTTTGTTCACAAAAACTGAGCAATGAAATTCACGAGAGCACACTTGCACACACTAGCACAGGCGAAGACGGAAAGAATCTTGTAAGCGTCCTCAAACCCAAGCCAAGCTAACTTCCCCCTCCAACGGTAGGGAGTGGGTGACCACTCTCGTCTCTCATTGGTTGGACGACATCACGTGATTTATGCAAGCCAAGCTTTCACCCCACTGTTGATTTTCTTTGTCTCAACAGAATCCCGCTACAAAGTGACGTCAAACTTTTCTAAATGTCATGCGCACATCGAATAACTGACGCAACAACTTTCTATTTGAAATGACATCACATTCCTGACTGCAGCATAAAACGACATTTTAGTTTTAGCAACGTCACCTACTCTTACATTGTAAAACTGTATCATTACACACACCTCTTCAAGTCACTACCTACATTATTTATAATTTACGATTTAACCTAATCGATATTTAACTTATTTTGGGAGAAAGGTTTACTATTAATAACAACACTGTGATTTTTATTTAGATATTTTTATTCTATTATTTGAAAGTACTTAAAATTATCACAATAATTTTGTATTATAATGTTACAATTAAATATTGGTGAAATTTTGTAGTTTGAATTTTCCAGTTTAGTAGTTCATGTATTCGAATTTTCGACCTTTACGTTAGAAGATGAAATAAAAATTTTAAATTAATTATTGGCTTAAATCAGCTATTGCTGCAAGTAAAGCGTCCAAGTTTTCATTTTTTTTCTCCATATTATTTATGGCAACTATCAGTCGTTCTATATTTTGTTCTTGTTCGCTCTGAAAAAATGATATGTCACGGTGCCCCCACGGTAATGTTTTAGTAGTATTAGGAATAACAAAACGTTTGTCATCGTGTTGGGACAAGGCCACTTTGTTCTTTATTTCTGTGTAAATGTCATGCAAGCAACTCCGAAACGTATTCATTTTTCTAAATATTAAACCTCCCCGCTCAACGATTTTCTTATAGTCATCTATTGACAGCTGCTTTCTAATAACAGATTTCTTCACACCTTTAGCTTTTTTGAGTTCATTATCCACCGATTGTATATAATAAGCTTTCGCACCCGTACCATAAAAACTAATAATGGGATCAGAGGGGAACTCGTCTTTCATTTTACCTAACACCGACAAGCCCTTATGAATATTAAATTTATTTATTTCTTCGTAGTTAGATGTATCGAATTTGTCTGGATTCTGTATTATGAAATTATAAAAGTTATCTGTAAATGTTTTTATAATCAACGAATCCGTATCTGTATACAGCAAAGAAGCATTATCGCCGAAATGTTTTTTGATAACGTCGTAGAAAAAGTTGTATAATACTGTCTTAGACAACTCCAAGATACAAAAACCAACGTAAATTGGTTTGTTGTAGACTACCTTTAGTTTACCCATATGGATGGCTACAAAATCATCAGTAAATATTGAGCATGATTTAAAGTTAGGGCGTGTTATTAATGCATTTGCACCCATACTCCGCCTAACGCTCTCCCAGTGGGTAACTAATTTTATATCCATTCTATTATCAACATTTTCCATTGTCTTACCGAATACTGCGTTATTTAATAATTTATACTGATCTTTTTCAAATTTATTCTTAGCCTTATTTCTCATATCGGTGTTTAGGTCAATATATTTTTTAAGCCAAGGTGATTGTTTGAATTTAAGTATTCTATGTGTTTTTATAACCATTAACCCGTTATCTAGCGCTTGTTTCAAATTTATATAATGCACAATATATCTCCTCTTATCGTTTAAATTTGGTATCAGTTTTGTCAATTTCGATTTTGATTTTGGTGGAATAATATTTTCTACTAAAAAGGGTAGGTCTGAGTGTAAGTCGTGTAAATCTTGTGGATAATGTATGTCTACTTCGAGAACATACCCATGGGTGCTTTCATCTGAAATGCTCGTAATATCTAAATTCATGATTTCTTCTTCGGACAGCCACACGAATCCACCTGTCGGCAATTGTTGCGACATACTATGCCCATATAGGTTCGTGGCATCTAGATATGTGATGAATGAAGAAGGTTCTTTGGGGTCGTAGTTAGGGAGAAATTTGTTATTCGCAATATGTTTCCTTTCCGTACACTGGCTTACTCCACCACGTATTCCCTTTTTAAAAAAATGGATCATATCAATGTCCGTTAATAATTCCAACTCCACTTTGGTTAGTTTTAACATAGCGTCCCACGAGAGACCCGGACAAGTGTAATACTGAGCAGGATCAAGTTTATATTTTTCCAAACAAATTTTACGAAAATTTTCAAATACGTCACACAAAAGGAGTACGTCTGATTTTAAATAAAGATCTGAGTAATCGCCCAAATTCTGACAATCAAACAAGTTCCACACATCGTTAGCCCTCTGATAATCTTTATCTGTTATATGTTCTTCATTTAGGTTATCGTAAAATTCATCTTTCGAGGGTAACTCTACATTATTTAGTTTCTCTAAACTATCCATAAAACTATATGGAAATACACCCTTTTGCCTCATTAAATTAAATTTTTCCTTATCTGTATAGAAACTTCCCGTAACAAACAATTGGTTATCAGTTAAGTTGCCCCCTAAATTTTGCAACGATGTTGATAAGAACTTAAAACTATCGATGAATCGTAGTTGTATAAATTTCCGTTTTTTCTCCCCTTTCTTATTGACGTAATCATGCATATAAAGGTGTTTCGTGAAAGATATATATTTTTCTTTATTTTGTGCTATAACATCAACTCTGTCCTTATGTGCACAGAGCTGTTTTATAAATAGGTGACTGTCGTAGCCACTCATATTGTGAAATATGATAGGTACAAAATTTGGTAATTTGTAATTTAAGTTACATACAGAGTGTGCGGCACCAAATCTTACTTTACCAGTTATATGACAATGATCTCTAACTTTTACATCCTCTACTTTAAATGGTTTCTCACATATACCGCATACGGTCGCATTCAGGAAGTCTTGTCTTTCTTGTGCTGTGAGTTTAGCCATTGGGACTATATCTTTCATATATCTGTTATAGATTTCCCTTACATCGGCTTCAATACGCGATACAAAAACTTTGGCTACATCAGATCCTCGATAGAGTTCAAATTTTGATAAAGAATTGTCAAAAGAACATTTTATGAAATATGCGAAGGAGTAAGGTTCGTGTATAAAAGTTTTATTTGTATAAGAACGTTCGGGGTTCGGTTCACAAGTATGAATAGGTTTCAGAATTGATTCAAAGTCTGCATACACTACAAATGGTACTTGCATTTGTCTTTCAAAGTTTTCAAATTTTAATATATTTTCAGGTACTTGTTTACCATATTTATCAATCCGAAATTGTGTCGATGGTGTTGTTGTATAAACATGATTACAGTCATTTCTCTGATGCTGGAATAACTGACGCTCATTATTAAAATATAGTAAGCAACCATCACAAAAGTACTTTTTATGATCATGAGCTGAAATTTGAGCGGAAACTAGCTTAGACAAGTTTTTTATCCAACAATAGTGATTATTAGCACAATCTTTCTTACAGTGATGATTTACACCACATTCACCGGAAAGTAGTAACAAATTTACATGCATAAATAGTTTTTTTTCAGAATAACGTAAAGGCCCAACAACTTCATACTTTATTCTATTATTCTCAAATTTTTCTTCTAACCCGTACACGTTAATTGAAATATTATTCATCTCCTCAAATTTTGAAATATCCCGCAATTTTACTGGAAAATTCATACCTGATAAATTTAAAACTCTTGAAAAATGTGGATATGATGAGGTCTCAGATGTGCAGCCATTTGCAGGATACAACGCTGAAGTTACAGCCCAAGCAAAACAATACTGATCCTGGTTTTTTACATTTACCACTGCCTTCTTGTTTTCTATGGATTTTGGCAACTTGACATATGATGAACCACCCAGAGGACTATATTTATTCACATTGATTTCAACAAAAGCAATTCGTTCGAGGGCCCATCCTAAAATTAAATTATAATTAGTCATTTTCTTTCCACCTTAATGTATGTTTAAATACCTGAATCACGTTCCAGGAACTCCGTA
The DNA here is from genome assembly GCA_963680705.1 of Rhagium mordax. Classification (NCBI taxonomy): domain Eukaryota; kingdom Metazoa; phylum Arthropoda; class Insecta; order Coleoptera; family Cerambycidae; genus Rhagium; species Rhagium mordax. Next base: position 12,226,196 of record OY796656.1, read on the forward strand.
GTTTGTGTAATCATAGCATCCACAAAGGTGTCCAAAGTATTGTTCAAATCCATAGCTTGATCCAAGATTTTGTTGGAAGTGTTAAATGATTTCATTTCAGATAGTTCCTGTGTCTGTAATACGTACGTAGCAAACGTTTCCATATTTACTTTTACTGTATTATGAATACGTAACACTTCCTCGAAGAGATTTAATATTTTTGATCTAATTTCATTGAAGAACATTACATAGTCTTGGTGATTATTTTCGCTATATACTCGATAGGTTACAATCCTGTATTTGAAAGCGCTCTGCACAATTTCTACACCTTCTATAAACGGAACACATGAATTTGTCCTATGCTGCAATGTCCTTCTATGGGAATTCATTTGGGTTGTGCTTAGAGTCACATTACAGCAATTACAAGTTTCCATATTTGTAGATGTTGAAGGATTACATTCCAGTTTAGGATATTTTGCTTGCGGACCACTATCATGTATCTTCTTACAAGATTGCCTCTGATGTCTTCGCAAATTGTCACCACGTGTAAAACTTACACCACAAGAAGTACAAATATACATTTTATGTCTTTACTCTGGGAGACTAGCACCACAAATGGCTGTGTGCTCCTCATCCTCATTTATATACACGGAGTGAAGCTGCCCCACCACCTCTACTTGAAATACTCATACACATATCAGTACATACACTAATTACAACTACAATTGCATTGCACCACTCCAATTACCTCTATTGCAATTACATCAGTCTAATTACTGCACATTACTCTACTTACCTCTATTGCAACTACATCAGGCTAATTACCTGCAATACTCTAATTACCTCTATTGCAATTACATCAGTCTAATTACCTACATTACTCGAATTACCCTAGTTACCCCCCACCACAAAAAAAAAAGGGTGGGGGGAGACCCAGCTCCGCCATTACTACTCTACTTACAAGGCACTCAAGGCAGGTTTTTGAATGACTTCTATTCGATATTGGTGTCTCGAATTTAGACGAAAATTAGGTCCATAAGTGTGATAGGTCTAAGGTCAAGAACCAATTTAAGGAATTGAGATCTTTATGTTAGTCTATAAATGAAAAAATATACATGATGTTCATCAAAATATAATGATGGCATCATGACTAAGATAAATGAAGCAGAAGATACGCATTTAAAATAGAAATTGACCTATGGAGGATTTTCGAAAAATACAGGGTGATTCACAAGGAAAGGGACAAAATGTTATGGTAGATAGAGTTCACTTAGGTGGATTAGAAATGACTATTGAAAAAAGCCTGAGCCTTTTTTTTATTGAACTACAGGGTGATTTATGAGTTTTGCCCAATACTTCTTAAGGTAATATCTTTTAAACTAATCATTAGAATCAGCTCGTATTGTGGGTATATAGTATACTATTAATTGTCAATTTACATGCATAATCAAAGCCAGAAAATTCCAGGGCCGGCTCAACTAATTTTTATTTTTAGGGCTCCTATGAAAAAATTCACCCTGTGTACGTGATTTTTAAATTCTAATACTGAATTATGAAACTACATACAAAAGTGATCGAAAAGATGTATTTTGTTGTTTTGCCACACTTTGGGCGAATTTTAAATAAACGATCAATTTTCGCCAAAATCGAAGGTCTGCACAAAATAATTTCATAAAATTACATTTTCCTCTCTTATTCAAACTAAAATATTTGTTATACAAAATTTTGTGATTTCATGCATGATTAATATGAAATATATAATCAAAAATAAATAATTTCAACATCATATTAAATAATTCTGAGGTTTCTGTGAAAAATCAGTCTGTATACATTTTTCTCAAATTTTGATAATAAATTGTGGAACTACATATTTAAAAATTAACGAAATTATTTATTTTTTATCACAATACATCAATAAACAGAACATTATAAACAACAAATTCACAGAACATAAAACCTTATAACTTATTTTCAAAATGAAAGCCTTCTGCTTCCCTACATTTTCGTGTCGTAAAATTAAATTTCCTACGGCTTTCCTAATAACGACAGGATTATTAATGTTCTGTTTATTGATGTACTGTGATAAAAAAAATAAACAATTTCGTTAATTATTTCCTCACCAAAAGTGAGGAAGATATGTATTCGTGAAAAAAATTTTGAAAATTTTTATTGCATTTCTGGACGATTCTCGACGAATTATGACGATACACAAAAATTTTCTTGTTTTGAAATAAAGCTTTCAAATTTGGTACACACGTTCTAGGGTCAAGGAAAAGATTGAGTTCATTGATGAGCAAAATCGGTCCACTGGAATGGGGTCTACCGGACCCCAATATTTCTATTTCTAACTTTACAAAAAAATTTATTCGTGATGAAAGATTATAAATACAATACAACTCATTATAATATTGTGTCCAAATTTGAAATACACAAAATACGCCAAAAAAACAAAATACGTACAAAAAAAGAAAATGCGTCAAAAAACAAAATACGTCAAAAATTACTTTTGTTATAAACTCCACCATACCGTGAGGAAGTTTTGATCCCATAATTGGCAGCGGTTTTTTTTAATGTAGTTCCATAATTTATTATCAGAATTTGAGAAAAATGTATACAGGCTGATTTTTTTTACAGAAACCTCAGAAATTAAAATTACTTAATATGATGTTGAAATGATTTATTTTTGATTATTTATTTCATATTAATCAACCATGAAATCACAAAATTTTGTATAACAAATATTTTAGTTTAAATAAGAGAGGAAAATGTAATTTTATAAATTTATTTTGTGCAGACTTTCGATTTTGACGAAAATTGATCGTTTATTTAAAATTCGCCCAAAGTGTGGCAAAACAACAAAATACATGTTTTCGATAATTTTTGTATGTAGTTTCATAATTCAGTATTAGAATTTAAAAATCACGTACACAGGGTGAATTTTTTCATAGGAACCCTAAAAATAAAAATTAGTTGAGCCGGCCCTGGAATTTTCTGGCTTTGATTATGCATGTAAATTGACAACTAATAGTATTTTATATACCCACAATACGAGCTGACTCTAGTGATTAGTTTAAAAGATATTACCTTAAGAAGTATTGGGCAAAACTCATAAATCACCCTGTAGATCAATAAAAAAAGGGCACAGGCTTTTTTCAATAGTCATTTCTAATTCGCTTAAGTGAACTCTATCTACCATAACATTTTGTCCCTTTCCTCGTGAATCACCCTGTATAATGTATTTATTGCATAATATCTGGGTTTTAAATATAAAATAAAGTTTTTTTATTCTAATAGCTGTCTAAATGGTAGAAAATTACCGATATTTAAAGACTTTATTTATGCTTACTAGACAGAGAAAAATACATTTAATTTTGTATCCCTCCCAAGAAAATTACCTCCTCTCTAACGTGATGTTTCTGGAGGTAAATAATTTTAGACTAGCTAGTTAACTTCATTGTTCATTTTTTCAGCGCAACTGCCTATTGTTTCCCATCGCGACAGTGTGGCACGCACTGCGTGCTTACGTTATCGATCGTACATTATCCGAATATCAGTAGCCAGTGAAATAATTTTGCTACCCTCGGCTTCATCTGCTTAAGGTCAACAAAAAAAAAGTTCAATGCAAGTAGAATTAAACTGCAAATTAATATTACGTTATACGTATGGTGCCGAAGAAATTGAGTTCTTATATCCAGGGTATCCAATTCGTTTTTTGATTTTAAAGCTAGGAGGGTAATTTCAAAATTATGGATACGAAAACCTTTCTCGGAACTCCAAACTCTTTACATGAGGGCAATTGGAAGTCATAGGTATGCCAAAAAGTAATAGGATTCAATGTTTCTTGTTCCAAAAATTTGCATCTTGTATTTTAAGGCTATGCTTTTACATCTTACTACGCAGATACAAATATCAAAGTTTCGAGCTCATCCGAGGTATTGGAAACTTACACGAGAGCATGGCCAATTGGTCATCGTATTGGAGAATTTACCAGTACCTATTTCGCTAGACTTCAACCACATCCCTTGCATCAGATCTAGGAACCACCAAAGCTCTTTACTTGAGGCCTCCTTAAGTCATAATTCATCAATGAACTTAAATACCTCAGATTGACAATCAGCTAATGCTAATGAAGTATCGTTGGTATGCACGAGAGTGCAATTAATTGCACAGCTACTACTATTAATTCAAAAACGTGACAATAGCCCGAAACTAATTTTACCAAAGCAACTTATCTCATTACCTTCGTTAGAACAGGCATGCAAATTAATTTCTAGCCCCCGTACACTAACCCGGCATACCTCATTACTTTCTCTCTAAAATAATAAATTTCACCATCAATTAAATCACAAAGCACGTGAAAACATCACACACGTTACCTTGATTGTGTACATTAATTTTAATTCGCTTTGGTCGCAGCGGGCGAACATCTGACGATCACTCGCTCACGACACCAACAACGCCAAACCGAGAATTGCGAAGTGGTTGAAAAACTCAACGGTGGTCGCAATTTCTGAGGGTTGCTTAAGATAGCGCGCAGTCGTTCAAAGTTTGCTGACACATCGGTCTGGTGTAATAATGAGAAATTGTGGTACAAATGAGTGTCTATGTCAAATACTAGAATCTCGCTTGTGTCGGCGTTAAGGACTTTGGCACTGGATCGAACTTTTTGTTAGCGAAAATGTTTTCGACATTTGAGAAATGAGGAAAATAAAGGCAATTATGCTTTACTGTATTAAAAGCAAACTTTGATTTTTATATTTCAAACAACACACAAGTAATTTCCTACCATTTCAATTTCAATGAGAATATCTGGGAAAGAACCTTTTCTAATGCCAAAAGTTAAAAAAAGGTCGCTTTGTTGCTCTTATCACAAGAATTAATAATAACGCGGAAATCTTTTAGTGATCTAATTTCCTTCATATAAAATTTGATTTTGGCATTTATTGCAGTTTTCAAGAGAAATTGAGAAATCGAAAATGACATCCAAATTTCAGGTACACAACCGAAATAAATACAATAATTTCTATAACGGTTTAAGAAATATTTGAACGAATTTCCTTTTTATTCTGAGACAGCGACGAAAGATCCAACCCTTATTGGCAAGATCAATTTCCTCTGGAAAATGATTTGTTTCCTGTACAAGACAATCAAAATTATTGGAGAGGCAATCAAACAACCGGAGTTCACAATCCACATGTCCTTGCATTAACATAATTGGCACACATGGAGCAAAAATAACGATGAAATTATACTTTATATAGCTGTACGGTAAATGTTATCTTATTAGAAATGAACAGGTGCTAATAATAGCGCTACACGCCATGGGAATAGTTGAAAATTGCACTTCGTGATTCGAATGTTACCAATGTGAAAACTTTCATTTAATTTACTACAAAATAGACGGAAAATTGAGGTTTATATTTCAAATTAAACGGTGTGATATATCACATCCACGCCACATCCGGCGCCTTATAAATAGCAATGCAAAATCTAAACAAATACAATAAACTTACATTAATTTGTTATCACCAAATCTGTTTGTTATTCAATTAAAAAGTTAGTCACATTGTTAAAAGGAGCTACGATGAGGTGGTGAATCTAGGGAAACAGTGGGCCGTAATAGATTCAAATAATCAATAATTTTGTCCATTAATAGTTAAACAATTGCATAGAGAATAGTTTGATTAATGGATTTTTTCGGTCGATCGATCAACTGCCTAATCATTCGATTAATCGATTACAGCTTTTCTATGTTTGCTGTATGATTAGTTGATGTTTAGTTAGACAGACAAATTATGGATGACTAATCGTTCTAATATTAAATTGTTTAGTCAATAGACTATTTATTCCCTACCATTTATTAGGAGCTCGCTGAATTTTCTATCATCCAACTATAAAAACGGCGCGACGCAAGTGTAAATGGGCAATATAGTTCAGGAATTTTAAACATCCTTATCTTGCATCAAATGGGGTAGTTATGATTTTTTGCTATGTTGTGTATGATTAAGGCCAAGTTTCGACCTCGACAGACCTCCGGATCTTTGTCAAAATTCCAAAAAACAGTGAAATTTTCGACCTTTTTTCGGTTTTTAACACCGAAGGACTAATTTTTCGGCAAAGACCATTTTATACTTTTTTAAAGTAGACTAAATGCTAATATAGGAATGAATAGAGCCTAGAAAGAGGCTTCAAAAAATATACTGATATACATAGCATACCATTTAAAAAAAAGGCACTTGGTCCTGTAATTTCGTCTTGGCTCGCCCTGTTTGTTCGAAAATAATTTCCAGTTATAGACTTTTTTATCTAGTTTACTTGCAATTTTTTTAAAAATTTCTAGCTATCGTAGAACTCGAGATATCGAGGTCCAACGCACTATTGCCCCACCCTGTATATTATATTGCATGTAAAAACTATGTATTTATGTACAGGAAGAGAGATAGATACAATATATGTATTTCTCTAGTGACGTTTGAAACAGTAGTTTTTATTCCACAAGCATATTATTAATGGCATATGACCTATACTATTCACGAGGTTGAGAGTTTACGGCGCGAGCCGAAGGCGAGTGTCGTAAATCACCCGAGTGAATAATAGCCCTATTTTATCCGCGACTATTAAATGTTTTTGATTAAATCTTTTAGTGAAGAAATTTATTTTAAATATTTTTTAAGAGCAGGCCTTTACGTGTCAAAAAAACGACTTGTCATAAATTAAATTTAACCGTCAACGTTGTTTACAATTAATTTCGTGCTTTGACTCACATGTCATGGCCACATCAATGGAGTTTTTAACAAATATTCGATAGGTTGCCATAGAAACTTTGTTCATTATTCACTGCAGTGCATAATGAAATAATTATTCACTGCAGGGAAAGTAGGTATACTAGGGAATAATGCATAGCATTATGCTTGAGGAAATTAAATACGTATTGCATACATTATTCAGTAGTAAAACCGGAAAAATTGTTAAAAGTAGCAAAATATGAAGAATTTAGGAAATTATGAATATCTGTATCTCGGACACTATAAGGGCTACAGAGACCGTTCTGGTATCAAATTGTAGCAAATTTAGTCTACTTTGCCGAAAAATTAGTTCTTCGGGGTCAAAATCGACAAAAACCGAAAATAGGTCGAAGATTTCGCTGTTTTTTGGATTTTTGACATAGATCCGGAGGTAAAATTAGAATTTATCATTAGGCCTCATATCATATACAACATAGAAACAAATCATAACTACCCCATTTTTGATGCAAGGTAACCCCCATATTAGGTGACAAAATTACTGGATTAATAATAGTTTTCGAGCTTTCAAGCAGTATGCATTATCGATATCAATGCTGATTCGTTATTATCACCACCGAAAAAGGGCCTGTCAAACATGTCACACGAGACGTCACAAGTGTTAAAAAAAATACATTTCTTTGGGTATTTTATAGTTGTTTTTTTGTTAATTAAACACTTAAATAAATTTTCAAGTTCTAACTACTGTCTCGACCATTTCAATGAAATTGGAATTACGGCAATTAATCAAGGATGATGAATGAAATGCGCAAACAAATTAAGTGAGCCACTCTATTTAACTTTTTCCGCTCTTTTCAAATATCGAAACAGATCTACGAAATTTTGTCATACAGCGTTGATTTTCACATACAACATATTACCAGTTTTTTATAAAGCCAGACCTGGAATTCGATTTTGGTTTATATGAGGTTTTATCAAGTAAAATAAGTGAACCTTATATTTTAAGTATGAACCGATTATACAGGGTGGTTCAAAAGTTATGACCAAAGAAAGATTTGGCCAAAAATCAATTAAACATCCTGTATCTCAGTAAGGAAGGACGATGGATGCATTAATGCCGGGTAATTTGGAACCGTCAAAGTGCCCCCTATCCACAAGTATCGCATGTCCCTTTTAACTTTGAAACACCCTGTATATACTAAATACAAAATGTTCTTCAACTCTAGTTACCTCACCTGTCTTACCGATTTCTATTTTTAATAATTTTAAATGTTGCTACTCATTGTCATTGTTTTTTTCGAACACATATGTATACATTTTATTTTGCCATTTATTTACTGATCTTTTAAAAATTTGTTGTTTCGTTTGTTGAAATTTTCAAACCGTCAGTTTGACAGTTGGCAGCTGCTAAATTGAAATTCTAACATCAAAATCGTGATCAGCCACCTCAAAAATACTTATTGGTTTACACTTAAAAAAAAACTTCTTTTGAAAATGTTGTAATTTTCATACGGTCACTTGACAGTTGGCAGCTGTCAAAATGAAATAACATCAAAAATCAAAATTATTATTATTATTATTATTATTATTATTATTATTATTATTATTATTTACTGGTTGAAAGATGATTTCTACACTATCTGGTCCTTGTAGCCAAGAAATGATGTAAAACTAAAGTTTTTAATGGCCAGATTCGATTTCAGGACGTCAAAATACATCGGAAAAAATGGGTTCGGTTTTTGGTAATGGATTTTTTTTTGTGTGTGTGGGGCTGTGGCCCCATTTAATTTCTTGTTCTGTCTTCCTAAGGTTGCCTATAATTAAATAAATTCCATTCTTAGCTATAATGGTGACAGATTTTTCCTCGATGAGCTATTCAATAAGATTCACCATTAGGTGAGAATAATACGTTTGCTAATCGCGTCGCTATTAAGTAATTCTTCAATATGTCTCAATTTCCTTTGTAAAATTTCATTATGTGGCAATGATGCATTTCATACAATTTTACGACAATCCCATTTCTAGCGTTAGCATCTATAATAAGTGAGCATCATTCTCATCAAAATTGTATTCGATTAGGTTTGCTTTAAATTATGTCACATGCTGGAAAAACCGTTTGAATTGTAGTTATATTTAAAATCCTTAAGTTTATCTCCAGGCCATATTTGCTTAGGAACATAAGTCATAAGCCTTTGGTGGCAGCTATTACAACACAAAACTCTCAAATAACTTACGTTATAACAGCTGAATTTAAATTAAACGGTGTTCTTCGTGAACCACATCGACCGAAATACGAAAACCGGTATATCATTCACCTGATTCTAAAATAAATACATAAATCTGATATATCGTAGCGTGTTAAGGTCGTTGACTAAAGTAGTAAATTACGAGTCACATTTATTGCAAAAAATTATTTGAAAGAAAATTCTTCATTATAAGCTGATGAAGAAATAAATGATAATTTCTATACATATATTAAAAAATGAGAAATGTACAACCAGTGTATATTAATAACTGTAAAAATAGTCGATGAATTATTTAAATGTGACTGCAATTTTTATTATTAAATATTATACAGTCATATGCACTATCTAACTTAACTGGTTCATGATCCCTGTATCTTTGATCGACCTACAAATATGGTTATCCTGAACCTTCTTTGATAGCAATCATTTCCTAGATATCCTAATCTAAAAGTGACAAAATGGCCATTTTTGGGTATATTTGGGCTTGGAGTTTGATAAACGAATTCTACATCACAAAGTCTACAAAGATTGGTCACGAAACCTATAGAATACTCGTATATCCATGTAACAGTTGTCCATTATCACTACGTAAGTATTTAAATATTTCGTTTCATTGGTAACATTTAGAAATTAGTTTATTCAAATGGACGAACAATTAGAAAAGAGTGCCTGAATAAATAAGTTCTGCAATGCGATTGGCTCTAATCAAATTCGCTCCCAACGTTTCCCCAGACAATTCTCAGCCCTCATAAAATATAAATTACATTAGTCCAGTTTGAAACAGAATGCCTCTAACTAAAACAATTGAATAATTCGTAAATTTAATTAACAACTTACGTACAGGGTAGTTCCATATATTTTGACCCCTACCTACAGCCTTTATGTTTAGAGATATGAAAAAAAGTGTAGAGACAAAAGTTGTAGATTTTGGTGTCAAATATCTTTTGCAGAAAAAATATAAAACAAAATAGCATCGGCAAGTAGAGAAAGAGAGACAACTTCGCGACTATGGATCGACCTCAAAATTGGAGACAATTCCAACCCTTATTATAGAAGATTCATTAGGATGGTCCTTAGCTAAACAGTTTAATATGATAAGTAATATCCTGTGTTAAAAGTAAATAATCACATGTTCACATGTAACTGTACTAAAACGAATCAAATTGAGCATCAGATATACCTCTATTATGTTCATAAAACGCTGTTTCTTAAAATCGTAGCAATATTCTTCTAAAAAAATTTCCCACCCTCTTACTTACATTATAAACTGTTTGTACTCGCTTGAACTTACATTAAAAACTCGACCACAATTGCAGCACCTTTCTATATTATTTTACACGGATGACTGGCGTTATCTAATCTAGTCTTTGTAAACATGATTTCAGGAATTCTACCCAATTATCCAACTAGTCAAGCTAAACTGGCCGCATTTTGCCTGTGAGAGTGACTTGTAAAATTTTTCTCTAGGAGCTGAAAGATATACATCGACAGAATCAGATCGTCCCAGCCGAACTGTTCAAAGCCAATATCGAAATTTGTATATACATCGCTAGTGCTAGTATACGTTATCTGATTTAAAACCAGCGTATCAATGTCTTTGTAGAGGTCTTTGTTAACTTGTGTCTTGTACTAACGATAGTGTCATTTTAAGTTGTCTGATTGATACTGAATATAAAGATTGGGTGTTTCTCCTTCAGTCCTTCAAAGTGAAGAAAAAAATTCTTCAAAAGTTTTTAAGTCAATGATCGTCATGGATGAATGATTCTGTATCTCTTCCTTTCGTTGGTAGTACTTCAATCACATGTATCTAAAAATGTTGATTATTTTTAAGAAGCTTTGTAGAACTCTCAAATAAGAGAAAAAATTAAGAATTTTACAAAAACAATTAGACATAACCTTTTACATTTATTTAAAAAGGCTCTTTGATTTGAATGCCTCAGAACTTTCCTGTCAAAACAGTCCAGCCCGAAGTCCAACCACTGTGTTTCTTTTTGCATCGTGGGTCAAGTTTCACACCCGCATATTTAAACTCGCTCTCGAACTGGCTTAATGAGGGTTTTATAGATAGTACCTTCGTTTTTCTCGAAATCTGAGGAAGGAGCTCATAGTAGCATCTGTTCGCTAACAGTATCCTCCTCTTGATTTACGTCTAGGTATCATTGTTATTAGTTACCATTGATCCAAGATAAACAAATTTTCACATTTTCGACCTCATATTGGCCGATATGAATTGGTCTGGTTCTTACGATTCTCGCTGATGTGATTAGTTTTAGACGGATTGACCAGCAGCCCGAAGTTCCCAGCTGCTCTTTCTAGAGCTAGAAAAGCTTCTTTAGCATCTCTTAGATTCAGACCTATTATATTGACATCATCAGCATACGCTAGGATTCGAACACTTCTATTAAATCACACCTGTTATTGTTATTCCAGCTATACCTATGACTTTTCCTAGGGCGAATTTAAAGAGTATGCAGGGCAGTGCGTCTCCCTGTTGTAGCCCCCCTATTGGAGTTGAAAGATCTAGAAAGTTCTCCTTGTACCCGTACTTTGCATTCTATTCTATCCATAGTCATCTTTACTGGTCTTACCAAATGCTTTGGTATTCCAAATTCAATCATTACTGAGTAGAAGTAGTGTAGGTATTTCATAATCCTGTGTTTTTTTTGTCTAGGAGTCTAGGATCTGCCTGAGGATCTGCCTCAAGGTTGAAATTTGGTCAATTATTGACTTACTACTATTAAACCGAGTATAAAACCAAAACCCTGTTTGGCAATGTCCAATAATTGTTTTTCAAATGGAAATCGTAGTTGGCTTTGTCTTCAAAATATCGAAAAAATTCAATGTTTCCAAAAATATATGTTGATGTACAGTGTTATCATCTTGTTTGGTTCACATTTTAATGAGAATTTGCGAGTTTATTGATTGATTAGAAAAAAGTAGGTAGGTATACAAAAGTTTCAGGGCATTTACTAAATTTTTATTTGGCAGCAATAAAAAAACAATTGAATGCCGATTTTTCAGATATGGACGTAGGTAACCTATTTTTCTTTTAAATGGAACACCCTATATGTTTTTGTCCAGTTAGATTTGTTTTTTTTTCGGATTACACTGATATAGCTTACTTGATAGTTTTATACAGGATGTTTTGGATTATTAATCACAAATGAAAAGATTGTAGGTAAATATTGCTACTAGAGTTTAAACATTTTGCGTTAGCAAAGAGGGCCGTGGATGAAAACAATATCAAAACAATAACAGTTTCCATTGTTGAAAACAATATTAAAACAATAACAGTTTCTAGTGTTTTCATCCACGGCCCTCTTTGCTAACGCAAAATGTTTAAACCTCGGTTTAAACACTAGTAGGAATATTGACCAACAATTTTTTTATTTTTGATTAATACCTAATTCAAAACATACTGTAAAAAACAATAATTATTAATAATAAAGTAGAAAACGTTGTACAGTAAAATGACAAATCGAGGATAAATAAATGTCATTGTCAACCACAAGCCAACTCCACAGTTACAGTTTTTAATTTTTATACCACCTTCACTTGATACACTTTAAAAAAAAGTCGAATTAGGCAGATTTATCCACAAATTGGAATTCTGGAATAAATTTTAATTCTAAACAACTTTTTTTAGTGACAGTTTTTTATATCTTTAAAATTGACCGTTACATAATTTTTAAATTTTTCAATTTTCTGAACACCATGTTACTTACTCCACGGCAATCATATTTTTAATAAAAGCAAAGCAGAGATGGCCTCAATGGTACGATTTAAAGAAACTAGAGAATTGTGAGGAGCATTTGGATTATGCTAGAAGGTATATCTGCAGATAAATAAGGGCCTAGCTAGATGGTCCACTACAGGCAGTAAAATATTGGAAAGTGGACTGGATACAACAGAAAAAGGGAACAGTGACTAGTATTGAATAATAGTGGTTAAAAATAGTGATTAGTGTTATAGTTCAAGTGACTAATTATTGTAAGAATTAGTGAGTTAATAAATTAGTGGTTTAGTGTTAGTCTTGTTGCAATTATTGAATCCACGTTTTGGTGTTTACTAAGGGGTGTACACAAGTAACAATAAGAATTTCGTCGACAAGAATCTCGACAAAATTTAATATTATTTTTTCAGCCAAATCAAAATCAGACTGATTACTGGTTATAAATATAACTTCTTAATAAAAAGTTATCTTGTATTTTTAAAGAAGTGCCAGATGTTTCTATGTTATATTGAATCATATAATATACCACATGTAAGTACATATATATATTTTTGGAAACCTTTAATTTCTTTCGATATTTTGAAATCTAAGCCAACTATAATTTCCATTTGAAATAGGAAAGTTGGACTTGATATATTATGTAGGTATATCTTAAAATTCAGTAGTGAAACAATTTTTTTGAAAAATGTACCTATTTCATTATGTTAACAAGAAGTTTTTACTGTATGAAAGAATAATCCGAGGAATAATCACAAATAAAAAAGTTTTTCCAAATTTGCCAAAAACGTCAATTTTCGCCGATATCTCGAAAACGGTTGGAGGTATCGAAATACGGTTTTGACTTATTGATGTTTCACAAAAACTGATCTCTAGACTAGACACCTCGGTCGGATTCTTCTACATGGTCTAAAAGTGGGAGAAACAGCCAAAATCGAGCAATTATAGGGGCACAATGTACAGCACACAAACCGAAAGTGCGATTTTAAGCATTTTGCCATTAGTAAACTCCTCGGTAAACTCTTTGTGAAATATTAATGACGTATTTTTAAAGTCTTAAGAAAACAAAAGATGCATAAATAATCATATTCTTCATCTGTTTTTCTTGGCCAAATAAGCCAAATTAATTTATCGCTACTATTTACAGTGATAGGTAAGTACAGCAAATTTTCCGAGTTGACTAGACATCCTGTATGTTACAGATAAGTTTGATTAATATCACTATTTTACACAGTTGGATTTTAAGTAGGTACCTACCTAGAATTGTTGAATATAACGAGTTCATTACATTAAAACTCCAACATGAATTTTTAGTATTTGGAAACAAACACGTAATGTTTTACTAGATCAGCAAAATAAAAAACGTGGATGCTTCCGTCAAGGACTTACAAGGTTGCGCATTTAGTGCACTTGTTTATAATTAAATTGCACGTTTTATGTTCCATTACTGTTTATGTCACTAACGTCATGGCTCGTAGCTCTTCTCGATTTTTATTTTTTTCGCACAGTGGACAAAAGTTTATTTTTAAAATGTGAGAGCATGTAATGAACAAAATGAATAACAAACACATTATGGGTTGAGCAAATCGACCGTTTTAGTTTCACATATAAAAATGTATAAAAATAAAAACGTATTCAATTAGATCCGAGCTGAGATAATAAGGGAAAATACAGAACGACTTGTACAATGTACAGGGTTAGTTTTATTAATGTAAACCCCCCATTATTATTTTTATTTTTGACCAACTCGGAAAATTAAAAAACTGGCCTAAAGCATAAAGTAAGGGATAAATTGAGTTATTTGAAACAGAACAGTTTCTCTACGAGTTTTTCGTAAAAATCCTCGGACAAGTCACTTTTTGTTTAAAGTCACACGCAACTTTTGACGAGATCATCGTATTATGACGTCGATATGGCGTCATCGATAATGTATTTAAATCCTCACTTTTCTGCATACAGAGCGTAAGAATTTTGTTGTTTTGCATGTTATGATGAATTTTTGAGAAATAAGAATAGGTTGGTACCTATGGTACCTATACAAACTCGGTATACAATAATGCGAAAAAAAAAATTTAAATTGAAGTCATTGGTACTAGCAGTACCCCAGACGGTATAATAATTAATTTTTGCTTAACCTTATCGATGGTTTGTTGAGAAATGATATTACCTACCTCAATTATATCACATATCTTAATTCTAGATCCACCTTTTGTTTTTTCATCATATGTGACGCCATTGAGTGTATATATGGTTGCCTAATTCTGCGCTCATGTGGTTTACGATCATTTATGAAGAAATTCACAGTTACATATTTAGTCAATGACAGTTATAAAGCTTGATTTATGATTTATGTGACTCGACTTGACCGTCGTCTCATCCTTAATAATAATAATAATACCTACGACTCCTCAGACTGAGGTTTAAGAAACTCTCAGGTAAACTATTAAACTTTCCTTTGAATTATTAATTTAATTAATATAAACGTCTTTACTTTTAGACACATCTCGTATTTGTGTAAAGCATTAAAGATTTTTTATTATAGGTCTCACCTCGGGTCTCACATGCTTTATAAACAGATTTGAATTTGTGTTAATTAGTTGTGTGATAGAATTACCTGCAGATTCGATACACCTATGCCAGGCCTAAGAATAAATAACACCCTGTAGGCGGTAAAATAACCCACACGTGTTCTATTTGCATGTTTTGCCATTAATAATTTGCACTATTGATCTCTAAAATTCGCAATTGGTACTATTGGTAGGTAGTTGCATACGTAAATTGGTCCATAAATATACAAAACAAACCGAAACGAATATGATAATATAACGAAAATACTTCTTTGCGCATAAAATGTCAGTGTATACGAATCACAATGATATATTTATGTTGATAACTGTGTGTTAAATGAAGCCTATCAATTGGCAGTTGCTATTCCAATTTATAAAATTACAAATAAATTCTGTGCTTAATACCTATTAACAATACATTTTAGGGATAGATAGTTTTACAGGTTATCTGAATATAAAAGAAGCCTAGTACACGGACATTAACCTTCAACAGATATAAGCCTCTACTATTAATTGAAAAAAGTACTTACCAAAATAAATAAATCCTGTTAATATCCTTGAAATTTTAAACTATTTATCACAGAGAATCATATTGTAAACACACCGCGACCATTTCTGATTTTGACTGAAGAAGTTGACATTTCTTCTGAGAGGTTGCACTGTCATCGACCTCAAGATTTAAAGTAATTGAGCCGATTAAAAGAATTTCTTGACATAAAAAACACGTAAGTCAGTTAGAACGCTAATTTACTAGTATTATTGTTACTGTAAATAACAAATTACCACAGCTTGTTTTTATTAAAGTTCATATAGCACTAAAGTAGGGTTAGGATTACATTTTCGGTTTAATCAGTGAACACTGATCAGTGTGAAGATAGCTGGGAACTACTGGGAACCGTATACTTTCGGGTAAAAATGTTGTCCTGTCTCTGTCTCTTTTTATGCGACTGTTGTCGTGGTAGCAAGGGAGACAGAGACAGATAAAGGTAGTTGATCTAATTTAGCGATAGGACACGAAATTTGAAAATCAATAACAAAGCAGACCCGTACCGAATATTTTTGCTCATATAAAATATAAAATAATCGGATCTTTTATGACTTGTATGAATTTAAGCTAAAAGCTATTTACTAATAACAATAACATTATTCATTGCAATAACATTACTAATTCGAAATGGCACACTTTTTATAACGTTTGTAAATTTAAGTTTTATTAATTATTGTACCTATATGATGTTTGAAAATAGCCGGTACCATATACATATACATAATATATGCTTTTTAGTTTTTGGTGTATTGTATGCGATAGATATTTGTACTAAATAAATCAGAATATTGAAGAATATTGTCTAAAAGTTATTTGTGGCATCGTTTAATTTTCTATAATTTCTTGTCAGTTTGATATTAAAAATATTTTTGTAAAAATACATTAATACACCGTTTCTACATATAGTAACGTAATAATTATGAACAAAAATAATATATTATATTCTTGAATTTGTAATATATATTTTGTTATTAGTCCAGTTGAGAATAAATTAAATTAGATTACGCATTTACTTTTACAATTACATGGCAAAAACAAATGAACACCTAGGTGAAAAATAACCAATAATTTTTGCAAAATAATCATTTATTTAAATAAATAAAACGGCGCCTTGTACAATAATTTCGTTGTCACCCGGTACCAACCACTAACCTGTTAACTATTACATATGCCATATGTACTCATAATCCAAGGTCAGCCAGTCTTAGTGCCGAATCAGATTCAAAAAGTACAGTTTAGAATGGCCAGAAAGTTCTAGCACCACTCAAATGACAAACAAAATATATACCGTTTGGTTTTGGCTTGAACATGACTTAAACCCCCCCAAAATATCACTTAATGGTGCCTTTATAACGGTGCAGCTTCTACAGTTCGACGAGAAAAAAAACACTCTCTTTGTTTTTCATAATCGTTTATTGAATAATTGATATGTTACTTGACAATTATTTGCAGAAATTTAAATGCACAACAAAATCACAAAATTATTGCAACTATTAAATGTAATTAATAATAATTTATTGTGCCACTTACATTTATCTGGAATGTTCAAAGTGTAGCATTAGATTTTAGTTAATTTACACAATTATATAGGTAGTATAAAAAATTTAGAAAATAATTAGAAACAGGGTTCCAACATTTACGTGATAAAAAATGCAAAGAATAGGAGTGTCGCTTGCATTTGGTACATCATATCATTTTGTTTAATATAAGGTACAGTACAGACTTATACATTATCAGGGGAAAATAGAGATTATTAAGACACAGAAAGGGCAAAAAACAAGATTCATTTCATTAATGTAGGTTCAACTTGGTAAAGATACGACTTAAGGTGATTATATTTTTAACCATAAAGGAGATTTTCTACTTGCTGGCTATGTAAGTATATGTATGTCTGTGACTATCTCGGGAGTCCGTGAACCAACTTTAATTAAACTTTTACTTTTAGTCCATTCAGGGTGCAAAACCTATAGGTATGGTTTAACTTCCATTTTATACTTATTCTTACAAAATTATTTTTTAATGCAACCTGTTTCGTGATCAAAAGTACTTGCATCTCATCATAGAAATTCTTGGAGCCTGATAATGTAATGCAAGTACTTTAATCACGAAACCGGTTGCATTAAAAAAGAATTTTGTAAGAATAAGACTTTTATTGCCATATATATCATTCAAGCCTTGAAATTTTCTGAATCTATTAATTACCGAAAATTGCTATTTAAAAATAGTTTCATATACTTTGTGGTGTGGTGTGCCAATATAAGGTTGTCAAATTAGGCAGTGGTATTTGTTGAATTTATAAGGTTCAATAGATTTATTTGTTCGTTGTCCTGACTTTACTTTTAACTCTAAAACTAGATGTCCTCAAGAACTTTTAAAGCTCCATGGTAATGGGGATCTATCAACAAAATGATACAAAAAGAAAAATGGCCCTAATTACAGAAGGTTATTATTTTCACATATACCTTTATAGGAAAATCAAAATAATTTAGTTCCTACGCAGCTTTATCAAATTTATTTTCATTATGTGCGCTATTATTATAATCGACATTTCAATTCAAGGCTATTACGATATTATCACAGTTTATAATATAACAAAAAAAATAATGATTTTTATAACGTTTTGCATTTTCTTCAAACATAGTTAAAAATATAAATAATTTTAAGGACTCCGCAAGAATAATTAAGTCTTCACTGAATCTGAGCTACCACAAAGATAGGTACCATAAAAATATACACAGGCCATACACATTAAATAGTTGGTACTCATCACCTGATATTCCTGGCGATAAGTATGCACGGGTTTGTTAGTCCACTCTGATTACAACTTGAATCTGTATATGGTTCTCGGTATATTAATTAATAATTGATGGTTTTCCATTTTACTTGAGAAATTAAGATTTCCAAATTTACAACATAGGCACTAAGAAAATTTCGTAAGATTACAAAATTGAATCTAAAACTGGTTCTATTCAGAACAGACTTAGAAAATATTAACAGAAATATTAATCAGTGGGAATCTTACAATTTTATAATAATGGAGAATAATGTATATCATCAAAATTTCTTATATACCAATTAATACAGGGTGAATCTTAGAGTGGCGGCCATATTTTTGGGGTTAATAGTACTAGTCGTCATGAACATGAATCCGAATTTTTTTTTTTGTAGGTTGTAAAATGGCCGAGTTATGAATTTTTTAAAAAAATTCGCGATTCATGTATAATTCTTGTAATTCTGGCGCCGCTGGGTAAGCACTTGCTGCATTACGTGTGTCTGGTCGACAGTGTTGCCAAGTGTAGATGATATAAAACCAATCGATTACATTTTACATTTTCACTTTTCATTAATAATCCAGAGATACCCAATCACGAGAGAGAGATAAGGGTACCTAGTGAAAATGAAAAATTAATTAATTCAATTGGATAAACAGGTTTATTGAAATACGCAGTTTTAACTTCCATAATGAAAATTGTAATACAAAACAAAATGAAAAAGCCGGCTGCATAGTCTGCATAATTTTTATGATACAAAATGAAAAAGATTTTAAAAACAGAATTAGTTCCACATTCTACAGGAATTTTACCACCCATCAGCTGTTAGAGTCGCTGAACTGTTTACAAACTATGACACTGACCTAGTTACGTAGCAGGTGCATTAACAAAAAAGGGTGATAAAAAAAAAGGTTCTTCTGAAATGCAAAAGCCTCGCACGGCGGCGTGCCAGTTGTTTTTCTATGTTTTAGTTTTAGTGTTAGTGACCAGTCAGACAGCAGCTAATGTGGTTGTTTGTGTTTAATAATTGAGTGAGGTGTACCTTCTACGTGTGTGTAGTTTTATTTTAGTGGTGTTTTAGAGGCGACTTTTATCTGTGGGGGCACATGAAAAGTTTGGTGTACACGACTCGTGTCAACAACGTTGAAGAATTACGGGAAATAGTAGAAAACGCTGCAAATCACATAAGTTAGAGATTCTATGATGCGGCGAGCTACAGCGTGTTTGGAAAATAACGGAGGACAGTTTCAACACCTGCTATGAGAAATGCCGATCCAAGATAAGATAAGTAAAGATTTATTGTTATTAGAAAAAATAATTTTCTGTTCATTATTTGTTACTAAGTCTTAAGTTTTTTAGTTATTACTTCTTTTATTGTTACACTCACGGAGAATAGTTTTTACTTTGTTATTGTTTAGATAGTTCATTTTATTTAGTTTCTTGTTTGCTTTACTATTAAATTCCCCGTATTTTATTTCAATCGTGAAGTTTGGCAACAACGCACTGCTCAAGACAGGCGTGTGCGTCTCAGTTATTAGATGTTACTCTCGCTAGCGCATTCCACTGGCGGGGTACCCAAATTCAAATAAAAAGGGTTTAAACAATATTCATTTTTCATAGCGCGTTAAAAAAAAAAATTTGTGGTTTTGTGTTCCCATAGTTGAACGGAGTCGCCTCCTGTAAATATGGCCGCCACTCTAAGATTCACCCTGTATATGTCGTTTAAACTCTGTGAAATCAAATTAGGTTGCTTAATTTCCATTTACCAAAAGTTTCTACTTTCACAAACAATTTTTTTATCAAAACTTGCAATATGTCAATTACATTATCTTGACTTGTGTTACCTATTTACACAAAACTAACCCAAGTAATAAAAAGCAAGTACCTAAGTCAGACCTTCGAACAAAATTTTACAGGGTCTGCAAATCTGAATTAACTTACATGCCTGTGTGTCTGCTGCATCTATAGAAATATATAAAAAAAATATATACTGTGTATCTACAATTCTTAATAAAGCTCATTGGCACATAATAAAAAATATAATTATTACTATACAATAATAAAAATAATAACATTGCTTTGAAAAATATACGTATAAATATTGTACATTGTCGAGCATATTTTTAAATGGTTGTGAGTATAAAAACAAGTTAAGAAAAACTAGTTTTTTCTTATATAAAATAATGTGGTAACTAGAAAATATTTCTACAAGTATAAATTTTTATGTAAGCATTATACCGGACCTGCTAAAAGTTCAATTTATGATTTAAAAATAGATATTATTGTGTTTACAAATAGTATTTTTTTAAATTTTAAAATATGAGCGTATTCGTGCTAAAATATTTAATAGTCATTTCAAATATATTGGTTAAATTAAAGGGTAAATTACATAGATTTTCACCACGATAAACATTTATTTCATGTGCTGTAACACCTCAGTGAATATTTACATTCCTATATTCACTGGATACCTGCTACAGATAAGCATATGAATGAAAGTGGCTTAAGCTACTGAGTCAGGGAACCCTCAATTTGTTTAGTTAGAATTGAAGTGCAAAATGTTGTTGTACCTACTTTAAATTAGGAAGAATAAATAGCAGGGGCGGATTTATCATTTTTTAAATAGAAGCCAAAATGTCAAATAGCGACCCATAACAATTTTTTTTTTTTTAAATAGGAATTATCACATTTTTATTTTATTATTTGCCACCATAGAAAATTACCCTTCCGTTAATGTATCATTTATAACATATCAAAATGGTTTATTGCCATTAGAAAATAATCAGTTATGGGTTAATATTAAAAAAGAAGATTCAAGTAAAAAAAAAACAAAACAATCATATGTTAAATAAAATGCTAGTAATTTTATTGCCACAAGTTTAAGATGCATCTTGAAATCAAACGTTAACAAGTGATATGTTGTTGGCGAGTTAATTTTTTATGTAAACGCTTACCGCACTAAAATATACAGTACTATATTTAAAATAGTGACATAATGGTGAGATAAATTCACAACATATTATGTGAAATACATACTAAATTCAATTCGTTGCATTAAGTCAGATATTCAAGAGCGAGTCGTGCAGTAATACTTTGTAAGAATTTAAATTCTGTACCACAAATCATATATATATATATATGTTCTCGATTACAAACGATATATTCAAAAACATGTTTCACCGAAAGATTTTTATAAAAATTATAAATTGTACACTTTTAGCAAGCCACATAAGGAGCACTCTTAATTTTATTATTTAGAATACATTTTAATAATTCTTTTATCTAAGCTCCGAGAGTCACATTTTTTCATCGTTGAAAAGTATTTTACATAGGCGTCTCAATTGACTAGTAAATATAATATAATATAACATTGATATTATTACTCTTACATTAGAATCTAGACATTGTCTTGAATTATTGTGCCTTGTGAAAATTTTTTAACAAATGATTAAAGCAAATAAGCCACCTCTACATTGACTTTGGCATTTTCACTATCAGACCAGGTCATTAAATGAAAATAGATGTATAGTGCTTGTGGTCTGGTAATGAGAATAACTCATACCTAACGTACTACTTTTTAAGTTTCTAGAGGAAGGTTCGCAGAAATTCTTGAAATTTATAAAATCTGAAAAATTTATAATTTTGAAAATGGAGACACAACGTGTTGTTTACTAATGATATTGTTAATAAATTTAAAAAAACCTTAGATTCTATTTCAAAGTGATAATAACCACTGCAAGTTGTCTCGTCAGCACCGAAATATCAGTGGATATTCCTAGTATTTGTGAATATAGTGCAGGGTAGTCATAAATCAGTTACTTTGTTTCACGTTGTATATTCCCTATTCTGTTTATATTATACTTGGTTTGGTGTATCAAAAGAATAATTTAAATACGTCTCTAATTCATTATTTTAATAATTTAAGCAACGGATTATTTTAAAAGTTCATGCTACTTCCATAACAAACTTGACCCTGTTTCCTACACAAATATAATTGTTCCAAAAATTTCTGCTAAAACCTTCCCAGACTAATAAACCTACAAATCTTTTGAAGATCAAAGAATTTCATAAAATAAATAACATTTCCAACATAACTTAAGTTCCATACAACTAAAAAAATACATAGTATCACCCTGTGTTATATTTACATACTTGTTGATCCCTCTATATACCTAACCAGTCTTCCTAAGCTATGTGGGAGCATATCCTAAATTTTTTCTTTGTAAGAATAAATGTATCTCTCTAAAAGTGGGCCTCTCCACATCCGTTCGTCGCCAACACTCCAGCATAATATCGTAGATATCTTTGTGATTAGAAGGTCGAGGTAGGTACTTGAACTGCCCGTCATCACAGTGCAAACGTGCGAGATTTTCCATCACCTCGGGATCGGTAAGGGAATCATAGGGCTGCCGGCGGCAAAGAGTCAGGATTTCCCACAGTGTAACCGCAAAAGCCCACACATCACTCTTCGTAGTGTACCTATTAAAAGCCATTGTTAATGTTTCAAACAGATTCAAATTCTCTAGAAGTTTACACATTCTTTTTTGCTTTATTTTTTTTATTATGCCCTAACAATAAAATTGTATATTTTTACTGGGTTTTCAGCACATACGCACTTTAAATTGCACATTATTTGTAAAATCAATCAAGACACCAAACTGAACTGATTTAATTAATTCTTATATAATATTTATACAGAAAATCAAAGAACGTAAAAATTATTCATCTATAAGTATTGTTTTTTTATATGACTAAATGGTACTAACAATTTTGATCGGGTGCCTCTTTGTAATACACCCAGTCCATAATTCAATCAAATACATTTAGATTATTTATTTTGATACATTTGGATTGATTTCATATAAATGATGGGCAGTTATAGTACTAAGAAGATAATAAATTGTACTAATTACCTGGCCTGGTACACACTCTCCCATGCCATCCACCTTATAGGGAGTGGCGTATTTCCGTCCACCTTATAATAATCGTTAACGTAAAGTTCGTTGTATGTACCAAAGTCACAAATTTTTATCTGATATCCTTTTCCGATTAGACAATTCCTAGTGGCTAAGTCTCGATGAACAAAATTAAGAGATTCTAAATAACGCATGCCCGAGGCTATCTGAGCTCCCATGTACAGAAGGCAGTCAAACGATAGGGATTTTACACCATACGGTAGGTTGGTGTTGGTGTCTGCTGCTACATGAGTCTTAAGAAACTGGCACAAGTCTCCATGATCCAAGTATTCCATGACGACACATAGAGGTTCGTCCTGGCTGCAGATTCCTAGCACTCGGGCAATGTTCGGGTCTTCGAGTGCTGCTAAGATCCGAACATCACGGTAGAAGTCTTTCCTATTAAAAAAAAATTTGCATGAGGTTGGTTTCATATTTAGGTATAATTTTTAATTTGAAATGTTTTCAAGCAATATATTATAGTCATCTTAAAACCAAATTTACGTCTTTGCGATACGATAAGAGGTCTTCCAAGTTTTCTTGGAGTGTACTCTAATATTTGACAAGTACCTACTAACTTTTATTGCAAATAAATTTGTTTGAGAAATAAATAATCGAAAACTTTTCCATACAATACGTACTATATTATTATTGTGATCACACTGCAGGTATAATTATTGACAAACCATCGATTCAAAAAGCAGCTATTGATTATAAGAAGAAAGGATGTGCAGATTTACTTACTTTTCTTTTTCTAAAGCACTCTCTCCTAAAAATTTAATTGCTACTAATCTTGTGCCTAGTGATAAGGTTGATGAATATTCTGTTATTCCGTCTGCCTCTGCTATGTAAACCTGCAATAGGAAATACACCTTCATTATTTTTTGTACAATATAAGCCAATCAAATCAATGTTCTTTTGACATTCACAATAAACCAATAGTGAACACAACATCTCGCTAGTGTCCACTGTCAGGATGCTTATAAATCCAGACATGTTTCGGTACATTACACTGTTTGAAATTGTTGTGTTACACTAGAGTATTTATAATTATCAAGTAATGTGTGTGTAGCTACCAAACTCCAGATGAATACAATATGAAAAAATATTTGCTGAATGAACCTCGTGGGTAATGATAAATGATAAATTTTCATAATTTTGCGTAATAATTTCTCAGAAGTGTTTGAAATGACTAAGGAACACACATTAGGGAATTAGTAGATAAAATTACTGCTTAGTTCACTCCAGTTAAAAACAGCAGATCTATACACTTTAAACCGCTTAAATGTAGGTAAAATTATTAAAGAATAATACATAGGTAGCGTACAATAAAAAAAATAGAATAAGGCATGATATTAATTAATTCTAACGATATGTTAACGGGAATTTCTGACAAAAATCGATTTTGTGAAAAATAAAATAATTAATTATAATAAGAGCTGCTACAGTGGAAACTGGAAACAATCATTCTTTCCAGTATTTTGATCACAAATACTCCTGTAGGATAGGCAACACACATTTACCTACATCATATTGACCTGTTCGCTATGCAACATACTATACACGTCTAGGTTTATTATCATCAGAATTCTGTGATATTAACATTAACTAACTTTAACTTAATATAATCACGAGACAGTGACAAAGTAAATATAGATTTTAAACAAATTCAAAAGTTGAATAAATATCAACTACAAAAATATACATACCGTTCCAAACGCCCCTTCAGATAATTTTGACAGCATTCTTAATCTGTGTCTGGGAAATTCTAATATAGTGGTCTCTTCAAGACGCTTCTTTAATGCAGTCAAAGCCTCTTGCTGCGTTGGAGACTACGGGTAAAAAAATTTTCAAATAATTATTGGAATTTAAAAAATAATACAAATTTAAATTGACGATCAAGCAAATATTTGTTAACGATATAAGAAACTATAGAGAAAGAAAACTGAAAATATTACTAAAAATCCTTAATAGAGTAAAAAATTATTTCACTAAAATTTTTTTAACTTCGTCACTAGAAAATAAGTTTACATTCTAAATAGACCGACTTGGGTGGAAAACCACATATAATAAAATGAGAGTATTGCACATTAAGGGATGATTGAGATTGTACTCTACGCAGCGAAAGCAACCGGTAGGTGTCCCAATCGTCATTGAATAATGAATTGAAAATACTCACTAACTACTGTTTGTTTCACACAAAAATTGATCTATGAAAAGGAAACTTACTACATAGAGGGTAGGTATTTTTAAATAAAATAAGTGGTGGTAGGTACTTCTATACCTACCATTTATTACCAAGTATGATTATTAGTGACAACTTACCCTCTTCCCCTCACGACCTTCACTATGAGTACTTCTTAAGGATATTCTTGGTCCCTTTGAAGAAATACTACTCATCCTACTACGAACCATTGGCAAAGTGTTTTGCTCGGATGCTGACAATAAAGGTAAAGTGCCTGCTTCAGGCACTGCATAATCATATGCATCTGAAAAAAAATCAGAACATTAGGAGAATAGTCCTTATTATGTGTTGATATATAAATGTAATTTACTTTTAAATTAGTGCGGCATAAAATAGATTAAGATGACATTTTATTTATAAAGATATTTGATAAGTGAATTGATTTTTCTTGTTCGGATTTTATTCTGTAACCGATAATAAATAATACAGATCGAGTCACATAAGTTAATCAATAAAATTCTCTTTACCTTGTGGAATGGGACACTTTTTAATACTGTTCGGCATTACATCTTGCATCTCCAAAACAACAGTACTGTAACTGTAATAAGGTGCATATTTCATGGCTTGATATGGTTCCTGATATTCGTTGTTCTCCGATATATTTCCAGGATGAGGCAGGGGTAATGTAGACCTTAAGCTTGACTTTATTGTACCATGACTTCTTCTATAATCATCAATTTCCGTTACTCCATATGCTTCGATAGAGCTTCCCTTTTCACTCATGCCTGCGACGAGAAATATCATATAAGAGAAATGTTGTTTAAACTGATTTTATTCAAAATTGTTAATTGTTGTAATTTTGCTAAAATTTCTTACCATAAACAGATTCCGGCTGAAGGTGGGGAAGTGTATTACTAGGGAAACCTATGTTTGACGAATTGGGACTACGGAAGAATTTTCTGTTGCGGAAGCGATAGATTATTAATATAATAGCACCTAGGAGAAGTATCACAAGAGTTAAACCTGAAAAGAAACATAAAATCAGTGCTGAGATTGAATTTAAATGCAATATTAATTAAAAATTTCTTTAATAATTACCTATGAGGATGATTGCTATAACCGCAGGTTCATTGATCTCATTAGGCACAGGAATCTCTATCTTGTGGTCGTGTCTATCCCCATTTTGGGACTTTACCTGAGGAACGCTCGTAGGCTCTGGTTCCACTGTAAAGTTCCCGTGCGCCACAACCGAATCGAAAGAGATTTCACTGACTAAGATCCACTTTGCAGCAAAAAACAACTGAAGCTTTACAAAACGTCCTACTCTATGGTGCAACTTAATCGTAATATTCCTTGCAGTTTCGAAGATCCTATCTTCGATGTACTCGTAAGTTATTGGCTCCCCTTTGTTGAACCGTTTGCCACCTATACTAAACATTATTTTTGCTATGGAGAAAACCTGTACGTCTTTGGTAAACTGATTATTACAGTAAATATGTATATTGGAGAACTCTCGAACTTTATCAAACTCGAATTTTATTTCAATGGGTTTGTTGTGCCTCGTATCGTTCTTCCAGCCCACCCACGTTTGGCCATCATAGAAGTCTGTTTTGAAGTCGTCGTGGCCAAATTTACCATCGATGAGCTGGCCCAAACCGTGTTTTAGTTCGTTGCCATCCCAATGACCATCATACCTAAACGAAAAAATATTTTGTAAATGCATGTTAAATGAAAAAACAAAAAGAAAAATAAAACAAAACTTGGCTCTAAAAAAATCAAGTCGGATTAAAAATTCACCAAAGTAGTTATTCAGAATTTTTCCAGGATTTGGAAAATGCAATAATATACAAGGTGTTTCATTTAAAAATCAAGAATTGGAGTCACTTCCAGCTAAACCGGAAGTCCAAAAAAATCCTCAAATTCGCCAAAATGTAGCATTTTAGGTCCATTAACTATGCCAAGTTTCATTTTGATATCTTGAAAACCAATTAAAAGGTGCAAAACAGAGGTGTTAATAAATAATGATATCGTTGACACCTGGTTACTTATTTCTAAACCTGCTTATACTTACCTAAATAAATATACCTATCTAAATAAATTTGAAGGCAGATACTTACCCAAAATCATAAAATTCCCAATTCAGTCCCCTTTTGTCGCCTTGAGGCATTGTATAACTGACTACACCGTCTGTCCATCGGCACCCATACAACTCCACTCTCATGCAAACTGTCCTTTTGTGGTAGCTGTATGGGTAAAATCGTATTTTGCTTGCCCATAATGGAGGATCCAGTTGCCTTTTGGTCTCAAGATATGGATTAACGTTTCCGGGAAGCACCTGAAACAATGAATTTGTTTTAGAATGTTCGTGTACTTTTTCTTTTATTATAGGTAACTATATATAATTTACGTATTAATTATCTAACAAATTTGTAACCATCTTTAAATGGTAGCAGGCAGCATCAGTATATAACCTTTTTAGGCTTATATGGTTATCGATATCAAAATGAATAGTGTACTTCTAACATATACTATTTTAAATCAGAAAATTGAGGATTCGATATAGATTTTTGAAAAATAAGTGGTCTTTGTGCTATGTACTTTATTTGAGTAATGTTTTCGTGGTATAACTTTTGCATTTTTCAATATATTTATTCCACATTTGGCAGTCGTTTATGTTAACTGGATCCTGAGGAAATGGTGGAAAATAATATGTGTTAAAAATATCACCAGTGGCGTAGATAGAGGCAACACGACCCTTTTATTTCTTTACAACTTCTACGCCAATGGTCGATTACACTAAATTAAAGTATTTTTAAATTATTCAAAAATCTCTACGAAAAAGATATTGCTTGCAATTTTTTATATTTTGGATGGTTTTCCGGTAAATTGAGTAGGTACTAAGTTCATATTTTGTTCCATGTCTCAAAAAGAAATTAAACAAAAGTCACCTGTTAAAGAATGTACCTACTTGCAAAAAAGAGACATGGAACAAAATATGAACTCAATTTACCGGAAGACTACTAAAAATATCAAAATATTGCAAGAGAACTGTGGATAATTCAAAAATACTTTAATTTTACTGCAATCGACCCTATAATCGACCATTGGCGCAGAAGTTATAAAAAAATAAAGGGGTCGTGTTGCCTTTATCTACGCCACTGGTGATATTTTTAACACATATTTTTTACCATTTCCCAAGGTTCCAGTTAACACGAAAACATTATTCAAATAAAAATTTCAACTCCCTGATGAAAAAAACCAACACCACTTTCAAAAATCTATCGAATTCTCAATTTTCTGTATATAAAACGGTTACACCCTGTATATTAACAATCGATATTATGGCAAAATACAAGAAAACTACCTTTTAAGTAGCTGACCTATATAAATATAACCTTTTTAGTCTTTATTAATTTTCTATTTTTATATAGGTATGCGATATGCGACATTTACGATTTTCACAAAATAAATTAAAGTTACATGTACGGAATCAGAATATTTTTCTCTTTTTAAAAATACAACTGTATATTAATAAAGTACCGTAACATAATTATCTTTTTTTAATTTGTTAATTTTCAACAAAATAATTTATTTGGTAGCTTTGACCAATGACTAAAGACTAAAGGCCAAAGGGATAAAATAAAGTGGCGTAACCGAGGAGGTTTCGACATATGTTTAGTATGGAATTTTTTTCTTGTATAATTTTTTTTTTATCTAATTGCTGAGCTGAGGTGTGTTCATTATTATATTATTTTTCCAATAGCTTCAGGATTGTCTTCAATTGCTAGTGCTATGGAAGGGGAGAGTGTTTGTAATTTGGCTGCATAATTTTAGAAATTGGATAATCCTGAAGCTATTGGCAAAAAATTAAAATACCTACCAACTACAATATCGAATCCTGTTCAGTGGCGCCCCTTTGTTTTTCTTCACAGGTATTTCGTGGTTTTTATAATCATGGCATGGCAATTGCCCATGTTATTTGTACATAACTAGCTAATACAATATTGAAGTACGTACCTATAGTGCAAATATTACATGTAGGTACTTAATATTTAGATATAATTATTACGTATTATCTACCGTAGTGGTTACCCACTTGCCATTTGTTTACTGACACTTCAAATATAAGTAAACAAGTAAACTTTAGTTTTACAGACATATACACAATACACATGCTTTTTAAAATGTTCTTATATCTGTGCTTATATTAATACTACCCCTACTACTACACCTCTATTACCCTACTTTTTGTAATATATAATATATTATTACATATAGGGCTACAAAAAAATTTTTTTTTCAATATAATTTTTGACGCAGAATCCGAATCCTCCTCAGAATTGCTGGAGCACTTCGGGATTTTAAGTTATTGTAATGAATTTGAGCTCCACTATTCAGCAGCAGCCTCCTAGGTGTGGCGTGGCGTCTGTGATACGGAAATTCGAATTAGGAAAAACAGGAGAACTAACTTTGGAGTGTGTAAAACCAAAAATGAATAAAACTTTATATAAGTTTCAAGTAAGTATAATCATATTTGTATTTGTTTAATAAAGAAAAAATAAACAGGTCTACATCCCCAAAAGCACCAGCATGATACTAACCAGGTGAACCGCACCTAAACCAGCATAATTGTTATTATTCGTTTAAAATTTAAATTTGTAATTACTTTACATAACAGTTCGAGTAAAGAGAAGAATCCTTTTATTACTTGCCCACAGTATTTGGTCTTACAAGAATATATAATTAAAACACTCTCAGTGGGCCATTAAGTCCTGAAGTCTAGTCCTCGGTCATATAATTATAATAACTGACGCGCCATAAATTAAAACGAACATTGGAATTAAGGAACAATTATTTTTAACTGGAATTATAAATCATTGTTATCATTTTTGCGAATTGTATTTTAAGATCTGCGCCGACAGGAAACCGCATTGTAAATCTCTGAGTTAATTGAATGTTCAGTTCATGGCAGCTGAATGGGCCGGAATATTTGTTTTTGTGGACATAAATTTTATTTATTGATGAAAATAGAAGTGGCAATTAAGGGAAAAGCGTGATCGATTATACTGAAAACAAACAAGTATAATGTATGAGAGTTCCTTAGAAAGTGGATTTTCTTTTATTCGATTTTATTCCCACAAGGATTTCAGTTGCCTGAAAAATATGTTATGTAGCGATACAGTTATTAAGCAGGTAAAACAATATTAAGAAAATATGGTGGGGTTTTGAGTTTAAAAATTATTAGTTTGATTTATGAAGACTTTAATTAAAAATATTATTGATATATTCGCTAATGTGGTTCTGTTCTTTCTTGCTGTCAATTCTTAGTTGTTTGCTTAACTGATCGGAAAAACTCTTCCTGTGATAAAAAATGTGCTCAATTTTCACCCATCAAAGACAAAAAACTTCACTGACTCTTACACCTCAAAATGTGAACAAATCAACAAAATTATTTACCACCCATTTCTTCTCCTTCGACTTATAATTCTCAGATTTTAATATAATAAATTAAAAAGTAGGTATTTCAATAAAGAAATTTTTTATATTTGAAGAGTATAGCAAAAATTTTTATAATGGAAAATCTCACAAAAAATCAAATATGTATATAAAACATTCTTCTGTCTAGTGCGAACATATAAAAACAAGCGAGCCTCTTTGGCGCGTGTCCTGCATAATGAAAATGAAAACAAACGCGTCTTCTGTGTTTTAAATGCGTGACCTGGCGCCGGCCGACAAACGCCATACAATTTGCTGATATTATAGGTATACGGTGAGAGAAATAAGTAGATAAATATACCTATGAAGTTTTTAAGTAACAATATTTAATGAAAATGGAACGTCTCACCAGTCAAAAAGTTTTATACCGTCATTTGCGTAAAGACAAGTCCGGTTGCTTCATTTTTTTATAATCTGAAAATTTGCCTTTTTATGACTCATAATATTCCTCAATAGACTTGTCTCGTGCAAAATCCAAGGAAAAATCATCTTACCTCCAGAAGGTTCAGGAAGTCTCTTCGACTATAAAATTATTGTGCAAAAGAGTCATAGGCACTATAATTGTTATTGTAGTAGTAGTAGATAAGTGGTTTCAATAGAGAGCCGTGTGGGAGTCCAAGTATTACAAATACCTATTTGGTTACTTTCTATTCCACAAGTAAATTCTAAACCTGATGTCTTGTTATTCGTAAGAGATAGTTGCCTCTTATTTCCGAACAATCTCTATACTTATAAGACACAGAGAATCCTTATTTTTGACTACATACTCGTAGGTACCTACTACAGAAAAATTCTAGAAGATATTCTACTTCAAAACTGGTTTATATTAGAGGGAATTATTTGTAACTTTTGTCTCATCACTCCAAAAAAAACTAAGCATTTGTGCATCTGATTGAAACAAGTGGGACAGGGCCAGAGTTAATTTCACTCTTACCCATCTATGTTATAAATATTTTAGTGAAGTAACCATCCCATGAATCAGAAGTCGTATGTAATGTAAAACACGATGAAAACAATGGTTTGCTCACTGTGTAAAAACGTTAAAAAGTAACAATGGTGGGCAATGTGGGGCGCCAAATAGACGACGGATTGCGTGACTTTAGAAAATTAGAAGTCTCTCGCATGAGTTAGTTGTAACGACCGTGGGGGGTTGATAACAGACCCGGCCATTTCTATACCTCCTGCGGATCAACACACTATATGAAAACGTAAACGCTGTTACATTTGCGGTTGAGATAACATTTCTGCCAGGTGTCAAGCTATAATTCAGAGAAAATGCATCTTTTGTATGTGGGCGGATTAATATTTAAACTTGTGAAAATGTAGCTCGCTTCATTCTGGGGCAACATTAACTCAAACACGTTTCAGAGGACAGGAAGTTCTCTCATCTCTGAAATAATTCTGATGCTATTAATTTACAAGAAAGATACCATAAAACTGTTTCAAATAATTATCACACCATAGATATTTTCAAAAAAGTGATACCTACTCAACGATTGCAATATATTGATTCAGTAGGTATCTTCGAGTAATTTGCAATCGACTTTAGTCGAATGGGTTTTTTATCCGTATATACAACAATTCGGAGATATGTCGAATCATAAACGATAGCTTTAGATAGCTGTGCGATATTGGGCACAATGTATTATAAGAATTAGTTTAGTCAGTTACTGAAAAGCGTTGGAGGTCAAATAATCGGTCTAAAAGGCAGATTAGTGCTTTTTCCAAAATCGCAACAAAAATATACCAAGCATCATGTTACATGGTATTCGAGAGCCTTCTTGCTTAAATTCTAAGTACCTATCCTCTACAATAGCATCATCATCAGAATAAGCTCAAATACCTCCTGGTCCTGAATCATCTCCAGGATCTTCGATCACATTCTTCATAAATGATTCTAACCCATGTGACCACAGAATTAAGCAACTATATACTCATTCGATGTTATTATTATATGCCGTAGGAACATAATGTGTAATTGGTTGCCTATTTTTGGTCACATTTATAAATACTGTATAAACAGTAGTACAGAGGGTGAGTCAACGATGCGATCCAACGACACTTCCTTTATTATCGATAACAAAAACAAAAATTTTATATAGAAGTTGTAGAAGACCAATATAGCTACATTTTAAAATTAGTTCGAAATATACTGAATACAGGGTGTTTCATTTTTAAATGTCGTCCTTTAAGGAGGTGATAGAGCATCGAAAAATAAGTCGACCTGCCCAAAAAAAAAATATCCAGTGGCGTGGGAAATAGGGTGAGAAATAGAGGGCGTCACCCCAGTATCTACGCCACTGGTGATTTTTGACATGAGTTATTCTTATAGGATTGTAGGTATGTAGTTCAGTACTGCCTGTGCAAAATTTGGTTAAAATCGGTCGTATGGTCTAGAAGTTATGACAAAAAAAACGATTTTTTAATTCCAACTTTGAAGGCCCGTAACTTCGTTATTATGCATTATAGGTTTTTTGGGCAGGTCGACTTATTTTTCGATGCTTTATCACCTCCTTAAAGGACGACATTTAAAAATGAAACACCCTGTATACTGACTATTCATGAAAGCGGGGCGCTACAAGTGTCAATTTTTTAAACGGATCACCCTATACCTATATTTTTAAAAATTTGAATTCTCCATGAAATTCTCGATATTTCTATATGAGGATATCATAGTCTAAAACCTATAGTTCTCTAGATATTTAGGAAATGAAAAAATGAAATTTTCAGCTTTTTTTTAATTAGTTATTTCGTCACTGTGTTAAGTTAAACAATAACCCTTTCATTTCGGGCTAAAAGAAGGTTTATTTTAACTACTAGTTTAGACAGGAATTGATTTATTTGTTACAGGTTGTTCAGAAAATGTTGATATTTTCAGAAAATTCCGTAGCTCATTATCTCGTTTATTTCAAATAGAACACCCCTTATTTTTTACAGAATCTTATAGGCCTATTTATTCCCTACAACTTTTGCTAAATATGTCCTATACCTATCATTTTTCAGATTATTTTTAAACTAGTATTCCTAATAAAATGAAATATTTTTTTCTTATAAGTGTAAATGCTCTCTTGAACAGGAAAATGATTATTTTAATTTCATTTAATTGAAAAAAAGCCAAACAAAATAAAATAATTTCAACATGTCCTGTGGCATCAAATTTTCCGTAAATTTTTTATTTGTTACACGTAATTGACATCTATAGTGCCCCGCTTTCACAAATCACCCCGAATATTTCAAACTTATTTTAAAATTCCGCTCGCGCCGCCATTTTGAAAAATGGCGCCCAAAAACAGATTTTTGATAATATCTCATTTCCGACTCATTTTACGATGAAAATAGTTATGTGATGAATTAAACTAGAGAAAATTTGCTATAATGTATGTACTAACCTTTTTGGTGTGAAAAATTAAATTTTTTAACCTAACTAATTTGAAATTTGAGTTATTCCTTCTCCGTATGAAAGAAAATTCAGCACCATCCCTTCACATTAATGATTTTGTATTTTGATTTTGTTGTTAAATAAATAAATAAATAAATAACTGCGTTATTGCAGTAAAGTTTTTGTCTTGTGAATTTGAAATTTGAGTATTATATAGTTATAAAGTCGGGCTCACCAATGTTTGCGGCTGACTTATTACTTACAGAAGATATTACAGACATGCACGCTGTAATACTAAATATCTTCTTTGCACTTTTAGTGCAGTTGATCAAACTGTACTAAATGTGCATATGAGATATTTAGTATTACAGCGTGCATGTCTGTAATATCTTCTGTAAGTAATAAGTCAGCCGCAAACATTGGTGAGCCCGACTTTAGTATAGTATATAGAGTATGTTTATAGTTCTTCCCGCCAAGAAAATTCAGCATCGCACACCCTTCACATTAATGATTTTGTATTTTGATTTTTCTGTTAAATAAATAAATAAATAAATAAATGTTATTGCAGTAAAGTTTTTGTCTTAATTATCAGGGAGGTGTAAATATTTCATGACATAAAAAAGGGGGCGCCACGGGGAAAAGTTTGGGAACCACTGCTTTCACTTCTATATTAATATAATAATATAATATAATAATGGGTCGTACTGTTGGTATCAATAATACAGAACTTCTTGCAGTGATCGGCTAACAGGAACAGATATTTAAAACTTTGATACAGAAAAATCCGAAATATAAGTACCTAAATAAACGCGACATAAACCGAAAGAAGAGTTTGCTTTAATTTTTAAACTTAACTTTAAAATTGATTAACGGATTTTTAATAGGGAAACGGAAAAAAGCGCTTTTATGGACTATTTCAAAAACAGTATCGTAGTACCATCACGTGCGCAGGAGTAGTAATACAGGATCTAAAAAAATAACGTGCATTTTTTGTGTAATTTATTTCTTCCTTTTTGACTCTTTTAGCGCATTTTGAAAACGGATGTCTTTTCTCCATCAGGATGTTTTGGTTCTTTTTTCAATTCCTTATAGTTGGTTTGGGCAGAATTAACAAAAAAAAATACTTATTTGAAAAAATTTAAACTCATTATATCGGCAATAAACCAAATATTTGCTCAAACTATTAAACTGAAATGTTTCAATAGACAATTAGCTACTCATTTTATATACAGAGGGTTGATAATTAAGATGCTAGATATAGGTATCCTGCCACGCACAATATGGACATTTTTTGTTGTTGTTGTTTTTTATTATTGGTAAGAGTTGCTCATGTCACTACAGAATAGTCAACAAATAGGATGAGAAGAATGCAAATAAAATATTGTTACGAGGGCACATCCCTTAGGAAACACTCAAGCGTGGATTCAATAATTGTAACAAGATTAACACTAAACCACTAATTTATTAACTCACTAATTACTTGCAATAATTAATCATTAAAACTATACGCCAATTACTAATTTTAACCGGTATTTTTCACTACTTGCTTGTCACTGTACTATTATTAACTGTTCTTCTCTTGTGTCCAGTTCACTTTTCAATATTTAACTGCCTGACCATCTTGGCCTTTATAACCTACAGATATCTAGAAAAATCTAGGTGCTCCTTTAGAACATTCCACAACTCTTGTTTGCTTAATTCGTTTACGTACCAATAAATCAGTTAAAAATAATAAACATTTTTTACATATATTTAAATAATATATTTTTTCTACTACCGATCGTAAAGTACCTACGCGCGTAAAGTTGAACTTTACGTACTAGTGCTTAAAGTAATATAGAAAAAAATTGCATTTTAGAGCACCTCTAATAATTATATCTTATTTTAAAAACGTTAAATGTGGTTATTTAATTTTATGTAGTACATTTATTTAATTATCACGGTATATTATTCTAAAACATCTCAAACACCTGTTCAGTATTCTTTAACAATAATCTTTAAATTTTTTATAAATTTGACATTCAAATTCATTTATATTTTCAAAATTGATTAGCGTCACTCATTTAAAATTAAGTAGGCCATAGCAATATTATCATTGTTAAATTTTGACGTATAAGTAAGTTTGACATTTTGACAAACTATCGTTTCATATTATTAGAAAATGTAAGTAAGGAAACCTTTAAATTTGTTATTAAATATGATTAGTAGAGTAGTAATGGCGGAGCTGGGTCTCCCCCCACCCTTTTTTTTTTTGTGGTGGGGGGTAACTAGGGTAATTAGAGTAATGTAGGTAATTAGACTGATGTAATTGCAATAGAGGTAATTAGAGTATTGCAGGTAATTAGCCTGATGTAGTTGCAATAGAGGTAAGTAGAGTAATGTGCAGTAATTAGACTGATGTAATTGCAATAGAGGTAATTGGAGTGGTGCAATGCAATTGTAGTTGTAATTAGTGTATGTACCAATATGTGTATGAGTACTCCAAGTAGTGGTGGTGGGGTAGCTCAGCTAGACTGCTATAAAGAAGATGTAGTCGCAACACAAAATCATTTCTATCGTGTTCTATCGTGAACCATCTACAGCTAACAAATCAGCCTAGTGCAGTCAGTGACTTCAGTTATTTCAAGTGAGCAATATCTTATATTACTCTTTATAATTCTTTCATTATATTCATTTTAAATATGGCAATTTCCGAAGTTGACTTATTAGCACTTAATGAGCTAATAAATCAAGATATGCAGGTTTTAGAGCAAAGATCCATTTCAGCGTTAATTTTAAATAAACCTTATATCATAAAAAAAATATCTTTGGTTAATACAAGATTTGGAAAATCAATCATAGTAACTTTGTTTGAGGAAAGTTCAATTACGACTTTTAAATCATTTTTACCGAAACGGTTTGTGGAAATTATATGTGAGAACACTATCGATAAAATAAATTCGTCAAATGGTAAAGTTACATTGACATATTTAGGACAAAGTTCTCCAGCTTATCCTGGAGCAAAATCTAGTCCATTAATAAGTTTCGGTGTTTAATTCTCAAACAAAAATAATCGTAAAGTATTTAAGTTAGCTAAGTTTAAGTATTAAGTAGAAATGGAATATTGTGGAAGAATGCTAGGAGTATTATAGAATAGTATCACTTGTTAGCCTATAAAGATTCTGATATATCTAAATTGACATTTGTACAACATATTTTTACTTCGTGTACACCAATAGCTCAAACGTAAGTCCATTTAGTGCTGTTTTTTATGTATTTTTTTACATTTCATTTTTTATTTGTAGGTACGCAGCAAAGATGTGGATGCAATATTCAACCCAAACATGGACCCCTGCAGAAGACATTAAATCTGCCATTGAGAGATTGTCTTGTAAACTAGATGACTTAATAAGGGATGCATTGGTTTCATTAAATTATGATATGAATATCTGCTTCGACGCTGAAGAAGTTCGACGGGTTAAAGAAGCTTCTAAAGCGTATAGCATTGGTGTAAATCTATGTGGTAGATATTCCCGTGGCTTCTTAAATTTGGATGAGTTTTGTGAGCATATGGACAGAGTGGAACTAAAACATTTTCTATACGAGATAATGGAGTACCTACCTAAGAATATTATTGAAAAATATCAACTCGACCAGTCTGATGTAGAAGATAACAATGTAGATACATAAATAATATTCATCTTCTATTGTCATATTTATTACACCAAATATTGTATGTATCTGTAGTAAACAATATTCTGTATTTTATATTATATTATAAAACTGAATAAATAAAATACACATTAAAAGATTACATTCATTTTATTTCATATTTCTTATTACACAACAAAAAATACAATCATAGTATAATTAGAACAGTTTTTATTTTAATTTTATATTTAATTCTACAATTACATTCTGAGAAAATAAACAGTTGCAAGTACATCATGATTATTGTTGATAAAATTATCCAGATATCTTGATAGAAATAGGTTGCACTACTTAATTCCACAATAATAAATATTTTCTTTTTTTACTTGACATCGAGAAAACCATTCTGAACCGAGCCATCTAATGCGTTATAACTTAAATATGTATCATGAAGTATAAGTGCATACACTCGAGTTTGTTCCGGAAATTTCGCTTTTCGTGTTTCAAATTCTATTTTTATGTCGACAGTAGATGATTTCACTGCAACAGGTTGGTGTGAACAATCAATGACAAACAAAGGATTCTTCCTGAATTCCCCAAGATCCATCATGGGTTCGCTCATATCTTTATCATAGTAACTACGTTGGAAGTTCTCATAAGCATAATATGCTGCAGAATCGAGCTTCTTATCGAAATCTAAATTCCAACGTTCATATGGATATACTTCAGAGTTTAGAAATAGTCGAATATTATTTATGTCTGCGTGTTTGAACTGTGTAACATCCTTTGTTCTATCATTGGCCTGATCAGTGCCTTGAAAGCCAAGAAGGATGAAAAGTGGGCTTTCAAGACGGGTGGAGAGTTTAAGAGCCCATATGTCATAGGTAGTATCGCGTAGACAGGGAAGCTCATAAAAATCCCACGCACGGTAGACCATCTTAACTTTGGTATTATTACCACTTTTATTAATTCGATTCAATAATTTTAACTTTTGTCGATCTTCAGGTACAATGTGCCTTATCTTCCACTCAATTTTGCTGATTTCCAACTCTGCATCAACCTCACCGATATAGGAGTCTTTAAATGAGCGTGCAATTATCATAATTAATTCTTGCTTCACATTCAGAATGCCTTTGGTATAATCTTCTGCAAAACCCATAAGGAACTTAAGGGGTAGTTTGCCACTGAACACGTGACTGGTGGTATCTAAAATATCTTGTCTCTTTTCAGTGAGACCCCAACCTGTTGTTATTAATGAGCGTGCATGCGTTTGCCCATACGACACCATAGTTTTCATTGTGGTAGTAATACCAGGTCTTCTAACTACTGCTACTTGTTCACCACCCATTTCCAGTCGTATCTCTTCAAAGAGAAATGCTAGTGCATTATTGGATAAATAACAACGCTTTGTGGTGTCGCTAGGAGTAAATTTTCCCTCTATGTATATATAACTTTCTGAAATGTCGAGTATAACATCTTGAAAATTGATGGGAATACGTATTTCATCAGAGTTTCTGTAATATGGGGATCCATATGGTTTATATGTATGCTCATGTAGGCTAACTAGGGAATGATCTAACACAGGTTCATCAAACACCTCAAGTTTGTCACTAGTTGCAGTAGCCACCATTATTATGACCAATTTTTTCGCAGTTTTAATCCAATAGATTTTAAAAAGGCTTGATCCTCAGCTGACAATCTATGTCTTAACTGTTTAAGGTATAGACTTTGAATGAATTGCTTTCCACATCTCCCTTTCTTTTTATCCATACTGTTGTTCGCTACAGTATCATACTGATGGTGATGTACTTGCTGTCGCTGTTTATATCGAAAACCCATTTGGTTGGTGATATCCGACTTTCTTCAATTCTAGCCTTACAATAATTTTCTCACCTCGAAAATCGATCAAATCACCGTTGTCGTCCAGTATGCGTAGTGTGATGTTGTCTATTAACTGACGCCCTTTAGGTCTAACAGGTAAATATATGATATTTTTGGGTTCTCTAGTAAGTTTGTAGCCAGGCTCAACGTCTATGTCAAATTCAAAGAGAGTGTGTGACTCTTCTGCATTCAGATAAGCTCCAGAAATAATATTGCAATCTACGCGTATCATCCTTACTTTCATAATATCAACAGGCTGTGTTGATTCGTAATTTTTATTTGGTTGTAAATATATTGGTCCAAATCCCAACAGACTTCCTATTGAATTTGGTTGTCTAAAATCTATTTCATACTTTGACAAAATCTCGCACTTTAAGGTATTGTTGTTTGCCCTTAAAGTGAATATTTGCGTGTAATCCTTTCCATCAATATTCATAGCTTTCAACATTGCAGCATAGATTTCATCAATTTCATAAGCCCCCAGAGGTATGTGAACAGTAGTGAATGTATCTTTAGCACTAACCCTATATTGGAAGATGTTATTTGTTTCATCCACATTGTATATGGAGTTGTAAGAGTAGAATCCAATTAAACCTAACCCATGACGACTGCTCCTATCCAGTTCAATGGGTGGATCAAAGTTGACACTTAGCTCACTTAAGCGGCTCGTGTTGACACTTAGCTCACTTAAGCGGCTCGTTAGTGTGAACGTGTACGACATGACTGATATAATTAAATTGTGTTACCCAATTTATTGTGGATTACAGCAATAATGGTATAATTTCCTCTTCTTAGAAGTGGATGGTAATATATTTACATTGTTATTGGATGCCACATTTACATCGTTTACCTTACAATAGCAGCAAAACATTTTTCTAGGTGTTGGACCATCATTTACGTCAACATTGCTTTCATAATCATTAAGGTAATGTTCTGTGCAATATTGATATTTTAATATATCGATATCATTCTGAAGATGTGTAGGTAGCTTATCCCATACTAATGCAATTTCATGTGAAGCAAGCCCAATCATCACTTCTTTGGGCATATTTGCAAGTTGTTGTTTGCTCATTTTCAACAGACTACGCAAACGGGAGAATGCAATTAGTGAGTGACCCATTCGCTTGATACTTTCTCGATCCATTGCTGGGGTTATAGATTTCAGCTCCATGGCGTTTTATATTTGTTTTGTAGAGAGAAACTTTAAACACAAATGTCCACACCACACTGTGTTAAAATTCTGTACACGTTTGTAGTTATAGAATATTTGGTTGGCCCTCCTTGAATCGTTATTGAAATATGTAACTAATTCTATAGGTGGGGGTAAATCACCAAAACTATCAAAGTAATTTACTAAACCACCTCGTTTTTTATATGCCACCCAATGTGTCCCAGGACCATATATACTATCCAAATTGATTATTGAAGATTCATTGTAATGTGGCCCATGTCTTGGTAGTGAGTCGCGCATAAACACACCTCGAAAGTATGCTACCTTCATTTTCTTAGCATAATATTTAAGATCAATGTCGGTAAGAGGTCTCCGAGGTAGGGAGTCTATTAGTTTTTTGAATTCTGTTTTAGATAAAGACCCATTCCCTTTCGATATGGCTTCATAAACATCCCCTTGCCACTTTTCATAGCGATTGCTTCCATACTTCTGTTGTGTCGATTTGCTTCAGCTAATTCTTCTCTACCCTTTTTCACATCATTTACAGCTTTAGCAATACCAGCAGCCGTACCAGCCAAACTACCCAATGCAGATAATCCAGCAAAAATGGGTATTAGAGGTAAAATACCACCAACTTTTGGAATTGGTATAATTCGAGGTGTTTGAATATTGCGTTTTCCACCGGCCTGTTTTATATATCGACGTGCAGCTTTTAGAGCAATTTCAGTCACCTTCTTTTGGTCTTTTACTCTTTTGCCTCCAGCATTTCGCAGTGTGTCACGCACTTTTTACTATCCCAGATCCAAACGCTGTCTTTTTAACATTCTTCTTACCTTTCTTTGTTTTCTTGATGATTCGTTTCCTTATTGGATTGCGAGATATTGTTGAATTACATCCCATACCAAGACGTTGTTTTCCCTTCATTATAGTTGTGACTAACCAAGCAGCTGCCTTTTCTCCACGTCCTGCGTCTTTGGATTTCACCCGTTTCCACGCAGCCTGTTCAAGCTGATAGTCTGCTTTATGGCGGGCTGCTTGATTACTGCTATTTTTGTCGTATGCAATATCGTGTTGCTTACACGCTTTATCGAGCTGATTTATGCCAGAATCACCTCGTGCTAACCTTTTATTTAAATCTGTGCCTGGACCACAAAATTGATAACCTGGCAAATGCAACTCGACGGGGAGCTTATTAATCAGGGAATTAACTAATCCTCCACCGCGCTTCGTACGTTTTTCACGTGTGTATCGTATCGTAGAAACCATTTAAATAAGAGTTGTAAATCACACATCTACTTATATAACATTTAGCCGCGGTACAATGCACATTGTGAAACAGAAACAAACGCTTTCTATAGATAATTTGGATGAAAAAGTTGGGCGTGGGTTAAGTGCTGATAATCGCCATGGACCACTACTACCTTCAACTGTACGTGCCCTCATAATAGGACCCTCGAATTGTGGGAAAACAAATGTCTTAATATCTTTGATCACGCATCGTTTAGGTTTACGTTTTTTAAATATTTACCTATACTCAAAGTCTATAAATCAACCCAAGTATGAGTATCTACGTAATGTATTAGCGCCGATTGAGGGGTTAGGATTTTATACATTTAGTAATGGTACGCAAATAGTGGAACCATCCGAGGCAAAGCCAGAGTCTGTGTTTATATTTGACGATGTAATATGTGAGAAACAAGATGTTATAAGGGGATATTTCAGTATGGGCCGACATAGAAATGTGGATTGTTTTTATCTTGGCCAGACATACTCTCGAATCCCGAAGCAGCTAATAAGAGACAATAGTAATTTAATTGTTGTCTTTAAACAGGACGACATGAATCTGCATCACATCTTTTCCGATCATGTGTCACCTGATGTAACGTTTACAGTATTTCAAAATATGTGTGCAAAGTGCTGGAATGACAAATATGGATTTCTAGTGATTGATAAGGATAGAGAAGTACAAGGTGGGCGATATAGAAAAGGGTTTGATAGCTTCATATATCCATAATGCATTTTATTAAAAACTTCACTTGAATTACATACGTCGTTAGGATTACTTCGTTTACGTATGCGCTAAGATGAAGGTTACCAAAGATAATAAAAAATATAACAATCTTGCACATCCCAGTAGCGAAATAACACTCAAGCGACAGCTGATTGAGGCAACAGATGCTGTGCGGAAGAAGTTTAACTATATCAAGAACAAAGATATGGAGATGCACGTAACACTTGAAAAGATCTACCAACCGATAACTGAACCTTTAAATGTTATATCTTCAGCAGCAGAGAACAAATCTCATATCCAACAATTACATTCAAAACCATCATCATCAAGGGTGTCCACCCAGAGGGCTGTATCATGGGAGAGTGCTTCTGAAGAAGGATCCGATAAGTATGTAGGTGGTGATGATGTTCCACATTATATCCCCATTATGGAAACACCACCATCGTCAATAAGAACAACCCCTGTATCCGAAACTTCTCCAGCTAGTAAACTAGAAAAAAGACATGAGGTTGTAAAAAGACATATACAAAATTTAAAATCTGGTGATTCCAAGTATGATAGTTTATATGGAGTGCGTGTAGATCCCAAGACAGGCAAACTGCTGATGGGCAATGCCGAAATACGTTTTTCCCATGGAAATATTACGCTATGGTATGGCAATAAGAAACTTGGCGTGTATCTAGGTAGTCCTAAATTGTACGATCTAATATTTCTAAAACGCCCAACAATTTTAGATGATAATAGAGAGGGTGTTCTCGATGATGAATGGAGTAAGATATATGGAGAAATACTAAGAAAAACAAAGGCACCTTACAAAAAATTCGATGTAGCGAATGGCTATAACACTACTAAGCGTGGAAAATTTCACAAAATTATCAAACCATTAACATCTTCTACAATTGCGACACGATCGTCAACAAGTGGTCACGGCTTAAAACGTGTACCTACCCACAAATTGTACAGAAATAAAGATAAAGAATATATTTTTTGGAATAAACCCAGCGAACTCGTGGATCGTCTACGTCTACTATGGAGTTCGAAAATAGCGGGAAATAACAACAACGACAATGAAATAATAGAAATAATATCAGAACTTAGGGAAGAAAAAATAGTGTATTAAAGATGAAATAAAACATAGTATCATTATACTTAATAAGTATTATATAGTCTGAAATTTTATAAACTGGATCAGATGCAGTCAGAAATGTCTACTGTAAACACTATCGACAAATTTGGACGCAGCAAAAGAATTAGTGCGAGTAAGTTAATAGCCCATCGTGGATTACCTGGCGTGGGTTTTAAACTTACCAGAGATAATCACTATGATATTGAAAATAAGCGTTTAAAAAATTTAGGGGAACCTGTCGATGATCAAGATGGTGCAACATGTAATTACGTTAACAAGCGTCTACAAACAAATGATGAAAATGCTGCCAAAGCTATTTTTGATACAACCGATGTAATTATTGGGGAAATGAAAAAATATGTTGATGTGGGACTTATAAGAAGTGGAGAAGAAAATCGCGCTATTTTCAATAAACAAAATAATGAGATGATGCAGAAAATGAAAATAGAAATGAGGAAATATGTTGATAAAGCAATTTCTGAAGTTAAACGTTCGGCCATAAACAATCGCAATACTTTAATCACTAGAATCTCTAAATTAGAGCATATT
Organism: Rhagium mordax; assembly: GCA_963680705.1. NCBI lineage: Eukaryota > Metazoa > Arthropoda > Insecta > Coleoptera > Cerambycidae > Rhagium > Rhagium mordax. The sequence continues at coordinate 12,271,162 of OY796656.1, forward strand.
GCCACCGAACTCCAACCAAAGAAGGTGCAATCCGGAGGCCTAGCATTTCCACCAGAACTAATGCCTGAAGTTGATATATAGCTGAAGACAATTTTATAATGGAGGTTAGCAGCGAAAAATTACAAGTTGTTAACGAGTTACATAGAAATGCTCGACGAAATTTTCGTAGAAGGCGAACCATAATTAAGGGGTTTGGTGATTTGTGGCAAGCAGACCTAGCTGAAATGCAGCCATACGCTGATAAAAATAGAGGGTATCGTTATATTCTTGTAGTGATTGACTGCTATTCCAAGTACGTATGGACCAAACCTATTAAAAATAAAGCAGCTGTAGAAGTTACCAAGGCTATGCAGACTATTATTCAAGAAGCAAATTATTCACCGAGAAATTTACAGACCGATAATGGTACTGAATTCTATAACAGAAAGTTCTCCGCATTAATGAAGCGGCACGAAATTAATCATTATTCTACGTATAGCACAAAAAAAGCAGCAATTGTTGAGCGAGTAATCCGCACATTAAAAAATTGGTTGTATAAAGAATTCTCAGCTATGGGTAAATATAAATGGCTCGATATCCTACCAAACGTTACAAAAAGTTACAATGACAAAGTCCATCGTACAACTGGCAGAAAGCCCATTGATGTCAAACCAACTACACATTTAAACGTATATAATTATATTAAGATTGCTCTGAAACCGAAATTTCATCTCGGTGATATAGTTCGTATTAGCAAGTATAAAGGTGTATTTGATAAAGGGTTTACACCGAACTTTTCAACAGAACTTTTTAAAATTACCAAAATAAACATAACAAATCCCACAACTTACCTGATAGAAGACTTGTTTGGACACCCAATCAAGGGATGTTTTTATGAAATGGAGCTACTAAAAGCAAAATACCCCGATGTGTATCTAGTTGAAAATGTATTAAAGAAGAAAGGAAATAAAGTGCTGGTAAAGTGGTTGGGGCTATCTGTAGAACACAATTCGTGGGTTGATATAGCTTCTATTGTTTAAAATTGTCATTAACTAGAAAAATATATTAATGTATCATTATATAGTTATGTCGATTGAAATATTTTAATATGTGTCACAAATGAATAATAAAATGAATATACTTTATTAATATTTATTTAATTTATTTCCTTCATTTTAAATTGTAAAAAAATTAAAAATAATCATTTTTTTTTTTTTTTTTTTTAACACTTGAAAGATAATAAACATACACATAAATGTTTTAATTCCTTTTTATTTTCCTACAATCTATATTATAAGAATGATACAAATATACATATAACATAAAACATAAAATTAATTAAATATAATTAAAAATTAAACAAACATAAAAAATAATATAAAAAGTACAAACTAGAAAATCTAATATTATTATATGGGTACTGTTCTTTTTCCAGTATTATTGCACACAAAACAACCTTCGATGGCACCGACTGTCACTGTGTCATCGCCACAAGCTTTGCACTTTATGGTAGGTACGTCCCACCACTCAACCGTGTTGTGCAGACTTGCGTGTTGGTGAACAGCCCCCTCTACGACCATGCGAGAATACGATACGTAGCACCTAGTGCACATAAAGTATTTTCCCTGGTCAATGCTGCATACCACAACGAAGGCCGCTGTAGCACACACCTTGTCCATTGTACCAGCCACCATATCTTTTATCTGGAAAGCCATCTCGTGCTGGTCTTCCTCGATGAGGTCCGCAACATCGACTTCTATACCATCGTCCACCATTTCGTCGACTCCATCGTCCACTATACCATTTTCGCCGCCTTCGATGACTTCCTGGATATCGATGTTGGCACCATTGGCATCAACATCAGCAGGTGCTCCAATCTCCACAGCCTCAGCAGGTACCCCCATCTCCGCAGCCTCATGATTAAACAGCATCCAATTATTGGAATCTTCTTGCGCCAACCGTCTTAGAATAGATATAATAGATGGATTTGCCATTTCGATACGTGGTATATAGATAGAAATAGTAAATGCAACTAAGTTTGGTTTAATATTACTCCCATATATATAGTAGTGTGGGGAGGGAGTCACTCTAAAATAATAGAGGGGGTATTCATATCCAATCATAGGATACGTGTTATTATGAATTTTAATTAGTGAAGTTTGACACCTTAACCACTCGGCCAACCTGACTTATTCATTGATTCAGTAAAACACTATACATTAAATGTTTACCCCCTCTCCATCATCAATAATAGAGGTGCCTGTAAAGTAATGTTTGTAGGAGGCGCCACTGCTGGGGGTGGAGATTAGTTTGCTTTATATAACACACAGCAACGCTCTTGTTTGTCAGATTTAAAATTATTAACATCATGGACACTTCTCAAGTAAATTGCGTCTCCTCCAGCACCGACTCAAAATCAACGTCATCGACCTGGTCAATGCCTAGTGAATACGACCCAGACAGCAGTGATTGGTGGGAACGGTCACCTCCATCGTATTCGATAGACGAAGAGGACCAGGAAGACGAAGAGGACCAGGATGACCAAGCTACCCCAGATAGCATTGACGACAGACCAATATCACCTTCATCTTATTGGATAGGTGAGAATCTAGGCGAGGACCAGGGAGACCAAGATAACCCCCCGGACAGCAGCACTGATAGGGCAACATCACCATCAGCATGGTCTATGGAAACGGTGTTCTACGATCCAGACGGCCAGCCATCACCTGACCAGAGCCACTGGTCAGATTATCAGCTCTTGATAGAGTGCGATAATGTCTGCGAGGGAACAGATTAGGCATCCATATAAATTAAACATTGTAAATAATTTAATAAATAGTTTTAGTAAATAAATTAATTGTAAGTCATTTAATACATTTATTTACTTAATAAACTCTTAAATATTTATTTAATTTATTTCCTTCATTTTAAATTGTAAAAAAATTAAAAATAATCATTTTTTTTTTTTGTATAATTTTAAAAGTTTCCTACAAAATAATATGTTATTACAATACTAAAAATATATTTACAGTTTATGGTTATAATATATATTACATACACACATACATATATACAAATAATATAATTTATTTATAATTAAGACACCAACAGTCCCTATTATGGCGAGTCCAACTACTATAAAACACACCAATGCGATCACACAAGATGAGTGCCCCTGACATACATTTTATGCAAATGTTGTTCCAACAATTGTCCTCGTACTTACTACAGTACACGCATCGTTGTCTTAATTGTGGTTGGTCTGCTTTGCAAGCTTCACATACGTCTCGATATATACCAAAATTCGTTCTTTTGAGTATGGTAAGACAATTGCGACATTGTGTTTCATTTGGACAATTGTCTCGAAATTCTTTTTTCTGCACTGGGTTCTGAATTACACACTTTTTGCACAGTCCAGTGCATGGGTTGATAATTTGCTTCCTCCATGCAGTATAGCAATTATGGCAAATTCTTGAATTATTGTAACTATACGGTTGTACTGCTATTATTGGTTTTAATTTCCACTCTCTTGGTAGGACCATTGTATGCACTTCTGTTTTAAGACACGATTGTGTTACGTAAGAAGTTTGAATGCGTTCCTCTTGTGGTCACTCTTGGTTTAAATAGCTAATAGTAAACTTGACGCAATAGGAAGGGCGTCACCGTCACGAATTATAGAATATAAAACGGAGGAGGTTTAACATCAAATCAGTTGAGTTCCAACATTTAAAGATGGCTTATAGACGATTCCTCACTGAACTGGCAGAAAATGATATGGGTGCAATGGTGTTACACCGAGATGGTGTAAATCAAGAGCTTCAGGACTTGAATCAAGATGGCAACCTGGTTCCCGTCAGTGTAGATGAAGGTCTTGGGGATGATGTGGAAGACGAAGCGGGAGAGTTAGCCTTCTCCGGAAAAATATTAAACAATTATGATGATCGGCGGAGACTATATTGCACGTCAGCGTCTTTTGTCATAATCAGAACCAGGCCGGATGCAACCAAACACTTCCTGTGTGGGCTATGTTATATATCCTATACACGGATAGTGTCCGGACGTCACCAGCATGTAAATATTCACAAAACGACGACGTTGGATGGTGCAATGATAACGAAATGTAAATGTTGCAGCACAAACTTGGTGCAATTGCATCGAATTGAAGTATGTCATACATGTAATAATGTAAATAAAACAATTGCGTGAACGATACAACGTGTTTTACTAAATTTGATTCGTTATAAGTAGTATTTATTAATGTAAATTTATATTTCATTTTATTTTTAAGTTTAATTGTATATATTTTTTAATTAATAAAAATATTTGTGCCACCCTGTATATTACAAGTTGTGAAAATTAGTAAATCATATAAATATTAAAACAAATGAACATATGAATGATTTTATTAAAAAGTATTTTGAAAAAAAAATGGTTATCTTTTATTTATTATTATTTAAATTAAATTAAAATATCTCAAGATATAAACTGATTCAAAATAATACAGTTGTAAATGTATAAAGCCGATAGCTTGGGTTGATTTTATAGCCTAAGGCCATGCGACCCTGCCTGGTAAATACGGATCGATGAGCAGGTAGTTTTTTGTTGAAATTAGGAAATAGACCTAACTCTTGTGGGGCGTTCGAGTAGCCGAGCGGGCAAATACGCGTCGATCTTGAGGTCACTCAGAAGACCACAGGATCGAATCCTCGGACGCCCCCCGGAGAAAGGAGGTGGTGGTTCTCCGGTTTTTTTTTTAAATTTGACCTTTGACCTTTCCTAATTAGCCATTAATTTTGATTTTCATGTGTTTAAAATTCGATTTTTTTTTTTTTTTTTTTTTTTTTTTTTTTTTTTTTTTTTTATGTTGTTATTAACCTATTAAACTCTTTATTTATTTAAATTAATTAACCTTTACATTATGTGTTTATTCATGTCAAACATGTACTCATAATATGCACAATTAATTAATTACATGTGGTGTATTTATTTTATTAACTAATTAATTTTTTTATCATTTTTTATTCACTTTTTAAAATTTGTTTTAAACTTTTTTATATTTATTTTTAACAATATATTCTTACATAATAATACACAGTAATTTATTTTTTATCATTTTTTGTCTTTTATTTGTATCATTTTTTTGTAATTATTTGTCATTTATTTTTTTGACAAACTTTTTAATTTTTTTTAATATTTTTTTATTAATAATATATTTTAAACCTAATTAACAATCTTATCTGACTAACAATATTCTTAAATAACTTAAAAATCTAACTTAATTAATTTGCCTTTATTTGTATGCTCTTTTAATTATTTTTGTCATTTATTTTTTTTGACAAATTTTTATTTTTTTGGGGCATTTATTTTTTTAATTATTTTTGTCATTTATTTTTTTTGACAAACATTTTAAATTTTTTTTTTTGCATTTATTTTTTTAATGTTTTTTTTATTAATACTATATTTTAAACCTAATTAACAATAATCTTATCTAACTAACAATATTCTTAACTAACTTAAAATCTAACTTAAAATAACTTTCCGCCGCGTGTGCGCAAGTGCTCAGCCACCCATTTGATCCGAAATAAACCTCATCTGCTTTGCAGTTTTGTCGAGAGCCTCCCTTTGTCTCTTTACGTCGGCCTCTAATTTTGCGGCTCTTTCCCGCATATCAGCAGCACGACGCAAGATTTTCGGATGATCCCGACAAAGCCTCAAATTTAAATCATGTGTTCTCTTAAGTTGACCGTATATTTTAAAAAATTGTTTAACAGATGTTTTGGTGTCAACTTGCGAGAACACCTCCGATTCAGAATCAGAGTCCGCTTGTGCTGGGAGCGGATTCTCATTAACAATCGGAGCTACCTCTGGCGGCGGTGGCAACACCGCATTAGAGCAACCCGGTTGTTCTAATGCGTCATTGCGTGGTGGTGGCAACACCGCATTAGAACAGCTTGGCTGTTCTAATGCGCTATTGCCAGGTAGAGGTACAGCCACAAACGACGCAGACGGTTTTACCTGCCCTTTACCTGCCGAAACCTTATTTTTTTTTGGTGAAGCAGGTAGCGGACTTAGAGGGGCAGGTACAACTGTCTGCGCGAAATCCATTATCTCGTCCCATAAAGTCGCGTCACAGTCTATGGATTGTGTTTCTGTACGTCTACCTTTACCTTTTGATGGCGCCGACGACGACTTTGTGTTTTTATTGTTGTTTACATTACTAGGCAAAAAGTCGTCATCGGAGTCATGTGCCACCAGAGACATAGATGATTTGCGCGGATGAGATGCGCGTACATCCTGACACCCTGAAGTAGATGGTGTGACTTTAAATTTTTTGTTTAAAGCCAAACCATGTAATTTCGGGGTTTGAACGGCTTTACCTGCATTACTCCTGGATACGGTGACATTGACGGTATTGCCGAGGTCACCATCTTCAAGGTGCAAAACAGGTAAATCTGCGCCAGGATGTATATTGCCATGCATCTGCTGATGGTGCCCATGATACGCTAGCTGACTACCGCCTTCGTTAGAACACGAAGCGCCCCCAACGTCAGCAGCAATACCATCTTTAACAATAATGTTGTTTAAAACATTAACCCTGCCAGAGGATGGATTTTTTATTGCTGACTTCACAGCACCGCCATTAATGGCGGAACCTGACGCCGTAGATGCGTCAGGTGATGGTTTAAACGTAGCCAAATACGTCATTAAAGTCAAGGGCGGTAAAGTTGGTGGCGGTGTCGACGAGCGCCTTTTACGCCCACCAGCAGATGATACATTTTTAACGGTTCTTACCATTTTGTTCACAAAAACTGAGCAATGAAATTCACGAGAGCACACTTGCACACACTAGCACAGGCGAAGACGGAAAGAATCTTGTAAGCGTCCTCAAACCCAAGCCAAGCTAACTTCCCCCTCCAACGGTAGGGAGTGGGTGACCACTCTCGTCTCTCATTGGTTGGACGACATCACGTGATTTATGCAAGCCAAGCTTTCACCCCACTGTTGATTTTCTTTGTCTCAACAGAATCCCGCTACAAAGTGACGTCAAACTTTTCTAAATGTCATGCGCACATCGAATAACTGACGCAACAACTTTCTATTTGAAATGACATCACATTCCTGACTGCAGCATAAAACGACATTTTAGTTTTAGCAACGTCACCTACTCTTACATTGTAAAACTGTATCATTACACACACCTCTTCAAGTCACTACCTACATTATTTATAATTTACGATTTAACCTAATCGATATTTAACTTATTTTGGGAGAAAGGTTTACTAATAACAACACTGTGATTTTTATTTAGATATTTTTATTCTATTATTTGAAAGTACTTAAAATTATCACAATAATTTTGTATTATAATGTTACAATTAAATATTGGTGAAATTTTGTAGTTTGAATTTTCCAGTTTAGTAGTTCATGTATTCGAATTTTCGACCTTTACGTTAGAAGATGAAATAAAAATTTTAAATTAATTATTGGCTTAAATCAGCTATTGCTGCAAGTAAAGCGTCCAAGTTTTCATTTTTTTTCTCCATATTATTTATGGCAACTATCAGTCGTTCTATATTTTGTTCTTGTTCGCTCTGAAAAAATGATATGTCACGGTGCCCCCACGGTAATGTTTTAGTAGTATTAGGAATAACAAAACGTTTGTCATCGTGTTGGGACAAGGCCACTTTGTTCTTTATTTCTGTGTAAATGTCATGCAAGCAACTCCGAAACGTATTCATTTTTCTAAATATTAAACCTCCCCGCTCAACGATTTTCTTATAGTCATCTATTGACAGCTGCTTTCTAATAACAGATTTCTTCACACCTTTAGCTTTTTTGAGTTCATTATCCACCGATTGTATATAATAAGCTTTCGCACCCGTACCATAAAAACTAATAATGGGATCAGAGGGGAACTCGTCTTTCATTTTACCTAACACCGACAAGCCCTTATGAATATTAAATTTATTTATTTCTTCGTAGTTAGATGTATCGAATTTGTCTGGATTCTGTATTATGAAATTATAAAAGTTATCTGTAAATGTTTTTATAATCAACGAATCCGTATCTGTATACAGCAAAGAAGCATTATCGCCGAAATGTTTTTTGATAACGTCGTAGAAAAAGTTGTATAATACTGTCTTAGACAACTCCAAGATACAAAAACCAACGTAAATTGGTTTGTTGTAGACTACCTTTAGTTTACCCATATGGATGGCTACAAAATCATCAGTAAATATTGAGCATGATTTAAAGTTAGGGCGTGTTATTAATGCATTTGCACCCATACTCCGCCTAACGCTCTCCCAGTGGGTAACTAATTTTATATCCATTCTATTATCAACATTTTCCATTGTCTTACCGAATACTGCGTTATTTAATAATTTATACTGATCTTTTTCAAATTTATTCTTAGCCTTATTTCTCATATCGGTGTTTAGGTCAATATATTTTTTAAGCCAAGGTGATTGTTTGAATTTAAGTATTCTATGTGTTTTTATAACCATTAACCCGTTATCTAGCGCTTGTTTCAAATTTATATAATGCACAATATATCTCCTCTTATCGTTTAAATTTGGTATCAGTTTTGTCAATTTCGATTTTGATTTTGGTGGAATAATATTTTCTACTAAAAAGGGTAGGTCTGAGTGTAAGTCGTGTAAATCTTGTGGATAATGTATGTCTACTTCGAGAACATACCCATGGGTGCTTTCATCTGAAATGCTCGTAATATCTAAATTCATGATTTCTTCTTCGGACAGCCACACGAATCCACCTGTCGGCAATTGTTGCGACATACTATGCCCATATAGGTTCGTGGCATCTAGATATGTGATGAATGAAGAAGGTTCTTTGGGGTCGTAGTTAGGGAGAAATTTGTTATTCGCAATATGTTTCCTTTCCGTACACTGGCTTACTCCACCACGTATTCCCTTTTTAAAAAAATGGATCATATCAATGTCCGTTAATAATTCCAACTCCACTTTGGTTAGTTTTAACATAGCGTCCCACGAGAGACCCGGACAAGTGTAATACTGAGCAGGATCAAGTTTATATTTTTCCAAACAAATTTTACGAAAATTTTCAAATACGTCACACAAAAGGAGTACGTCTGATTTTAAATAAAGATCTGAGTAATCGCCCAAATTCTGACAATCAAACAAGTTCCACACATCGTTAGCCCTCTGATAATCTTTATCTGTTATATGTTCTTCATTTAGGTTATCGTAAAATTCATCTTTCGAGGGTAACTCTACATTATTTAGTTTCTCTAAACTATCCATAAAACTATATGGAAATACACCCTTTTGCCTCATTAAATTAAATTTTTCCTTATCTGTATAGAAACTTCCCGTAACAAACAATTGGTTATCAGTTAAGTTGCCCCCTAAATTTTGCAACGATGTTGATAAGAACTTAAAACTATCGATGAATCGTAGTTGTATAAATTTCCGTTTTTTCTCCCCTTTCTTATTGACGTAATCATGCATATAAAGGTGTTTCGTGAAAGATATATATTTTTCTTTATTTTGTGCTATAACATCAACTCTGTCCTTATGTGCACAGAGCTGTTTTATAAATAGGTGACTGTCGTAGCCACTCATATTGTGAAATATGATAGGTACAAAATTTGGTAATTTGTAATTTAAGTTACATACAGAGTGTGCGGCACCAAATCTTACTTTACCAGTTATATGACAATGATCTCTAACTTTTACATCCTCTACTTTAAATGGTTTCTCACATATACCGCATACGGTCGCATTCAGGAAGTCTTGTCTTTCTTGTGCTGTGAGTTTAGCCATTGGGACTATATCTTTCATATATCTGTTATAGATTTCCCTTACATCGGCTTCAATACGCGATACAAAAACTTTGGCTACATCAGATCCTCGATAGAGTTCAAATTTTGATAAAGAATTGTCAAAAGAACATTTTATGAAATATGCGAAGGAGTAAGGTTCGTGTATAAAAGTTTTATTTGTATAAGAACGTTCGGGGTTCGGTTCACAAGTATGAATAGGTTTCAGAATTGATTCAAAGTCTGCATACACTACAAATGGTACTTGCATTTGTCTTTCAAAGTTTTCAAATTTTAATATATTTTCAGGTACTTGTTTACCATATTTATCAATCCGAAATTGTGTCGATGGTGTTGTTGTATAAACATGATTACAGTCATTTCTCTGATGCTGGAATAACTGACGCTCATTATTAAAATATAGTAAGCAACCATCACAAAAGTACTTTTTATGATCATGAGCTGAAATTTGAGCGGAAACTAGCTTAGACAAGTTTTTTATCCAACAATAGTGATTATTAGCGCAATCTTTCTTACAGTGATGATTTACACCACATTCACCGGAAAGTAGTAACAAATTTACATGCATAAATAGTTTTTTTTCAGAATAACGTAAAGGCCCAACAACTTCATACTTTATTCTATTATTCTCAAATTTTTCTTCTAACCCGTACACGTTAATTGAAATATTATTCATCTCCTCAAATTTTGAAATATCCCGCAATTTTACTGGAAAATTCATACCTGATAAATTTAAAACTCTTGAAAAATGTGGATATGATGAGGTCTCAGATGTGCAGCCATTTGCAGGATACAACGCTGAAGTTACAGCCCAAGCAAAACAATACTGATCCTGGTTTTTTACATTTACCACTGCCTTCTTGTTTTCTATGGATTTTGGCAACTTGACATATGATGAACCACCCAGAGGACTATATTTATTCACATTGATTTCAACAAAAGCAATTCGTTCGAGGGCCCATCCTAAAATTAAATTATAATTAGTCATTTTCTTTCCACCTTAATGTATGTTTAAATACCTGAATCACGTTCCAGGAACTCCGTAGTTTGTGTAATCATAGCATCCACAAAGGTGTCCAAAGTATTGTTCAAATCCATAGCTTGATCCAAGATTTTGTTGGAAGTGTTAAATGATTTCATTTCAGATAGTTCCTGTGTCTGTAATACGTACGTAGCAAACGTTTCCATATTTACTTTTACTGTATTATGAATACGTAACACTTCCTCGAAGAGATTTAATATTTTTGATCTAATTTCATTGAAGAACATTACATAGTCTTGGTGATTATTTTCGCTATATACTCGATAGGTTACAATCCTGTATTTGAAAGCGCTCTGCACAATTTCTACACCTTCTATAAACGGAACACATGAATTTGTCCTATGCTGCAATGTCCTTCTATGGGAATTCATTTGGGTTGTGCTTAGAGTCACATTACAGCAATTACAAGTTTCCATATTTGTAGATGTTGAAGGATTACATTCCAGTTTAGGATATTTTGCTTGCGGACCACTATCATGTATCTTCTTACAAGATTGCCTCTGATGTCTTCGCAAATTGTCACCACGTGTAAAACTTACACCACAAGAAGTACAAATATACATTTTATGTCTTTACTCTGGGAGACTAGCACCACAAATGGCTGTGTGCTCCTCATCCTCATTTATATACACGGAGTGAAGCTGCCCCACCACCTCTACTTGAAATACTCATACACATATCAGTACATACACTAATTACAACTACAATTGCATTGCACCACTCCAATTACCTCTATTGCAATTACATCAGTCTAATTACTGCACATTACTCTACTTACCTCTATTGCAACTACATCAGGCTAATTACCTGCAATACTCTAATTACCTCTATTGCAATTACATCAGTCTAATTACCTACATTACTCGAATTACCCTAGTTACCCCCCACCACAAAAAAAAAGGGTGGGGGGAGACCCAGCTCCGCCATTACTACTCTACTGTCAAAAATTGAGTTTTAAGATTCTATAAATATTTGCCAAATTTCAGTTTTTGTCTTAATGGAAAATTTTGACGCTCTATGTTACTTTGTAACTTCCTATCAACAAATTTTACTAAATGTGTCAAAACTGTCTTAACGTAAATAAACCACTAAAATCAAAAAAAGGGTTCTCAACATCTAAAAGTTATTTGTGGCATCATTTAGTTTTCTTTCTCTTATTTGGAATTTATTACCACATTTTTTAATAGTCCCAGATAATCTAGATTTTTTGAGAAATAACCTTTACGCCTGTGACTTTTGCAGCAAAGGTTGGTTTTTTGACATTCTTTTAAAAATACGTTATATTATACGAAAAAAAAATCACAAAAAGTAAGGTAGGTAGTCTTTAAAAGAATCGGTTCTCGTCAATGGTTTAACAAAAAAAATGTGTATACTCATTCACATACGTCTTGAATCACTTTAAAAACTTTTGTTTAAATTATTGTAAATTAGAAACCATCATTTTTGGTCAGGAGACCAAGACTTTTTGTAATTAACTTAATTATATTAGTAATATGAGTGTGCAGATGAATGATCGTAAATATTGATTTCAGATATCTCCAATTATCTCAATATTATTTGATCTCATTCCAAAAATGTATAAGAATATAAATTAATTGCGTTGATCCGTTGAGTAAAGGAATATATAAATGTAAAGCAACGCAACCGCGCAAGTTTTAAGATTTTATTTATTTTATGTAACGTGTAGAATCACACGGCATAAAATAAAAATTGTTTATATCATTTCCATAGATACTTACCATAGCGTAGAGGTTATTTCCCAGTTTTAAACTGGTTAATTTGAATATTTTTTAGATAAATCGAATTTTTTTCGATAGTGTAACGAAGTGATTTTTTCCAATCAAGGAATGTCCGTTTTTGCTTTAAATATTACCGTCACTTGGGTACACCCTGCCGCCGCTTTTTAGTAAGTAAGTCCTGTTTTAGTTAAGTTAGTAACGAGTTGTCAAAAAGTCCGCTGGTAAACAAGCAGTCAAGTAATTAATTGATTAATTTTCGACAATCTCCCGTATAAGTAAAATCCGAGAATTATAAATAATGACCGAGTCGGAAATAAAAATCATTAGTTACTAAAACCCGTTAAAATATTAATCCGTGTCCGTTTTAATCCGTTTCTTTTTGCAACATAGTCTAGAAATTGCAAGTAGGTAACGCATTTCCGGTTATTGATGTTCTGAGGCTATCTTGCTAATTACATAATCCGCTCGACCTCAGGAAGTAACGTTGTAAGTTCTTCGTTTCAAGTCGGTGACCGCCCCTTTAACACGCCATCTAGATACGTCATAAAAGTGTTAAAAGGCAAGAGGAGCGTTCACTCCGGGGTCAATCCGAGAAAGTCTGCAGCAGTCCAGGTTCAGTCCGAGACATTCCGCCGCATCAGATCCGATCTACAGTCACCTGTCCCAGATCAATCCGAAGCATTCACCGTTCTCCGTCCGTAACCGCCGCCGCTCCGAGTTAAATTAATTCATTTAGTTGAATACTATATTGGTAAGAATACACCGTGGTCCGCGACAGTCCGTAGGTACTGCCTTCAGTTAAGTATAGATATTCAGAGATCTTATTGTTCGTGAGTATCGCTGTATTATGCTACTAAATAAAACTAGAGCTAATTACCTCCGTTGGGTTCTTTTTTTTGTTGTTTCATAAATTGTGCATCAACTGGCTAGATTTTCTCGATCGGGTAATCTACAAAATTTCAATGCATAAAGGTTACCGGAAAACCTACATTAATCAAAATAGTCATTGATAAATAGCTCTACGATTGTGGCAGTAGTTCGCCGTATTTTAAAACATCCAGTATAGACTAAAAAATCTATAGCTAACCGATTGCCCGCCGTTCATAATACATCCTGTTGGAAATTTCCGTTTGCTTGCCGGCCGAAATAGTTTCAAGCCGCGAAGACAAATCTCCGTTACCCAAAATTTCGAAATAGAATCGTACCCACGCGTAAAGATTCTTGATTGCCAGCTTGCTTGTTTCTTATCGTTTTAAAATTTGTACATACTCGACTATACAGTCGCTGAGATATTGGAGTTAATTGATTTGTTCATTGATGTGTTGCTAAATACATACGTTGGTATAAAGAGGTAAAATTCACGAGTTATTATTTCCGCCATTTATTTCTGATTAACCCGTTTGAGCAATGGTCGAAATCCATTAGACAGATCTTCAGCTCACGACCTCCGTACATTCCGTATCTTCAACTGTTTCGCTACCCCGGATTGTTCTCCCAATAGGAGAGCCAAAAAGTGCTGTTCCTTGCACTAAAAAATTAAGGAATTGGCGCCCGAGTTTCCGTCTAAAAGTTTACGTAAGTATAGAGCATTACAAGTGGCACCATTACAAAAAATGGAATCTCAATAAATGTGGTAATAAATCCCAATAAAGAAAAGGAAGAGAAATTAATGTAACTATATTAGGAAGGTTTAATCAGTCTGTTTCCGTGGATTAAAGGCCCTATAATACAGTAGTGAATTAGAATTCATAATACCACGGTTCTAATTTGCTCAAAATCAAAAGATTCTTAGTCAAAATAAACTTGTCAAATCTGACGTTTTTCAAAATCAGAACTCTTCATCTGCTGCAAAAATATTTTTCTTCAAAACTTCTTCATTGTCTTTTGTTACCTATATATTACATATGACTTTAATCCCATGCATTAAACTTAAATTTCACTAATCTTCACTTGAACGATGCAAGAGGAACCAAAATTAATTTGGTCCTGTGTGCTCAGACAGAAGTTGGCTTCCTGAAGCAAAGAGCTTGTCACAAGCGAAACTTTAATCAATGCAACTAAATGAAAAAGGAACAACTGTCGATACTACTGATCCTAAGCTGGTTACATATTTAAAAGAGATGATTTGCTTCCTCTATTTCTTAATAGAATATCAACGTATGAGATGTTTGTGGTGTACAAAACTCCTTACTAGCTGACAAATTTGTTCTATTCTGGGTATGTACTAGGGATTGATGCCGCTTAGATTTCGTCTTATCAGTTGAAATATTCTGGACGAATTACAACTAGGAAAAGTTGGACTATTTTAATTTCGAATTAACTATTGTCCCCTAGTCAAAATTAAGTGTCAAGTGTGGCTTAAAGTAATTACTCTAAATACTAATAATAATTTAATGAGTGTGTGGCTAATTAATTATTGTTATATTTTCAAACTATTTGGCAGCTATTCACAACAATAACATGCAAATCACAATTTCCACCTTGAATATATTTAGCATTGGATATTTTTGGATACATCATTATAAAAGCATAATTTTCAATGTTAGATTTATAAAGAATTATCTGTAATTGATGTAAAAATATCAGTCTCCAATTATCTTCAAAATGAACAAATAATAATTACCGTATTGCATTAAAGTTAACCTTCAATACCAAAACCTTCACAAGGAACGCATACAGTTAATTTTGACTGACCTAATTTAAGTTGTATAAGACTGTATTTCCCTCTCTGTTATTTAATTTTTATAGTCAATTCGGGTGAGATTTATTGATGATTCAACGTTTTCAAATAATTTATTTCATCTTCAGGACATTTTAAAATACATTACACTATTTAAATTGTCTTGAAGATGAAATAAACTATTCCGAAACGTCGTATTTTAAAAAACAATTTTTTGTTTTGATTATTGGCCCACCTAAATCTTAAAATTATTATCAAAGCGTTTATTGTATGGTACGTTTAGCAAAATGGAAGTAGTCTTGAATATTTCACTCCCCTGTATATAAAATTATTCTTTAGTTAATTAGTTCTGCGAGATTTAAATGGATCAGCAATATTACAGATTAGTACATTTGCAGAAGCAAGCTAAGATGAAACATTAAATCAAAACAAACAGTTCTAATGAATCTGCAGAAACCGTTTAATTTTAATTAAACGTGTCCAATGATACTTCATTAAAATTAATTTAATTTTGAAATATCGTTGTTTACTTTTAATCGGAACCGGGCGATTAATTAATTATTGAAAAATCTAGAGTGCCAGACAAATAGACTCATTCCAATCCTAAAAATCAATTAGAGAAATTTCAACAATTACCCGAATGCAAACTGCCGAAAATTTAACGAGAGGGTTGCGATTCTGAGAGCATCCGAGCGTTGGTAATGGAGGGAATTACTTTAATTTTTCAATTGTACAAGAGCGTTTTCTACCCCTGTGCTAATATGGATAATTATTCCGTCCGTATGATATTACATCATCAATTACAACTGTTGCTTTATCATTCCGCCACAAAAGCTCTTTTTCTATGTAAACAGGACAATTTTAAACGACGCATGACCCCTAGAGATATTTTTTTAAATCGCTCTTAATTTGGGATTCTCGTACAAAAAAATTCATTAGCAAAAGGTTACATTGTATGGTAAAAGTAAAACCATCACTTTCAAGCTTATTACTACACTAATACTAGAAAATATTATATCATCAATATAATAACTTTAAGTTAAACTAAATATTATTTGTGCCATGTGATGTATTAATAATCTTAGTAGCTGTAGTAGTAGTCCTAAGGGAGGCTAATGCTTGGCAAATAGGGTACAAACGAGACTCATTCTCTCTCCCATATTACCAAATCAACTTTACCGGCTATTTGTTTAAAACTCCTCGATATTCTAATATTGTCTTTTTAAGTGTTTACTAACATTTTCCAATAAATGATACAGGGTGTTGTTCGGGGCACTGAAAGCAACATAAAAAAAATAAGTCCGGTCCTGGAATATTTCTCAAATAAATTATGCTTGTGATTGGACAAAAGTAGTGTAATATTTATACCAAATTTTATCCAAATATGTGCGGCCGTTCCGAAAATGTGGCGCTATGAATAATTAATTGGTCAAGAACCATAAAACACCCCGTATCTCGAAAACCATTTTCTTTCAAGGGTAAGTGTGGGGTTGTTTTGAACTCAGCAAAGTGTGCTCTATCTCCCATTTCACTGTGTCCGTTTAAATTTGGGACACCCTGTATACCTACGATTATAAATATTAAGGAATATTGATTCTTACTTACAACCATTAAACAAATGATGACAATCAATTGGAGTATTTTCTGCTTATCTAAACTATAACGAATAAAGGACTCTGCTACCCACTAATGAGTATAGCATTACTGTCAACCCTAAAAATACATTTATATAAAACGATACTTTACAAAAGTAGCGCTGAGCTCCTGCAATAACGCTCGATACAGAAAGAGCAGCCTTGTTTCAAAATGACTACATTTATCCTTCCCAGATATGAAACCACAGTTGGTGCACGCTTTATTGGCGCAATAAATCGTTTTAATTGAACGCTAAACTAACAATAACGTATAGAGATATTAATCAGGGACATAGTATCTAAAGAATAATGAATTCCACAGCTTCGTCTTGTTGACCTGTGCCCTATGCCATGAAATGAATTTGCAACGTAGTAGGATTTTTATTTCCAACGATAAAATTGGTCCTAGCAAATGATCTAATAATGATTTTAGTGAAACATGGCTGATATGATTTTTTTAAGTAGATATTTTACCATCAACCTTCTTTTGAAGTTTCTCATTTTGATTCATGGATTATTTTATATAATAATATATTTAATCGTTTTTATTGCAAATTCTTTAACGCGCCATAATATATGTATATGTACATGGATGCTTGTTAGTGCCTCAAAGTTGCATATCGGCCACATTAGAAGAATTTGGAAAACCGTGTTATTATGGCGTAATGTCAAAGTGCGTGCATGCGTTTTCCAAATATTTTGCAATGTACAGGGTGTCTCTAACGGGGAGGTATTTTTTTTCAAATGAAACATATTGAATTATGTTTGTAACAAACACCAAATTTTTTTCAGATAATATTGTGTTATGATAAACTAATTTTCTCAGTCCATTTTAAAATAGCTGTTGTGAAATCTGTACATCAGTTTGGACCTAAAACTATCCTGGGAAACTATAGTCTTATCTCGAATGAGTCGAATGTGGCAAATATATTCGAAAAAATACAAAAAAAACGATTCATGTCATTATCCGAAAATATTTTCTAAAATTCATTGTACAGGGTAGTTCCATATATTTTACCTACCTACAACCTTTATGTATAGAGATATGAAAAACAGGTAGAGACAAAAATGATAGATTTTGGTGTCAAATATAGTCAAAATAGCAGCGAAAATTAGAGAAAGAGACACAACTTATGCTTTTTTAAATGGAACACCCAGTATATTTTATGCATAATGTGAAACATCATTTTCCAAAAATTTAATAAAATTCATTATGGCTATCTACTAATCAAAAAACGATATCTCCGAGAGGATATGTGTGCTATTTCATTGTTTTTGGAAATCATCAGGAGGATAGTACGAATTAACTTATGTAAATATTATATGTATAAATTGCATTAATTAAGAATGTGAAAAAATAATTAAATTAAAGTTGACATTAACAGATTTTATGTTACAGAGTCCTATTTCGGACTTATTGCCTCTCATCAGCGTAGCAATGCCAAGTATTTTAAAAGTTATTGGCGTTTCGATAGCACCGTGTCGAAGAGGTTTGTAAAATTCGAGAAATTAAAAGGAGATACGAGACCAATGGCCGCCGGATGCGCGCGCACGGCCAATCCCGATTCGTATCTCGACGAAACTATTTGAAATTTCAACGTCCACGAACCGTCAAAATGCTGCTTTTAGGTTATCTCGAAATCTACAGTGCGTCGCGATAAAACTTTGAGGTTATGGTTCGAATTTGACGTTTCCTTAATATCGGTCCCAGGACGGAACCGATTCCGGTTTCGTGATCCGGACGTTCTCGCTGACCCGAAACCGTTCTCGGTTCGTAGATGGCGCCCCTCTTTCACTTTGACATTTAAACGTCACTTTGACAGTTTTTTGACAGCTGCAAAAAAATATTTTCGAGAAACGTCACTTTGACAGCTGTCAAAAAAATCCGAGAAAACGTCATTTTGGCAGCTGTCACAATAAAAAGCCACTTTGACAGCTACCAAATTTTTTCTAGATTTCTCGCCGAATCGCTTACCTCATCGGGGAAGAACCCGCCGGGGCCAATTATTTAATCACTTAATTCATCCAATAGCCAGCCCCGTAGGGGTTATGCGACAGCCAGACCCGTAGGGGCTGGCTATCGCCTACAACCTACTTATAAATAGAGCCCCGCAGGGGCTCTGAATTTTATTTTGTTTTTTTTTTAAATTTTAATCCTAAAATCCTGAATTTTTCCCAACTCCTCGACCCCGCGACCCATTGTCGGACTATTTTTTTTTTCCGAAATTTAAAAAACCGTCTTTCAACTAGAAACCCCGAGATAAAACTACTGATATAGAGGGTCAGCCTCGCAGAGATAGGTTAGGCAAGCCCTGGCGCCGCCTAACCTAGTTTTGCGTATTAAAATATGACTCCTCACAACTGAATAACCCTGTATTCGCATTTGATAGGTATGTGGTATAAAAAATACAACAAAAACGCCACAGCGGATGAACGTTGTGAACGAGGCTCGTCCCGGGCTAGAGAAAGCGTCTTTTGCCTTTCGAATTTTACCTAGGAAAGTCATACATTTCTTAGTCCCTTAAATATCACTATTCATAAAATTTATTTATTAATTATTGCTTCAGCTTTAGTGTGCTATAGTAAAAATAATAATTTGTCAAAATAATTACCGTATTTCGTATTATTTCCATATTTTGGATTATTATCAGATAATTATCTAGTAGCCCTGTTTTTTAAGCACGTGGATGGGTATTCCCATTTCCGTTTTACCGTATCTTGTCTAAAGTAGACGTTTCCGTGGTCCAATTATTGTTAATTGACACGTTATACAATATTTAAATTGTATAAATTATCGCTGTAAGTGAAACTTGCAGATTATCATTATTTCGTACATAGAACAATTTCTGTGTGATTTTTATTGTTATTAGGTTCGACTGTGGTTCATATAAGCTGAAAAAAGAAAAACTACACTGGTTTTGGATAGTGAAGGAAGCCCACTTGAGACTTAGGTTTTTGCCGAATTTATTTACTGTCCAGAGCTACAGATTTCTGTTCAGGAGCTTCCAAAGCATAGGGGGTAAGTAATCTATAGTATTTTTTTCTTCTCTTTGAAATAATCAATTTGTAGTACATTTGATCACTTGCTTCGGATGTGGCAGAAGTCCGATTTTCGGGTTTCCTTTTTTCATCATATTCACGCTATCACAGTTCTATATCAATTTTATTATGGCCAAATTATTATTATTAGTTCATTCCTTAATTTTCGTGTAAGTTACAAGAGTGTAGATTTACCTTGGTTTTACGTATTTCCTGCCATTTTGAATTAGGCATAAGTTCATTCATTTTTGTCCGTCGGAAAGCGAAAGACATTATCGGTATTTCATATATTAATTTTTTATATTTTTACCGTTAAACTATTAGTAAAATATTAATTTGAAATCTTTAGGTGTGCTAAAATTTCGAATTTATTTTAATATTGTGATTATTGTTATCAATTATTTTGTTATTATTATTATTAAATATCTGAATCTTTAGAGTTATTAGTTCATTAACGTTTCTAAGTTTAAATTGTCCTGTACAAATCTGACATTAAATTATAGTCCTTTAAAAATTACAGTCTCCTCATGGCTTTCAACCTATAGGACAAATTCAATCAAGTTAGGTTATTTGTTAACGAACTGATAGTGAAGTTTTGCAACCTTACTAAATTCTTGTATTCGAATTTTAGTATTATTTTGTTAATAATTCAATTTTTTTAGTAATTGGTGTCAGATACCGTATTTGGTTTGGTAATTTTACAAATTCCAATATCTTGTTGTGTCATTTTGACCATTTTTTTGTTTTGTAATATTAAGAAATATTAATTTTGTGAATTTTATCTAGTAACTGTATTGCCGGAACTTTGTTATTTTTTCATCTACCACTAGTTGAAATAATTTTCAACCTAGTTTTATTGACCGGTAGCTTTATAAAAAGGAGTTGGGAGATATAAGACTATTATTTTTTAACCTTTCTTCACATACATATATTACTTACATATGGATTCCCTTCGCAATATATATTGATAATATATTAGCATCCACAAATAATACATTATTAAAATAATTACAGCAGACAAAACCGAACAGGAAACAAAATCCTATCGAGTATAAATAATTTATTATTCTTTTTTGATGCCACGATCAGTTGCGACTATAATTATATCTGCGGTATATTCATTTTGATTAAGCTGAATAAATACCGAATCCATGCTAGGGTTAACGGGTTATCTATATGTGTTTAAAAAATTTGTAAACAAATTTTAATAATAACTTCTAGATAGGAATATGATTTTTGTTTATTGTATATTATGAATGCAGGGTTTTTAAATAGACACAATTATTATAATAGACTTGCGGATTACGACAATCATCCTTGGTAACACTGTCTATCGTGGACTGGATTTGATCTCCAGATGCTGTTTTTAAAACATGTAACCACGTTTTAAGCCAAGGTTGGCTTTGGATTTGAGAGTTGCCGTATTTTTGTTGTGCTTATGTTTATGTTGTACCTGATAATAAACCAAGATATTTGGTTGAATAAAAACAAAATTCATACACAGCTTTGAACATATCAGTAATACAAATTTCCAGCAAACCGCCGTCTTATTTATCAATAAGAAACAACAATATCCAGTCAACAAATCTATAAATGAATAAAGAAAACAAGTTCTTTTTATAAACAATGAAGCGTCAACACAATTAGATCATTAAAGATAATTAAAATACCTTATTCTATACTAATAGGTATAATTATCATTAATATCGTTAGTGTTACACAGAGAGTATAACAAAATCTGTATTTAACAAAAAAAAAAAATAACTATACATAAGATAAAATGAAATAAAATCGTTAGGAGAAGAAAAGAGAAGGCTGCAAGGCAACACAACATTGTTTTAGCCTATAGTATAAGTACATAACCTTTGTTACTGTTCTTTTGTGAATAAACCAGCAATTAGTCCGTAGTCTTTTGGTTTATTGTGTTTGAAGTCACCCTAACAGATCCGTGGGCGTTGAACGTGTGCTTCTTATTCCTGTTATATTCCTACACCTGTGAATCTGGTTGATGGAATCCATTGTAGGCCGAAATGAGAAAAAAATCTACTGCCACTGATCTTCAAATTTATACACTTTCATGAGCGTAAACTTGT
Organism: Rhagium mordax; assembly: GCA_963680705.1. NCBI lineage: Eukaryota > Metazoa > Arthropoda > Insecta > Coleoptera > Cerambycidae > Rhagium > Rhagium mordax. The sequence goes on from OY796656.1 coordinate 12,293,191, forward strand.
ATATCTGTGGGCTACTATTGTGAAATAATCTCAGAATAATCTATGCCCATCTTAAATAAGCAAGAACGTACAGAAATTTGTTAGCGAGTTTTGTCGTCCATACAGCCAATACGAAACCAATATGGCGGAACAATATACTTCACAAATATCTTGTTTACGAATTCTCAGCAAACATGATTGTATGTTCTGACTGAGACCCTAAATGTGCCTAGTGGTGACTTAAATTTAAATATATAGTGATATTTTATCGCAATAAATTTTTTGTTGGCTAATGAAAACGTGCAACTGAGGCAAAGCAGGAACAGAAGTTTTCTCTTTTACAATGCCAACTATTACATTTGAATATTTTAAAGTCGGAGATAACGAGTAAAGAGGTGTTATGCTGGTATGGTTATCTCGTTGGCTACGGTTATACGATTATACACAAGTTCATGTTATCACCCTGTTAAAATTAAAACAAGTATATAAGTGAGCTACACAGTCATAATTGTCTACATAATAAGTGAAGACATATCAGTAAACACAAAAATGTAAGTAACGCTTTTCATTATGTTTCGAGATCCGGTTTTTTAATTGCTGATTAATTACTATCACTGCTAATTAATGATTTAAATATTTTTGTGTTTTATTGGGTTTATGCAGGATGTGGTTACAATATGGAATAAATTAATAATTTTATGAACAGACTACATTTAAAAAGATCCGGAGACAGCTCGACTTTTACTTTTACATGAGCAGCATCTTTTAGATATAATGCTTGTTCAATTCACGACGTCACCTGTTTGAAATATATGACGTCATCGATGTTTTCTCATCTTTAAAAGGTTGTTTAATTTCTAACAAACCATATAAAAATTTAATTACCATTAATTATGTAATTATTAATTAATAATTATTTAAATTTAATTATCTCATTCGTGAAGGCTGGCTAAAAATAATTAAAGATTTTAAAAAATACTGTGTGATCGTATTATACATTCAAGGAACCAAAAAAATATGTTAATATAAAATTAAACAAATGCAATAAATATACATGGTGTTCACGTAGTGCGTATTTCTTCCATAACTTCTAGCTATTGTAGATACCTAGTCAAAAAGTCCTTTAAACAAAAGTTCAAGACTGCATATTCCAAAAATATTTCTATAGGGTGTTCCATTTAGGCTGGGCAGTAACCAACTTTTAAGTTGAATGGAACACCATCTATATAATTCCAAATTTGATTAAAGACTGTCAAGAGCTTTTCAACAAACTATGTACTTCTATTGAGCGGATTTTGAAATATTCTAATATTTTATCGAAATTTTGTGAGATGTAGAACTTAAAGAAAAATGCCATATTTTTCAAATTAAAAATAATTTTAAACTTTTTATTATGGCAGCTAATTAAGCTAGATAGGTACTAACTTTCAAATGATGTATTATAATTTAAACTTTCATCTACAGGGTGTTCATAATTTGATTAGTCCTAATAATGTGTAAAATTATTTTATTTACAGAGCGTATACCCGGTGTAAACGAATAGTGGGCAACCCCTGGAACTTCCTCGTTTTGAAAGATATCAGGAAAAAAATTTGCATCGTGAAATTAGGTGATATTTCCAACTTTTTGAGACCTACCCGCCGTATTTGTCACTTCCGGTTTCACCGGAAATGGCACCAATAGTCTTCTTCTAAATGGACCACCCTGTATATTTTTACATTTTTGAAATAAAGATCACATTTTGGATACATTTATGATATTTCGAACAATTTATACAGGGTTGCACGAAAAATAATCCGAATTTTAGTTGTCAATCTAGATGGCTGCGAATATGTTAAAATTATTTGTGTTCCAATATAATTCATATAAAAAATACGAAAACGTCAATATGTCCAAAAATACATCATACAGGGTGCTTTAAATTCATTAAAATCACATTTTTCAAAATAACGCTTTTCTTAAAAACATGATGATATGGGCCACCCGGATATTCAGAAAGCTCTATTTAGTAGGGGTTAAACGGTACCAAAAATTCCGTAATGTGTAATCGTTAACGGCAGGAATGACGATTTTTCTCAAGAAATGTATGATTCGTTTACACCCGGTATATTAAGGGTCAGGCATATATACGAGCTATAAAGACGCGCAGTCAGAATAATTGAGAAACAATGCACCAACTCAAGTAATGAATTGCACACGCAAATTATAAAGTTTGTGGAAGAATCCAAGTGTCCATTGGGCGTTACCCAACAATAGGTTTTACTTATAATTGCAAGGTGGCACCAGTTATGAACAATAAACTTCTCGTTGGCAAATGTACAGAAATATTATACACCACATATAATTACGACCCCCTTTATCCCAGAAGGCTCTAGGAGCCTTGTGCGGGAGGGGGCTACACATTTAAAGACAAGGGACACACATCCAATATCCGTGTATAATGGAAAAATCCCTCTCACAGTATTTTCCATTGCCACGACCGGGATTCGAACCCGGGACTTTTGGGTGAGAGGCAGGTACTCTACCATCTCGACCATCAGTCATATAAATTGAAATATTGAAATAAAAAAAACGCTTAAACAAATTTAAATTTTTTCTTCCACAGTTTTATGTAGTAAGGATCATAGAATTGCGCTACAAAAAGATTTTTTTATTTAAAAGCATCCTAAGCCGTTATTTTATTGATTATTTTTCGAGTGATTTCTGAGGGATTTTCTGGATAATTTTCTACTTTTTGAATAACAAAATTAAGAAAACGGCTTTGCTGCGGAATGTGACATTATGTTTTCTTCAATAATTATTGTATGTAACATTTTTTATCATAAGATAAATATTTAATTTACATCATCGAAACTTCTAATACGGTGTTGTTAATACTTATTTCGCAGCGAAACGGGCCCTTAAAAGGGTAAGGGTAAGTAAGACCTATTGTTCGGTAACACCCACTGGATATTTTGATTCTCCCCAAATTTTATAATTTGCGTGTGCAATTTATTATTTTTGATGCATTGTTCTTCCATTATCCCAGTTGCACGTCTCTTTAGCTCGTATGCATGCGTGACGGACCCTTAATGTTTCTAGTAACATCTCACATCACATTTCATATACAGTAGGGAATTGCTATACAGGGTGGCCATTATCTATATCAATGGGTACCTTTTTCATTTTTAGAGTACAGAGTCGGTTAAATAGGCAAAAGTTGGCTGAATTGTGAGCTATTTTAAAAATTATGGTATGTATTCAGGTTGCTGAATTAATTAAATGGTCGGTATTTTAATTTTCAATAACTTCCAAACAGTTAACCCTAAAGAAGTGGAAATTATTATCAATAGATATTTACGTAAAACTCAATAAACATGTTACCACTTCCAAAGCTTACACGATTTCCGAAATACAACATTAACTTGTTTTTTTAATGGAACCCACAATTGACTATGGACCCCTAATTTTTTTTTCTTCTGATTTCAAAGACACAAATATTTATATGCCTATTTTATTAATATGATGAAAATAATCTTAAAATAAATCTATCTTTTGGGTTTTTCAAAACTGTAATTAAGATTCACGTAATAAATCAATTTCTTGAAGCTTATTGCTCGTTTTCTTTAGTATTTATTAAAAATCATTAATTATTTCATCATTTCAACGCAATAAACATAGGCACACAGAAAATCGGAGAAAAAGAAATTATTTCATTTACTTAGTCCATAATGAAGTTTGATGTTGAAATCGTGTTAGCTATGAAAGGGTAATAGGTTTATTAAATTTTACGTAAAAATAATCCATTAATAACAATTTTTACTTATTTCCTTGGGGTTAACGACGGTTTCGAAGTTATTTGCAACTAAATAAATCGACCATTTCCAGTTTCTTTTTCAAGATAATTTAGCAACATAAAGACATAATTCAATTCTCAAAATAGCAATGAATGGCCCTCACAAATTTGCCTAATTGTACCTATTAGACCGATTCTGTAGCTCTAAAAATAAAGAACTAATCATGCAAGGAGATAGATAATAACCACCCTGTAGTGTACATACATGTAAATGTTAACATATCTTTCATTTGTATAATGATCGAGTTCTGAGTAAAGAATAATAAAATTGTACTCAAGGAAAATTTCCATTAGTGATCCTACTCAACGATTTCTCAATTCTTAACATATTAACTACAATGAATTTTAATAAATTGACACAGAGACACTCGATATTGATATATCGACGGAAAACTATTTCTTAATGCCTATTTTAAGAATTCGGTAAGGTAAAAGGTAAATCCACTGAAATTAAATTTTTTATTCTCCACCCCCGCCACTTCCTTAATTTAATTAATTAATTTATACCCAGAAATGTTCAAGTAATCGTCTCAATAAAATAATTTGTTTATAAGTTGCTTTTATTCACTTATATCATGAGTTACTTGATGTTCACAATGCATTTCCGGGTATCAACTAATTTTTAAAAGTACTTAATTAAGTAGGTATATCAATTTTCAACATGCGATATTTTTTTATGAAATTTGGTATAGACCCATTTTAGGGGACGCTGACCCCAGTGGCGTAATTAGTTCTCACGTAAAAAAATCGCTAAGATGATTTCCCGTATATTCACTCCAAAAAAATTGCAAAGTAGGCCTTGATTTTTGTGATAGACATCTATTAATTCGCTACAAAATGCAGTTTTCCATGAGAAACAATCTAAAAAAAATTCACAGTCCTTCGCAAAGATGCAACCGGAGGAGACATTGGAAATGACGAAGTAGAACGCAAATTTTGTGATATTTCGGATGTGATAAAAATGAAAATTTGTTGCAAAGTAGTAAATAGTTATTTCATTAACACAAAACATTTTCAAAAATTAAAATCTTATTATCAGTAGTTATTAAAATAAAAAGTTATTTTATTAACAAAAACATTCTCATAATGAAAACTAAAATGGTATTATATAATTTTTTTTCACTAACAAACATTTTTAATGTTAAAACTAAAATAATTTAAAATAATTTCGTGAAGATGAAAAGTGATTCCTAACAATTACAAATACCGATATCGATTAATCGCAAACTATTAAACGCAGCTAATAGTACAGGAAAAATGTCCAAACTGAACAAGAACATAGTGAATTCGTTGAAACTTGACATTTACGTTTAAAAATACATACCCCGAGTCCCGAACCGTAATGGGTGTGTCGGAGCTGCCTACTTGAAAAATCGTGGGATGAACTAGGTTTTTCACATGCATAATAAAAATTGGCAATTGAATCATGAGAAATTTTCAAAAAATAAGAATATTTTCATTTATAGAGAAATATTAATTTTCGACTTTTTTATTAAATTTTTTTACCAATTTTTCGTTTGTTTCCTTCATTTTTTGCTTGTTTTGTGAGTATATTCTGCAAAATGAAAAAGTACTTAATCATTGTACAAGTGAGGATTATCGAGTTGTTTAAAATTTCATATATATATTGAATGAAACACACTTTGTATCTAAAGAAGATCGGAATCGATAGCATATAAATAAATAATTTTATCCATGTATGAATTTAGACATCGTACTCCCTGACAATTTCCGTAAATTTGTAAGCATCTTCAACCTGCTTTTCTGTTGCGGTTGCAGGAGATAAGCTGCAATATTAATTCTGCTGTTGGCACAAAAAGTGTTGTCACAGGTTGTAAGGAGCCGTTAATTTTCTGTTATCCCCACTGTTGTGGATTTTTTTCATTGCCAAGCCATTTCTGAATTTTGTAGAATACTCGTAATGAATATTAAGCGACTGCCTCTGAAGTTGGTGGCAATATTTCCAACTTTGATTTTTGTTCGTGCAGCGATTTTTTGAATTGATTAAATCTGTATGAGTTGAGTGAGACATTTGTGATTTTCCTTGCACCGTATACAAGTAGGAAAAGAATTTCACCAGCCTGTTTTACTTGTGAGGGGGTTAAATTCTTGCCATTGAAAGTTCTTACTACATTAACAAACTGCATTTCTTACTGAAGAAGTTTGATGACTTTTAATTTTTCTTTCTGAAATATTCTAGACGTGGTATCATAACCAATGAAGGCATGAGTCAGTAAAATTGTATTTTTCTACTACCGTCTATATTAATGAACTTTGTGACCCTAGCAACATGCGCGATAACGAAAGTAAACATTCGAGTTACCTGGTTGCTAAGGCGTTGCTATCTACGAAAGTAAAACTTATGCGGCCAGGACAGAAAAGTAGAAAAACAAATTTTAAACGAAATTAATTCGTTCTATTTGAACAAATTAATACAACTAAACAATTTTGTATTAATAAAGAAACGTCTTTCTAGGAAGTACGCCAACATTTTTGTCGGCACGTAGTACCCAACGTAGTACCTACCTACCTACCTCCATTTTAAAAACGCTTCATAAGTTTGCATATACCTTGCTTTGGAATTCTTGGGGTAAAACAAGGCATAAGCAATATTCCCATTTATATCGCCACAAAACATATGTATTTGTTTATTTTAGTTTGAAAACCACCAGAAATTAGAATGTGTAATATTTCGTTGCAATGGAAACAATTTTCACAGACAGCCTCCTAAACTATAAAATTTATTAAAAACGTCAATGAAATAATTAGTTTTAAATTAGTAAATCCCATAATTTTTTTCGGTATAGTAGAAAAAATATAATACAGGGTTATCCAACGAAAAGGCCCACCCTTATATTTTCTTTATTTTTCGAGTTAGGAAAAAATGTTTCAAATAAAAGTTGTAGTGAATCAAATGAGCTCATTTAAAACCCCTGCAAAGAATATACAGGGTGTTCCATAAAAGCTGGACACCTAACTTACATTTTTTTAAATGGAACACCCTATATTTTTTTACATTTTTCAAATCTGTGTTTTTTTGTGATTTCAAATATATATATATATATATATATATATATATATATATATATATATATATATATATATATATATATATATATATATATATATATATATATATATATATGTTGTATCTTATCTTTTACTGTTTTTTATTTATTGCAAATTTCGCGAACAATATTATTTATACCACCAGCATCTGCATGCGTATCAATCAGGTTAGCCATTGATGAAAAACAATTAATTTGACACTTATGCCTTATAGAATAATTGAATAAATTCAAAAAGCAAACTTTTCATCCATGGCTAACCTGATTGATACGCATGCAGATGTTGGTGGTATAAATAATATTGTTCACGAAATTTGCAATAAATAAAAAACAGTAAAAGATAAGATACAACATATTTATATGTTTGAAATCACGAAAAAACACAGATTTGAAAAATGTAAAAAAATATAGGGTGTTCCATTTAAAAAAATGTAGGTTAGGTTTGTCCCGCTTTTATGGAACATCCTGTATATTCTTTGCAGGGGTTTTAAATGAGTTCATTTGATTCACTACAACTTTTATTTGAAACATTTTTTCCTAACTCGAAAAATAAAGAAAATATAAGGGTGGGCCTTTTCGTTGGATAACCCTGTACATTTCACGATGCAAAAGCCCTTTTATTCGGTGTTTTTTGAAAGGTCTCGGCTTCGCCTCGACCATTCAAAAATCACCTCACACCTTAAAGTAACCTTTCGCATCTAGTAATGTAAATAACTATTTTTATACGTTCTTGTCATTTCTGGATTTCTGACGAAGAAAAAATTTTCCATATAATTTTTCCTGTTCCTGGCCTTATGAAAAATCTTTTTCTTCTGGAGTTAAAGCGATTAATAAAACAAGGAGATCAACGTCCTCATCAACTAAGTACAAATGTTCGTCTATTATTTAATATTTCAATTGCTATTTTAACAATAGGCGAATCTACATCATCTACAGCTTGTTTTACAAACAATCCTTTGTTTTAAAGTATTTGTGGCAACATTGAAATTAATCGGATTTCGTTTATATCATTTTACAAAAACTTTTCTTGAGGGAGGGCTACGATTACTGAATTTTGCCTAAATTTGGTTTTCACGTAGTTAACATACATCGTACAAATGTGGATGCAATAAAAATCCACCTTCAAATTACATAAATAATAAGTATAGAGTTACAAAGATTTCGCAATTTTCTTGCTTATTTGTTTAATTTCGGTACATTTTGCATGTACTGTAACCGTGTGACATACCATTGGATCCGGCATTGAGAGAGGAGTTGTACATATATTTTATTTTGCTTCAAATCACGCTATCTTTGTAAATTGCGAAAAACGACAACATTTTAAGTTACATAAATGGTTTTCGGCTATACATATTTCGACGGGACAAAAGGAAATAAGCTGTTTGACGTGCTTCTCGATGTTAAGTTGTCTTAGAGATTGTTGGGCGTGACTTTTCTAATGAAGCGATACATTTTTTTATTTACTTTTGCTTAATCTACCTCATGTTAAAGTAATGGCACTCAAACCTAGTCTAACACTCGGTAACACGTACAAATCAGATATCGGTAACCTGCCAGAGCAACCCCGATCCTAAATCCACCCCTATGATTTGTCAAATTACAAGTCATGGACAAAATTGAAAAAATTACAAAAACAGGAAAACTTCAAATACTATTTCCAAACGAATTTCCGAGAGACTGTTTTGGTAATAAATCCAAGGTAGAGGGTCGAACTTAGAACTACATCGTGAATTACACGGTCAGGCTCTGATTTTAGGCTCAATAGGAGTGAACGAAAAAGTGTAATTTTGACGTCTATTGTTCTGAAACCGCAGAAATCTCACGCGTTACGTCATTTTGCAATGAAACTGATTTTCGACCCCCTACTAGGAAACTAAAAACATTTGTTTAATCCTGCTCTTGAGACATGCAGTTTCTTACTTGGATACAATACTCGATACAATTAAATGTCAAAGTGAAGGAAAGGCACTATCGAGAAACAGAAAATTGTTTCGGGGTCCTGAAGTCGTCCCGGGTCCGAAACTGTAATCGGTTCCGTCCTAGGACCGATATTAAGAAATCATTAAATTTCGCTGGATCGACTATAAGGTGTACCTAATCTATCGGACGCACTATGGATTTTTTGGCGAATTTTGCGAAAAGACGAAAATTTTAAACCTTATTTCCAAACGAAAACAGGGCCGCCGGGCCGCCGTTCTGGCAATAAATCCAAGCTCGAAAGTCCAACTTGAAAGTACATCGTGAATTGTGCGGTCCAGCTGCGATTTTGAGGTCAGCAGATCCTAACTAAAAAGTGACATTTGTGACGTTAACGAAAAATTTTAAAGTTTTGAGAAGTCCTGCACGGGTATGAAATGTGGAGGGATCTGCGCGCGCATTCGGCATTTTTGATTTCGCAAAATTTATAAAACTCTTCGACATGGGGTATTGAAACGCTAATAACTTTTTAAATATTCAAAGAATCGCAACGAGATATAGCCGTTGGGATTTTCTCGACAAGAAGACTCCTATAAAAAAATAATAACATGACTGCCGGTACCACGCGATTTAGACAACCAATCAACAATTGGTCACTCTATTGTCGCCACTGTTTCTATAAGTCATGCTTCATTTTATGCAACATGAAACTGATTTTCAACCCCCTATACGAAAACAAAAACATTTCCAATGTTAAAAGTTTTATCAAAATCGGACCAAAAATAGCCACTTTACAGGGGTGACCCGCTTTCAACTCTGTACATATATCAAAAGACTCTTAAGTTACCGAACTGACTGAGAAACATTTTTAAGAAACACAAAGTTTACTAAGATTTAGAAACTACACTCACCGAGAGATCAAATAAATGTATAATGGCTTCATTATACATTTATTTGATCTCTCGGTGAGTGTTGATTCTGCAAAGACGGATCCTGCACACACAGAAGTACTCGTTTCTCAAATTTTTAGACATATTGTACAATACCGTTATAATTCGTCCAGAATTTGTCTTCCTTCCAATAGTGCCTGAATCTCGAATCATCCTAGACGTAGCCTTCATAATAATTTGAAAGTTTTTGGTAAAATCCTGAATTCCTTGTAAGAACCACAGTGCGAATACGTCCAATTCTCTTTTATCTGGAGCGTACAAGAAAACAACGACAAAAGGTGGTCAAACTATTTTAAAAAGTATGATTTTAGCGAAATATTTTTTGTTTCAAGGAAAGCACTTTGAACATGAATATTTTCTGGCACATCTGATATATCAAAGAAATTCCAATGGTAACAGATTAACACAGATACGCGATCATACTTAGTTATTCTTAATGGTATTTGTTAATCTCCCAATATAATAATTTATAATTTATTTTGTAAGTAAGTAATTACATAAAAATTATAATTCACTAAAATCTTATTTTTAGGAAGCTCCTAATATTTTTTACGTTTTCAATCCTGATTATTCACGCTTTGGCTGATGATATTAAAGATGAAAAAAACTGTAAATGCTTCGAGGAATTTGAAGCCGAAAAAGAGGGGGAATACTGGTTGTGCCGTGGAAAAAAGAATTTCCGGATCTTTGGTTGCAACGAGGAGAAACCTCCATTATGTAAATGTAAAGGAAAAAAT